>CM062813.1:969766786-970966786 GCA_031772625.1 Pinus tabuliformis | reverse complement strand
TTTAATGTCTTTTGGTGTTATTGGATTTGGCATTAATGTAATGTATTGTAGTGTTATTTTTTTCTTCTTGTAGGAAAATGTCAAAAATTTCTTTGTATTTAAAATTGTGAAATTTTATCTATTGTATCTACTGGAAATTATTCTTCTAACTCACAAATTAAATATGCAATTTATTTGCTACGACAAATAACGATTAAAATCAAAGCTGCAATTTTCACCATAAAAATACCACGGAAAATAAAATACTGGAAACTCAGAAATTCTAGAACACACACAATAAATTTGACACAGTTATTTTTTGACAATTGTTCCCAGAAAAGCCCAACTTGGGAAAATCGGTGCAACAACTGAGGGTTTTATTATTAATGTTTAGCAGCAATTCTGAGTACAATAATTTAGATGCCCTACTGGCAATCTAATCTGAAGAAAACACTGGCAAAAATATTGTGAGAATTTTCTCTCACCCCACAACTATTTTTTGCCTCCGAAATAGCTTCCCTAGCCTTTGCGCTGAGCTTCTTGCGTCAACCTCTACGCAGAGCCTATGTTGGCCCTCTGAAGATTTCAGGCTTACTTCCTTTGGCTCTTATGGGAACTTAAAAACTTTCTCCTGGAATGCTACTGCTCTCCTCTTCCACCTGCTACTCACCCTTTGGCTCTATCGTCTCTGCTGAGCTGCTGCTATTGAGAAAATCGAACTGCATGGGCAACTGAGTATTTGCACTGGATGATTTCCATCACCACATCGACTTTCTTTTATAATCCATTTAATCAATGGATAAGATCATTTTTGGGTCGATCCGAGTGAGTTTCTAAATGATTCATGCCTTATCTCAATTAATACTAATTAATTAACCATATTCCCTAAGTTCAGACTTGGGAAATATTTAAAAATCGGTTAATAATCTAATTGAGGCACTTCCAAATGAAATTTCTTGAAACATTTTCTGGGTTTTGGAGATCTCATGTATTATAGCCTCTCCACAAAATTTCATGGCTAGAACACATCCGATGCTACAAAAACTAACATTCCCTCTTAGCGAGGAATGTGTTCTAGTGCTAATGCACCCTGTAGCAACACTTTGTTTCTGCCTCATCTCCCATCACATTGCTAATGTCTGACCATACTACCCACCAACCACTGTGCAACTTTGATATACACTGCATATGTGCTATTGCTGACCCTGCCATACTGCTGCCAACACTGCAACTCCCTCTTCATCTATTGTTGTTGCAACAGCAACATCTGCAACATCCAAAATAGCTTGTCCTTGGTGGAAAAAGTCGGGATTAAATCCTAAAAACCCGGTTTTTTCAACCAGCCGATTAAATCGGCCGACTTTTTATCGACTTTTTCACTCTCGAAAAAATCGGGAATAAATCGTAATACTCCCGATTTAATTGGGACTTGACCCAAAAAGTCGCCGCACCTTTCCTAGGCCGCAGATAAGAGGCCGAAAAGGGGAAAAACACATCTTTGTTTGTTGTCTTTTGCTCCCATTCGTCCCTGTGGAGAGAGGAGCTATTTTCCATTGCCCAAGAGGAGGAGATTTTCTAGTTTTGTGGTGGGGATTTGGAGATTTGTCCACTACTCAATGTGATAGATTCAAAGTGTCGAATTGTTTTTTTTGCTAAGTATGATTAATCTATTATATACAAAAAGAGAGTACTGTTACATCGATTGAACAAAGAAAGCCATCATGCCTGAGAGATAGGCCGTTTGAGCATGACTAAGTCAAAAACTAGGGATTTGAACGTGATATCCCGCGCAGGGGAATCAGAGAGATACAAACAACAGACACTAGACAATAGTCCCGACACAACAGAAACTAGACAATAGACCCGACACAAGAACATAGAGAAAGCTTGACAGACAGAGCCAGAAAGAACCTTTCCTCCTTTCCACTGGGCTTCAAAAACTGATGAACAGCTGAAACACAAGTTTACTCGTCGGGTGGCTCCTCCACAATCCTGCACCATCCCTCTTCCGGTTCCTGCCTGTCCGGCTGAGCATGAGCAACTGGCACTATGTTGATGGCGCTGGCTGGCTGAGAAGTCCCGTGTTGCATATCAGTAGAAGGCCTCGGAGAGTTGAGATTTTGATCTTCCTCTGAGTGAGGCATAGGGGCACTAGGCTCGCCCTCATCTTGGGCTTCTTCTAAGAAGAGAACAGAGACATGAGCCGTAATCTGCGGGCGATTGAGAGAACAATTGAACAAGAATATAGCTGAGCCAAAGGACGACGAATTGGAGGAGTCTGGAGAGTTTGGGTCCAGGTATTGACTTGGTCTCAGAATGCTCTCTGTTCCCAGAGGAGGAGGAGCTTGCCCCATGGAGCCAGACCCAGCAGAAGGGCGCGAAGGGTTGCCGCGGCCGGAGCCTCTGCGGCTGAGCATGCGCTGGCGGGGTCTCGGCATAGCGGCCAGAAAAGCACGAACAACAATGTTGAAATCTCCTTCAGTGGAAATTCCACGACCAGCAATGAGAATTCCACGAACACCACAGGGGATGCCGCCAACAGCTGAGGGGAAATTACGCACCGTGAGCCCTGCCTCAGGCGCAATCCGAAGACAGCAACCGGAGCATGACCCCCCCCAAGCCCAATCTGTATCAAAACTCTGAATCGTTCCAAGCAGAATGAAACACAGTAGCATGTTGCTGAAGCTGAAGCTATTAAATACGCGAGTGCCACCCCCTCGGTTCTCACCCGCCATTACTATGGCAATCAAGATCGTTGCAGGCAGAAATCCTCCAGTGCAGGCGTAACTGGACAACGATTTAATGCCGAGACCAAACAAACAAACAACCATAATGTTAACCACCTGCGAGTTCATATCCACCCACCTGATATTCTGTCCGGCGAGCATGCTGGACAGGTGCCTTCCATGCTGCGCCTTCCCCCGTCCCATCATGGTTAATGCTTTACAGATCACCCGCATCTGGGGGAAGTGTCGAATTGTTGCTACCAGGTATGTATTTTAATTTCTCTCTTAGCCTTTGTTACACAAATGGCTTCTTAAATCTTTCTATAATTCTATTAGTTTGTTTTTTTTCTTATTTTTGCTTAGAATTTTGAATCAAAACATTGTTTAGAATCTAGATTGAAGCAAAACTTCAACTTTCAAGAATCAAATGACAAAAATTCAAACCCTTGTTTAGTGAATTTGAGTGTGTTCGAGTGAGTGAGAAGAGGCATTTAAAATCTAAAATCAACAATTACATTTGTGTTTGCTTCTTATGTGATGGGAAATTTTTAATTTTTTTCAATTGTCTTTTGTGCCCGGGTTCAAATTCAAGTTCAAAGTTTCAAACAACTTTTGGACCCTATGTGGGAATATGGTGAACTTGATACTATACCCGAATGTGGGGGGCTCAATAGAATGTATTTGATTTGCAAGTTGTGTGTTAAGTGTGAAAATTCCTTAACCGGAATCCCTACTGCAGCAACTGATGATATTACTCGTATTTGTTAAATTCCTTTAAGAAAATTACTTGTAGTTTCCTACGAAAAATATTGCAATACATACACTGCAACCTTCACTTAATTAAATTATATGCGGAACAAGAGACTGAGCAAGAAAGAAAATACAACACAAGTGACACTGTTATTTTTGGACAAATGTCCCCAGAAAAACCCAATGCAGGAAAACCGATGCAACAAATTTGAGGGTTTTATTATTATGCAGGAGAAAATCCGAGTACAATTCTTGGATGCTCAACTGGCAATCCGATACAGAGAGAAACTGGACAAAACGAATGGTGAAGTGCTCTCACCCTGTCAATGGAGAAATCTGAGTCTGGTCACGCTGAATTGGAGCATCTGCGTAGCCTCTGCATAGAACTGTGTCACTCTCACGCAGTTCCTGCATCACCCCGGTTGGGTATCACGCTGCTCCTTCTCTAGACCCTTTGCTGGCTGGAAAATTCAAATCTCTACCTCCCAGTCTCACACCCCGACTCCCGACTACTGAAACTCGATTTCCTCACCAGGAATTCGATTTCCATCTAAGGCCTGTGTTGCCTTAGATCCAAAATTACTGAACTAACTTTGTTCAATATGATACCACGTGAATGCTGAAGCCTGATTGCTGCTAGTCTCTGCACAGTCCCTCTGAATCTACTGTGTTGTTGTTGACCTCTTCTCTGTGCCATCTGCATTGCTGCCAACTCTGTTTTGCGATGTTCAGTTTCTGGTGCTCCTAGCCACTGCAACTCTCTCCTCGATACTCTTCAGCACCATCCGACACTAGTCCATCCTGCTACTGCAAACTTGGGCTCCCTTAGCAAGGTATTGATCCAAGAGGTGGACTCCTCAAGGATCCTGCCCATCTGTAGCTCTTTCGAACTACAACCTCAAATCAGCTCACCCCCCTCCTAGAGGTATCTCCGCTATCATGGCGAATTCCTCCTATTCTATCTTCGCGGGCACAGCCTTCAGATCGTGTTTCTCATCCTTGTCCTTCTTCTTGAGAGGACATTGAGTAGCGTAGTGACCCATCTCACCACACCTGTAACAGTTGATCTTCGAGACGTCTTTCTTACGTCTTTGTTGCTCTTGTTGTCCCTTCGATGCAAGGGTTGCATTGTCCTCCTTCTCCTTGGGCTTCGACCCTCTGCTGCTACTGCTTCCATCAAGTTTGACCTTAATTAAGTCTCTCCTCATCTCCTCTTGTTTTAGAGTTGCCCACATCTCATCCCAATTCGGCAACGCTACTCTGCCCAGGATACTCTAGACAAAAACTTGCCACTCATCTGAGATAGAATTGAGGGCTAGTCTAACCAACTTTGAATCCTGAGGTGTATGCCTCGCAATAGACAATTCATCACGGGTCTCCTTAAACTTCGTGAGGAATGGATCCACATGCTCTCCCTTCTGCATCTGAGAAGATCTTAGTTTCTGCTCCAAGTACATCTTCCGCTACTCAGAAGATCCTTGATATAACGTGGCCAAGGCATCCCACATCTCCTTAGCAGTCCCTCTGCTAGCGATATGACACACCACGTGATTGTTGACTCTATCCAGGATCATCCTCTTGGCCTTTGCCATTTCTGATTTGTACTTCTTTAATGGATCTCCATCTGTAGGGACAACAACCACGTTGTTGACGTATGTCTTGAGGGCATGCTCATTTAGAAGGAATGACATTCTAGCCTTCCAAATGACATAGTTGGATGCTTCGTCCAACTTGTATTGATTCCTCAAGCCACTGGTTGCCATTTTTGCCAAAAATAAAAGGTCGAATGACCTCCTCTCTCCTCTATGCTGTTGCTGGGCTAGCCTATGCACTCTCTCCTGGAGTTAGTAAATCTGCTACCCCTTGCTGCTGCTTAGCTTTAGAGAATTCGAATTCCTTGGCTAGGAATTCTCTGAGGAAGAAATTCCCTCAGCCGTGCTTCTCTTCTTTCTTCTGACGATTTTTTGCCCAGCAAACTGCCTGTAGAAAAATCTGCGTCCTACTAGCTTTCCTCACGTTGAGGCTTCAGTGTTATTCCCTCTGCCCCCACAAAAATTCGAACAAGGAGTCCTCTCCGTCGACTCACTTGGAGAGAGACTGCCTTAGATTTTTTAGCCCTCCGGCTAAGAACTGCGCAAATTCTCTGGGGGTTTCGAACTGCTGCCTCTTGCAACTTTTCGATTTCCCTTTTCTACTCAGTGCTGGATCTATCGGCTCTGCTCTTCTTGCTTCACCTGCAACTTTGATACCATGTGAAAATTCCTCAACTGGAATCCCTATTGCAACCACTGATGATATTACTCCTATTTGTTAAATTGCTTTAAGAAAATTATTTTAAACAAATTACTTGTAGTTTCCTATGGCAAATATCGTAATATATACACTGTAGCCTTCACTTAATTAAATTATATGCGAAAACAAGAGACTGAGCAAGAAATAAAATACAACACAAGTGACACCGTAATTTTTGGACAAATGTCCGTGGAAAAACCCAATGCAGGAAAATCGGTGTAGTAGATTTGAGGGTTTTATTATTATGCAGGAGAAAATCTGAATACAATTCTTGGATTCTCAACTAGCAATCCGATACAGAGAGAAATTGGACAAAACGAATGGTGAAGTGCTCTCACCTTGTCATTGGAAAAATCTGAGTTTGATCACGCTGAACTGGAGCATATGCATACCCTCCGTGTAGCCTCTACGTAAAATTGTGTCACTCTCATGCAGTTCTTGCATCACCCTACTGGGTATCACACTGCTCCTTCTCTGGACCCTCTACTGGCTGGAAAATCCGAATCTCTGCCTTCCGGTCTCACACCCCGACTCCCGGCTATTGAACCTTGATTTCCTTGGCAGGAATTCGATTTCCCTCTAAGGCTTGCGTTGCCACTGCGTCAGCTTTGTGTGGGCCAATGTCCACCTCTCTCAGGATGTTGTTCTGCCCTCTCTCTGCCTCGTACGCTCCAGCCCAGGAAAACTTCCTTCTTCCGGATGCTCACTGCCCCTTTCTACATGAAATCTCCTCTATCAAAATTTCCTCTTAAGAACTTCTCAATTCAGAAATTGATCTCTTGATCTCTCGGTGTGTTTTCCAAATGACTCTCAAGCTCCCTTGACATTCAACGACCCAAATTAAAATCTAATCAATGGCTAAGATCATTTCAACTTGATCCTCGTCTTCTTCTAGAAGTTACACCCACAATTAGGTTAATATCCATTAATATTTTTATTTTCCTAAGTTTAGACTTAGGGTCCCATTAAAAAATATTAATTATTTTAATAAAATTGTCTCTGGGTGGAATTTCCCAAAACACTTTTTGGGTTCTTTGGAATACATGTGCCCAAGCCTCCCTGCAAAATTTGAGGCCTAGAACACATTCAATGCTATCCCAAATCAACAACAAGCATATGTCAGGAGGTATTAAGTTTTAACAGATGAAAATTCCATTTGGGTCAAATTCTGGGGCAAAATGTAGACCTTTGCCCAAATCCATCTCTAGAAATCATTCGACAAGCCATTCAATTGTTGATGGATAAAGAGGAGGGCAAAGACACCAGGGCAACACTAAAAATCCAATTGGTAGGGGCCTCAAGAGTGGGGGAAGTGAGAGTGGTTCTTCAGCATCACCTTCCACACCCATATGTCCTAACTCCTCAGCTTTCTCAACTTTTTTTGTTCCTAGAACCACACCTGGTGCACAACCTGACATCAAATCGAGACTTAAAAAAAAAAAAAAAGTCAGAAGCTAACAGGTTGGTCAGTAAGTGTCTTCTATGGAGTGATGTTCCTTTCAACATTGCCAAGACAAACCCATTTTGCCAACCTATTTTTGATGTTGTTGTTGTCGTTGGCCCGAGGTACAAAGCCCCCACCTTTGCAGAATTGAGAGGGCCTCTTCTTCAAGATGAAAAGACTGATTGCACTTCTAGATTGGAGGAGTTTAGGGCATCATGGGAACACACTGGATGCATAGTCATGTTAGATGGTTGGACTGACCAGAAGGGTAGGACCCTTCTTAACTTCTTGGTTAATTGTCCCAAGGGGACAATATTTATGAAATTTGTTGATGCGTCTGCACACATTAAAGATGCATGTTTATTATGTGAGTTGTTGGACATCTTCATTCAGGAAGTAGGCCTAAGAAATGTTGTCCAAATCATAACGGACAATGCTACAAATTATGTTGCAGCTGACAAGTTGCTTATGGAGAGGCATCTTAACTTGTTTTGGACACCTTGTGCTGCTCATTGTACTGACTTGATGTTGGAGGATATAGGTAAGATTCCTCTTGTGAGGGATATTGTTGAATCATCCAGGAGCATAACAAAATTTATATATAATCATGCATCTGTGCTTAGCTTGATGAGAATATTCACCAACAACAAAGAGTTGGTGCATCCTGCCATTACACAATTTGCCACTACTTTCATATCTCTTCAGTCTCTGTTGAATTCTATGTGGGATGTGAAAAGCATGTTTCTTTCACTGGATTGGCGTGTTTTATCTATTAGCCGCAAACCAGAGGGAGAGGGCATATGCAGACTAGTTTCATTGATTAGAGCTTTTGGATAGGAGTAGAGGAGGTGTGTGCCATTTCAGAACCTTTGGTAAGGGTTCTTTGATTGGTTGATGGAGACAAGTCCACAATGGGCTACTTGTATGAGGCCATGGATAGGGCCAACGAAACCATTCATGCTTATTATGAAGATAAGAGAGACGAGGGGTTGGAGAAACAACAAGTCATATGGAGAGTGATTGATGAGCGATGGAACAATACCCTCCATCGCCCCATTCATGTTGCAGGTATCTACCTCAACCCCGCATTTGCTTATGCCTATGGTTTCAGATTTGATGCCGAGGTGATGGATGGATTCTTCACTTGTGTTGAGAGGATGGTGGCATTTGAGCAAGAACGTGAAGATATTTCTAAGAAATGGAGGTATATAGTATGGGAGGTGGCATATTTAGTTTTACCATGGCTATTAAGAATAGGACGACCAAAATGCCAGGTAAGCTTCAGTTTGTTTCAAACTTTCAAGTTTATAATTTCAATGTTTTTTTTATGTTTCTCATTTTTCTTTTAACTTGTAGATGCTTGGTGGACAAGCTATGGTGGCAAAGTATCCCATCTCCAAAAGCTTGCCATTCGAGTGCTCAGCCAAACATGCAATTCCTTTCGGTGTGAGCGCAACTAGAGTGTACTTGACAAAATACACAACAAAAAGAGCATCAGGTAGAAAAATTTCAAATTAAATTTTTTGAATTCATTTTATTATTTTTAATATTTAAATTTTCTAAGTACTAATTTACAATCTATGACCCTAATATAGATTGGGGGATTGGAGTCCCAACGCCTAAATGACATGGTCTATGTCTACGACAATCTTCGATTGTGGGTGAGACAACTTCAGAAACCTCCTGATGTGGAAGCCATCTCATTGGACAATATTGATACCAGTGCTGCATGGAGGGTCAAGACTGAGAGGCTGACCATGGAGTGTATCCCTGATTGGTTAGATGTGGATCCAGAGGAGGTAACAATTGTAGGGGAGAGAGCTAGAGGTAGAGGAGGAGGAGCAGCATCAGGGTCAAGAGGCAGAGTTGGATGAGGATGATGAGGAGGAGCTGACACCATTTAGGAGGAGCAGCATCAGGGTCAGGAGGCAGAGTTGGATGAGGATGATGAGGAGGAGGTGACACCATTTAGGATGGTCAACAGCAACATAGGACAAAGACCACCTCTTTTATCGGCTTCTGGAGAATGACTGAGTCCATTTGTATTTCTAGGGGTTGGGCCTTCTTCCTCTAGAGGAAAAGGCAAAGTCATTCCCTATTCCTGTAGGGCAGAGGATCTCAGTGATTGATTACTTTATGACATGTAGATGACTCATGATATACGTTTATTATATTTTTTGTTGATATTTTGACTCTTGGGAGTTGAGACTCAGACAAGACTGAAGATTTAGGAGTTGATTCACTATTTTGATATGTGATCTAGCACTAGACTTCATATACATATTATATATTAGCTTTATTTACATGTTTATGTGGAAATGCATTTATTTGATGTTGTGGATACTTTAGATGCTAAAAAATAAAAATAAAATGAATATTTTTGTATTTTTTTTAAATTTTTCGGCTTTTTCAAAAACTCTCAACTTTAATGAGTTTTTCAAATTTTGGAACCTTGCCGATTTAATCTCGACTTCGAATTTTTCCACATTGACTGAAACCGGTTCTCCACCATACCCATTTGTTTTCTGAGATAGAGAACCTTAGCTCTCCATAGAGCTTTCGTGAGTATATTCGCAACCTGCTCTTCTGTGGGAACGTATTATAGCTGGATTGCTCTTAGTTGTAAACAATCTCTGATGAAGTGACACCGAATATCAATGTGCTTCGACCTGTCATGAAACACTGGATTCTCAAAGAGTTTTATGCAACTCTGATTATCATAATAGACACGGGTCGCCTCCATCCTCTGCCTGAACAAGCTTACTAGCGGTTTTCGAAGCCATATAGCTTTGCACGTAGCTATGATAGTTTCCATATACTCTGCTTCTACAGAGCTTAGTTCTACTAACTTTTTCTTCCTGCTACACCAAGAAACTATCCCTGATCCAACACTGAAGCAATACAAGGAGGTACTTTTCTTGTCCACTGAACTGACTGCCCAATCTGCATCTGTGTAGCGACAAAGTTTGACGTCATGCTCTCGAGTATATTTCAACCCATACTCCACTGTGCCGTGGATGTACCTCAGAATATGCCTCGTTGCTGCCCAATGTACCCTTTTCGTTTCCACCATGAACTGATTAAGAGTATTAACGGTGAAGCAAATATTTGGCATAGTGTTGACTAGATACATGAGAGACCCAATGAGTTGTCTATACAAGGTAGGGTCGACATCCTTGTCATTTGATGCGTCTATCTTCTTCTAGTTGGTAATCATGGGTCTAGACATGGGTTTGCAATCCTTCATTTTGAACCTCTTCAGAATATCTGTAGCTTATCTTCCTTTCCCAAGGAAGATCTCCCCATCCTTCTGCCACACTTCCAATCCTAGGAAATAGTGCATCAACCCCAAATATTTCATGTCAAATTCTGCTGCTAGGTTCCTCTTGCGATCCTTTATGAGCCCCGATGATCCTGTCAAGAATAGACCATCCACATACAAAACTAGAATGAGGGGCTCATCCTCTACCATCAAATAGTAAAGGTTGACATCTGCTTCACTCTTGAAGAACCCCATCTGCTGCAAGTAGGTATCAATTTTACCATACCATCCCCTGGGAGCCTACTTGAGCCCGTATAGAGCTTTCTTCAATTTGCACACATGCGTGCGCCTCTTGTGAGTCTCAAAGCCCTTTGGCTGTTCTTTGTACACTTCTTTCTCTATCACTCCGTTCAAGAAGGTTGTCTTGACATCCATCTGGTGAATCTGCCATCCCATCTGAGCTGCTAGAGATATAACTGACCGGATAGAAGTGTATCTGGAAATTAGGGTGAAGGTCTCCTCATAATCTATCCCTTCCTTTTGTGCACACCCGTTTGCCAAGAACCTAGCCTTGTACTTTTCCACATTGTCGTTTGCCGCATATTTGATCTTATAGATCCACCTCAAACCTACAACTGATCTGTCTTCTGGCCTTGGATCTACCTCCCAAACATCATTCGTCATGATAGAGTTATACTCTTCTACCATGGCATCTATCCACCCCTGATGTTGTGCAGCCTCTTGAAAGCTGGAATGTTCTGCAACCTGAGCTACCAATGCTTTGTACCTATCAGGCTGTCTGCGCTGTCTCTTGCTCGTCCTAGGAGTTCCAATAAACTCCTCTGCATCTATTAATGTCTGACGAACCTCTTTGTGGCTCGACCACTAGACGTGGGAGGTTGTGCCAACTCCTCCTCATCCTGTCTCTGCTGCTCCATCTGCTGAGAACTCCTTGAATTTCCTGCACCTTAGGAAATACTGGTATTGGTCACAGTACTTGACCCTTGTGACTACCCCCCTGCTTGTCCCACTGGCTGCCCCTGCGGTTGCTCCTACTGCTGGACTAAAGGAGCTTCTGATAACTGATGCTGATCACCTGCAGGTATCTCACGAGACCTCTTGAAAGCTCGGTCCTCCATGAACTTCACGTATTGCCTTACTACTATCTTCCTATTGCTAGGATTGTAGATTCTAAATGCCTTTGAGGTTTCGTTGTACCACCCCTTCTCTGCAATCTGATCCAGTTTGGTCCTTTTATCATCTGTCACATGACAATAAGCAATGCTGTGAAAAATTCTGAGGTGGCTGACTTCTGGCTTCTTCCTTGTGAAGACTCCTTCTGGCGTTTTCTTCCCCAATGCTCTATGAGGAGTCCTGTTCTGAATATACATTGCCGTGTTACATGCTTCTGCCCACAAAAATCTGGGTAGATTCTGATCATATAACATAGCCTTTGCAGTTCTAACAATGGTTCTATTTTTCTGCTCCACTATACCATTCTACTGTGGATTATATGGAATTGTCTATTCTCTCTTGATGCCTTCCTTTTCACAGAAATCTGTGAAGTCTTTATCAGTATATTCCCCACCATTATCTGAACGAAGCACCTTGATTTTCTTCCTTGTTGCATTCTCCACGAGAGCTTTAAACTCTCTGAAACGGTCGAAGGCCTCATACTTGGTCTTCAAGAAGTAGATCCAAGTTTTCCTGGAATGATCATCAATAAAGGTGACGAAATATTCGGCACCGCTGAGAGCTCTAGTGGACATCGG
The DNA here is from genome assembly GCA_031772625.1 of Pinus tabuliformis. Classification (NCBI taxonomy): domain Eukaryota; kingdom Viridiplantae; phylum Streptophyta; class Pinopsida; order Pinales; family Pinaceae; genus Pinus; species Pinus tabuliformis. The sequence goes on along the minus strand of CM062813.1, from coordinate 970,954,561 downwards.
GCCACAAATATTTGAGTGTATAAGTCCTAACACACCATCAACTCTGCTGTCACTTCTTGGAAATGCCGCCTTAGCATAATTCCCAAGTATGCATCCTCTGCACACATCATCGTGTTCATTTTCAAGTTCAGGAACCCCTATTACGATTTCTTTGAGCATCTTGAGTGCTCCATGGTGTAGATGTCCCATTCTCATGTGCCATAATTCATTCAGTTCCTTCCCACAACTATTGTTACTGCCTATCAATGCCATTGGAGAATCGATTTGTAACTGGTACAACCTGTTACTTCGAACTCCAATCTATCTTACCTTTTTCCAGCTCGGGTGTTTGACATACACTTTCTTCCCCACGAAGTGAATATCATACCCCTTATCTTGTAACTGGGATACTGAAATCAGGTTCATACCCAATCCTGGCACATGTAATACATCTGAAGTGTTGGTGCTTGCTCCCCTCGAAAATCTATGGTACCTCTCCCTACTGGAGTAAATTTCGTTCTGTTTCCGATAGTAATCTAGAAATCCATCTCCTCCTCTTTGTAGCTAGAGAAATATTCTCTAACCCATGTCATGTGAGCTGATGCTCCACTGTTTATATACCAGACTCCTTGTGAAGTTGATTTTGCTAAGCAAGCAAATTCTTCTTCTAATCTGGCGACAAATCTGAAGTCTCCTGAATGTTACTTTTGTCCATGGTTATACTTGAACAAATTTAGTGTGCTATTCCTCTTTTCCTCCCGATGCGGATTCCGCTCAGCGAAAATTTGACCTACAACTGCTCCTTTTGATTGCTGGAATCACTAGTTTGGGCAATTTGATTTTCCTGCCTCCTTTCAACTGAAAAATTGAATTGCTGCCCTAGCAACTCGAACTGCCTGTTCTAGGCCCTACAGAGTTTCTCTGGGAATTTCGATTTGTTCCTCCCTCTTAACAATGAAATTCCTTTCTGTGCTTTTGAGCTTTCGGACTGATCAATTATGCTTTTGATACAAATTAATTATGCAGCTTATTTGCTACGAAAAATAACGAATAAAATCAGAGCTGCAATTTTCACATAAAAATACTGCGGAAAATAAAATACTAAAAATTGAGAAATTCTAGCACACACAATAAACTTGACACAATTATTTTTGGACAATTGTCCTCGTAAAAGCCCAACTTGGGAAAACCGGTGCAACAACTGAGGGTTTTATTATTAATGTTCAACAACAATTCTGAGTACAATAATTTAGATGCTTAGCTGACAATCTAATCTGAAGAAAATACTGGATGCGTTGAGCTACCTACGTCAGCGTTTGCGCGGAGCCTATGTTGGCCCTTAGAAGATTTTAGCCTTCCTTCCTTCGACTCTTCTGGGAATTGAAAAACTTGCTCCCAGAATGCTACCTCTCTCCTCTTCGACCTGCTACTCACCCTCTGGGTCTTTCTTCTCTGCTGCTACTGAGAAAATCGAACTGATTGGGCAACTGATTATCTGCACTGGATGATCTCCATCACCATATCGAATTTCTTTTATAATCCACTGTTGGATCACCGACGACCAAGATTAAAACTAAATCAATGGCTAGAATAATTTCTGGGTCGATATAAGTGAGTTTCTAGATGATTCACTCCTTATCTCAATTAATACTCATTAATTAACCACATTTCGTAAGTTTAGATTTAGGAAATATTTAAAAATCGGTTAATACTTTGATTGAGACACTTTTAGGCGGAATTTCCAGAAACGATTTCTAGGTTTTAGAGATCTCATGTATTCCAGCTTCTCCACAAAATTTCGTGGCTAGAACACATATGATGCTACAAAAACTAACAAAAATGAAGGACCTTAGAGTTTTCATCCAAGGTGAACCCAAAATTATGTTACCATCATTCCTCCATAAAGATTTAATAGTGAATTCGATATAAATGTATAATCGCCAATGTTTAATTGTAAATCATTTAAGTCATATTATTTTGAGTCTCAATAGTCTAGTTTTTCAATTATATTGGACTCGGGAATTACTAACTGGTTAGTGAATTTAGGACTTACATAATTATTATATTTAGGTGGGAGATAGAAATAGCGATAAATAGTGATATCTTTTCCTGCAAGATTCCCCCCTTGATTCTAAATAGCATTGAAGCATAGCTTATTGAAGTTTTTGGAAATCTCCCTTTCTCCTCAATTATAGAATCCATTTTTACTTTTGAACTATATTTTACTTTAAACTTGCATCTCTTTTGACTTTAGATATTATTTTTATAATAGTTTTTTGGTAATTGGTGGTGAAGGTGTGAAAAACCTACTTCATTATGTAATTTAATACTTGCCTAAAGTATATATATATATATATATAAAACTCTTTTTCTCAAAATATTAAGTATGTTTATATGATCACCCCTTCAATAAATATTTTGTTAACGCCTCACTCCAATTATATTGTGTATTCATTTATTATCACATGCTCACCAAAATGTATTATGTTGATTCTATCTAAGTGGCTTGATGGCTAACCAATATGGTCAACAAATATTTTGTTGGGGTGTGACCCGTTCACGATTTCCACTGTGTTTTCCTTTTTGACTTGGAAAGAACCCTTTGCAAAAACAAAGAAGTTTTTAGTAAGGGAAGAATGGTTGGAAATTTCCAATTTGTGTGGAAGTTTGTTTTCAGGGGCTTTGTTAGGCATAATTACTTGTCCTAATCCTCATATAAGTAGAGGATAGGTTCATTTCATTATTCATCAGCACATGTGATATTTTTGGCCCTGTTACCACTCAAACTAGCAGGGGGTTTCGGACAATGAAGCTAAAGCCCACTGTCACCACTCCTAAAGCTTCCTACTCTTTACAGACTTTGACCGATGGGAAGATACTCGATATATAGAGAATCACTTATAAAGGATAAATCAACTAAGAGGGGTGTGAAGTGATCTCGGAGGTCCTTTCCTAGGGGTGGCTCAAGAATGGGACTTGCTTGCTTCTTAAGCAAGGTGCAAAGCTTTCTAGGATAAGGGGATAAGGATTTAAGGGCTAGGTTCAAGGAGTGCGAATTGTAAAGGAGCTTCCAAAACCTCAAATCGTTATTGAACTTGGTTTCCTAAGTGGTTTTTGAAGAATTCACTTTTCAAAGGTATGGGACCACACGGGACCAAGTGGACCCAGGTTATGTTAAGGGGAGGGAGTTTAGCAATCAATGATGATCTTAACCTAAACAAGGAAGGAGAAAGGATCAAAACAAGAGTTTCCACTTAAAGGTGCCAAATTGATCCTATGAGGTACTAGCCTAGGGAACACCAGGGCAAAGTTTGGTCTCAGGGCTAGGGCTTGGGATATTTCGCAATCCCACTATCAGAATATCTTCAAATTTGGAGGAGACCTTGAGGACACACCAACGCAGTAGAGGCCATGAGATCGAACTTTTTCTGTGGCTACTTTGTCGACAAAATGATGCCCTAGATGGCCTAGCATGGCTAGACCTAGAAAAAGGGGGAAAAGTGAAGAAAAAGAGGTTTTAAGGTGATCACCTTTTGGTGGATCAGTGCCTAGTGCCTAATTCCTTTATGGATATGGTGTCAAGAAGAATTATGATAGCGGATCTCCTCTCTAGCCCAAGGAGGCTTTAAGGGCAACTTCGTTTAACATTAGGGAAAAAAAAGAGTGACCTTAAACCATTTATACTTCGTTTTGCAAATCAATATGGCTTATCAAGATAACTTTGATCTCTAGGAAAATTCGTTCAACAAACATGGCCCATACATAAAGATATGCTATATAGAAACATAATTCCACAATGAAGCAGTAAATGCATGCAACAATTAGCCCTAAAATAGCGAAAATCCCATGATCAATGTATGTGACAAAGTAAAAGAAAATAGCATCAAAATTGTACTTACATGTAAGAGAATATATCCAACCATAAATACATTTTCCAATTAAGAAGCTCCAAGATAATAAAATGCAATCCAAACATCAAAATTCATCCATTCTCCAATTTCGTCCACCAAGAAGGAAATGTGAAATTCTCAAGAGAGAGAATGATCCAATCCAAGTTATAATGAGAAATGAACTATCATCATTTGTATTTATATTCTCCTAATGAGTTCGATTTACCTATTTGAGCTTACATTAGCCCATCAAATAAAAATAATGTGCAAATAACTAACTTTTGGTGACAAGCCCACCAAACTAGCTCATAAACAAAATAACAAGCCTCTTAAGAAGTCAAATAATCAATAATGCATGTCTTTGGGGTCTCTAAGGGGCCTAATGAAGTCCTTAAATGCTAAAATGATGAATTGGACTTCCAAAAGTAATGGAGAAGGGGTTGGCCTCTTGTTCTCCACATAGTAAACCTGTGGTGCCCCCAATGGCTTTGATGGCGCACAAGTGACCTCATGGGTATCCAACTAAGTCGAAGATGACTGTAGACCATCTGTAAGGGCTCAGAGGATGCTGTAAGTGATGCCACATCAGCATACAAGTCCTGGGTCATCTACCAAGTGTATGGTACAACTGTGGGGCTAGTTGGGCAAAGTTGAACCAGGTGCATCTTCCTCGTCCAATAGGTGAATCTCAAGGAATCTCTGAACATCTCTGGGGATCAATAGAGTGTTGTCTACTATTGTGGAGACCCATGGCTCTCAACACACACCCTACATATGCCAATGTAGCCCTCTGGAGTGTTAGGACCCCGTATATGGAGACCAAACCCAAGATGGAGACCACCTGCAATTCTGCATAAGATCCAATGTGTCTCCTAGCCTTCCAGTATAACAAGTCATCAAGGAAATCAAGTAAAAGATCTTACAAACCATGGACAACAGGTGGGGACTTCATAATGGCATGCCCTTCCATAATGGGCATGTTGGAAAATAAAAAAGGTAGTAAAGATTTTCTTGATCTTGATAATTACTTGTGATGTTTCTTATTATTATGAATCTTTATATCTTCTTTCTTTAGTTTATCAAGCAATTGCCAAAAGTAGGAACACATAAAATAATAGACACAAGATGTAGGCACATGCCACGGAAAAACACCCCTCGAGAGGAAAACCTAGTCAAAGTAATTATTCCTTTCAATAGTATTCTTTGAGACTCTTCACCCTAGACCAAGACTAGACCTTCCCTCCATACTAAGTCAGCCTCTAGAAGATTGATCTCTTCCCAACAACTTTGACTATAGAGCAACCTGCAACAGCTAACAGCTTCCGGCAACAGTCCAACTTGGAAGACTTCGATCTCCCAATCCAGAGCATGAAACAGAGAGAGACCACCACCAAAATTTCGATTTTCATTTACTCCTTAGACTCACCAAAATTCACATTCACTTTAGCTTCTCGGCAACAAACTTTCCCAGCTACCCACTTCGCAGTTCTGCCCAACAATAGGATTTTCGCACTTCTGCCCAATAGAGAGAATTTAAACTTGATTAGAAGTGATGCTCCAAATGAATTCGATGTCCTTCCTTTTATACGCTTCTTGTGGGGTCGAATAGGGCCTTAGGCCGACTTGATCTTCCCTTAGGCTGACATGGTTTGGAGGTTCCATAATTCATATTGGACTCAATACTAAACCTTTTTACATGATTCAAAAGCCCAAGTGTTGGTCAATAATTGTCATTGATGGAAAATATGCCAGTTGAACTCTCCTATACTACACCATCACTGCACTACTTTCATAATGACTTGACTCCTATAACGAAGCCACATTGTCCTAATCACTCTCCTATGGATTACTACACCATCGCTGCACTACCTTCATGATGACTTGACTCCTATAACGAAGCCACACTGTCCTAATCCTCTTCTGCACCTAATAACTCAAAGGCAGTGACAAAAAATATATATTTTATCATCCATTAGAGGTATCTCTTCTTAATAATTCCCATGCCATCTGAAAGAGGATTTTTTCCTCTTTCCATTGTGCTCTTACTCGCCTCCAAACTCCCAGTGAATAGTGAGAAAATGAATTTTTAAGTCAAAATTTATTTATTTACTTATAAGCTGACCTATACACAGGGGTACTCATGTCGGCCTGTTTGTAAAGTCATGTCTATTCGCTTACCATTACAGAAACACTATATATTAGGCATTCAAACTCATTATTCTGTCGTCAGTTTAAGAATTTATGAAGATCAGAGGTAACCGCAGTTCACAACTCGTGAACTTGAAGGAAAAAAGGCATATCATTGAAGGAAAATACCACAAATATATGTTTTTTGGGTTATATTGAATGGTTGACAAACTATAGACAACGGATCAATCTTATTTTCTGTAAACATACCTCAGACCCTCAATAAAACATCTCCTCCACCCCAATTACCCTCGGCCCTCTTGATAGAGTGCAAGAACTGTTGATCGCGGACCTGTTGACACAGTGCAAGAACTGTTGATCGCGGACTTGTTGACACAGTGCAAAAACTGTTGATCGCGTACCTGTTGACACAATGCAGGAACTGTTGATCTCAGACTTGGTGTATTGCTGAGCCTCGAATTATCTTTAGATAGTGGATATTTCGGACTTTCCCTATTAACTGCGGTGGCTCTCTGTGACTGTGCTCAACTGATTGTAACACACTTCGACATTACATTGTAGTGCTTCAGATTGTTGTAGCTCATCCTCAGACTTGCTCACCTTCGGACCTTTTATAGCTCGAGTTAGTGGAGTGATCTAGGGACTGTGGAGTAGTACTGTCCTCGGATTGTGTAGCATTTTGGTTATACACCTTTAGACCCATTATAGCTAGAGTTAGTGGAGTGATCTAGGGATTGTGGAGCAGTACTATCCTCGGATTGTGCAGCGGTTTGGTTATACACCTCCGGACCTGTTATAGCTCGAGTTAGTGGAGTGATCTAGGGACTGTGGAGCAGTACTGTCCTCGGATTGTGCAACAGTTTGGTTATACACTTTTGGACAGAGCCTGGAAAGAAGTGCACACAGTGATGACTATGGACTAAGAAGTGTAGCAGTGATGTCTATGGTGAACAAAGTAAAGTGAAGATTAAGTGAAAAATAAGTAACCTTGGAGCTGATTGAACAATGGAGAATTTGTCAAGAACATTCAAGCAAGTAAATCACAAATTCTTTATTAAGGAAAACTAAAGGATTGGTGTCCTAGGGGTTGGCGCCATTAAACCCAAGGTTAGACCCTTGAGAAGAGTAGGGTCGAAGCCCTAGAGGTTGGAGCCTCATTAAAAAATAAAAAGTCCAAGTTGGTGCTTGGGTACAGGTTGGTGCCTGGAACTTTGAAGGGTTAGTGCCCTCATATCTTATTGTACTCTTTCATTTGATAAAAGGATTTTTATCCTCCTTGTTTCTATAATAAGATTATTCATTTCTCTGATTTTAATTGTGTAGAATCTAACTGGACATAATAACAATTGAAAAGAAATACTGATTCACTCCCCTCTCAGTGTTTCCAACACCAAGAAGGGTCTCTTTAAATGTACAATAATTCTATAGACTTGGAATAAATACTAGAACCCCTCAATGGGGACTTTGACCTAAAACATGGTGACCCAAGCATGAAACCCATGCTTTAATAAGTCACAATAATAATAATAAAAACTCTTTTCATTATTCTTTTGACAAGTACATTACATAATGACTCAAGTACATTATTGAAGACCAAACATAGTTACATTTTCCAACAGGCCATTGGCATGTGCTAATGTCTCCAAGCTCCAAATGGGGTTATCCAAGTATCCTATTAGGTGGTTTTTACTTTTAAAGGGGATAGTATGTCTAAGGTACATCCTTTAAAAGGTAGCGGCATGTGATAAAGAAATGAATGGGGTAGGGAATGAAAATGGGCAACCTTGGGTCACATGCTAGGGTAGAAGGGTAGCTAGAAAAAGGGAAGCTCACACTTGGGTATATAATGTATAGGATAGAGCAATCATGGTACATGAGGTGCCTTGATCTTGATTTTTCCACCCTTCTTTACATGCCTTTTGCTTTTATGATTATTCTTTAATTAACTACTTGGGGCTCAAGGGGTAAGAGCATGATGTGTGAGATATAGCAATGGATACCCCGTTTAAGGTAGGGTAGTTGATTTCTCACTAGGGGTTGGGACATTCATGGGTTCCTAAATGATAAAGGCGATTCATAGACGCTGTAGGAACCAGGGTGATGGCCATGATGATAGGATAGAGCTCATGTACTGGCTTTTGCCCATGTGCTAAATGTGTTTGTCCCTGCCATATTTTGCATTTTGTGGTACATTTCCTGTTGAATGTGGCCAATTATGCTTTTACTTTTCTTTTTAGCTACATCAACATCCGGGGCATCATTCCAAGCCCAACCCAAGGTGTGGGCAAGGGGAAGGGGAAAGCTAACCTTATGTGGATCCTATGGAGGAATGTGGACCTTGGTGGGAGAAATGATGAATGGGGTTACAATGAATGGAAGGGGAGTAATATACAATGGATGCGGGAGCAGTGTGAAAATTCCTATACTTAAGGAACTCCTACTGCAGCAAAACTGAATTTACTTCTCCTACTTGATTTTAATATACATTATCAAGTTATTTTCTGAAAAATATTGAAGTAAATTACTTCTGCAGCCTACACCAATTTAATTTGATTACATGAAACAAGAAACTGAGAAAAGAACAAGATACATAGGACACCATTACTTTTGGACAAAATAGTTCTCGGAAAAACCCAATGCAGGAAACAAGTGCAGCAACTTTGATGGTTTTATATTATTAAGCAATAGTTTTGAATACAATGCTGAATGCCCTCCCAGCAATCTAGTTATAGAGAAAAATATAATGGCAGAAAACTGAGTGAGATCACCTCATTTCACTTCACAGGTTCTGGTTGATTTGGTAGCAAATTGGCTAACCCCGACTATCTTTGCGTTGGCCCTGTGTAGGCCCTACGTCAGCCTTGCACCGTCTCTTCTGCCTCCTTGAGCTTCTGCCCCAACCTTCCCCGACTGTTCCGGCAACTCCCCGACAAAATTATGGATTTCTGCATGAGGGCGGCTTCTCCTCTGTGCTGGCTCTCCCTGGTTCAACGCCAAGCCTGCATGGGCTCAGACTGGCCCAGCGTCAGTCCCTCTAGGTGTTTTGCTGCCTCCACTAGTGGCTCTCTGCCTCTCTGCCCAGTGTTCTCGAACTATCCTTGCCCCTCTGCTGCAAAATGATCACTTAGTTCGAATTTCTCATCTTCCTAGCCTCGAAAATTTCGAACTCTAGATCAATTCGTTCTCTTAATGTGTTTCTGAATGAACCCCAAGCCTCCTTTTTATACTTTTCTTGTTGAGACTTCAACGACCGAGATTAATTCTCTAATCAACGATAAGATTAAAAACTTGACTTGATCCGCTTTCTAGAACATTCTCACCCATATTTTGATTAATACCCATTCACACTTAAATTTTCCTAAGTTTAGACTTAGGAACTCCATTAAAAATATTAATTATTTTAATAAAATACAATCCAGGTGGAATTTCACCAAACAGTTTTTGGGTTCTTTAGAACTCATGTGCCTTAACCTCTCTACCAATTTTCATGGCTAGAGTACATCCGATGCTACCAAAAACTAACACTCCCTCTTAGCGAGGAATGTGCTCTAGCAACAATGCCCAATTGCATGTTGCTCTGTCTCTGATGCATCTCCTTTCCGCATTGTTGTTGCCACCAACACTGTGTTGCTCTGCTGCTACTATACTACTACCCATGACATTACCATTGCCACTGCTGCATCTGTACTACATCTCCCTCTCAAATCTTCATCTGCTATGCTGTTAACACTACCACTGCTAACATTGCATTCGTACTGCAACACAGTTGCTGAGAGAAGCAACTAAAAAAATCCAGAATTAATGAACTAACTGTGTTCAACATAATACTATGTGAATGTTGGAATCTAATTGTTATTAGTCTTTGACCCTTTGAATCTTTTGCGCTGTTGTTGACTTCTGCATTGTGCCATGCGAACTGCTGCCAGCCTTGCTATGCGCTGATTAGTCTTTAGTCTCAGGCTACTGAATCTATCTCTCCAACCAACCAATTGCATGATCTGGCACAAGTCCATTTCGCTACCGTTGAATCACGGGCTCTTGTAGCAAGGAATTGATCCAAGAGGTGGGTTCCTCAAGAATCCTGCCCACATGTAGTCCTCCCGACTATAGTTCTATATCGCCCCATTTCCCTCCTTGAGATGCGTGGGCACTCATGGCAAACTCATCTTCATCAATTTTTGTTGGAGTAGCCTTAGGATTATGTTTCTCATCCTTATCCTTTTGCTTCAAAGGACACTGGGATTCAAAGTGGCCCATCTCACCACACTGAAACATTTCACCTTCGAAATGTCCTTCTGCTGTCCCTTTGATGCTAGAGCTATGTTATCCTCCTCCTTGGTCTTCGTGCCACTCCCACTGCTGCCATTGAGGTTGACCTTAACCAGATCCCTCCTTAATTCTTCCTGTTGAAGGGCTGCCCACATCTCCTCCCACGAAGGTATTCTTTCCTTGCCTAATATACTTTGGATGAAGACTTGCCATTCATCCGAGACTCCATTCAGGGCCGTCCTTACCATCGTGGTAGACTGAGGAGTAGACCCCACTGCAGCAAGCTGGTCTTTGGTGTCCTGAAGATGTTGAAGATAGGATTTAACCGCTTCTCCCTTCTACATCAATGTTCGCTGCAACTTTTGTTCTAAGTACATCTTCCGTGGTTTGGAAGAACCTTCATACAGTGAAGACAAAGCTTCCCACATTTCTTTGGCTGTATCTTTGCTTTGGAAGTGTGAACCACATGATCTCGAACTCCATCGAGTATGTACCTCTTTGCCTTTGCCTGCTCGACCTTGTACTTCTTCATTTGATCATTGTTCGTGGGAATAGACACAACACTCTTGAGGTAAGATTTGAGATCGTACTCCTCCAGAACAACTAAGATTTTGGTCTTCCATATGACATAGTTGGAAGCTTCGAACCTGTCTTGATCTCTGAGTCCATGTGATGTCATCTCACCCAAATTGTCGAATTGACTCCTCTAGTCACTGTGCAACATTGGTTTGCTGCCCGGCAAGTGAAAAATCCGAACTTTTGGCGAGAAAAGTCTTACGTGGAGAAAATTCTCCTTCTATGTGTCTTCGCTATTTTCTGACGGATGTTTGCCCCGGCAGAAACTGCGTCCTTCAAGCACTGCGCTGAGGCCCTGCATCACTACCTCTCCGTCTGCAAGCTCATGAATAGGAAATCGTACCTCTCTATCGACTCTCTATGAGAGAAATTTGCTTGGAAAATCTGCTTTCCAGGCAAGGATTGCACAATCCCTTCAAGGGGATTCGAATTGCTTCCAAATGCAGCTATAGGCCTCTCTGTTCAACACTGGATCTGCTCTTCCTGTTTCAAAATCAATCCTCTGATACCATGTGAAAATTCCTATACTCAAGGAACTCCTACTGCAACAAAACTAAATTTACTTCTCCTACTTGATTTTAATATACATTATCAAGCTATTTTCTGAAAAATACTGAAGTAAATTACTTCTGTAGCCTATACCAATTTAATTTGATTACATGAAACAAGAAACTGAGCAAAGAACAAGATACACAGGACCGTTTCTTTTGGACAAAATAGTCCCTGGAAAAACCCAATGTGGGAAAACTAGTGCAGCAACTCTGAGGGTTTTATATTATTAAGCAGTAGTTCTGAATACAATGCTAAATGCCCTCTCGGCAATCCAATTACAAAGAAAAATATAATGGCGGAAAACTGAGTGAGATTACCTCATTTCACACGACAGATTTCGATTGATCTGGCTAACCCCGGCTATCTCTGCGCTGTCTCTTGTGCTCTACGTCAACCCTGCGTTGTCTCTTCTGCCTCCTGGATCTTCTGCGTCAACCCACCCCTGTTGTTCTGGCAGCTCCTCGACAAAATTCCGGATTTCTTCGTGAGGGCAACTTCTCCTCTGCACTGGCTCTCCCTGGTTCAGCGTCAAGCATGTGTGGGCCCAAACTGGCCCAACGTTTGTCCCTTTAGGTGTTGCGTTGCCTCCACTGGTGGCTCTCTGCCTCGCTGCCCAGTATTCCCGAACTATTCCTGCCCCTCTGTTGCAGAATGATCACTTAGTTCGAATTTCTCAACTTCTTAGCCCTAGAAATTTCAAACTCTAGATCAATTCGTTCTCTTAGTGTGCTTTTAACTGAACCCCAAGCCTCCTTCTTACACTTTTCTTGTTGAGACTTCAGCGACTGAGATTAAGTCTCCAATCAACGACTAAGATTAAAAACTTGACTTGATCTGCGTTCTAGAACATTCTCACCCATACTTTGATTAACACCCATTAAAACTTTAATTTTCCTAAGTTTAGACTTAGGAACCCCATTAAAAATATTAATTATTTTAATAAAATACAATTCGGGTGGAATTTAATCAAATGGTTTCTGGGTTCTTTTAGAACTCATGTGCCTTAGGCTAGAGCACATCCGATGCTACCAAAAACTAACAAGCGGGACCACACAACCAAAATCGGGGTTTCCCATGTAATACCATCCCTAAATCCCAAGGGTTAGTAAAAGAGATCCCACGGGACTAGGCCACAAGGTTGACATCCAAAAAGAGGTCTAGGAGATTGGAGCGTAGACCTAGCCCATTTTTTCCGTCTAATCACCCCATTAATCCATGCCCATAAGTGTCCATGATAAGCAAACTATGGTACTGAATTACCAAATGACAAGGCATACCTTTAGGTTCAGGAGGCCCACCTTCAAACATACAATCATGGTAGATGGGTGATGGACCACGTGGCTAGCTTAGGTGGTAGAGAAATGGCACAACGAGCTAGTTGGTGGCTGCAAGGGGCTGTTCGCTGCCGATTGAGACCAACTTGGAGAAATTTTTTCTCCTAGGGATATCATCCACAAAATGGTGGGTAACATTTGGCTCCAAATGTGATGTGATCTCTCTCGAAGTGGACGAAGCTACTCGAATGGGAGGTCATGAGAACTCCAACAATCTCTTGGTTACCGTAGACCTGTTACCTGCACATATAATATATGAAAAACACGGGGCAGCATGCTTTCATGGTGTCTCATGATCGCAAATGCTTGGATTAGGCCCATAAAATCGACTCAGAGAAGTAAAATGCAGTTTTCAAATCTAAACGCAGCTAATCTATCATGAGAAATATCATATGATATTTCAAAATAAACATGCAATGCATCCTAATCTACCATGCATATGGTACAATATCAAGTCTCAAGGAAATGGGTGATATGATATTGCAAAATAAACATGCAATGCATCCTAATCTACCATGCATATGGTACAATATCAAGTCTTAAGGAAATGGGTGATACGACTTAACTTGACCGGCTCGGGCCAAAGTTCGTCATTGAGTTTAGCAATGTTATAATAGTCCGCCCCAAATTTTCCATGAATCTTGACAGACATTGGGTCTCTATCAACCAAGACAAAGTCCCCGATCTTATATTCCTTTTTAGGCTTCCACTTTATGCTTGTTTTAGAAATTGATCGTTTGATAATACATACTTCTTGAATCGGGAGAATAGGAGAAGGCTTCTCAATTTCATGTGTTTCGTAATATTGTCCAAGCTTAATCACGTGAGAGAGGTAGGTGGGTTCCCTATAAAAGATAAAAGGGGTTCCATTAGATTGTGGGATGGTAGCGTATGATAAGTCCATTTGAACATGACCCCAACGGTAGCCTTGTTGATTTTGGGTAGCATTGGATGTGCTTTAGCTTCGAAATTTTGTGGAGGGGCTAGAATACATGAGATCTCCAAGAAATTGTTTGGAGAAATTCCACCCGGATTTTGAGTTATTAAAATACTTAATATTTTTAATGGGGTTCCTAAGTCTAAACTTAGTAAAATAAAAATGTCAATGGATATTAATAAGAATATGGGTGAGAAGCTTCTAAGAGACGAGGATGAAGTCTGTTTTAATCTTTAGCCGTTGATTAGGGACTTAATCTCGACCGTTGAATCATCAACAGGAAAAGTATAAGAGAAGACTTGAGAGTCATTTAGAGATACACTGGGCAAATACTCAGTAATTCGAGGGAAATCAATTCTCAAGGAGAAGGAGTTCGATTTCACAGGGAGAGTTGTAGGGTGAAGGAAGAGGAAGGCATCAGCATCAGTCAGAGACTAAGGAGGAGGTGATGTAGAGCATAAGAGGGACAAAGCAGAGGGAGATTAGAGAGACAACGTAGCAAGGGATGCAGTCCTCACGCAGGCCTCATGCAGAAGTGACGCAAAGGTGGTAGGCCTCACGCGGAAGTGACGCAGTGAAGGCTGAAGGGTCTTCGGGGTGTCAGAATTTCTCCAAAGTAAAGGGAAAAATTGTCTTTGGTGTTTCTTTCAGATGTGTCTTTATATTCTGTAAAATCATTCCTCGTAAAGAGATTGTTGTTGAAGAATAATAAATAAACCCTCATCTACTGGATCGGTTTTCCCGCATTGGGTTTTTTCAGGGGCAATTGTCCAAAAATCACTGCATTGATATGATTGATTCTTGTGCTTGTATATCACTGTTATTTTCTCTATGTTATTATGTGACAAATGCAGCAAAAATTATTTTGATGTTTACTGAAGGGTTTTGTAAATAACTTATTTAAGTAGGAGAAATAAATCAGTTACTGCAGTAGAATTTTGTGTTAGAAATTTTCACAAGCCCCCCATTTGCTAGATAATAACATTCCCCACACATTAGGAATATCAATGACAACAACATCCATGAGAAGGGATATGTCGGGGTTCCTAGACAAAGAAACTTTAAGGTCCTTTATGAGACCTTCCGCCTCCACAGGCTTGGAGTTAAAACCACATACCTTCTTATACGATCGAGTGATGATGAGACCCAATTCCTTCATAACTTTTAAGGGCATGATATTCGCAGAAGCCCTTGAGTGTAACATACAATTGTGTAAGAAGAGGTCATTGATAGCCAAAGTGAGCATAAATGGTTCGCATCAAGGGTTTCAATGAAGAAAATGAATGTTTTGTAAGTCTTTGGGTAATTTTTCTTCCTGAATACCTAGGGACTTCTTGATTTGTTGTTGTTGCTCAGGGATTTTTGTAATCTCTTTCAAAGGAATGGGTATGGTTATTTTTCCTACGACAACCCTTATGTCAATGTTAAGCTTGGCCTCTTTTCCCTTCTCTTTCTTCTTGATGTTTTCCTTCCTTGGAGGACCCTTTTTTTGAATTGGCTTTGGTCAGGGGATCCTTCTTGGGAGGAATTTCAGGGAGAGACTCCTTGGGAGAGGCTTGCTTGGGTAATGTGTCTTCTTTAGATGGTTCATGTTACTGCTCAAACTAGCAGGGGTCCTAGGAGGGAATCCTAAAGGGACAATTGCTAGGTCAAGGGAAATAGTAGAGCAATAGCCCACTGTCACCTCAGCTAAAGCTCCCTACTCTTTATGGACTTTCACCGATAGGAGGAGACCCGGTATGATAAGGATCGCAAATATGAATAGATCAAAGATAGGATGAAGGGTGATCTTAGAAGCCTATTCACAAGTGAGGCTCAAGATTGTGGCTTGCTTGTCTTGGAAGACAAGATGAAAGACTCTCTAGGAAGGGCTTGGGGAGAATTTCAAGGGTTAGGTTTTAAGTATGTGTCCTACAAAGGAGATCCCTAAGCCCTAGAATTCTTGTGGAAAATTGGGTTCCGGGTGATCTTTGAATAATTAACCTTGATAGTGCATGGGACCAATGTTTTAAAACTCCGACTCGACCGAGGGTCGACTCCGACTCCGACTCAGTATCGACTCGGTCGGCTCGATCTCAATGACTTGGTCGTTGTAAAATATACATTAAATATTTATCTTTTTTATAAAAAAGCATAATTTTAATGATTTTCATTCATGTTTTCAGACACACAACATTAGAATACAGATAGAAGACAACATATGATCAAAGTAGCCTCATGAATATATCCATTATATCAAAATGGCACCCAGTGCACTGTCCAATACATACATGATCATGATATAAAGATCAAAACAAAAACACATAACCAAGGAGGCTAGAAATGGCCTCTACAACAAAAGTAAACTGTGACCAGTACTATTGGCTACTGCCAGAGGAGCCGAGATCATGTGGATCAATCTCTGGATCATCATAAGAGTCAGATAGGGGGCCCCATGGCTCCTCTTCATCATCATCTCCAACTGCAACTGTAGAAGTGGTAGCACTAGCAGGCTGTGCAGCAGCTGCAAGCTGAGATAGACGAGATATGCGTTTCTGTCGTGGCTGAGTAGAGGACTTGCTAGCTCTGAGGTTGACGCTGGTACAAGTGGATCAAGATCTGCATTCAATTGAACATTATGTTCAAGTGATGCTATTGTCTATAAGTCATAATCAATATCCTCATCAGAAGCAAACTCTGCTGGATGACTCTCCACTACCCAATCTGATGTTGGATCAATGTCTTCCAACACAATGGGATCTAAATCAGGTCTTTTGTTCAACAATTGGTTGCGCTTGATCCGGAGGTTATATTGGATATATACTAGATCATTTAACCGTTTTTGATCCAAATGGTTTCTCTTCTTTGTGTGAATCCTCTCAAAGACAGACCATTTGCGCTTACACCCGGTAGCACTGCAAGTTTGACTCAAAATACGAATTACAAACCTCTGCAATTCTTGACAATGGCTACCAAAAGCCTCCCACCATTGTGCTGCAAAAAACATAGGAGTGTAATGAGTTAGCTAAACAAAATTACAAATTATATCCAACTTTCAAATTATAAACGATTTAACAAAATAAGTATTAAGAATTTGAAAATTGAAATTTTTGTTTACCTAGCTCATTTGCTTCCCTTGCAATCTTTGCTAGGTTCTTCCCAAAGGTACCTGAGGCAGTGCTGAAGGTTGTGACCTGTCGGTGTATCTCCAGCTAATCACACTCCAATGGGATCATGCGATTAATGCAGTCAATCAATCCATCTCTAACCTCCCCCCTCAAAGCTCCTGTCACCTTAGCTTTATAATGATACCGTGGGTTCAAAAAATACCCAACTGCATGTATAGGGCGATGGAGTTGATTGTTCCATCTTTCATCAATGATTGCCCAAATGGGCCCATACTTAGCCACTTTATGCTTGTATGCCCTCTTTATTTGCTCCTTTTCTTGATCCATAGCCTCATAAATGAAGCCCATAGCCAATCTTTCCCCATCCACCAACGCAACACCTTAACCAGTGGCTCAACAAGCTTCACAATCTTTGCTGCCTTTCTCCAAAATATTTCTTCATTAACTTTCTTTTTCAATTCTTTGCCTTCCAGTTTGTGAGACCACTGGCTTTGACTCCATTCTTCACTGGAAAAAATCTTTTGCAAGTTTCTATGTTGTGAAAGCATAGATTGCAATGTCAAAAAATGAGTAGCAAATCTAGTGATGGAAAGCCTAATAATATCCCTGCCCCCTGTGTGTTTCCTCATCAGGCTCAAAATCCATGAATGGTTGTAGATAAATTTTGTTATGCTTTTGGCATGATCTATAGTGTTTTTGACCCAATCTAATTTGCTAATATCCTCAAGCGTGAGGTCTATGCAATCTGCAGCACATGGGGTCCAAAAGATGGTACTGTGTTTTTCCTCTAACAGCTTACCAGCAAGAACATAGCTAGAGGCATTATCTGTGATGACTTGAACAACATTATCCACCCCCACCTCCTCAACAACCTCATCCAATCGCTGAAACAACAATTGCCCATATTTTACCTTATCAGATGCATCAATTGATTTTAGAAACATGGTTCCCTGTGGGCAGAAGATAAGAAAGTTTATGATGGTATGGTTTCTTTGATCAGTCCATCCATCTGACATGATGGTACACCCTGTTCTTGCCCATGAGTCCTTGAAATCTTTCAAATAGTCATTAATGGATAAAATTTCTTTCCGCAAACGATACCCCCTTAGCTCATGCATAGTAGGGCCTTTGAAGCCTTTTCTATTAGCATGTATGGCATCAAACATAGGCTCATAATATGGTGAACGGGAAGCATTGAAGGGGATATCAGCATCATACCACCATCTAGCTATGTAATCACAAGCAGTCTCCCTCAATTCTTTCTTCCAATGGTCATCTAAAGTGGGCTGCATATGAATTCTACTAGCTTTGATGGAGAGGAGGGAGTGAAATAACTTCTGATATTCATCTCACCCTTTTTCATTTTACCCTATCCCTTTCCTTGGAAGACTCAAAAGAGGGAGGAACATATTGGAAGGGGTTGGATGCATCAGTAGAAGGGATAGAGGAAGAATCCTCAAAATCAAAATGGGGGTTGATAGCCAACATTTTTTGTATATTCCTCTTCCTCCCAATTTCAACCTCTTAACTCTTTTTGCCTAGCCTTATTTTCTTTAAACTTCTTAAAGCTGGCTAACAAATCTTTCTTAATCTCCCCAATTTCTGGTGAGGTACATGGAGTAATTTGGCCTCTAATCCCCGCCATGTGTTGTTTCAACCTATTAATGCCCCCAGGACCTTCCTTAATTTTCCTATGGCAAAAGTTGCAATGCATTTGACTATCAACCATTTCAACATATGTCCAAGCAACATCTTTCACTCTAGGTGCCATTTTTTGACTTGGAAATGAAAGCAAAAAATCTGAAAATGAAAACAAAAAAAAAGCATTGATTCAATTTTCATTTCTTTCACAAAAAACACTCTTTAGGATTTCCAGATTTGCACAGAAAATTTAATAAGAAAAAATAGATTTTTACAAGTGAATAAAATACCTCCAGGCACAAACTACCTCCTCAAGCTTGCTCCAAGAAACCAACTCCTTAATGGCAAATGCTGTTCCAAATGGCTGCCCAAGGAGCTCCTCACTCCAGTTACAATGCTTGCCCAAGACTCTTCACTGCTGCTCCAAAAACATACTCAATAACTCCTCACAAACTCTCACTGAAATTCTCACTCAAATGCGTGAGATGGCTGTGAGAGAATGAGAGGGGTTGGGTGCGTTAAATAGGGTTTAGGAGAGGGGAATAGACCCCAAAGACAATATAGACAAATTACAATCCAGTTTGGAGTTCCCTAAAAGAAGAAAATAAAAAAAATCGCTGATTTTTTGGGTTAACGGGCCGCTGTTCCAACCCACCCGAGTTATTGCGGGCTCGGCCAAGCCGACCGGGTTAAACAACTCGGCCAGCTCGGTGTTAACCTAGCCGGCCGAACCGTTTCCATGGTCGGGTCAAACTTTTGGGCATCAACTTGGACCAACTTTGCCAAGTCGGTTCCGAGCCGGTCGGTTTTGAAAACAGTGCATGGGACCACACGGGACCAAGTGGACCCGAGGTTAGGTCAAGAGGATAGGATTTAGCAACCAATGATAGACTTGACCTAATTAGGGAGGGGAAATGGATCAAGAAATGAATTTTTAGTGAAAGGAAATGCAAGGATCCTAGTGAGGTTTCTAGCCTAAGGTAAACCAAGGGAAAGTATTGGTCTTCGAGCTAGGGCTTGTGATATTTCAAGATCCCACCGTTGGAATCTCATGAAATTTGGAGGGCTTCTTGAGGACACACTAACATAGTTGTGGACCAAAAATTGAAGTATTTGGATGGCTAGATTGTGAGATAATTGATGCCCTAGGTGACCTATGTAGGCTAGGCCTAGAAAAAGAGGGGAAGGTGAAAGAAATAAGCTTTAAAGTGATCACTAGAGGAGGACCAATGCTTTGTCCTTTGGGAGAGATGGAGTCATGGAAGATTTAGAGTTTGGATTGATTTCCACTTGTCAAGGAGGCCTAAAAGACAACTTCGTTGGGCATTAGGGCTTAATGGAAGTAGCTTCAAGGTCATTTATACTTCGTTCAACAATATTTGGTGACTTTTCAACACAAGAATGTCTCTGGGAACATTCATGTGAAAATTTCTGAATCTAACACATTAGAAACCCTACTGTAATATCTGGTTTATTATCTCCTACTTGTTTTTTACATTAACAATTATTTAATAATAAAAACATTGAAATAAACACAATTGTAGCCTTCACAAATATATAAATCAGCAACTGAAATAAATTGAGGCAACACAAGGGACACCGTTATTTTGGACCATCATCCCTGGAAAAACCCAATGCGAGAAAACCGGTGCAGCAAATATGAGGGTTTTATTATTATGCAGTTTTCTGAATACAACAAGGGTGCCATAAATGGCTCACCCTTCAAAGATTGTGTGGAATAGGTAAATATCCTCTGCGGACAGAGGTGATCCCTCTAACCCAAGAGTGGGTCTAGCCGCAAACAGAACAATCTAATGTAAAATTGCGTAGACTAGAATCGAATAAGAGGGCCTACCTCTTAGAACGCTAATCCGTTTGATGGTGATCTCACTTCTTTGCTCCAGTGTCCTTTTGTTCTTTCCGCTCAAATAACTGAAACAAACACACTAAGAGACAATAACAAATGTGATACCATACAATCGCATTCAATCTACTTAAAAAGTCAAGGAATATTAAGCCATCAAATGTAATATGATACTCAATGTAGGAAATAAACCATAAGTTGTATTAATAAAACTCAGAGAAATACAACTGGAGCCTTGACGTTGCAGGTTCCCTTTGGCATGTTCGGGTTCCAGCACCACTAGAAGCATCTCATGATTCACCCTCAACACAATGGAAGTTCAAGGCCTCTTTCCTTATGCTTCAAACCAAACACAATAGGCTAATTCTCCCTTCACACACAAATTAGAAGGCTAAGGTTCTCAGGGTGTGAAATGGGGGGTTTATATAGCTTTGAGGGAGGGGAAATGGATCCTCTTATGGCAGGAGAGGCCTTATCTCCTTTGGTTTGTTCCATCTTAATAGGGGAAAGGAGCCCAAATAGGCTCTCTCGGCTCTATCTTGCTCAATGATTTACCAGACTTGTGTTCACCGAAGCTTCTAGACTTGGAAGCTTCGACTCCATTTTTAAAAACTTGCTAAAAGGGGGTCGATGCGAGTGATGAAGGGCTCACTTGCGTCGTTCCACGCTAGGATTGGTTTTGAACTTTGCAAATCGGCGTGGGGAAGGCACTGAGCACTAGCTTCGGTTTTGAAAACTAGGATTGAAGGAAGATTCTTGGGAAATGATGCAAGAGGGGAATGTTTTGCACATGAAGAGGGATGTAAAGGCATGTTCTTAATGATGGGAAAGCATATAGAGTTCACTGTAGAGGTCCTCCAGGATCGAGGAATGGGAGTACGGGGACAGTGACAAAATGTTGTGTAACAGATGCCCCCTAGAGCGTGCAGGCCAAACTAGAGTGGGGTGAAATGCTTTACAAGTAGATGCATGGAATTGGAGGCCGTCGCCGCAAAAACCTGCAAGCAAGCATAGATACATGTACATTACTGAAATCTTTGATACATGAATTGTGGTATGGATGCAAACATCCAGAAAAAGATCATGGAAATGGATCCAAGGTATGGGCGCAACCATCCAGTAAGAAGGATCATATCAAACCCAAGGTATGGTTGCAACCATCTAATTATGAGAAAGATCACATATAATAGACTCATGGTACGGTCGTAGCCATCCACTCTGAAAGATACATGTATGTAAGCATGATCATGTCACATCACCATGCAACCTGGACTTGTGTAATCTGAGGCCAGGGTCTTGCGCTCCAACACGACCCGATAAATGTACAATTTCTAGCACATGAATAGATGTGTTGAGGTCGAACATGCTATAAAATCGCTTGATTACCAGTCAATGATGTGAACTGTTAACAAGCGAGGGAGAAACCATCAATAATGACAATGGCTCTCAAGGTGCCAGCAACACAATTCATGGAATGTGAATAAGGAACTGAAGTCAAACACCCAGGAAATCACTCGATTGAAGGCCAATGATGTGAACCTGTCATCAAGTGCAAAGAACTTGCCATTAGAGCATGTAAGCTCTAAGGTACTGGAAGGGAGTCTCTCAGCCAACTTCCCGGATAATGAGCTGAATTCGACAAGAAGTGACGTGACCGTGTCGAAGGAGGGCCATGATGTATCCCACATCATCGACACGAGACAAGGGATGCAATGATTATGAATGATACAGAGAAACATGAATGAGTGTAAACTGCAGAAGGATTAACTCTTGAACATATCGACAACACGACTCCGGAGTTTGGAAGCTTTGGGATCCATAGGATCGGAGGTCATGATGATGAGGCAAAGATCAAATGGAAAGGCAAAAAAATGGTGGCCCAAACCCAGGAAGGTCAATGATGAAGTGGGGATATCCCAACCCAACACGAAGCAGAAGAGTGTCATGTTCAAGAGTGACTAGCTGCCGACACAACTGGTAAAATTTCCCATTTTCCCCCACCATTTCTGGCAGGTACCCCAATTATTTTTTATCGCAAGCTTGAAGGGGATAGCATGTGCTTGCATTGTAAGTCCATCCTTCGGATGAATCTGACCTAGTAAGATTAATGAGCCCTAAGAAGGAGAAGCTCATGTCTGTCATAGTGACGAATCTGATGTCGTTGAATATTTTAACGAGTTTGACAAGGTGTAAAACTCGGTATCTTTTTTATATTTAGAGAGTTTGAAAAAGACACAGAAAAGAAAACTCCAAAAAGTCCCTTTTCGTATAGTTGTGTCTCTCGAGCCCGAAAAGGTAGAAAACAATACTCGAGAGAACCTCCTAGCCATGTTCGACTAAGGTGTGCCTTTTTCGTAAATAGTTTATCCCAGCCTAAAAAAGGGGTAAACGTATACTGGGTAAATGACGTTTCGTAGCCTTTAACGAGTTCAAAACGACAAGAGCTCGGTAATCTTTTCGTGTTTGGAGAGTCGGAAAAGAGCTTAAAGTAGACTCATCGTTTTTATTTACTTTAACGAGGCAAAAAGGGAAAAATACTCGGTAATCTTTTCAATTTTTTACGAGTCAGAAAAGAGCTTAAAGGAGGTGACCCATCCTAGAGGAACGAGTAGTATAAAGGGTAGCAATAGGTTTCGGTTAAGGGGGAACTGCTCAAAACATTGAAAGGTCAAGAGGCTAGCTAGCAAAACCACTCCTTGCTGCGGTTCCTTAGGAAAGGAAAAAACAACCAAGTGAAAGCATATCGGCCAAAGAGATGGTGGCGATGGAATGAAACAACCAAGGCTCATCTAGCATAAATTAGCTGATAAAAACGGCAATCACGAGTGTAAATCAGGCATTGGGTTCATTTTTACACAAGCTTGAACCATGGGGAACTTTGCGTGAATTCGGTTTCATGTTTACACAAGCTTGAAACGAAAAACTATGCTTGCGATAAGTTTGCATGCCCCCAACACAATGACTCAATTCGAGGTACATGCCCCCCAAGCTTCATTTCATTCAGCGAAGTGGATGGAATGAAGGTTCACTCTTGAGATCCAGGAAAGACTCGACTGGGATTTTACGAGATCGTAATCAAAGACTAGATTTGGAAAAGAGAGTTGTTTAATTTTTTAACGAGGTTGACACAATAAAAGAACTATCCTTGGACATTTGTTTCATTTGTTAACGAGGAAGATACAGGAAGAAACTATCCTCAGACTCCTTGATTTATTATTTAACGAGCTTGACACAAGACAAGGAACTATGCTGACATCCCTTGTTTCAATTTTTAAGGAGCTTGACACAAGACAAGGAACTCTGCTTCGTATCCCTTGTTTCATTTTTTAACGAGCTTGACACAAGACAAGAAACTATGCTCACTAATATGTTCATGGACCATACAAGAACATGGCTCCCAAGAGGCCCTCACTAGATGGGAGAACCACGCTCTGGGAGGGATACATGTCAATTGGTACCAAAGACAAATCGGGTTCCAATGCCCCCAATACATAATGTACTATACCATCTGTGTGATCATCGGCAGATGTGGAGACGGAACAGGTAGCCACATAATTGACCTGTGGCGGGGAAGGCACTGCTTGCAAATAAGAACCAATAGGGGACGACGATTGCATAGGAGGCACTTGGTGACCAGTGAACGACAATTGATCAATGGTCACTATTCTCCCTTCGTGTGGAAAACAAACTACACGAAAAAGCAAAGAAACAAGAGCTCCCATGACATAAACATAGCCGCGTCTAAGGAGAAGATTGAAATTTAAGGGACCTTGGATTACCATCACGTCTATATATATGGTGTTTCCTCCCAAAGTAATAGGGAACTTCGAAAGGATCCCTAAGGGTTGACTGATTCCTCCATTGAAAGCCAACGAATTCTAGGTGAGGGGCACAAGTTGTGGGGAATCCAAAGCTTGCAAAGTAGTAGAAGGCATGATGCTAACAGACGCGCTTTCATCTAATATAGTGCCATGTACTACCACATTATAGGCTTGTACTGTGATCTGGAAAGGCACATAAGATGGGAGGCGGAAAGCAGTCAATTGACTCCAATCAAAAGAAATGACAAAACTACTTGGTGGTGGTATCATATGATTGCCCCCATTCCCTATAGGAGAAGGAGAAGGACTCTCTTGAACAACTGGGATAGGAAGGTCACTCTTCGATTCATGAGAATCTAAGGAGACGAGAAGAACATGAGTAGTATGATCATCACTACTTTCTTCGGAAACAGAGTGAACAACTGAAGGCGGAGCCAAGTCGACACTCTTTTCGACCAATGTTTGGTCGAGAACAGACACAAGAGAGTCATGCTCAGGAAGAGCAGGATGGGCAAGAGATGAACCCAAGTCAATGTCTTTACCAACTAGGAGAGGGTTAGAAGAAAGCCTCTGATAACCAACAAGAAGTTGGGGTTAAGGAGCTGTAAGGTTTTCCAAAACTTTGAAACCTTTGTCCATAAGAGGACAAAGGTGAAGAAGATGCTCTCCTTCACATAACCTACAGGGGAATTTAATTTTTCCCTTCTTCTTCCATTGCTAGCTGAGGGTGTAGCATCAACATGATCTCCAAAGGTTGATGGGGATGGTCGATCTAGATTTTGAGACCATACCTCTAAGACTCTGGGAATACCAGGACAGTCTCAAAGGAGATGGTCACCTTACATAGCTTGCAAGGGAATTTGACCTCCTGTGGAGGATTGGAAGGTTTGTCAATGGGAGGTGCATTTGGAGTAACAGTGGCACAGTTAGCCTCTCGCTTATCTGACTTCTTCTTCTTCGTCTTTTTCTTCTTCTTCTTAGCCCTCTAGTTACTGGATTTCGAACTTTCACTAGGTGAAGTAGAAGAGGAAGGTGAAGAAATAGGAGAAGAAGGTGAGAGGTCAACCTTAGAATCAACCTGATGTGGTTCAAACGAAGGAGATGGCTGGGCAGGAGTTGGGACACTCGGGACCACCGAGGTTGAAAATAACTAGATAGGTAAACCAATGGTTAACCCAAGGAGGGACAACGTTGCCATATAAGGAGCACCAGCATTTCCAAAAGAAGGAAACGAACTAGGATTCCCATTCGAGGGGAATCCTTGACTGGTAGACTCTGGAAATGTTGCCATTGGTATCAACCTTGAAGAATCACTAAGGAAGATAACTTTAACCAAGAATATTTCGTGGGTAGTTAATTTTAAGACACTGAAACAAAACTTTGCCTTTTCATATTTTAAGAGTCGAGAAAATGGCAAAAGGTGACTCTAGTCGCTTTCAGAGTTAATGAGCTCGAAAGGACAAGTGCTCGATGATCTTTGAAATTTAAAGAGTCAAAAAGACCAAAATGACTGCTCAGGATAATCTAGGCAAAAGGGATTACCAGGTAACTGTGAACTGTAGAATACCTCCTGGCGAACCGAGAAGTATGGGTAGACAATCTCCTCGAATGCTGTGTTCGGTGTATCACGTTTACAAGGTGGCAGACTCGGCTTCTTACAGATAAAGGATTGTAAACCTAGTGGGATTTCCCTTTATATACGTGACGGTACGGGGAGCACAAGTCCATACTAGCGTTGTCTAACGCCGAAGCGAATGACAGCTGCTAGGTTTAAAGACGCTGGAACATGTATCTAGCCTAGACCACTAAATGTGACCGTTAAGTTTCAATGCTTCCTTAGGTTAATTCAATAAATTTTAACGGTTGATCTTGAATTAGGTTTCAATTCCAAGGCCCTACCATTGTCATGCGAAAACTCCTATATGCAGGTATATGAGAAAAAAAAATCTGTCTTTGATGAATGTTAACGCTAATTGAGGGATAGAGAGCACACAATCAATGCAACAATCAAAGAATGAAATATTTCCATAATACATGACCTAAGTGCACTTAATCTTCCCTTAACAACATAAGAAGTTTCATTTCATTTCCAATGCTTATGATGATGCAATTTTAGCTTCTCAATAATGCTACTAATGCAATATTTTCGCTTAAGTAAACTAGAATGATGTTCTTATTTTCATAAAATGCAAAATGAATCTTTTACATAAAACACTTTAATGAAAATTTCACAATTCTGAACAAACAAGCATCAACCAAATCCAAAGCATTATAAATGAAACTAAAGCCAACTTCTTCCCTGAATCGAACAACAAACCAAACACATAAATGCTTTAATCGAGAAACCAAGCAATGTAATCTATGCTTGGAAAGAGAAAAGAGACACTTGAAATAAGAGAACAAACGAGACTCTTTCACTTATTCAATTGAAAATGAAGCAATGAAGACGTTGCGACTGAAAGATGGATTAAACAAAGCATCAAATCAGAAACTTGAAACAATGAGTGAATTAACAAATGAACGGTAATTGATCTATATGCCTAGGATCATAGAAACCATCCAAAAAACTCAAAAAATCAAGCAATGAAACTTCAAGTCAATCAATCAATCAAAGCCAGCAAACAAAGCATCCTAGTCACTTCTAGGCGGAAGAAGAGAGTCTGAGGGTCAAGACACACTGGCACTGGAATGGGAAAAAACTTTGATTTTTTCTTAACTCAGAGACCGACACGCTTTTTGGGCTAAAACTAGCGCTGGTCGGCACGACTGACACGATTGGCCAGGCTACAACTAGCGCTGATAGGCCTGATCGACGCGACTGTTTGGCCAAAAAGAGCGTTGATCGATGGATTCAAAGAAAAAATAAAAAAGAACTTCACACAGGGCCAGACTTAACACATCAGAGGGTGGGCTAACCAACAACTTGACTTGATTAGCAAACAAACAGCTGAATGGACAATGACCTAGATGCTCTAGGGACAAACCATCCAATACTCAAAAAATCAAGCTAATGAAGCTTTCTAGCCAGGGGGAATACAGGGAAACAAGCCAAGAAACAGAACTTATGAGGGCAGGACACACTGGCAATGATTAAGGAGAAACCCTAATTTTAATCTACAGGAATCTACGTGAGTGCTTAACTGACAACAAGTGCCACAAGGGGGTACGACGTGACTGTTTAAGAGTAAATCGCGTTGATCGGCGTGATTGTCAAAAAATAAACAGCGTTGATCGAGGATTTCAAGGAAAAAATAAAAATTTTCAGAAAGCAAAACCAGACCTGTCACTCTAAATTCAAGACTCTAGGCAACAAACAGTGTAAAGCATAGAAAACCAAAAAGAAAGAGTGATATGACAAAAGTCAACACAAATCATGAAATGCAAACAATCCAAAGAGAGGGATGGATCCCCAGTGGAGTCGCCAATTTGTGGAGTAGGTAAATCTCCTCTGCGGACAGAGGTGATCCCTCTAGCCCAAGAGTGGGTCTAGTCGCAAACAGAACTTCCTTAGACTAGAATCGAATAAGAGGGCCTACCTCTTAGAACGCTAATCCGCTTGATGGTGATCTTGCTTCTTTGCTCCAACTTCCTTTCGTTCTTTCCGTTCAAATATTTGAAACAAACACGCAAGAGACAACAATAAACGCGATAGCATACAATCGCATTCAATCTACTTAAAAAGTCAAGGAATCTTAAGCCATCAAATGTAATATGACACTCAATGTAGGAAAGAAACCATTAGTTGTATTAATAAAACTCAAAGAGAAATACAACTTGAGCCTTGACGTTGCAGGTTTCCTTTGGCATGTCCGGGTTCTAGCACCACTAGAAGCATCTCATGATTCACCCTCAACACAATGGAAGTTCAAGGCCTCTTTCCTTATGCTTCAAACCAAATACAACAAGCTAATTCTCCCTTCACACACAAACTAGAAGGCTAAGGTTCTCAATATGGCTCTCAAGATTTGTAGATTATTTCAGCCCTTTCATTAGCTAGCTGAGGGTGTAAAATGGGGAGTTTACATAGCTTTGGTGGAGGGGAAATGGATCTTCTTATGGTGGGAGAGGCCTTATCCCCTTTGGTTTGTTCCATCTTAATAGGGGAAAGGAGCCTAAATAGACTCTCTCAGCTCTATCTTGCTCAACCATTTACTAGACTTCCGTTCACGAAGCTTCTAGACTTGGAAGCTTCGACTCCATTTTTAAAAACTTGCCAAAAGAGGGTTGGTGCGAGTGATGAAAGGGCTCACTTGTGCCGTTCGGCACTAGGCTTGGTTTCAAACTTTGCGAATCAGCGCGGTGAAGGAAATGAGTACTAGCGCTGGTCTTGAAAACTGGGATTGAAGGAAGATTCTTGGGAATGATGCAAGAGGGGAATGTTTGGCACATTAAGAGGGATGTAAAGGCATGCTCTTCATGATGGGAAAGCATATGGAGTTCACTATGGAGGTCCTTCAGGATCAAGGAACGGGGAGTACGGGGACAATGACAAAATGTTGTGTAACAGATTATCCTCGACAGTAGTAGCTCTCTTCAGAGACAGATATTACGACTAATTCAACAACTGGATGATTGGCCCCACAGTGACTTCGACTGTTTCTTAGCTGGACAACGAATGTTGCTCCAAGCTAACTTTTGGAACTACGTCATCCTCTACGACTTTGCGTCTGCCCCTCAACTCTCAGTTTGCCCCACAGGAACACCACAACACAACTCCTTCAACCCAGCGTTAGCTTTGCTAGCCTCTGCATCTGCCTGTGTTAGCTTCTCTGCCTCCTGCGTCCTCTGCGCTAGCCCTCTAAGCCTTTGCATCAGCTCAAGCTACCTCTGCATCAGCCCAAGCTGCCTCTCTGCTGTCTCTTCGACACTTTTGCCTCTCTTCTATGTATTCTTGGCCTCCTGTCGAACTGCCCCTCGCTGCAACAGATCACTTGTTCGATTTCCTTAGCAAACCGCGCCCCAAAAAATCGAACTGACTAATCAACTTGGTGTATCTTCAACTGACCCTCAAGCCTCTTCTTATACTTTTCCTGTTGACGATTCAATGGTCGAGATTAAGTCCCTAATCAACGACTAAGATTATATTTGGCTTGATCCTCGTTATTTAGAACTTTCTCACCCATATTATATTAATACACATTAATATTTTAATTTTCCTAAGTTGAGACTTAGGGTCTCATTAAAAATATTAATTATTTTAATATCTCTCCATTCGGGTGGAATTTCCCCAAACGATTTCTGGGTCTTGGAGATTTCATGTGCCTTAGCCTCTCCACCAATTTTCATGGATAGATCACATCCGATGCTAACAAAAGTCAACATTCCCTCTTAGCAAGGAATGTGCTCTAGTAATGCTTCACCATGGAAACATCACACTGATCCTCCGCACAGTACCTGCGCTGATGCTTGTCTTGCTGCCTCACATACACTGCACTGCTGCCCATGACACTGCCACTGCCACTGCCACATCTGTACTGCAACTCCCTCTCAACATGCTGCCCAGCTGCCCCTAGCACCGCCACTGCTAATTGCTGCACTGCAACTCAGTTACAAAGAAGTAAGTAGCTGACTTCTCCCAACCACTGACATCCTGGCCAATCTGGAAGCCTCGTGATGTTGAAGGTGCCTTTGCTGCTATCCTGTGCTCCCTTTTCTGCCATTGTGTTGCTGCAAACACCTCTATGCTTCTCGCACTACTGCAACCTCCACTGCGCTGCCTCAGATTTCTGCACCCTAGCCCTGCCTTGCTTCTCCACCACACTTTGCTCCACCTGACACCTGTCATCATGCTACTGTTGTTAAGGGCTCCTGTAGCTAGATGTGATCCAAGAGTTTGAGCACCTCAAGGATCCCGCCCCTTGCATGTAGTCCTCCTGACTACAACTCGATGTCACCCCACCTCTTCTCTAGAGGTGCATGAGCACTTATTGCACAATCGTCATTAGTGTCGACATCCTTCTCCGCCTTAGCTGGAGCTTCCTTTGAACTAGAAGCTTATTCCTTGCTTTTCTTCCCAGGGCACTGAGATGCACAATGTCCCCGTTCCCCACAATTGAAGCACTTGACCTTGGAAATGTCCTTCTTCCTCTTCCCTTGCTGTCCTTTAGATGTTAGAGCCACATCCTCGTCCTCTTTCTTGACTCGAACTCCCTTGCCACTACTCCTTGCCTTGGTCAACCTCCTGATCTCTTCCTGTCGAAGCGCTGGCCACATCTCTTCCCAACTGAGGAGAGTTTCTCTGCCCAAGATGCTTTGGACAAACGTCTCCCAGTCCTCGGAGACTGCATTTAGAGCAGTCCTGACCATAAACGTTGGATCCGGTGCCGACCCCACGGAATTAAGCTGGTCGCGAATTCCTTGCAACTTGAGGAGGAAGTGATATATCTCCTTTCCTTTTTGCATCTGATATGACCTCAACTGATTCTCCAACAACATCTTCTGTTGCATGGAAGAGCCCTGGTATAAGGTGGTCAGGGCCTCCCAAATCTCCCTTGCTATGTTCTTCTCAGCAATATGTGGTATCACATGATCTTTGACCCTATCTAGGATCATGCATTTCGTCTTTGCCTCGACCTCCTCATACTTCTCATTAGCATTCGGGTCAACTGGGACAACTACGGTTTTCAAGTCATAGTCCTTGATGCGATGTTTATCCAGGATTGCCAAGATCCTAGCCTTCCAGATGGCAAAATTGGAAGCCCCATCTAATCTGTCCTGCTCCCTCAATCCGTTCACTACCATCTCTACTCTTCTTCTAGACTCCCTCTGAGTCTCGACTTCCCTCTTGGAAATCGACCAACTGTCGATCCGCTCCTCCCCAATCCTCCTTGAAACTGCAACTCGGATTTGGATTCCTTGGCTAGAAATCTGTCGAGGTAGTGATTCCCTCTACCTTGGTTCCGTCTCCTTAGACACTGTTCTGTATAGACAGAAAAAACGTCTCACCGGCTCCTCAAATCACAATCTGCATAGCTTCCTTAGCCCCGACAACTGAAGAATTTGAGCCCTTAAGGTTCTACGCAATCACAGCTTGGGCTGAATCTGCTCCTCCTGGCCACATCATTGATCCTTCTTAGCTGAGAAAGATGACCGGGCACTGGGTAGGCTTGATCCGCCCCTCTTTGCCTTTGTGTTGGCCCCTCTCCTGGCTCGAAATGCTGACGCAGGCTTTGTGTAAGCCTCTGCGTCACAATCTAAGCACTGCGTCACCTCTTCTCTTGCCGCTTCAGCTCCGGAACAACGTTGTCTCTTGGGACAACTGCTTCTGCTGCAAATTTTTCAGATTTATTTTGTTGGCGTCTTCAGTCCTCTTGTGATCTGCAATCGCTTTGATACCATGTGAAAATTTCTGAATCTAACACATTAGAAACCCCTACTGCAATATCTGGTTTATTATCTCCTACTTGTTCTTTACATTAACAAGTTATTTAATAATATAAACATCGAAATAAACACAATTGCAACCTTCACAAATATACAGGTCAACAACTGAAATAAACTGAGACAACATAAGGGACACCATTATTTTTGGACAATCGTCCCTGGAAAAAACCAATGCGGGAAAATCGGTGCAACAGATATGAGGGTTTTATTATTATGCAGTTTTCTGAATACAATTAGGGTGCCAGAAATGGCTCACCCTTCAGAGATTGTCGTCGGTAGTAGTACCTCACTTCGGAGACAGATATTCCGGCTAATTCAGTAACCAGATAACTGACCCCACAGTGACTTTGACTGTTCCTTAGCTAGACAGCAAAAGCTGCTCCAAGCTAACTCCCGGAATTGCGTCACCCTCCAAGGACTGCATCACCCTCTATGGCTCTGTGTCTGCCTCTCAGCTCTCAGTCTACTCCACAGAAACAGCACAATGCAGCTCCTTTAGCCCAGCGTTAGCTCTGCTAGCTTCTGCGTATGCCTGCGTTAGCGTCTCGGCCTCCTGCATCCTCTGCGCGGCCCTCTAAGCCTTTGCATCAGCGCTGGCTGCCTCTGCATCAGCCAAGGTTGCCTCTACCTTGTCTCTTTGACACTTTCTCTACCTCTCTGCTATGTATTCTCGGCCTTCTGCGGAACTACCCCTCTCTGCAATAGATCACTTGTTCGATTTCCTCAGGAAACCTTGCCTCAGAAAATCAAACTAACTGATCAACTTGGTGTATCTTCAATTGACCCTCAAGCCTCCTCTTATACTTTTTCTATTGACGATTCAATGATCGAGATTAAGTCCCTAATCAATGGTTAAGATTAGATTTGGCATGATCCTCGTTATTTAGAACTTTCTCACCCATATTATATTAATACACATTAATATTTTAACTTTCCTTAGTTTAGACTTAGGGTTTCATTAAAAATATTAATTATTTTAATATCTCTCCATCCAGGTAGAATTTCCCCAAACGATTTCTGGGTTTTGGAGATCTCATATGCCTTAGCCTCTCCACTAATTTTTTGATGGCTAGAGAACATCCAATGCTACCAAAAATAAAAAATTCATTCATTTAAACATGGCTAATCATGATACAACACTATTTAGAGATTTAATTTCCAGAATTTCGTTCCAAGAAAAACAACGAATTAACCCTAGAATAGCGAAAATCCCAGTATCATGAATAAAGAAAAATAAGGGATCAAAATAACATTAACATAGTACTTACGTGTAAGAAGAATATTTCCAATCACCAAGATATGCCAATCATAGAAGCTCCAAGACAGAAGAATAACCAAACATCGAAATTCATCCATTCATCCAAAAAGTCTCATCCTAAAAAGATAGCGAAAATCTCACAAGAAGATATTATCCAATCCCAGTGATGATACAAATTAATTCATGTCTCTCTTATTTATACACTCAATCCCAGTGATGATACAAATTAATTCATGTCTCTCTTATTTATACACTCATTAGGAGTTCAAACTACCTAATTTTTGTTAGGTTTTGATAGCATTGGATGTGCTCTAGCCATGAAAATTGATGGAGAGGCTAAGGCACATGAGTTTTAAAGAACCCAGAAATTGTTTGGTGAAATTCCACTCGGATTGTATTTTATTAAAATAATTAATATTTTTAATGGGGTTCTATGTCTAAACTTAGGAAAATTAAAGTATTAATGGGTATTAATCAAAATATGGGTGAGAATGTTCTAGAAAGCGAATAAGTGAAGTTTTAATCTTAGCCATTGATTAGAGATTTAATCTCGGCCGTTGAAGTTGTTAGCGCTTGAAATTTCACCTCAGGCTGAGAAAGGTAAACCTCAAGGCAACATCAAACCATTTAGCCTCGTAGCTAGCCCTACGGGGCAGGAGAAGGCTCTCTCCGGTCTATCTCGTAAAATCTTCAATAGATGAGATGACCAATAAGGTAACACTGATATTAGGCTAGTAAACTGATCAAAGAGTTTGGTTTTGGTTTTTTGGGGTTTTTGGTGGCAATTTGAGGAGAGGGCAATTTTGGGTGCGGGGATTGGACACAGTTTCTGCAGGGGGTTCCTTGGGGCGAGGTAGGAGACAGTGTTGATGCCTTTAACTGAAGTGGATGGTCAGGAAAGAAAGAGAGCTAAAGAGAGCAAACAATAACTTTGAATTCTCTTTAGACAGTAGAAAACATTGAAATTAAACAAACTTAAAAGCAGAGCATGGCAAGCATGAATTCTTATTTTAACACTTCATTTGTTTAATGTGCAGAAGTAAAAGAAAGGAAATGAATCACATAACAAGCTTACAAGTACATTGAGAAACACACCATCAACACATGAGTCCACAAGAATCCCAAAGAGGACTGCAAAACCCTGGTCTTCCTTAGCCAAAAATTGCAGAGATACAGTGAATAATACAATGATAGCTTCTCCCTCAAGAGTCCAACCATGAAAATGAGCAAAAAAGTACATAATAGAGATGATCTAACCTCTTTCCCTGCGTCCATGGGTCGAGCTCACTATCCTAGGAGCTGTTTCAACCACTTCTAAACTAAGCACTACAAATTAGGCAGTCAAAACAACTTGCCTCTATAAACTTGGAAACCAATTCATTCACTTAATATTTACCCTTTTCATGAATGAATGTTCTAGAAGTGTTACATAAGAGTAAAAGTGTCTAAAAAGTACAATAATTACATCAAAGAGAATCACATTTCATCCCAAAAAGTCAAACTGAGTCAAATCTGCGTTTTCTGGGCTGTACAGTGCATTTCTGGACAAAACTGCCTGACAGGTCGCGCGCCCCTGCCTGACGGGTCGCGCGCCTTTGGAGCCATGTTTGGGGCACTTGCAGGTGGCCAAATTGAGCAAAAGTGGGCTTGTTGGAAAGGTCTGTGAGTCTACTTTCCAACCCAACTGGAATTTCTGAATTTGGAGTTCATTTGTCCTGTCAAAACCCAAATCTTCCAAGACTGCTTTCTGCAATTCAAAAAAGTGGCAGAAAGTCAATTTTTGCATGTATTTTGACTTTCTGGAGGCCTAAAACTTCACCAAATCTCAAGTCCATCCATGAGCATATGTAACTTTGCATGACAAATCTGGAAATGCTGAGTTTTGGTCAAAAGGAGTTGCCCTGATGTAGGGTCGCGCGGGGGGTGAGTCCCGTTAATGGGAAAAACCTGCAAATTACCAAAAAAATGCCAAAATTCACCCAAAATTCTCAAAATTTCTTGGGATTTGTGCTGTGGCTGGGCTATTTAGTGCCTTGATCCTTGAGTGAAGCCTCAGCCAAGATACGGAGGGGATTAGGCCTCTTTCTCCGTTTTAGTGCTTCGGTCAACCGCCTTTGAAACATTTTCATTTTTGCCTTGCACACATGCATCCTTGCCCAGTAGTGGTTCTTCATGTTCCTCAGCAATTTCTTCTCTTGGTTGGCCTTAGCCAACAGCCTCTCCAAGTGTGCATTTACCTGGATGAGCATGGACTCTCGGTCAGCGGGCAATGGGTCACCGGGTCTTCTTCGGTTCAAGATTCGGTCACTACGAATCCTCCATAGCTCATCAAGTGCCTTCTCCTCCAACTGTTTGTTGCGCTGCTCCAGGTATGTGATGGTCCATTGTGCACCCTCTAATCTCCTCTGCAAGGCATCATTTTCAGCTCTGAGACGCTGAATGACCTCCTTTGCCTCTTGGCTCGGAGAAATGGCCTCAAGATCAACAAACTCAATATCTGGAACTCCTGATGGCCCCTCATCAATCTTGGGCTACTTGCCCCTCTGTGTTGCCTGTGTTGCTGAAGAGAGCGAGGCCCCTTCCACCTGATGTGGAGATAACACTCGCTGAGCTGATGATGAAGGCGAGACCCCTTCCACCTGCTGTGGAGATAGTACTCGCCTAGCTGCTGCAAATAAGGCCCTCGGGCCTTTTTGATAGGTGACCAGAGGTGAGGAGCTGACATGTCTAGTGACAGGGATGTCATGCTGCTGTGATGGTCCTCCCTCCTCATGAATAATCTCAGGATGTGGCGAGGGTGGTGCTGTGAAAAACTCACGAGAGATGAACTCCTCTCATGAGATGCCCTGCTGAGTCAACTGATGCAATACTACTAGCTGAATCAAACCACAATGATAAAGGCTCCTGTACTGCTGTGCCGGGCTCTTCCTCTGTAACATGGGCACCATCCTCTGAATGTTCTGATAGAAGAAAACAGGGATGTTCATCATCCTCACTCGGGTGAAGTGCATCAAGAGGCGAATATGATATGAATATATCTGTGAAAATCTACCCTCACAGGTAAAATAGTGCATGATGAGCCTCATCATGGGAGCATACTCGCTCCTGAGAAACCTGAATGGTGGAAACACACCTGCCAAATGTCTCATGAATGGTGGCTGGACAAAAGGCTCAAAGTGAACATTATCCAGCACCTTGCGTTTATTCCACACCTCCCCAACATTAGGTATCCCTGTGGCATGTGAGATCACCTCAGGTGTCAATGTAAAGTTTACCCCTGCAAGGTTGACATGTCCATCATGCAAGTGTAAGACAAATAGGCGGACCAACTCTCTGTGGTGTTGAATCCGAGAGATCCTCTCACAGAACTCATAACAAGACATATACTGAAAACATGTGACTGCCATAGGACAAGCCTGTAACTCTGCTAAAGAGGTGGGCTCCTCTCGCTTATGATGTCCACCCTTTCCACCTTTATGAGGCCTCCTCTGTACCTCAATCTCTGAAGTTGATGACTGGTCATCACTTTGCTCATAGGTTTCGGTTTCTGACATGTTTAAAAGAGCAAAGTGGACAAAATGTACTGCTGCTTTGCTTTATAAAATGCTGATTTCTATGCTGTTTCAAGGGGATAAGGACATGAGGGAAATGTTAGGGGAGGGACGTTTTTACAAGGAATTGGGAATATATGAATATAACAGGGAATTTAAGGAAAACATTGCAAACAATTATTGCATATAGGAATACATGTTTATAATCAGGAATATTAGGAAATCATTTGCAAAAATCACTGCATATGGGAATACATGTATAGAAAGTGAACATATGGGAATATGAATACATGCACTAACAGGGGAAGATAGGGAAACATATTTACAAAACTCTTCACATATTCACCAACAAATTCTTGTGTTTAAACATGCATATGGTGCAGCAAGATTAGGGTTTGAGTTTTTTGATGCTTTGGGAGAGGGGTTGGTTTTGCATTTTCAGTGATTAGGGAGAAGGGAGGGTTTGCATTTTATTTATAAAATAGTATGGGAAAATACAAATGTGAGTGGAAAGGGGAAGGAGGGAAACAATTACAAAGGGACAAAACCTTGAAACAACACAAACCCTAGCACATTTTAACCATTAATATTGCAGTCATATGAAGCCTCTTCCACTTGCACAATTTGATTCTTAAACACAAGCATGAGGGCCTTCAATCATAACCAACAACCAAATTGAAGTGTAGAGGGCCTACCTCAAACAACTTGAAGATTTGGAGGGAGTTTGAGCGATTTTGAGTTGAGTTTGCAGGGGAAACGTTGACGGGTCGCGCGCGCTTGACGGGTCGCGCCCGTTACAAAACAACACTGCTGGATGCTCGCTGACGGGTCGCGCGCACCTGACGGGTCGCGCGCCTGGCCTGACGGGTCGCGCGCCTGTCTTGAGCCCGAATTTGACCAGATTTTGCCCAAAGCTCTTGGATACTTGCTCACTCGCACTTGCCAATGCCTTGGATGCATAATGAGAGTAAAAGGAGGGAGATTGGTTTTTTATAAACTCCATTTGAAAAAATTTCATGCTCAAACCCACTTTCTAAAGTTTCTCATTGACACTTTACAAAACTGACTTTTGGCTTCCTTTGTCCTGAAATTGACTCATTTAGTGCTTTGACTTGATTCTTTTTGCAGGTAGATCATCTGAGGGATCTAGTGAAGGGGACCAGGGTTGCATTTTGTCCACTGAACACTTTTGAAATTTCATCACTTTTTACAAAAATTTAAAATGACCTTGGCTTTAAAAACAGAGTTTTTAAATCCAAGGTGAAAATTAACTGTACAATATTGAAATTTGTGAAGAAACACTTTTTAAAATCATCCCTCTGGCTTGCTGGGCACCATTTGACCTTCAGAGACATGACCTTGTAATCTATCTTGACCAAAACCCTAGACCTAGGAATTTGACCTTATGACAAAACAAGACAAGCTTTGAGAGAGCCTAATGACTGAAATGACCTGAACCAGCAATGCCAAGAGGGGTATAAACACACCAGCTCCTCCATCAGGGTTATGGCATGCCTAATGGGATGCAAAAATTAACACTGATGAGACACCTACATATGCAAATGCAAAGAGCTTTGATCGCTGATGGAGGGCAACAAGACCGACTCTAACAGAAGTTTCAATGAGAAAAGTATAAGGAGGCTTGGGGTTCATTTAGAAACACACGGAGATAACGAATTGATCTAGAGTTCGATTTCTAGGGCTAGGAAGCTGAGAATTCGAACTGAGTGATCATTTTGCAGCAGAGGGGTAGGGATAGTTCGGGAATACTGGATAGAGAGGTGGAGAGCCACTAGTGGAGGTAGCACAACATCTAGAAGGACAGACATTGGGCCAGTCTCGGCCCACGCAGCCTTGACGTGGAGCCAAAAGGGTCACCACAGAAGTGAGGCTGCCCTCACCAGAAAGTCGGAAATTGCAGAGGAACTGTTGGAACAGCTTGGAGAGGTTGACACATATTTTCCAGAGGTAGAAGAGACAACGCAGAAGCTAACATAGAGCCTGTAAGGCTGACGTAGGGCCTACGCAGGGCCAGCGCAGAGATAGCCGGGTTAGCCAGTTTTGCTGCCGGATCAGCTGGAATCTGCCGGGTGAAGTGAGGTAAAATCACTCCGTTTTCTACCATTATATTTTCTCTATTACTGGATTGCCTGGAGGGCATCTAGCATTGTATTCAGAATTAATGCTTAATAATAGAAAACCTTCAGAGCTGCTGCACCGGTTTTCCCGCATTGGGTTTTTTCGGGGACTTTTTTGTCCAAAAATCACTGTGTCCTATGTATCTTGTTCTTTGCTCAGTTTCTTGTTTCATGTAATCAAATTAAATTGGTGTAGGCTGTAGAAGTAATTTACTTCAGTATTATTTAGAAAATAACTTGGTAATGTATATTAAAATCAAGTAGGAGAAGTAAATTTAGTTTTGCTGCAGTAGGGGTTCTTTCAATGTGGGAATCTTCACATGGTATCAGAGCATTGATTTTGAAATAGGAAGAGCAGATCCAACACTGAGCAGAGAGGCCAATAGCTGCATTTGGTAGAATTCGAATTCCCTTGAAGGGATTGCGCAGTCCTTGCTGGGAAGGCAGAGATTCCGAGGAAATCTCTCTGAGGCAGTCAATAGAGGTACGATTTCCCGTTTGTGAGCTTGCGGAGATAGAGGGAGTGACGTAGAGCCTCAGTGCAATGCTTGAAGGGCACAGTTTCTGCTGGGGCAAAAATCCGTCGGAAAAGAGCAAAGACACATAGAAGGGGAATTTTTTCCTTAGAGAACTTTTCTCGCCAAAAATCCGAATTTTTCACTTGTCGGGCAGCAGACCAGTGTTGTGCATTGACTAGAGGAGTCAATTCGACAGTTTGGGTGAGATGGCATCACATGGGCTCAGAGATCAGGACATGTTGGAAGGAGCTTCCGATTATGTCATATGGAAGACCATAATCTTAGCTATTCTGGAGGAATACGATCTCAAAGCCTACGTCAAGAGTGTTGTGGTTGTTCCTGCTGACAATGATAAGAAGAAGAAGTACAAGGTCGAGCAGGGAAAGGTGAAAGGGTTCATACTCGATGGAATTCCAGATCATGTGGTCTCACACTTGCAGGGCAAAACTACAGCCCGAGAATTGTGGGAAGCTTTGTCTTCACTGTATGAAGGTTCTTCCGAACAACGGAAGATGTACTTAGAACAAAAGTTGCAGCGGACATTGATGTAGAAGGGAGAAGGGGTTAATTCCTATTTTCAACGCCTTCAGGACACTAGAGACCAACTTGTTGCAGTGGGGTCTACTCCTCAGTCTACCGCAATGGTAAGGACGACCCTGAATGGAGTCTTGGATGAATGGCAAGTCTTCGTCCAAAGTATATTGGGCAAGGAAAGACTACCTTCATGGGAGGAGATGTGGGCATCCCTTCAACAAGAAGAATTAAGGAGGGATCTGGTTAAGGTCAACCTCAATGGCAGCAGTGGGAGTGGCACGAAGACTAAGGAGGAGGAGGAGAACGCACCTCTAGCATGAAAGGGATAGCAGAAGCAGAAGCGGCGAGATGGGCCACTTTGCATCCCAGTGTCCTTTGAAGCAAAAGGATATGGATGAGAAACATGATCCTAAGGCTGCTCCAACAAAAATTGATGAAGATGAGTTTTCCATGAATGCCCATACATCTCCATGAGGGAAATGGGGCGATATTGAGCTGTAGTCGGGAGGAATACATGTGGGCAGGATTCTTGAGGTGTCCACCTCTTGGATTAATTCCTTGCTATGGGAGCGCGAGATTCAGCAGTTAGCGAGATGGACTTAGTGTCAGATGATGCGTTGGGATTGATTGGAGAGACAGATGCAGTAGCCTGAGACCAGAGATAGATCAATGTAGAGCAAGGTTGGCAGCAATGTAGATGGCACAGTGTAGAAGTCAGCAGCATCGCAGAAGATTCAGAGGGTCAGAGACTAGTAACAGTCAGATTCCAACATTCACATGGTATTATGCTGAACACAGTTAGTTCAAGAATTTTGGATTCTTTTCCATTGCTGAGTAGCAACAATTGGAAAATGACGCAGCGTAGAGCTAGCAGTGGCAGTGTTAACAGCAGATGCAGAGGGGGCTGTAATACAGATGCAATAGTGGTAGTGGCAGTGTCATGGGCAAAAGTACAGTAGCAGCAACAACACAGTGTTGGTGGCAACAATAGTGCGGAAAGGAGATGCTTCAGAGACAGAGCAGCATGCAGTTGGACATTGTTGCTAGAGAACTTTCCTCGCTAAGAGTGAGTGTTAGTTTTTAGTAGCATCGGATGTGCTTTAGCCATGAAAATTTGTGGAGAGACTAAGGCACATGAGTTCTAAAGAATCTCGAAATCATATGGTGAAATTCCACCCGGAAAATGAAAGTATTAATGAGTATTAATCAAAATATGGGTGAGAATGTTTTAGAAAGAGAATCAAGTCAAGTTTTAATCTTAGCTGTTGATTAGAGACTTAATCTTGGCCATTGAAGTCTCAACGAGAAAAGTATAAAAAAGAGGCTTGGGTTTCATTTAGAAACACACACGAAGAGAATGAATTGATCTGGAGTTCGATTTCTGGGGTTAGGAAGCTGAGAATTCGAACTGAGTGATCATTTTGCAGCAGAGGGGTAGGGATAGTTTAAGAATATTGGATAGAGAGGCGGAGAGCCACTAGTGGAGGTAGCGCAGCATCTAGAAGCACTGACGCTGGGCTAGTCTGGGTCCATGCAACCTTGACGCAGGCTAGAAGGGCCAGCGCAGAAGTGAGGTTGCCCTCAAGCAAAAAGCCGAAAACTGCCGGGGAACTGTTGGAACAACCTGAAGAGGTTGACGTAGAAGTTCCAGAGGCAGAAGAGATAGCGCAAAAGCTGACACAGAGCCTGTAAGGTTGACATAGGGCCTACACAGGGCCAACGTAAGATAGCCGGGGTTAGCTAGTTTCGCTGCTGGATCAGTCGAAATCTGCCGGGTGGAGTGATGTAAACTCACTAATTTTTTTGCCATTATATTTTCTCTGTCACTGGATTGCCGGGAGGGCATCTAGCATTGTATTTAGATTCACTGCTTAATAATAGAAAACCCTCAGAGCTGCTGCACCGATTTTCCCGCATTGGGTTTTTTCGGGGGCTATTTTGTCCAAAAGTAACTGTGTCCTATGCATCTTGTTCTTTGTTTAGTTTCTTGTTTCATGTAATCAAATTAAATTGGTGTAGGCTGCAGAAGTAATTTACTTCAGTATTATTCAAAAAATAACTTGATAATGTATATTAAAATCAAGTAGAAGTAAATTCAGTTTTGCTGCAGTAGGGGTTCCTTCAGTCTGGGAATCTTCACATGGTATCAGAGCATTGATTTTGAAACAGGAAGAGCAGATCCAACGCTGACTAAAGAGGCTAATAGCTCCATTTGGTAGCAATTCGAATCCCATGAAGGGATTGCGCAGTCCTTATTGGGAAAGAAGAGATTTCGAGGAAATCTTTCTTTGAGAGAGTCAATAGAGAGGTACGATTTTAGTTTGTGAGCTTGCAGAAGCGGAGGGAGTGATGCAGAGCCTCATCGCAGTGCTTGAAGGGCACAGTTTCTGTCGGGGCCGAAATCTGTCGGAAAAGAGAATAGACACAGAAGGGGAATTTTCTCCTTAGAGGACCTTTCTCGCCAAAAGTTCAAATTTTTCACTTGCTGTGCAGCATACCAGTGTTGCGTAGTGACTAGAGGAGTCAATTCGACAGTTTGGGTGAGATGGCATCACATGGGCTTAAAGATCAGGACAGGTTGAAGGAGCTTCCAACTATGTCATATGGAAGACCAGAATCTTAGCTATTCTGGAGGAGTATGATCTCGAAGCCTACGTCAAGAGTGTTGTGGTTGTTCCCGCGAACAATGATTAGAAGAAGTACAAGGCCAAGCAGGGAAAGGCGAAGAGGTTCATACTCAATGGAGTTCCAGATCATGTGGTCTCATACTTGCATGGAAAAAATACAGCCCGAGAAATGTGGGAAGCTTTGTCTTCACTGTATGAAGGTTCTTTCAAACAATGAAAGATGTACTTAGAACAAAAGTTGCAGCGGACATTGATGTAGAAGGAAGAAGTGGTTAACTCCTATCTTCAACGTCTTCAGGACACTAGAGACTAGCTTGATGCAGTGGGGTCTACTCAGTCTACCACAATGGTAAGGACAACTCAGAATGGAGTCTCGGATGAATGGCAATCTTCGTCCAAAGTATATTGGGCAGGGAAAGACTACCTTCATGAGAGGAGATGTGGGCAGCCCTTCTATAGGAAGAATTAAGGAGGGATATGGTTAAGGTCAACCTTAATGGCAGTAGTGGGAGTGGCACAAAGACCAAGGAGAAGGAGGAGAACACAGCTCTAGCATGAAAGGGACAACAGAAGTAGAAGTGAAATAAGGACATTTCAAAGGTGAAATGTTTCAAATGTGGCGAGATGTGCCACTTTGCATCCCAGTGTCCTTTGAAGCAAAAGTATAAGGATGAGAAACATGATCCTAAGGTTGCTCCAACAAAAATTGACGAAGATGAATTTGCCATGAGTGCCCACGGATCTCCAAGAGGGAAATGGGGCGATATTGAGTAGTAGTCGGGAGGACTACATGTGGGCAGGATTCTTGAGGAGTCCACCTCTTGGATCAATTCCTTGCTACGGGAGCTCAAGATTCAGTAGTAGCGAGATGGACTTAGTGTCAGATGATGCAGTAGGATTGATTTGAGAGATAGATGCAGTAGCTTGCGACTAGAGACTGATCAATGCAGAGCAAGGTTGGTAGCAGTGCAGATGGCGCAGTGCAAAAGTTAGTAGCAATGCAGAAGATTCAGAGGGTTAGAGACTAGTAACCGTGAAATTCCAACTTTCACATGGTATTATGATGAACACAGTTAGTTCAGAAATTTTGGATGCTTTTCCGTTGCTGAGCAACAACAATTGGAAAATCACGCAGTGTAGAGCTAGCAGCGGCAGTTTTTGCAGCAAATGCAGAGGGAGTTGTACTATAGATGCAACAGTGGTAGTGGCAGTGTCATGGGCAGCAGTACAGTAGCAACAAAAACACAATGTTGGTGGCAACA
Organism: Pinus tabuliformis; assembly: GCA_031772625.1. Taxonomy (NCBI): domain Eukaryota; kingdom Viridiplantae; phylum Streptophyta; class Pinopsida; order Pinales; family Pinaceae; genus Pinus; species Pinus tabuliformis. Next base: position 970,911,172 of record CM062813.1, on the reverse strand, counting down.
ACAGTGCGGAATGGAGATGCTTCAGAGACAAAGCAACATGCAGTTGGACATTGTTGCTAGGGCACTTTCCTCGCTAAGAGGAAGTGTTAGTTTTTGGTAGCATCGAATGTTCTCTAGCCATGAAAATTGATGGAGAGTTAAGGCACATAAGTTCTAAAGAACCCAAAAATCGTTTGGTGAAATTCCACTTGGATTGTATTTTATTAAAATAATTAATATTTTTAATGGTGTTCCTAAGTCTAAACTTATTAAAATTAAAGTATTAATGGGTATTAATCAAAATATGGGTGAGAATGTTCTAGAAAGCGAATAAGTCAAGTTTTAATCCTCGCTGTTGATTAGGGACTTAATCTTGGTCGTTGAAGTCTCATTGAGAAAAGTATAAGGAGGAGGCTTGGGGTTCATTTAGAAACACACATGGAGAGAACGAATTGATCTTGAGTTCGATTTTTGGGGATAGGAAGCTGAGAATTCGAACTGAGTGATCATTCTGCAACAGAGGGGCAAGGATAGTTCAGGAATACTGGACAGAGAGGCGGAGAGCCACTAGAATGACTGATGTTGGGCCAGTCTGGGCCCACGCAACCTTGACATAGAGCTAGAAGGGTCAGTGCAGAAGTGAGGTTGCCCTGACGCAGAAAGCCGAAAATTGCCGAGGAACTGTTGGAACTAGTGTTGTGAAAATCGTGATAAAATGATAAAATCGCGATTTTTTCCCTCTGCCGATAAAATCGATAATTAAACGAAAAAATCGACGGATTTTTTTTGCCGATTTTTATTGAAAAAATCGCGATAAAACCGAAAAAATCGCTGGGGGTCGCAACAGCATAGTTTTATAACGTATTTTTGGGTTTTTTCATGCATTTTTTTTTGAAAGAAACAAATAATTTTTGAGTGGGGCAGCTTAATGATCAAGTCTAGGCCCTAGTATGGATATGCTATTTATGGTAATGTTAAATTCTCAAAGTAAAAGTGACATTCTCCTTAATCTTCATTTTCATCCTTTTACTTAAATTTTTAACATTACCATGAAATGACTCAGGATGTTTGAGAGTGGTTCCAGCCTCATTGGATTTCATATGGAGAAAGTAGAATTTTAGATTTCATTTAAAATCCAGTAGACTTATCAGTTTTTCAGGATTTCATGATTGGGAGATTGTAATGTTTCCAGGTGACACCACCTGCCCGGGCTACCCCTGCCACCAGTAGAGGACGTGGTCTACCTCCTATGGCTCCTACTTCTAGTTCTTCAGCTTCTAGAGCACATCAGACTCCACTGCCATCTCCACCATCACAGGCACCAGCATCTACATCTAGAGGGAAAGGGAAAACTGTGGCATTTTCTCGCAAGAGGGGCAGAGGAAATCAATAGGATTAGACTTTCATTTTATTGTATATGACATTATGACATGATGAGATACATTATCATATTTTTTGTTGATATTTTGAGGCTGAGTTGGGACTCAAGAGTCAGGACTTACTATTCAGTACATGATTCAATGTTATGTGTGATTTTAGCGCTATAAACGATATTAGACATCTTATATATTAGTTTTTTTTATCATATTTATGTGTCAATGTATTTATTTTATGTTGTAGATGGTTTAGATATTAAAAAAATTGAAAAAAATGAATATTTTTGTACCAAACGATTTTTTCCTTATTTTTTTCGATTCGTTCCCCGCGCCGATTTAATCCCGATCACGATTTTCACAACATTGGTTGGAACCAGTGTGGAAAAAGTCGGGGTTAAATCCCCAAAATGTGATTTTTTTCGCCGATTAAATCGGCCGATTTTTTCCCAGTTGAAAAAGTCGGGATTAAATCGAGACTTTATCCAAAAAATCGTGAATGAGGTAGTTTCTTTAACGATTTTTTAATTTTTTTTTTGAAAAAATCGGGATTTTATTAAAAAAATTGGGATTTTTTAAGAAATTAATATTTTTGTATTTTTTTTTAAATTTTGCCGACTTTTTGCCCACTTTTTAAAAAAACTCACGACTTTTTCAACTTCTGGACCCTTGCCGATTAAATCCAGACTTTGACTTTTTCCACATTGGTTGGAACAGCTTGGAGAGGTTGACACAGAAGTTCCAGAGGCACAGGAGACAACGCAGAAGCTGATGCAGAGCCTGAAAGGTTGACGTAGGGCCTACGCAGGGCCAATGCAGAGATAGTCGGGGTTAGCCAGTCTGCTGTCGGATCAGCTGGAATCTGCCGGCTGAAGTGAGGTAAACTCACTCTGTTTTCTACCATTATATTTTCTTTGTCACCAGATTGCCGGGAGGTCATCTAGCGTTGTATTCAGAATTACTGCTTAATAATAGAAAACCTTCAGAGCTACTGCACCGGTTTTCCCGCATTGGGTTTTTCCGGGGACTTTTTGGTCCAAAAATAACTTTGTCCTATGTATCTTGTTCTTTGCTCAGTTTCTTGTTTCATGTAATCAAATTAAATTGGTGTAGGCTGTAGAAGTAATTTACTTCAGTATTATTCAGAAAATAACTTGATAATGTATATTAAAATCAAGTAGGAGAAGTAAATTTAGTTTTGCTGCAGTAGGGGTTCCTTCAATGTGGGAATCTTCACAATTTGAGACGACATTAGCCCATCAACTAAAATAATGTGCAAGTAACTATCTATTAGTGACAAGCCCACCAAACTACCTCACAAATAAAATAATAAGCCTCCCAAGAGGTCGAATGGTCAATAATGAACGTCTTTTGATCTCTAAAAGGCTTGATGAAGTCCATAAGTGCCAAAATGATGAGTTGGACTTCCAAAAGTAATGGACAAGGGGCTGACTCGTTGTTCTCCACATAATAAACCTCTGGTGTTCCCAATGGTTGTGAGGGCACAAAATTGACTTCTTTGGTCTCCAAGTAAGTCAAAGATGCCTGCAGACTGTTGATTTGGGGTAACAACGGATGTGCTCTAGGCCTCAAAGTGTGCAGGGAGGCTTGGGCACATGTATTTCAAAGAACCCAGAAAACGTTTTGGGAAATTCCGCCTAGAGACAATTTGATTAAAATAATTAATATTTTTTAATGGGACCCTAAGTCTAAACTTAGGAAATAAAAAATATTAATGGGTATTAATCTAATTGTGGGTGTAACTTCTAGAAGAAGACGAGGATCAGGCTAAAATGATCTTAGCCATTGATTAACTTTTAATCTGGGCTATTGAATGTCAACGAGAAGATTATTTAAGGGAGCTTGAGGGTCAGTTGGAAAATACACTGAGAGATCAAGAGATCGAATTTCTGAAGTGAGAAGTTCTTAGGAGGAAATTCTGATCGAGTTGATTTCTTGTAGAGAAAGGCAGTGTGTATCCGGAAGAAGGAAGTTTTCCTGGGCTGGAGAGTACGAGGCAAAGAGAGGGCAAAACGATGTCCAGACTCCAGAGAGAGGCAGACGCTAGCCCACGCAGAGCTGATGTAATGGCAGTGTAGGCCTTGGAGGGGGATCGAATTCCTGCTGAGGTTTCAGTAGCCGAGAGCTGGGGTGTGAGATCGGGAGGTAGAGATTCGGATTTTCCAGCCAATAGAGGATCCAGAGAAGGAGCAACATGATACCCAACAGGGGTGAAGTAGGAACTATGTAGGAGTGATGCAGTTTTGCGTAGAGGGTATGTAGAGGCTCCAGTTCAGCGTGATCAGACTCAGATTCTCCTAGTGATAGGGTGAGATCATTTCACCATTCATTTTGTCCAGTTGCTTCCTATATTGTATTGCTAGTTGAGCATCCAAGAATTGTACTCAGATTTTCTCCTGCATAATAATAAAACCCTCAGATCTACTGCACTAGTTTTCTTGCATTGGGTTTTTTCGGGGACATTTGTCTAAAAATAACGGTGTCAATTGTGTTGTATTTTCTTTCTCGCTCAGTGTCTTGTTTCCGCATAATATTTAATGAAGTGAAGGCTGCAGTGTATGTATTATGGTATTTTCCGTAGGAATTTACAAGTAATTTGTTTAAAGGAGTTTAACAAATAGGAGTAATATCATCAGTTGCTGCAGTAGGGATTCCGGTTAAGGATTTTTGCATGGTACGAAGCTATAGGTGAAGCAAGAAGAGCGAAACCGGTAGATCCAACGCTTAGTGGAAGAGGGAAATCGAAAAGATGTACGAGTTCTTAGTCGGAGGGCTGAAATTTCGACGCAGTCTCTCTCTGAGAGAGTCAATGGAGAGAAGGGCTTCCAGATCGAATTTTTGTCGGGGCAGAGGGAGTATCACTGAAGCCTCAACGTAAGGAGAGTTGGTGGGATGCAAATTTTTTTGCAAGCAGTTTGTTGTGCAAAAAATCGTCAGAAGAAAGAGGAGAACCACAGTTGAGGGAATTTCGTCCTCATCGAATTCCTAGCCAAGGAATTCGAATTCTCTAGAGCTGACCAATAGCAAGGGGCAACTGTTTTACTAGTTCCAGCAGGGAGTACATAGGCTAGCCCAACAACATCACAAAGGAGAGAGGAGGTCATTTGACTTTCTATTTTTGGCAGAAATGGCAACTAGTGGCTTCAAGGATCAGGACAGGTTGGATGGAGCATCCAACTACATCATTGGAAGGCTACAATGTCATTCCTCCTAGATGAGCATGCCCTCAAGACATACGTCGACATCATGATGGCTATCCCTACAGATGCAGATCCATTGAAGAAGTACATATAAAAAATGGCGAAGGCCAAGAGGATGATCCTTGATGGAGTAAAGGATCATGTAGTGTGTCATGTCGCTAGTAGAGGAATTGCTAAGGAGATGTGGGATGCCTTGGCTACGTTATATCAAGGATTTTCTGAGAAGCAGAAGATGTACTTAGAGCAGAAGCTAAGATTTGCTCAGATGCAGAGGGGGGAGCGTGTGGATCCATTCTTCTCAACTTTGAAGGAAACCCGTGATGAATTGTTTGTTGCGGTGCATACAATTCAAGATTCAGGGTTGGTTAGACTGGCCCTTAGTTCTGTCTCAGATGAGGGGCAAGTCTTTGTCCAGAGTATCCTGGGCAGAGCAGCATTGCTGAATTGGGATGAGTTGTGGGCAACTCTAATACAAGAGGAGCTGAGGAGATGTGAAAATTTCTGAATATACACATCAGAAACCCCTACTGCAATTACTGTTTTAACATCTACTACTTGATCTTTGCATTAACAAGTTATTTAATTACATAAACATCGACGAAAACACTATTGCAGCGTACACATACATACAGATCATGAACTGAAATATACTAAGACAATCACACAACGGGCACCATAATTTTTGGACAATCGTCCTTGGAAAAACCCAATTCGGGAAAACCGATGCAACATATAGAGGGTTTGTATTATCAAGAAGATTCTTGAATACAAGGGTGCCAGATATGGCTCAGGCAACAAAAAAAAATCCTGGTAGAAGTACCTCTATCTAGAGACGGATATTCTGGCAAAATCAACAACTGGATAATCAAACCCCATAGGTGACCTGACTGTTCTTAGTGCTGGGCAGCGATGGCTGCTCCAAGCTCTGCGTTGGAACTGCGTCACCTCCACTAGGAGCTGCGCCACCCCCACAGTGAGCCTCCCTTGCTCAGAAAGCCAATTTGCTGAATTGCTCCCTTTTTGCTCGACAAAATCTCCCCGTCGCTGCCTCTAAGGGCCTGCATCAGCCCCTATGGCTTCTGCGTCACTTGCGTCAGCCCCTACGACCTCTACGTCACCCTCTATGGGACTGCACTGTCTCTTTCGGTGCTACTCTGCCTCTCTGCTATGTATTCTTTGGCCTCAGACTGAAGTTCCTGTTAGTGTTAGCCTTTCCAGCCTTCCTCCAGTGATCAAATATGCTCTTACAAAGTGGTCTCAGAGTGTCAAGGTCAAATATTGTCATTTCAAAGAGTTTTCAAGCAAAATTTGGTCATTAGGCATTAGGTCTAGGGTTTGCTTTCACTTCTAAAGTTGTCCAAATGTCGGTCCATGTCATCATTCAGCTGAGTTTATCATCATTCATAGGGTTTTCATTATCATCTCAGTGTCTAATGAGTCATTTTACACCTTGTCCATGCTTCAGTTGCACCTAGGTAAGGCCATTTCCCTCTCCTAGGGTTTTGAAGCCAATTTCTCTTGGATGGTCAAATCATCGGCAAAACTTGTTTCCTGAAGTTCATACACCTTCCCCTATCCTTAAAATACCTTATCAAACACTTCCCATCCCTTAGATCCGCCAAATTCCTCATTTTTGCACAAACCCTAGTTTCTAGCTACAACCTGGCAATTTTCTAGGTTTGGCTTGTATTTTGCCCTTCTGGACCCCTTCCCCTCACTCGATCTCCGCGATTCCACTTTCCCCTGCTTCCTAACATCCCTCCCTACTTCCAAAAATTTCCCCAAGAATTTAGAAGCCTTTTATCCCCTTTATTTCGCTTCATTTCGACAAAATTCCTTGCTTCACACATCGGGATTAGTCTCACTCAAAAGCCTTTTCAGAGCAATCAAAAATGAATTTTGGAAAACTGAGAGAGGTTTTTGTCCAAAACATGCCAAAGAAGAAAAACCTCCTTCACTTTTTGCACAGGTGTCATGGTTTTAGAGAAATGTCAAAATTACAATCGCCGGATCCAAGGAGGTTGGCCAAGGCACTAAAACGACGGAAAAGGCCCGATCCACTCCAAATTTTGGCCAAAGCCTCTTGGACTGAGCATGGTACTTGATTGGGGACTCCCAACCCAAATTTCAAGAAATTTGGAGAAAATTTTGTCAATTGTGAATTTTTTGTGTCAAACACAGGTTTTGTCCATTAACGGGTCTCACCCCCCGCGCGACCCTTCATCCTGGCAACTCCATTTTGCAAAAACTCAGCATTTTCAGATTTGTCATGAGAAGTTACATATGCTCATCAATGGACAAGAGATTTTATGAAGTTTTGGGCCTTCAGAAAGTCAAAAAACAAACAAAAAATGACTTTCTGCCACATTTTTGAAACACAGAAAGCAGTCTTGGGAGATTGCAATTTTGGAGGGCCAAATGATCACCAAATACAGAAATTCCAGTTGGGTTGGAAAGTAGACTCACAGACCTTTCCAACAAGCCTACTCTTGTTCAATTTGGCCACCTAGAAGTACCCCAAAAGTGGTCCCAAAGGCGCGCGACCCGTCAGGCAAATTTCTCCAAATTTCAGTGTACAGCTCAGAAAAACGCAGTTTGACCCTGTTTGACTTTTTGGGGTGGATTATTATCTTCTTTGATGTAATTAATGTACTTTTATGACACTTTTACACTTATGTACCTCTTCTAGAAGATTCATTCATGAAAAAGGTGAAAATTAAATGAATGAATTGGTTTCCTAGCTTATAGAGGCAAGTTGTTTTGACTGCCTAGTTTGTAGTGCATAGTTTAGAAGTGGTTGAAACAACTCCTAGGATAGTGAGCTCGACCCCTAGAGGCAAGGAAAGATGTTAGATGATCTATATTATGTACTTTCTTGCTCATTTTCATGGTTGGACTCTTGAGGGAGAAGCTATCATTGTATTATTCACTGTATCTCTGCAATTTTTGGCTAAGGAAGACCAGGGTTTTGCAGTCCTTTTTGGGATTCTTGTGGTTACATGTATTGATGATGTGTTTCTCTATGTACTTGTAAGTGTGTTATGTGAATCATTTCCTTTCTTTTCCTTCTGCACATTAAACAAATGAAGTGTTAAAGTAGAATTCATGACTGTCATGCTCTGCTTTTAAGTTTGTTTAATTTCAATGTTTTCTACTGTTTAAGGAGAATTCAAAGTTATTGTTTGCTCTCCTTAGCTCTTCACCTGTCTTTCTCATCCATTCACCTCAAATCTAAGGCATCAATACTGTCTCCTATCTCGCCCCAAAGAACCCCCTGCAGAAACTGTGTCCAATCCCCGCACCCAAAATTGCCATCTCCTCAATTTGCCACCAAAAACCCTAAAAACCCCCAAATCAACCCATTTGATCAGTTTACTAGCCTAAAATCAGTGTTACCCTATTGGTCATCTCACCAATTGAAGATCTTTACCGAGATAGACCGGAGAGAGCCCTCTCCTGCCCCGTAGGGCTAGCTACGAGGCTAAGTGGTTTGATGTTGCCTTGAGGTTTACCTTTCTCAGCCTGAGGTGAAATTTCAAGCGCTAACATATTGACGACCATACTGGGGAGAACAAACTCGTTTGTGGATTGATGTGTTTGTTTCATAAGTCTTAGACAGAGCCTGAAGTTATGCCAGGTAGCCTTCGAAACGCTTTTGCTTTGCATAAGCGGAAGTAGATAAACGCTGCTTCAGTCCATCTCCGTGAGCTTGTGAATACAACACTTCATTTGCATTTTACCCCAGTACATGTATCAAGTTCAGATCTGATTGTTGATAGTGGACAACGATCAGACACTTGAAAAGATAAAATCATTCACTTGACGACTCTAAATCATTTTCGAGATCAGATCCAAAGACTCCACTGGAGGATGATCCCGACCAGAAAAAACATGAAAGGACAACATGGATAGATCAAGTATTCAAGTTGGAATTTCATCCAAGACATTTTGTTCTTTGTCATAAATTATTTCTTCTCTTTTCCCAAGAATGTCAAGAAGGCTTTGCAAGGTATATTGTATTTGAGAAGAGATCCTCGGCCTGCAGTTGATTCTTTCCCTTTGAAGATTGTGAATACCAAAGATTTGCATACCTTTGAGCTTGATCAAGACCTTTCTTCTAAATTTTGTGATGACCATCTTCAGATTGATGAATCTCAAGAGACCAAGACTGATTCTATACCTTCTGTACATACCCCTACCCCTTGTAAAATTCCAGATCGGTATAAACCTCTTGTTTTACCCTTTGTTCTCCATGCTTTCCCCAAAAACTATGATCTATACTTGCCGAGGTTTGATGGTGAAAGTAAGAATGTCAATGCCGAGCAACATGTGCAGAATGTTGAGACTTTTCTAGATCTTTTTGAAGTCGATGAAGAAGATGTCAGTATAAGGCTTTTTGCTCTTTCTTTGCAAGCCAAAGTGAAGAGTTGGTTCAAAACCTTGCCTGATGCGAGCATCTCAGATTTCCAGCAGTTCGTCAAAGTTTTTCTCGATAGGTGGATGATCGGGCAGAACCTTTTCTTGATTATAGAAGAGTATAACCAGCTGAAAAGATTGCCAGGGGAGACAGTACAACAGTTTTCGGCCAGATTTAACCAAGTTTATTATTCGATGCCAATTGATATAAGGCCTACTCCTAGATCTGCTCTTTTGCAGTATCCGGGTGCCTTTGATCCGGAGATGGAGTTTCAGCTGAGAGAAAGGGATATTACAACACTTCACGAGATGCAAAACAATGCAGTAAATGTAGAAGCTCATCTGCTGATCCGACGGGCAAGAATGAAGGAAGAAGAAATGAAAAACATAGATCCGGAAAAATCAACATCTTTAGAGGTGAAGCTTGACATTTTGGTAAGTGCAGTGGAAGAGATGATGCAAAAGATCACCCCAAGGAATGATTATGATGTTCAAGGCTCGCTGATTGAAGAAGAACAAGTTGCTGATCCAAAACATTTTGTTTCTTATCCTAGTTGTCATAGATCTGATAATGATTGTTTTGTAGATCACCTTGGCGAAGAAAGAACTGTTGATATGACCTGCATGCTTGATGATATGTTTTACACTGATGATTTGCCTCAGTTTGATCAGTATGATGATGATTATGTTCTCCAAACAGAAGCTAATCTTGCAGACAAATCAACAGCTAGTTTGTGGGAGGAGGAAGAAGTTCACTTACAACAGCTCGAGTACAATGATCAACCGATGCATATCAGCGATGACATTGATGAGGAGAGTGCAGCAAAATTTGAAGTAAGTGAAGGATCTTTGCCTTTTTGTTTTGATTCGTTTCAGTTCATCAGAGATAACTACCATGCAATCAGAAATCAAATGTCAAGAAGTCTTGATTTGAGTCCTCTTGAGCGCGATGAAAATTTTGTTCAAGACTTCTCATATTCAGATTTGCAACACCCGAAAGCCATTGATTGTCAAGTTGCAGCTGAAGACTTGGAAATGGAGACACATGATTTAATGTTTCAAGGAGACTCCGTACCATTCTGTTTTGAATCATTTCATTTTTTGAAGGGTAGATTGCATAGTAAATCTTCAAATGAACAGCCTACAACAAATCAACAATCTCTTAGTGTTAATGTTGAGGATGAGATAGATAACAAAATTCTTGAGCAGCTTGTAGCATCAGATTTGCAGCCACCAAATGAAATTGAAGGGCAGATTACAGATGAAGCAGTGGAAGATGAAATACATGATTTGATGATGCAGGAAGATTCTATACCCTTTTGTTTCGAAGCATTTCGGTTTATAAGGCAGAATCTTTGTAAAATCTCTCAAGAAAAAGATGAACAGCTAGAAGGATGTCATACATTTTCAATGGATACATTGCAGCAGTCTTTTCAAGTTTTTCATGATCCAATAGCTGATGTTTTGGATGAGGTTTGCAGTCAAAGTCTTTTTCCATTGATTACAGGTGAGCTTGAAACATGTGCTGATATGAATTTGATCCAGCAGCGGTTTCTTTGTCATTTTCAGCAGAGGTCTCGTCACAAGGCTTAGATCAAAGTTTGCATTCATGGTATGAGGAAAAGAGAAGAAATCCATTGGATGAACTAAGTTCCAGTGTGATTGAATTTCATGATCCTTATGCAGTGTTTTTGGAGGTGGATAGAGAATTCATATCTTTCAACGGATCTGTTTCTAAGTTGTCATGGGAGTTACCTTTCAGTAGTTCTCTCTTGTTATTCATAAGCGAGAACTTGTGGAGAATTCAACCAGCAGACAGAATACTTACTTGGTTGCATTGGTTGTTTCATTTCACTTGATCAGGTGATGAATGAAACTGTTAGAGTAGGTTTTGATGAATAAGCTCCACTTTGAGCATCATTTTCAGTTTGTCGATTGTGTTTAAGTATTTAGTCAGTTTTTAGTTGAGTGAGAGTCAATTTGTGTTGTCAAGTCATCAGTTTTCAGTCATGCATTGCAGCTTGAGTTTTTGACTCCATTGCCCAATGATGATAAAGCACTGGTCTGCTCTCCCAGAGGTCTAAGGTTCTTGGTACCTCCAAGGAGCTACCATCCCCATTGGAGCCAATGTTAGTGTCAGCCTTTCCAACCTTCCTCCAGTGATCAAATATGCTCTTACAAAGTGGTCTCAGAGTGTCAAGGTCAAATTTTGTCATTTCAAAGAGTTTTCAAGCAAAATTTGGTCACTAGGCATTAGGTCTAGGGTTTGCTTTCACTCCTTCTAAAGTTGTCCAAATGTCGGTCCATGTCATCATTCAGCTGAGTTTATCATCATTCATAGGGTTTTCATTATCATCTCAGTGTCTAATGAGTCATTTTACACCTTGTCCATGCTTCAGTTGCACCTAGGTAAGGTCATTTCCCTCTCCTAGGGTTTTCATTATCATCTTAGTGTCTAATGAGTCATTTTACACTTTGTCCATGCTTCAGTTGCACCTAGGTAAGGTCATTTCCCTCTCCTAGGGTTTTGAAGCCAATTTCTCTTGGATGGTCAAATCATCGGCAAAACTTGTTTCCTGAAGTTCATACACCTTCCCCTATCCTTAAAATACCTTATCAAACACTTCCCATCCCTTAGATCCGCCAAATTCCTCATTTTTGCACAAACCCTAGTTTCTAGCTACAACCTGGCAATTTTCTAGGTTTGGCCTGTATTTTGCCCTTTTGGACCCCTTCCCCTCACTCGATCTCGGCGATTCCACTTTCCCCTGCTTCCTAACATCCCTCCCTACTTCCAAAAATTTCCCCAAGAATTTAGAAGCCTCTTATCCCCTTTATTTCGCTTCATTTCGACAAAATTCCTTGCTTCACACATCGGGATCAGTCTCACTCAAAAGCCGTTTCAGAGCAATCAAAAATGAATTTTGGAAAACTGAGAGAGGTTTTTGTCCAAAACATGCCAAAGAAGAAAAACCTCCTTCACTTTTTGCACAGGTGTCATGGTTTTAGAGAAATGTCAAAATTACAATCGCCGGATCCAAGGAGGTTGGCCAAGGCACTAAAACGATGGAAAAGGCCCGATCCACTCCAAATTTTGGCCAAAGCCTCTTGGACTGAGCATGGTACTTGATTGGGGACTCCCAGCCCAAATTTCAAGAAATTTGGAGAAAATTTTGTCAATTGTGAATTTTTTGTGTCAAACACAGGGTTTGTCCATTAACGGGTCTCACCCCCGCGCGACCCTTCATCCTGGCAACTCCATTTTGCAAAAACTCAGCATTTTCAGATTTGTCATGAGAAGTTACATATGCTCATCAATGGACAAGAGATTTTATGAAGTTTTGGGCCTCCAGAAAGTCAAAAAACAAGCAAAAAATGACTTTCTGCCACATTTTTGAAACACAGAAAGCAGTCTTGGGAGATTGCAATTTTGGAGGGCCAAATGATCACCAAATACAGAAATTCCAGTTGGGTTGGAAAGTAGACTCACAGACCTTTCCAACAAGCCTACTCTTGCTCAATTTGGCCACCTGGAAGTGCCCCAAAAGTGGTCCCAAAGGCGCGCGACCCGTTAGGCAGAGGCGCGCGACCCGTTAGGCAAATTTCTCCAAATTTCAGTGTACAGCTCAGAAAAACGCAGTTTGACCCTGTTTGACTTTTTGGGGTGGATTATTATCTTCTTTGATGTAATTAATGTACTTTTATGACACTTTTACACTTATGTACCTCTTCTAGAAGATTCATTCATGAAAAATGTGAAAATTAAATGAATGAATTGGTTTCCTAGGTTATAGAGGCAAGTTGTTTTGACTGCCTAGTTTGTAGTGCATAGTTTAGAAGTGGTTGAAACAACTCCTAGGATAGTGAGCTCGACCCCTAGAGGCAGGGAAAGATGTTAGATGATCTATATTATGTACTTTCTTGCTCATTTTCATGGTTGGACTCTTGAGGGAGAAGCTATCATTGTATTATTCACTGTATCTCTGCAATTTTTGGCTAAGGAAGACCAGGGTTTTGCAGTCCTTTTTGGGATTCTTGTGGTTACATGTATTGATGGTGTGTTTCTCTATGTACTTGTAAGTGTGTTATGTGAATCATTTCCTTTCTTTTCCTTCTGCACATTAAACAAATGAAGTGTTAAAGTAGAATTCATGACTGTCATGCTCTGCTTTTAAGTTTGTTTAATTTCAATGTTTTCTACTGTTTAAGGAGAATTCAAAGTTATTGTTTGCTCTCCTTAGCTCCTCACCTGTCTTTCTCATCCATTCACCTCAAATTTAAGGCATCAATACTGTCTCCTATCTCGCCCCAAAGAACCCCCTGCAGAAACTGTGTCCAATCCCCGCACCCAAAATTGCCATCTCCTCAATTTGCCACCAAAAACCCTAAAAAACCCCAAATCAACCCATTTGATCAGTTTACTAGCCTAAAATCAGTGTTACCCTATTGATCATCTCACCAATTGAAGATCTTTACCGAGATAGACCGGGGAGAGCCCTCTCCTGCCCCGTAGGGCTAGATACGAGGCTAAGTGGTTTGATGTTGCCTTGAGGTTTACCTTTCTCAGCCTGAGGTGAAATTTCAAGCGCTAACAGTTCCTTTGCCGAACTGCCTCACTGCAACTCAAATCATTAGCTCTATTTTCTTAGCAAACCTCGCCCCCAGAAAAATCGAACTCATTGATCTATTCAGTGTATCTCCAATTGACCCTCAAGCCTCCTCTTATACTTTTTCTGTTGATGAATCAACGACCGAGATTAAATCTCTAACCAACGGCTAATATTAAAACAACTTGATCCTCGTCAATTAGAACCTTCTCGTCCATATTTTTATTAATACACATTAATATTTTTCTTTTCCTAAGTTTAGACTTAGGAACTCATAAAAAATATTAATTAATTTAATAACTCCTCATCCGGGTGGAATTTCTCCAAAGGATTTCTGGGTTTTGGAGATCTCATGTGTTTTAGCCCCTCCACCAAATTTCGGAGCTAGAGCACATTTGACGCTACAAAAAATCAATAGGAGAGACTTAGTCAAGGTCAAACTTGATGGAAGCAGCAACAACAGTGGGTCGAAGCCCAAGGAGAAGGAGGATAATGCAGCCTTTGCAGCGAAGGGACAACAGGAGCAGCAAAGACGTAAGAAAGACGTCTCGAAGATCAAGTGTTTTATGTGTGGTGGGATGGGTCACTACGCTACCCAGTGTCCTCTCAAGAAGAAGGACAAGGATGAGAAATACGATCTGAAGGCTGTGCCTGCAAAGATTGAAGAGGAGTTCACCATGATAGCCGAGATACCTCCAGGAGGGAGGTGGGCTGATTTGGAGCTGTAGTTCTAAAAAGCTACACATGGGCAGGATCCTTGAGGAGTCCACCTCTTGGATCAATACCTTGCTATGGGAGCTCAATTTTGTTGTAGCAAAATGGAATAGTGTCGGATAGTGTCGAGGAGTGTCAGAGAGACAGTTGTAGTGGTTAGGAGCGCCAGAGACCGAACAACCCAGAGCATAGTTGGTAGCAGTGCAAATGGCACAATGCAGAAGTTAGCAACAATGTAGTAGATTCAAAGGGTCAGTGCAGAGACTAGCAATAGTCAGGCTCCAACATTCATGTGGTATCATTCTGAACATAGTTAGTTCAGTGATTTTGGATGTTTTTCCATTGCTGGTGGAGTAGCAACAACAGTTTGCAATGCAGTAGCAGTTGGTAGTGGCAGTGCTAGCAGCACTGCAGATGCAACACCTGAGAGGGCACTGTAGTATGGATGCAGTGTTGACAGTGGCAGTGTCAGCAATAGTTCGGTTACAACAACAACATAGTAGTTGGTGGATAGCATGTCAGAGATTAGCAACATAGAGGACGATGCTTCATAGTCAGAGCAGTATGTAGCGACGTATATTGCTAGAACACATTCCTCGCTAAGAGGGCGTGTTGATTTGGGGTAGCATCATATGTGCTCTAGGCCTCAAATTTTGTAGGGAGGCTTGGGCACTTGTATTCCAAAGAACCCATAAAGCGTTTTGGGAAATTCCACCCACAGACAATTTTATTAAAATAATTATTATATTTTAATGGGATCTTAAGTCTAAACGTAGGAAATTAAAAATATTAATGGGGATTAATCTAATTATAGGTGTAACTTCTAGAAGAAGACGAGGATCAAGCTAAAACGACTCTAGCCATTGATTAGCATTTAATCTGGGCCGTTGAATGTCAACGAGAAGATTATTTATGGGAGCTTGAGGGTCATTTGGGAGATACACCGAGAGATCAAGAGATCGAATTTCTGAAGTGAGAAGTTCTCAGGAGGAAATTCTAATCGAGGAGGTTTCTTGCAAAGAGGGGCAGTGAATATCTGGAAGAAGGAAGTTTTCCTGGGTTGGAGAGTATGAGGCAGAGAGAGGATAGAACGACGTCCAAATAGGCAAACGCTGTTCCACGTAGTGCTGTCACAGTGGCAGTGCAAGCCTTAGAGGGGGATCGAATTCTTGCTGAGGAAATTGAGTTTCAGTAGCCGAGAGCCAAGGTATGAGACTGAGAGGCAGAGATTCGGATTTTCCAGCCAACAGAAGGTCCAAAGAAGGAGTAACGTGAAACCCAATAGGGGTGATGTCGGAACTGCGTAGGAGTGACGCAGTTCTGTGCAGAGGCTACACAAAGGGTTTGTAGAGGCTCCAGTTTAGCGTGATCAGACTCAGATTCTCCCAGTGACAAGGTGAGATCATTTCACCATTCATTTTGTCTAGTTTCTCCCTGTATCGAATTGCTAGTTGAGCATCCAAGAATGTACTCAGATTTTCTCCTGCATAATAATAAAACCCTCAAATCTACTGCACCAATTTTCTGGCATTGGATTTTTCGAGGACATTTTTCCAAAAATAACAATGTCAATTGTGTTGTATTTTCTTTCTTGCTCAATTTTTTGTTTCCGCATAATTTTTAATTAAGTGAAGGTTGCAATTTATGTATTATGATATTTGCCATAGGAAACTGCAAGTAATTTGTTTAAAGGAATGTAACAAATAGGAGTAATATCATCAGTTGTTACAATAGGGATTCCGGTTGAGGAATTTTCACCTAGACCATCTATAAGGGCTCAGATGATGGTGTAGGTGATGCCACATAATCCGACAAGTCCTGGGTTAGCTGCTAATTGCATAGTACATATGTGGGGCTCGCTGGGCAAAGGTGAACCGGGTGCATCTTCCTCATCCAATAGGTGAATCTTGAGCAATATCTGAACATCTTTGGGGACCCATGGAGTGCTGTCTACAGCTATGGAGGCCCTTGGCTTTCAACACACACCTAACGTGTGCCAATGTAGCGCTTTATAGCGTTAGGACCCTGTAGAAGGAGAGACTAAACCCAATATGGAGACCACCTGCAATCCTGCATAAGATCCAATTCGTCCCCTAGCCTTCCAGTACAACAAGTCATCAAGGAAATTAAGTAAAGGAGCTTACAAACCATGGACCACAAGTGGGGACTTCATAATGGCCCGCCCTTCCATAATGGGCTTTGGCATGTGCTAATGTCTCCAAACTCCAAATGGGGTAACCAAGTATCCCATTAGGTGGTTTCTATTTTTAAAGGGGATAATATGTCAAAGGTACATCCTTTAAAAGGTGGTGGCATGTGATAAAGAGTTAAATGGGGTAGGGAATGAGAAGGAGAAGCCATGGGCCACATGTTGGGTTACAAGGATAGCTAGTAGAAGGGAAGCCCACACTTGGGTATATAATGTATAGGAGGGAGAAATCGTGGTACATGAGGTGCCCGACCTTGATTTTTCCACCCTTCTTTATATGTCTTTTGCCCTTTTATGATTTCTCTTCAATTAACTACTCGGGGCTCAAGGGGTAAGAGCATGATGTGTGAGATACAGCAGTGGATACCTCCTTTTAAGGTAGGGCGGTTTATTGCCCATTAGGTGTTGGGACAATCATGGGTTCCTATATGATGAAGGAACCTGTAGGAAACTGGGTGATGGCCATGATGATGGGCTAGAGGTCATGTATTGGCTTTCTCCCACGTGTTAAATGTGTTTGTCCTGACCATCTTTTGCATTTTTTGGTACATTTTCCTATTGAATGTGGCCAATTATGCTTTTATTTGTCTTTTTAGCTGCATCAACCTCCACGACATCATTCCATGCTTGACCCAAGGTATGGGCAAGGGGAAGGGGAGAGCTAGCCCTATGTGGACCCAGTGGAGGAATTTGGACCCAAGTGGGAGAAATGATGAATGGGGTCATAATGAGTGGCAAGGGGGCAATATATGTGGATGAGGGAGCGGGACCACGCAACCAAAATCAAGGTTTCCCATGGAGTACCATCCCTAAAGCCAAAAGGGTCAGTAAAAGAGATCCCACAGGACTAGAAACCAAGGTTAACATCCAAAAAGGGTGTAGGGGATAAGATCATAGACCTGGCCCATTCCTCCAAATCCCCCCATTAATCCATGCCCAGAAGTATCCATGATAAGTGAACTATAATACTCAAATACCAAATGACAAGGCATACCTTTAGGTTTAGGAGGCCCACCTTCAAACATATGATCATGGAAGATGGGTGAGGGACCACATGGCTGGCTCAGGTGGCAAAGAAATGGCACAACGAGCTAGTTGGTGGCTGCAAGGGGCCATTGGCTACCGGCTGAGGACCATCTTGGAGAAAAAAAGTTCTCCTAGGGATATCACCTACAAAATGGTGGGTAACATCTGGCTCCAATTATAATGTGATCTCTCGAAGAAGTGGACGAAGCTACTCGAACAGGAGGTCACGAAAACTCCAACAATCTCTTGGTTACCATAGACCTGTTACTTGCACATATAAACTATTGAACCCACGAGGCAACATGTTTTTCACGGTTTCTTATGATCACCCATGCTTAGTGTTAGGTCGTAAAATCAATAGAAAAATAAAATATGCAAATTTTACTTTAAATTCATCATATCTACCATGAGAATTGTCATATGAGGTTAGTTCTAATGCAAAATCAACATGCGATGCATCCTACTCTAACATGCATAACATACAATGTCAAGTGCTAGTTATAATCATATAGACACAATGCAACCAACATGTCAATTGATCAAACAAGAACACATGCTTTCATGATTATTTTTGGAGTGGACCTAACACTACAAATGGGAATAATGATATGAGGGGTTGCGGGGGAGGGATGTGGGAAAACCAGAGACCCATATGCCATAGAAAGGAACCCTGGAAGAAGGAAAAGGCACTAGTCAAGAGGATGGGATTTGATCCCCCAACCAGGGAATGGAATGTCAATGGCCCAGTATATGAGTCTTTGATGAAGAACTATCTCGGGCCTATCATCCTTAGGGTAAGGAGTGAAAGACTCAGACATGTTTAGGATGATGCTATTTTGGTCATTGGGAAATCAAGAAGTGGACCCATCATCGTATTTGGGGAAAAACAATGATTCTTGGTCCTTCATAGAGGAAAGCAATGCTTCATCAAGACTAGGGTAACGAACATCATCACAAACATCTATTTCCAGGGCAGGGGAGGAACGCTCAAACATGAAGAAAAACCCTTTATTGGTGGCATGGCCTAGGGAAGCATCTTGCTCAATTTCTTCTATATTAGAGTCATCAGAATTTCCCACAATCTCGGGAGGCTCTTCTTTGATTGAATTATCTTGGAAAATAAATAAGAGACCTTTCCAACCACTAGGAAGGGCTTCATAAGGACCAACATTATTATTCATAAGGGCAAGAGCATTTCCTCTTCCTTGAGCTCATTCTTTTGGACTTGAGAAACCATGGGGTCTTCATTTCTATGATCATTCCCAATTCCCCAATCAACAACCCGAGAGTCACTTGTAGATTCTTCGTTTATTCGACTATCATGATCTTCCTCAGAATCCTCCCATTCTTCACTATATATCTGGTGTTGGTTAGGACGCCATTCATTCTCTTCTTTAGACAGGGAGGACTTTTCCTCCTTCATCCTTTCCCGAAGAATGATCTCCAAGGTATTTACTACATGATTTTGATAAAATGCCTCAAGAAGAAGGTCATCAGTAGGACTCTCTTTATATTCATGCTTCGTGTTACAGATCCTTTTTGATTTCTCGCAATAGTGGGAGAAAATCTCTTGGGAGTTATATGTGGCTATCAGTTCGCTGCAAGACTTTTCATATTCCATCATCCATTCTTGCAATGTCTGAGGGCTCTTGGGGTTGAGATCTTCCTCATAATCCTTATAGGACATGCTTTCCAATTCATGAGTCTCTCCTTTGGCAGCATCATTAAAGTATGCATCAATAAGGGACATTTCCTCAAGCATAAAACCATATTCAATAACTTCCTCCTCTCGAAGGGCCATATCTAACATTTGGGATATGTCTTCATGAGATTGGAAACTCTGCCCTTCATGCAACAAGAAGTGCATAGTCAACATTTGAAGAGAAGAAATGCTTTTAGGTTTACATGACTCAAGCCAATCGGTACTTGGGGCAATGGATAGGACAAATAATTCCACTTGGTCACAAGGATGAGTTATATTTTTCTTTGAAAGGCACCTCATGAACCTTACCACGTGGTTGGTTGCGGAATGTGGATTCCTACTGAACATTGGCATATTCTTTATGGATTTCGATGAAGGATATCTTGGGGTACCTATCATATCTATGGCGGGAATATATGTGGTCAACATGTTGTTGGATCCTTAACGAGTTGGAAGTCTCCAGGGTGAATGAAATTGCCTTAACAAATGCTTGGTTCGCCCTACAAGCATTGACTTTGAAGTTCAATGAAGAACTAGGGCTTCGTTCTTCCAATGGAGTCGCCAATAATGTTATGTCAATATGTCGTATGGGGAACCAAACACACGCTTCGTGTCCTCAACAATGATGCCAAAATGTTATTGCTCAAACTAGCAGGGGTGCTAGGAGGGAATCTTAAAGGGGCAGTTGCTAGGTCAAGGGCAACAGTGGAGCAATAGCCCACTGTCACCTCAGCCAAAGCTCCCCACTCTTTACGAACTTTCACCGATGGGAGGAGACCCGGTATGATAAGGATCACAAAGACGAATAGATCAAAGATAGGATGAAGGGTGATCTTAGAAGCCTATTCACAAGACAGGCTCAAGATTGTGGCTTGCTTGTCTTGGAAGACAAGATGGAAGGCTCTTTAGGAAGGGCTTGAGGAGAATTTCAAGGGTTAGGTTTTGAGTATGTATCCTACAAAGGAGATCCCTAAGACTTAGAATTCTTGTGGAAACTTGGGTTCCAGGTGATCTTTGAAGAATCAACCTTGATAGTGCAAGGGACCACACGGGACCAAGTGGACTCGAGGTTAGGTCAAGAGGATAGGATTTAGCAACCAATGATAGACTTGACCTAATTAGAGAGGGGAAAGGGATCAAGGAATGAATTTTCAATGAAAGCCAATGCAAGGATCCCAGTGAGGTTTCTAGCCTAAGGGAAACCAAGGGAAAGAATTGGTCTTCGAGCTAGGGCTTGCGATATCTCAAGATCCCACTATCGGAATCTCATGAAATTTGGAGGGCTTCTTGAGGGCACACAAGCGTAGTTGTGGACCAAAAATCAAAGTATTTGGATGGCTAGATTGTGAGATAATTGATTCCCTAGGTGATCTGTGTAGGTTAGGCCCTAGAAAAAGAGGGGAAGGTGAAAGAAACAAGCTTTAAAGTGATCAATAGAGGAGGACCATTGCTTTGTCCTTTGGGAGAAATGTAGTCATGGAAAATTTAGAGTTTGGATTGATTTCCATTTGTCAATGAGGCCTAAAAGACAACTTCGTTGGGCATTAGGGCTTAATTGAAGTAGCTTCAAGGTCATTTATACTTCGTTCAACAATATTTGGTGACTTGTCAATACAAGGATGTCTCTATGAACATTCATTCATTCAAACATGGTCCAATCATGTTACAACACTATTTAGAGATTTAATTTTCACAATTTCGTTCGAAGAAAAGTAGCAAATTAACCCTGGAATAGCGAAAATCCCAATATCATGAATGCAACAAAATAAAAGATCAAAATAGCATTAACATACTTACATGTAACAAGCATATCCAATCACCAAGATATCCCAATCATAGAAGCTTTAAGACAAGGAGAATAACAAAACATCGAAATTCTTCCATTCATCCAAAAAGTCTTATCCTTAAAAGATAGCGAAAATCTCACATGAAGATATTATCCAATCCAAGTGATGATACAAATGAATTCATGTCTCTCTTATTTATACACTCATTAGGAGTTCAAATTACCTAATTTGAGCCTACATTAGCCCATCAACTAAAATAATGTGTAAATAACTATCAATTGGTGATGAGCCCATCAAACTAGGTCACAAATAAAATAATAAGCCTCCCAAGTGGTCGAATTATCAATAATGCGTTGAAATTTCTAAGTCTAACCCGTTAGAAATTCTTCCTGCACTATCTGGTTTTTATCACCTACCTGTTTAATTACGTAACAAGTTATTTAACCATATAAATACTGAAAATAAACACAAGTATAGTCTCAACCATCTACAAATCATCAACTGAAAGAATAGACAAACACACAAGGGACACCATTATTTTTGGACAATTGTCCCCGGGAAAAATCCAACTTGGGAAAACTGGTGCAACAGTTCTGAGGGTTTCCGTTTTATTATTAAGCAGTTTTATTGAGTACAACTGGGTGCCAAACTGGCTCACCCGACACAAAAATCAATTTGGTAGTAATACCTCTCTTCGGAAGAAGATATTATGCAAGTCTGCTCCACGAAAAACTCTCCAACGCCTCTCTGAGGCTTTGCATCAGCCCTCCTGGCCTCTACGTCAGCTTGGAACCCTCTGTGTCAGCCTTCTGATGCTCTGCGCAGGCTCTCTGGTCCTTTGCATCACTCACGCAGGCCTTGGTAGCCTCTGTGCAATCCCTCTGGCCCTCTTCGTGGCTTTTGTTGGCTCTGCGTAACCACCTTTGCCTCAACGTTGATCCTTCAGCACTATCTCTACCTCTCTGCTATGCACTCACTACCCCTTGCTGCAACTCTGATCACTTGTTCAATTTCTCCCAGCAAACCCCGCTCCATAAAATTGAACTGACTAATCAATTTTGGTGTATCTCCAACTATCCCTCAAGCCTCCTCTTATACTTTTTGCGTTGACTCTTCAACGGCTGAGATTAAGTCTCTAATCAATGACTAAGATTAGATTTGGCTTGATCCATGTCATTTGGAACCTTCTCACCTAATTTTATATTAAAACCCATTAATATTTTAATTTTCCTAAGTTTAGACTTAGGAACCTCAGTAAAAATATTAATTATTTTAATATCTCTCTAATCGGGTGAAATTTCCCCAAACCATTTCTGGGTTTTGGAGATGTCATGTGCTTTAGCCTCTCCAGCAGCTTTCATGGCTAGAGCACATCCAATGCTACCCCAAATCAAAACTCCCTTTTAGTGAGGAACGTGCTCTAGTAATGCTCCACCATTGAACATCACCCTGATCATCCGGCACAGGTACCTGTGCTAATGATTGGTCTGCTGCCCAACATCCTCTACACTACTGCCTCCTGTACTGCTGCCCATGGCTCTACCACTACCACTGCTACATTTTTACTGCAGCTCCCTTTGCATTCGTGCTGTCGCTAGTCCTTCCTTTGAACACTGCATCCGCACAACAACTCTCTCTCATCATGCAGCATCGCGTTGCCCATAGCACTACCACTGCTACTGCTGCATTGCAACTTAGTTACTAAGATATTGGTAACTTATCTACCCAACTACTGACATCCTTGTCAGGCTAGAAGCCCTCCTGATGCTAAAGCTCTCTCTGCTGCTACCCTGTGCTCCCTCTACTACCTTTGCGTTGCTGTAACAACTCTGTGCCTCTCGCACTGCTGCAAACACCTTTGTGCCTTCCTGCACTGTTGCAACCTCCTTTGTGCCTTCTTGCACTGCTGCAACCTCCTCTGTGCCTCTCGCACTGTTGCAACCCCCAGTGCACTGCTACAGATCCCTGCACTCTAGCACTGTTATGCTACTCCATCCGCATCTTGCGTCTATTGACATCTGTCATCCTGCTACTGTCTCTCGGGGCTCCCGCAGTCAGATATGATCCAAGAGTTTGGGTACCTCAAGGATCATACTTCACATCTCCTGTAGTCCTTCTTATTACAGCTCGATGTCACCCCACCTCTTCTCTAGAGGTGCATGAGCACTCATGGCACAATCGTCATTAGTCTCCACTTCCTTCTCCGCCTTAGCTGGCGTTGCCTTGGAGTCAGAAGCCTCTCCCTTATTCTTCTTCCTAGGACACTGGGTTGCATAATGACCTAGCTTCCCATAATGGAGATGTCTTTCTTCTTCCTTTTCCCTTGCTGTCCCGTAGATGCCAAAGCCGCATCCTCTTCCTCCTCTTTCTTGATTCGACCGCCTTTGCTGCTACTTCCTGCCTTGGTCAGCTGTCTGATCACTTTTTGGTAAAGAGCTACCCACAACTCTTCCCATCCTGGAAGAGTTTGTTCTGCCCAAAATGCTTTGGACGAATGTCTCCCACTCCTCAGAGACTGTGTTCACGGGGCTCCTCACCATTCACTTCTCATTCGGCGTGGCCCCTATGGAAGTAAGTTTGTCCCAAATCTCCTACAACCTACTGAAGAATAGATCTATCTGCTCCCCCTTCTGCATCTGATATGACTGTAGCTGATTCTCCAGTAGCATCTTCCTTTGCACAGAAGTTCCTTGATACACTGTCGTCAAGATATCCCACATTTCCTTTTCCGTATTCTTCTCGGCAATATGCTGAACTACATGATCCTTGACCCCATCAAGGATTATGCACTTTGCCTTGGCCATTGCATCCTTATACCTTTCGTTATCCGCTGGGTCAACTGGGATAGCCACGGTTCTCAAGGTGAAGGCCTTGATGCGATTTCTATCTAGAACAGACGGGATCCTAGCCTTCTAGATGACAAATTTGGATGCTCCGTACAACCTGTCTTGATCCCTCATTCCGTTCATTGCCATCTCCGCTCTTGTCTTCGACTCCCTCTGAGTCTCTACTTCCCTCCTGGAAATCCTTCTACCAACAATTGAACCACTCCTTTCCGATGCCTTTGCTCCTGCAATACTGATCTAGATTTCTTGGCTAAAAATCCACCTAGGTAGCGACTCCCTCTACCTTGGTTCTATCCCGTTAGGTACTGTTTTGCTTCGACAACAACAACATCCCACCAGCTTCACAATCCACAATCTCCTTATAGCTCCATAGGCCCTAGCAGTTGAAGAAATTGAGCCTCTTGGCTCTGCGCAATCCTGGTAGTGGCTGAATCGCTCCTCTGGCCAATTGCATCACTCCTACCTGGCTGAGCAGGATGACGTGGCTCTCCGTGAGCCTCTTCTGCCTATCATTGCTTCTACGCTGACCCTTTCTCTGGCTTGGAATGATGATGCAGGCCCTCTGCGTCACTCCTTCCCTGCTGTTTTCTGCTTAGGAACAACTTCTTTCTCTCAGGACAGTTGTTTCTGCTGCAAATTCTTTGATTTAGCTAGTGCCTTTATCTCTCCTGTGATCTGCAAAGCTCTGATACCATGTTGAAATTTCTAAGTCTAACCTGTTAGAAATTCTCTTGCACTATTTGGTTTATTTTACCTATTTGTTTAATTGCTTAACAAGTTATTTAACCATATAAATACTGAAATAAACACAAGTATAGTCTCAACCATCTACAGATCATCAACTGAAAGAATAAACACACATAAGGGACACTGTTATTTTTGGACAATTGTCCCTGGAAAAACCCAACTTGGGAAAACCGGTGCAACAGTTCTAAGGGATTTATTATTAAGCAACTTTATTGAGTACAACTGGGTGCCAAATTGGCTCACTCGACAAAGAAATCAATCTGGCAGTAATGCCTCTCTTTGGAAGCAGATATTCGGCAAGTTTGCTCCACAAAAAACTCTCCAATGCTTCTTTGAGGCTCTGTGTCAGCCCTCTTGGCCTCTATGTTAGCCTGAGACCCTCTGTGTCAGCCTTCTGATGCTATGTGCAGGCTCTCTGGCCCTCTACGTCACTCACGCAGGGCCTGGTAGCCTCTGCGCAATCCCTTTGGCCCTTTGCATGGCTTCTGCTGGCTCTGCGTAGCCACCTCTGCCTCAGCGTTGATCCTTCGACACTGTCTCTGCCTCTTTGCTATGCACTCACTGCCCCTTGCTGCAGCTCCAATCACTGGTTCGATTTCTCTCAGAAAACCCCGCTCCAGAAAATCGAATTGACTGATCAATCTTGGTGCATCTCCAACTGATCCTCAAGCCTCTTATACTTTTCCTGTTGACTCTTCAACGACCGAGATTAAGTCTCTAATTAACGGCTAAGATTAGATTTGGCTTGATCCATGTCATTTAAAACCTTCTCACCCAGTTTTATATTAATACCCATTAATATTTTAATTTTCCCCCATTAAAAATATTAATTATTTTTATATCTCTCTAATCGGGTGGAATTTCCCCAAACCATTTTTGGATCTTGGAGATGTCATGTGCTTTAGCCTCTCCACCATCTTTCATGGCTAGAGCACATCCGATGCTACCCCAAATCAACAGTTGGGCTCTCTGAGAGCCCTGATGAAGTCCATAAGTGCCAAAATGAGTTGGACTTCCAAATGTAATGGACAAAGCATTGGCCCTTTGTTCTCCACATAATAAACCTATGGTGCTCTGAATAGATGTGAGGGCACACAACTGACCTCATGGGCCTCCAAGCAAGTCAAAGATACTTGTAGATCATCTATAAGGGCTCAAATGATTGTGTATGTGATGCCACATCATCCTACAAGTCCTGGGTCAGCTTCCAAGTGCATGGTACATCTGTGGGGTTGGTTAGGCAATGGTGAACCATGTTCATCTTCCTCATCCAATAGGTGAATCTCGAGCAATCTCTGAATATCTCTGGGGATCCATGGAGTGCTTTTTATCACTGTGGAGACCCATGGCTATCAACACACACCTTAGATGTGCCAATGTAGCCTTCTAGAGGGTTAGGACCCCGTATAGGGAGACCAAACCCAAGATGGAGACCACTTGCAATCCTGCATAAGATCCAATGCATCCCCTAACCTTCCAGTACAACATGTCATCAAGGAAATCAAGTAAAAGAGCTTATAGACTATGGACCATAGGTGGGGACTTCATAATGGTCTGCCCTTCCATAATGGGCTTTAGCATGTGTTAATGTCTCCAAACTCTTGGTGGGGTTAACCAAGTATCCCATTAGGTGGTTTCTACTTTTAAAGGGGATAATATGTCCAAGGTACATCCTTTAAAAGGTGGTGGCATGTGATAAAGAGGTGAATGGAGTAGGGAATGAGAAGGGGCAACCCTGGGCCACATGTTGGGGTACAAGGGTAGCTAGTAGAAGGGAAGCCCACACTTGGGTATATAATGTATAGGAGGGAGAAATCATGGTACATGAGGTGCCCCGACCTTGATTTTTCCACCCTTTTTTATATGCCTTTTTCCCTTTTATGATTTTTCTTCAATTAACTGCTCGGGACTTAAGGGGTAAGAGCATGATGTGTGAGATATAACAATGGATACCTTCTTTTAAGGTAGGGCAATTCATTGCCCACCAGGGGTTGGGACAATCATTAGTTCTTATATGATGAAGGAGGCTCATAGAACTTGTAGGAACCAGGGTGATGGCCATGATGATGGGGTAGACCTCATGTATTGGATTTTTTCTATGTGCTAAATGTGTTTGTCTCGACCATCTTTTGCATTTTGTGGTACATTTTCCTGTTGAATGTGGCCAATTATGCTTTTACTTTTCTTTTTAGTTGCATGAACCTCCACAACATCATTTCAGGCCTGACCTAAGGTGTGGGCAAGGGAAAGGGGAGAGCTAGCCCTATGTGGACCCAGTAGAGGAATGTGGGCCCATGTGGGAGAAATGATGAATGGGGTCATAATGAGTGGCAAGGGTGCAATACATGTGGATGAGGGAGTGGGACCACACAACCAAAATCATAGTTTCCCATGAAGTACCATCCCTAAAGTCAATGGGCCAGTAAAAGAGATCCCATGAGACTAGAATCCAAGGTCAACATCTAAAAAGGTTGTAGGGGACAAGAGCATAGACCTAGCCCATTCTGTCCTCCGAATCCTCCCATTAGTCCATGCCCGGAAGTGTCCATGATAAGCGAACTACAATACTCAATTACCAAATGAAAAGGCATACCTTTAGGTTTGGGAGGCCCACCTTAAAACATATGATCATGGTATATGGGTGAGGGACCACATGGCTAGCTCAGGTGGCGAAGAAATGGCACAACGAGCTAGTTTGTGGCTGCAAGGGGGATGTTGGCTATTGATTGAGGACCATCTTGGAGAAAAAATACTCCTAGGGATATCACCCACAAAATGGTGGGTAACAGTTCCTTAGAGGTTGTAGTGTCTTTGTTATATTCCTTTCATGAATATTGTGTGAAAATTTGTAGACCCAAATCCCCTATTGCAACAAATTGATATTACTTCTCCTACTTGTTAATTCATGCAAGTTATTTACTGTTTTACATTTTAAATATCGAAGTAAATATGACGACAACCTTCACTAATTAAATTATATGTGGAAACAAGAAATGAGCAAGAAAAAATAACACACACACAAGTGACACGGTTATTTTTGGACAAATGTCCTCGGAAAAACCCAATGCAGGAAAACCGGTGCAACAACTGAGGGTTTGTATTATTATGCAGTGGTTTTTGAATACAATTCTTTGGATTCCCAAATTGGAAATGTTATACAGAGATCTAATTGGACAAAAGATAAAAAGATAGTGAGATGATCTCACCCTGTCATTGGAAAATCCGACATTGATTTGCACTGGAGACGAGCCTTTGCGCTGTTTATGCGCAACAATGTGTCACACCTACACAGTTACTACGCCACTGCTGCTGGGACTGCGCTGCACCTCCTTTTGATATCCTGCTAGCTAGAAACTTCAGCTCTCTGGCCTCTTGGTCTCACACCCCGACTCCGACACTAGATCTTGACTGTTCCCCAGCAGAAATACAGACTCACTCTGAAGTTCTGTGCTGCCTCTGCGTGGCACTACGCTGCCTCTCTAGACTACTCTCTGCCCTTTTTGCCTTGCACTCTCCGGATCAAAGAAACTTCTTCCGGAAAACTATCCGTGCCCCTCACTGCAAGAATCCCCTCGATGATCTCTGCGGCTGCTCTGCATTGCTCTCTTGAGAAATTGATCTCTTGATCCCACTCTACGTCTTTTCCAAATGGCCGTTGAAGTCCTTCTTATAATCTTCTCATTGAGTAATCAACGACCCATATTAAATTCTAATCAATGGCTTAGATCATATTGATTCAATCTCTGTCTTCTTCTAGAAGATTCACACCTTTAATTATTTTAATTTCTTAAGTTTATATTTAGGCATCCATTAAAAATAATTAATTATTTTAATAAAACCGTCTCTAGGTGGAATTTCCCAAAACGATTTCTGGGTATTCTGGAATACATGTGTCCTAGCCTCCATGCAAATTTTGAGGCTTAGATCACATCCGATGCTATACTAGAAATAAACACTCCCTATTAGCGAGAAATGTGCTCTAGTAATGCAACATGCTGAAGCATCACCTTGGCTCGTAACATCTCACTTTGCGCTGCTTAGTATCTGGCACTCCTAGCCACTACAACTGTTACTCTGACATTCTTCTGCACTCACTGACACTGGTCCATTCTGCTACTTCTGATATGTGCTCCCGTAGCAAAGTATTGATCTATGAGGTGGACTCCTCAATGGACCTTGCCCATCTGTAGTTCTTTCGAACTATAGTACTAGATCACCCCACCTCTCCCCTGGAGGTATCTAGGCAATCATGGCAAACTCCTTCTCCTTGATCCTTGCGGTTGCAGCCTGTGGATCATGTTTCTCGTCCTTGTCCTTCTTCTTGAGAGGACACTGCGTAGCGTAGTGACCAAATTTACCACACAAAAAACATTTGATCTTAGAAACGTCCTTCCTCCTCTGCTGCTCCTGCTGCCCTTTTGATGCAAGGGCTTCATTCTCCTCTTCCTCCCTAGGCTTCATCCCACTGCTGCTACTGTCATCAAAATTGCACTTGACTAAGTCTTGCCTCATCCCTTCCTGTTCTGGCAATTTCTCTCTACCTAGGATACTCTCGACAAATACTTGCCATTCTTCTGAGACTGAATTCAGGGCCAACCTCACCATCTCTGTAGGCTGAGGTGATGATCCTACAACTTCCCATTGATCTTGGACTTGCTAAAGCTTCGATAGGAACGGATCAATGCATTCCCCTTTTTGCATCCTCGTAGATCTCATTTTCTCCTCCAAGTACATCTTCCGCTACTCGGAAGGTCCTTGATACAACGTAGCCAAAGCATCCCACATCTCTTTGGCCGTCCCTTTGCCAGCAATGTGACATACAACATGATCTCTCACTCTATTGAGGATCAACTGCTTGGCCTTTGCCATCTCAACATTGTACTTCTTGAATGGATCTACATCGGTGGGTACAACCAGTGTTGATAATATCGGTATCGGCAAAATATCGACGAGGGTCCAGAAAACATCTTATCGGCAATATCGACGAAAATATCGGCAAAATATCGACAAATATCGGCAAGCATAAAAAATGCATAATATATTCATTTTTTTCTAAAGTTTTTTAAACATATAAAGCAATAACAACATGAACTAAACACATTGGCACATAAATAAGAAGAAAGCATTGATATATATGATGTCAAATAGAAATGATACATCAAACTTCAAAGGCGATACCAAATCCTGCTGATCCCTGATAATTGTCCAATTAAGGATTCAAACAAAATAACATCACATATCCTATTGATCCCTAATAATTGTCCAATCAAGGACTCAAACAAAATAACATCACATATATAAAAGTATTTCATCATCATGAGTTATAAACTTATATGTAGCAAAACAAATAAAACTAGTAGCTATCTATCTGAGACCAATGGCCTCTCCCTAGCAGTTATCTTTCTGTCTTGTTCAGCAAGTGTTTCAAGAGCTTTTTGTATAACCTCTGCGCTAGAAACCATACAAGGCATTACATCTGCATCGTGTGTAGGGAGTCTATCCAGATGGAATTTCAATCGCGTAAACCCTCCTGACATCTTGGTCCAATACAATTTGCATGATATATATGTCCAATTTGCCCCATTGCCCCACCAACAGGGTCCCCAAACTCCCAAAATAGGTCCAAGGCTTTTGGCATATTTGACATTTGTAGTGAACTAATTCAAACCTAGGGCACAAAAAAACAAAAAATTGGCATTAAACCCCCCGACACAAAAAATAATAAGTGATAACCACCTCATTTAAAAAAAATTACTACATTATTTGCATTTTGCAATGTGAATGAAAAATGACAATAAGGGGGTGCATAAGAAAGTTGAAAAAAAAATTGAAGCTTGCTCTCCAAATATGGAGAAAACCCTTACATTGTCTCATGGGCATGAAAATCATAGCAAACGGAAAAAAAAATAAAGAAAAAAATGTTGGTAGGAAAAAGAGGCAAGCAAGCATAACCCGAAATCTATGAAAAAATCATTAACATAGGGGTTTTTAAGAACATACCTGTTAATGGAAGAAATGAAGTTTGTCTCATTGTTCTTCAATCTTTGATTCACAAAAAAATCTTAGTTGGTGGTGATAATCGTTATTTGATCCTCAATCCCTCCTTGACAACCACCACAAAACTTTTCCCCTTCCTTCTCCAACACTCAAAAACAGAAATGAAGAAAAAAAAGATGAATTTCCCTTTTTCTAGCCGCAGCATAGCGTGCCCGGAGATATTTTTTATTGTCTCACAATATTTTGTCTAGATATCGACGATATCTCGGAAATATCGCGATATTTTCGGGAGCCAAAATATCGCGAGAAAATATCATGATATTTCGGCTCACCAAAAATATCGCAATATTTTCGATTATTGGCGATATCTCTTCGATGTTATCATCACTGGTACAACTACCACACTATCGGCATAGGCTTTGAGATCATGCTCATCTACAAGGCAGGAGATCCTAGCGTTCCATATCACATAGTTGGATGTTTCGTCTAATCGATCTTGATCTCTCAACCCATTAGCTGCTGTCTCTGCCAATAAAATTTTGAACTGCTCCCTCTCTCCTCTACGCAGCTGCTAGGCTGGCCTACGCACTCCCTGCTGGAGTTAGTAGATCTGCTCCTCGCTACTGCTACTCAACAATTGAGAAATAGAATTCCTTGGTTCAGAATTCATTGAGGAAGAAATTCCCTCAAAAGATGTGTTCTTCCTTCTTCTGTCGCTTTTTTGACCTAGCAAACGCTGCAGAAAACTGCGTCCCACCTGAAGACTGTTATGCGTTGAATCTGTTGCTCCCTTTGCCACTGACAAATCATGAACTGGAAATCTTACCTTTGTCAACTCACTTAGAGAGAGATTTTCCTCGAGAATCTTGCCCTCTTGGCTTGGACTGCGCAATCCCTTTAGGGATTCATTTTGCTGCTTACGCAACACTTCGATCTCCCTCCTCCTCTTCAACGCTGGGCTCTTCCAATCTACGCGCTTGCTTCACCTGCACTCTGATACCATGTGAAAATTTGTAGACCCAAATCCCCTACTGTAACAAACTGATATTATTTCTCCTACTTATTAATTCATGCAAGTTATTTACTGTGTTGCACTGTAAATATCGAAGTAAATACGACTGCAACGTTCACTAATTAAATTATATGCAGAAACAAGAACTGAGCAAAAAGAAATAACACACACACACACAAGTGAGAACATTGTTTTTGGAAAATATCCCAGGAAAAACCCAAGGCAGGAAGAGCGGTGCAACTGCTAAGACTTAGTATTATTATGCAGGAGTTTTTAAATACAACTCTTCGTATGCCCACACTGATAATCCTATATAGAAATCTAATTTGAAGAAGGATAGTGAGATGATATCACCCTATCACTGGAAAATCCAACACTGATCTGCACTGGAGATGAGCCTCTGTGCAACACAGCGTCACACCTACGCAGTTACTGCATCACTGCTGCTGAGACCACATTGCACCTCCTCTTGATCTCCTGCTAGTTGGAAACTTCGGCCCTCTGGCCTTCCGGTCTCACACCTTGGCTCTGGCACTAGATCTCGACTATTCCCCAACAGAAATACGGACTCCCTCTGAAGCTCTGTGCTGCCTCTGCATGGCATTGCGTTGCCTCTCCGGACTACTCTCTGCCCTCTTTGCCTTGCACTCTCCGAATTAGAAAAACTTCCTCCGGAAAACTATCCCTGCCCTTCACGACAAGAATCTCCTCGATGATCTCTCCAATTGCTCTGCGCTGCTCTCTTGAGAAATAGATCTCATGATCCTACTCGATGTCTTTTCCAAATGCCCATCGAAGTTCTTCTTATAATCTTCTCATTGAGTAATCAACAACCCAGATTAAATTCTAGTCAATGGCCCAGATCATATTGACTCGATCTCTGTTTTCTTCTAGAAGATTCACACCCAGTTTTATTAATACCCTTTAATTATTTTAATTTCTTAAGTTTATACTTAGGCATCCATTAAAAATAATTAATTATTTTAATAAAATTGTCTTCAGGTAGAATTTCGCAAAAATGATTTTTGGTATTCTCTAATACATGTGTCCTAGCCTCCCTGCAAATTTTGAGGTTTAGAGCACATCGGATGCTACCAGAAATCAACATATTGGACCCCTTTGAACCTTCCGTTGCTATCAGAGTTAAGAATGGATTCTTCCTTAAGGGTGACCTCATTAATGGGAGGGTATGTGTAAGAGCCCCCTCGCAAAATGTTGAATATGTCAGAGTCCACAAGGTTAGCCTTCTCATCAATTTCTTCATCCTCACTCTCTCCCTCTTCACTTCTCTCATCCTTTAGCCTTCTCATCAATTTCTTCATCCTCACTCTCTCCCTCTTCACTTATCTCATCCTTAGAAGATGAGTCTGGCCCAACAACATTAGTTGTTGCCAAAGTGTTTGTGAATTGAGACGAGCTTGGCCAATCTTCTTCAATTTTCTTTTTAGGAAAGGGTTTTCCTTTTGGAATATAACTAGATTTTTGAGCCATTTCCGAGGCAGTGATTTTATTCATGATAACCTATGAAACTGGATTCGTTCAAAAGGGTTGACGTGTCGCAAATCCATCGAATCCGACACAATTCATGCCAATTCATGTCCGGAAATCGTGACATGCCATGTTCAATTGGGACATGATCGAATCCGGATTGTGTCTTGATTTTCGGACACAAACCTAGAAAAAGTCACCCACGCGGCGTTAAAAGGTGAATTTTCTATTGTTTTTTTTCACTTTCACTTCTCTATTTTGCTGTGGGTTTGCTGTGAGTGTTTTGTAGCAAGGAGCAAAGGGTGTGGGAGCGTTTTCAAAGAGATTCAAGCAACGGTAAGTGCATTTCCTCTCTATTTTTTTGCATTTTTATTACAACAGTTTGCATATGCATTTCTTTGACAACTTTGTGCATTTTTGGTTTATTTTTTTACAGTTTTCATGGCTCAATCAATGGCAGGGAAAGGAAGGGGAAAAATATCCCCATTGGAGATGCCCCTCCTCTCCCAATTTCATCAGAGTTTGTTGCAAGTATTCCCTCTATTGTAAGTAATGTTGAGGGAAGACTTCCTCCTCAATGTAATATTGAGAAATATCCCTTGTGGAAATATGTCACAAGAGAGCAAGGGCCAAGTAGCAAGGTGAAGTGAGGAGGCAATGTGAATTGGCGATGTAACTTTTGCCACAATACTTTCACAAGTACATATTTCTGTGTGAAAGGCTATTTGTTGGCTTTACCAGGTTGTGGAGTTGGAGCTTGTGCAAAAGTGGCTTTACGAAAGAGGAAAGAAATGGAAAGAGAATCCAATGTTGGTATGGAAAATGTGGCTGCAAAATAAAAAAAACCAAGAGTGATGACCCCCTTCCATTTTTGAGGCAAGGTAGCAACAAATTTCCATTTGAGAGTTCTAGTGGGGGACAAGCAGCAAAAAGAAAGACAATCTCACTTGGTCCAATGGACAAGATTTTTCAAAAGGATAAACGGGAAGAACTTGACCTCACCATTTCCTTTTTTCCTATCAAAACTTCATATCCTTTAATGTTGCACACTCACCTTTAGTTTTTGAGATGTGTCAAGCTCCAAGTCAAGGAGCTCCATCAGGGTATGTGCTTCCTGGTTCAGAGCAATGTTTTACGACTCCGACTCCGACTCCGACTCCGACTCGGTAATGACTCGGCCGGCTCGATTTCAATGACTCGGTCGTTGTAAAAAATACATTAAATATTTATTTTTAAAATTTTTTTGGGTCAAGCATTCGATAACGAATCCTATTCATCCTTTACAATGATCTTATAGATCATTCGATAGGGTTGGTAGCTCAGTGGATCAGAGCTCATGGTTCCTCGAGCGTTCGTACCTCACCCTATTCGATCGAGAGAGTGTGAATGCATATATTATATATGTTATTATGCCATGAATGAATTATATATGTCATTACAAAACCTCCGCCTCCTAAAATGACAAAAATAGGAGGGAAAGATTTTCAAACCTCCGCCAAAGCATATATTCTCTATGTCATTATGCATGAATGAATTATATATGCCATTACGGCAGCATCTGAATCTCTATTTTATTTTTTTTATAAAAAAACATAATTTTAAAGATTTTCATTCATGTTTCCAAACACACAGCATTATAATATAGATGGAAGACAACATATGATCAAAGTAGGCTCATGAACCAATCCATTATATCAAAATGGTACCCAATGGCAATACATAGTCAACTGTCATACATGATCAAAGACTCAAAACAAAATACAAATAACCAAGGAGGCTAGAAATGGCCTCTACAACAAAAGTAAACTGTGATGGTGACCAAACTCCAATACTAGTACTACTGGCTAGTAGCTACTGCCAGAGGAGCCAAGATCATCTCGACCAATCTCTGGATCATCATCATCAGAGTCAGACAAGGGGCCCCATGGCTCCTCATCATCATCATCGTCTCCAACTGCAACTGTAGAAGTGGTGCCAGTACCACTAGCAGGCTGCACAGCAGATGCAAGCTGAGATAGAGTAGATATGCGGCTGCGCTTCTGTCGTGGCTGAGCAGAGGAAGCACCTACAACTGGAGTCCTACTCCTTGCTGGCTGTGAGACTGAGGCTGGTGGATTGGGATCTGCATTCAACTGAACAGGCTGAAGTGGATGTTCCAGTTCAAGTTCATCAAGATCCTCATCAGGATCAAACTCTGGTGGACGACTCTCCACTACCCAATCTGATGTTGGATCAATGTCTTCCAACACAATGGGATCTGAATCAGGTCTTTTGTTCAGCAATTGGTTCCGTCTGAGCCGAAGGTTGTATTGGACAAAAACTAGATCATTCAACTGTTTTTGCTCCAAACGGTTTCTCTTTTTTGTGTGAATCCTCTCAAAGACAGACCAATTGCGCTCACACCCAGATGCACTGCAAGTTTGACTCAAAATACGAATTGCAAACCTTTGCAATTGAGGGCACTGGCCACCAAAGGCCTCCCACCATTGTGCTGCAAAAAACATAGGAGTGTAATGAATTATGAGTTAGATGAAGGCTGAAGCTCAACAAAATTACAAATTATATCTAACTTTCAAATTATAAATGATTTAACAAACTTTAATAAAAAAAGTAAAACTGTAAAACCATTAAGAAATTGAAAATTGAAATTTTTGTTTACCTGGCTCATCTGCTTCTCTTGCAATCTTTGCTAGGTTCTTCCCAAAGGTACCTGTTGCATTGCTGAAGGATGTGACCTGTTGATGTATCTCCAGCTGATCAGACTCCGATGGGATCATGCGTTCAATGCAATCAACCAGTCCATCTCTGACCTCCCCCCTCAAAGCTCCTGACTCCTTAGCTTTATAATGATACCGTGGGTTCAAAAAATACCCAGCTGCATGTATAGGGCGATGGAGTTGATTGTTCCATCTTTCATCAATGATTGCCCAAATGGGCCCATACTTTGCCACTCTATCCTTGTATGTTGTCTTTATTTGCTCCTTTGCTTGATCCATAGCCTCATAAATGAAGCCCATAGCCAACCTTTCCCCATCCACCAACCGCAACACCTTAACTAGTGGCTCAACAAGCTTCACAATCTCTGCTGCCTTTCTCCAAAAAGTTTCATCATGGACTTTCCTTTTCAATTCTTTGCCTTCTGGTTTGTTAGACTAATTGCTTTGATTCCATTCATCACTGGAAAACATCTTTTGCAAGTTTCTATGTTGGGAAAGCATAGATTGCAATTTAAAAAAATGTGTAGCAAATCTAGTGATGGCAGGCCTAATAATATCCTTGCCTCCAGTGTGTTTCCTCATGAGACTCAAAACCAGTGTATGATTGTAGATAAATTTTGTTATGCTTTTGGCATTATCTACAGTGTTTCTGACCCAATCTAATTTTCCAATATCCTCAAGCATGAGGTCTATGCAATGTGCAACGCATGGGGTCCAAAAGATGGTCTTGTGTTTTTCCTCTAACATTTTACCAGCAAGAACATAGTTAGAGGCATTGTCTGTCATGATTTGAACAACATTAGCCACCCCCACCTCCTCAATAACCTCATCCAATAGCTGAAACAACAAGTGGCCATCTTTTACCTTATCAGATGCATCAACTGATTTTAAAAACATGGTTCCCTGTGGGCAAAAGACAAGAAAGTTTATGATGGTACAGTTTCTTTGATCAGTCCATCCATCTGACATGATGGTACACCCTGTTCTTGCCCATGAGTCCCTGAACTCTTGCAAATACTCATTAATGGATTGAATTTCTTTTTGCAAACGAAACCCCCTTAGCTCTTGCATAGTAGGGCCTTTGAAGCCTTTTCCAGCAGCATGTATGGCATCAAACATAGGCTCATAATATGGTGAACGAGCAACATTAAAGGGGATATCAGCATCATACCACCATCTAGCTATGTAGTCACAAGCAGTCTCCCTCAATTCTTTCTTCCAATGGTCATCTAAAGTGGGCTGAATTTGACCTTTACTAACTTCAGGACCATGTGCATCTGATGGAGAGGAGGGAGTGAAATAACTTTTGATAGTCACATCACCCTTCATTCTACCCTTTCCCTTATCTTGAACAGAACCAAAAGAGGGAGGAACATAACGGAAAGGGTTGGATGCCTCAGTTTGAGGGATAGAGGAAGAACCCTCAAAATCATAGTGGGGGTTGGTAGCCATCATTCTTTGTATCTCCCTCTTCCTCCCAATTTCAGCCTGTATCTCTTTTTGCCTAGCCTTATCTTCTTTAAATTTCTCAAAGTTGACCAACAAATTCTTTCTAATCTCATCAATTTCATCAGAGGTATATGCGGTAATTTGGCCTCTAATCCCTGCCAAGTGTTGTTTCAGCCTATTAATCCCCCCAGGACCTTCCTTAATTTTCCTATGGCAAAACTTGCAATGCATCTGATTATCAACCATTTCAACATATGCCCAAGCAGGATCTTTTGCTCTAGGTGCCATTTTTTGACTAGGAAAACAATCTGAAAATGAAAAAAAATAAAAAAAATTGATTCAATGTTCTTTTATTTGAGAAAAAACACTCTCTAAGCTTTCTTGATATGCACCTAAAATTTACTAAGCAAAAACAGATTTATAGAGGTGGAAAAAAATACCTCCAGGCACAAACTGCCTCCTCAAGCTTGCTCCAAGAATCAGCTCCTCAATGCTGCTCCAAATGGCTGCCCAAGAAGCTCCTCACTCCAGCTACAATGCTCCTCCAAGACTCCTCACTGCTGCTCCAAAACAAGCTCAAGAACTGCTCACTAATTCTCAAAGAAGACTCTCACTCAAATGCATAAGACTGCTGTGAGTGAATGAGAGCATTTGGCTGTCTTAAATAGGGTTTGGGAGGGGGAAATGGACCCCAAAAGCATTTAACAAATTACAATTACCCTTTAGAATCCATTAACTGCATTTAACTTTTGCAAAAATCACATAAAAAGTGAAATTTCATGAGCTGTTACGCTGCCCAGCCGGCCCTACATTGACTCGGCCGAGTCATAACGGACCCGGCCGGGTTGACCGAGTCACATATGACTCGGCCGAGTCATTGGATGACTCGGCCGAGTCATATGTGACTCGGTCAACCGAACCGGGTTTCCAACCGTTTCATTGCCAAGGCCATCAACTCGGTTCGACTCGGCCGAGTCGGAGTCGATTCGGCCGTTTTGTAAAACAATGGTTCAGAGAAGCTTATGACCACATTGTTGACGAATGCAAAAAAAGAGGTGCAAAAAATGGTTAAGTGTCATGGCCAACATCTGGGGTTAGCAATGTTTCTGATGGATGGACAGATCCAACACGACACCCACTCATCAACTTCATGGTGTCTTCCTTGAATGGTTCAGTTTTCTTGAAAGCAGTGGATGCACTTGGAGAATACAAGGATGCACAATATATATGGGTGAGTTGTTTATTAAAGTTATTGAAGATGTAGGTGTTGATTCTTATATGCAAATCATTACAGATAATGCACCTGTTTGCAAGGCTATTGGCATGGTTGTGGAAGTTAAATATCCACAAGTGTTTTGAACACCTTGCATTTTCCATTTATTGAACTTAGCATTGAAATCCATTGCTTCTAATGTGCTTTGGATTCGTAACATTATTGAAGATGCATGACATATCCGTCACTTTGTACAAAATCATACAAATTCCCTCACTATCTACAAGGAGTACAACAATCTATCATTGTTGAAGATTGCGGACACATGGTTTGCCTCATCATTCATCATGTTGAAGAGGTTGAGGGAAGTCAAGACCACTCTTGGGGCCATGGTTATTTTAGAGTTTTGGTCTTTTTGGAGAAAGACAGATCAAGTAGCCTCTAGAAGAGTGAAGGACACAGTGCTAGATGATGCTCGGTGGGAGGGTAGATCTACTTATTCAGACCATGGACCTTATCATTTCTTTGCTTCGATTTGTAGATACAGACCAACCCATCCTAGGAGAGGTTTATGAGGGATGGGATTCCATGATTGAGTCATTGAGTGCCCTGAGTATGAGACATCACTAGAGGCTGCCTTCACCATTGTACGAGATATTCTTGTTAGCAGATGGGACAAGAATTGCATGTCTTTACATTGTTTGGCTCACTCATTGAACCCAAAATACTATAGCCATGAGTGGCTGAATGATGGACCTTCCCGCAGATTCCCTCCTCACATGGATGGTGAAATCTCACAGGGGAGGAAAGATGCATTCAGGTGGGTTTTTCAGGATAGAGCATCACTTGATGAGGTGGACGATGCCTTTGCAGAGTTTTCCACTGGCAATGGTCGATTTGCAGGATAAGATCTGATTAGAGACAGGGGGGCTAAGAAGCCCTATTCTTGGTGGGCAAATCATGGGGCAACAAGCCCTCCTCTACAACAGTTAGACATGATGTTCCTCTCTCAGGTGACTTCATCCTCTTGTTGCACGAGGAATTGGAGCACATATGGGAATTTGTATAGTGTTAAGAAGAGAAGGTTTGAGCAGTCCAGGGTAGAGACAATGGTGTATGTTCGCACCAATCTTCGGCTTATTTACAAGCATAGGGATGAGTGGTTGAAGGGAAAGACAAAGATGTGGGATGTCTTTCTTGATGATATGGGTCTGGACAATAGTGTTGAGTTGGCATTGGCCAACATGGATCTCAATGATCCAGTGATAGAGCTTAACAAATTTGATGATGGTGATACTGTAGAGGGGTCATCCTCCACACCAACAGATGCAGAGATGACCTTGGATATAGGGGAGGAGGATGTAGAAGAGGAGAGTAGTGGTGACCATGATGATCAGGACAGTGATGCTGATTTTGATGATGACTATGAGGATTGATGATTGATGAGTCATGAGCTACCTACTACCTTGAGGCTTGTATACTTATTGTTTTGTATTTTCTATTTCTATTTGCCATTGGCATTGCACTACCTATGTAACACATTTTGATTTTGATGATTTAATGAGAAAACTACAGTTGTCAGTATCTTTATCTTACTATTTTGTTTTTCTCCTATTGGATCATTGATAAATTGAATATGTATTATGAATTTATGATTTATCATTTATGTGACATGTCACAAATTACAAATGTATTTGAATTTTGTATGTACTATGCATGATGTTACTTTGTAAACAGTAAAACTTACATCTAGATGAAGATCTATGTTTGAATTAAGTTGCAGGAAACATTGCCCAGGGGTCCATTTCCGGCCAGAAACGAAACGGAAACGAGGAAACTCATACCGTACGGCTGAAAATTCGTTTTCATCCGTACGGACTCGTTTCATGCTAGGGAAACATGGCCAGTACGGCCGAAAACAAGTTTCCAGGTCGTACGACAGAGATTCCAGTTAACACTTCACGTTTTCTTTTATTTTCTTTTTATTTTTTCGCTTCTAATTTTTTATTGGGAGACTAAAATATCTTCTGGATGCTTCTAGATGGCTTTCTCAAGTTATTAAAAAGAGAATTTTTTTTAGTGGGGCAGCCTAATGTTCAAGCCCATGGCCCTAGTGTTGATATGCAGTTCATGGTAATGTTAAAATGTTAAAGTAAAAGGATGAAAATGAAAGATAAAGGGGACATTCGCCTTTATCTTTCATTTTCATCTTTTTTACTAAAATTTTTAACATTACCATGAAATGACTCAGGATGTTTGAGAGTGGTTTTGCCCTCATTGGATTTCATATGGAGAAAATAGAATTTTAGATCTCATTCAAAATACAGTATACTTGTCTGTTTTTTAGGATTTTAGGATCAGGGTGATTGCAATGTTTCCATTGGATTTTGTCATGTACAAGGGTATGGAACTTGTATTTAATCAAGAGAACCAAGCCCACCAAGCCCTCTATGCAGGGGAGACTCCCAACAATCAAGAGCACCTAGGGTACTAGGGTATGGAACTTGTATTTAATCAAGAGAACCAAGCCCTCTATGCAGGGGAGACTCCCAATAATCCAGAGCACCTAGGGTACTAGGGTATGGAATTTGTATTTAATC
Source organism: Pinus tabuliformis (assembly GCA_031772625.1). NCBI lineage: Eukaryota > Viridiplantae > Streptophyta > Pinopsida > Pinales > Pinaceae > Pinus > Pinus tabuliformis. The sequence continues at coordinate 970,870,069 of CM062813.1, read as the reverse complement.
AAGAGCACTAAGGTCGTTCGACTATGTAGGAGGGGACTCCCAATCAAGCATGAGACAAAAAATTAAAAATTTCTCGTGGCTGATTTTGGATATTGCTATTTTCATTATGTGATCATTCATGAGTAAATGTGATGCAAATATAGAGACTTATAGTTTATGCATTGACAATTGACAATTTAATCATAATGTAATAAATTAGAATATATCATGTATGCTTTATGATTTCACATATTTCTTAAATGTCCTAATATATATATCCGTTCCCATTTCAGAAACTCGTAAGAGTTTCCCCGTATCGTGCAACTTAGGTTTGAAATCAATGAATTTGTATCACAAATGAGAATTTGTATAAGAAATATCTATTTTCTAATATATATATATATATTTTAATAAAATAATATATAACGTATCTGAACGTGTCCTGTTCTGGGGGTCAACGTGTCTGCATCTAACACTCGAATCCCCGTATTCGTCGAATCTCGAATCCACGTGTCGGGGACTTAGATTAACCCTGTCACGTGTGTTGGCTTTTTCTGTGAATTTCTCCATTTGCTTGAGGATGGCAAGGAGGGTTTCTTCGTGTTGATCTTTGGACTTCTCCTTCTTGACCTCGACTTTAGCTCTAGGGTGGTTAGTGACATCTACCTTCGAGATTCGTAGGTTTTCCTCAACTTCCATTGCTATCTCTTTGGCTTCAGCCAATGTGGAAGGTTTTTTGTCCCTTAATACATAGGTTAAGTGGCCACCCACAACTTTTATGAATTTATCAAGAATATTAGCTTCAAATGGTTTCAAATGATCAGGTATATCCTTGACTACCGTATCAAGTTTTTGAATGAATTCCCATACTTCTTCCCTTCCCTTGGTTATTTAATAGGGTTTCTCAATGTTAAAGGTTCCTTGGGCATTGCATGACCACCTCTTCATGATTAGGTCTTCAAAGTCATGTATGCATGCTGGGGAAGGCTAAGGTATCATTCTCTCACTTTTCCTTCTAGCATAGAGCGAAAAGCATCACGGGCTTATCTTCATCAAAGATCATCCTAAGGGACATTTGCTAATAGAATTCCTCAATAAAGCCATTGGTAGTCCAAGTAGCATTGCCTTTGAACTTGGGTAACCATCGGTTATATTTTTCAGGCAATGGTTTGGGATCATCACTCATGGTAGTCCAAGTAGCATTGCCTTTGAACTTGGGTAACCATCGGTTATATTTTTCAGGCAATGGTTTGGGATCATCACTCAATTTCAAACGGGTAAAGACACTAACCAAGTATCTTTCACTTTTGGTCACCTTGTTTTGGGTCAATGTTAGAACTAGATGGAATTTTTGGGATGAATCACTGACTTTCTCAAATTCAGGGAGAAGGATAGTTCCAACAAGTGATGGAGTTCGTTCTCCCCTTTTTGTAGCAACCCTAGTTAAAGGAGGAATGTTGTCGCCTTTAAGTAAACTAGGGGTTTGGACAATGAGTGGAGTATAGATGTCGTTAATGAATCAATTCCTGAATGATTCACTAGGGAGGTAGACCTTTTTCCTCCTCGGCAACAACGCCAAAATGTTACCGCTCAAACTAGCAGGGGTTCCTGGAGGGGCACTTGCTAGGTCAAGAGCAACAATGAAGCTAAAGCCCACTATTACCACAACTAAAGTTTCCTACTCTTTACACACTTTCACTGATGGGAAGAGACCCTATTAGGTTCCCTTTAATACTAGTGAGTCCCTCATTGCTATTGTCATTGTAGCCCTTATTATTATTGTTGTGCCCCTATTGTCCCCATATTGTTATTATTGTGCCCCATAGAAGCCCAATATTGTTATTTTTGTGCCTTTATATTATTATTGTTATGTCGGCTTTGATTATATTGTGACCCCGTAGACTCCTATATATAGAAAGGAGGTTTTGTCATTTGTATCATCCAAGAATTGTTCATTTGTGTAATGTAAAGGAGTTTGCCCCTCGAAGAGGTTGATTTTGAAGTCGTTGATATATCTTTTCTATCTTTTTGTGCGCTGGTTTCATAACATTTGGTATTAGAGCTTTGGATTCTAGGGTTTCGCTGCTCCAAAACAGGTCATCGTGGCATTTTTGCTATAACATTTTTCTGCGACGTTTCAGAAGCTAAAAAAAATTCCCATTTGAGCTGAAATCTCGATGATCCACGGTTCTAAATTTCAGATGTTGTCTCGCTATAGTTTTGGAGATATGATCCAAGGAAGTTAGGGGTTTTGCAGGCTCCCGAACTACATCCCAAAAAGGTGACCTTGGGAAAATCATCATAACTTTCTCTATGAGTATCATATTGAAATTTCGTAAGAATTTACAGAAAGAGGACGGACTCTAGTTTTCTATGAATCGTTCTTAGATCTGAAGGTTGAAACAGTGACACATGGCACTTCGTACAAGTTCCCTCTATGGAAAACATGTATAATCAGGTCATCTTGGGAGATTGGGCATAACGCTTTGTTGGAGAATTCAATTTCTATCAGAGTTATGGCATTGGAAAGAGGACTCAGAGGGCTACCACAGTTCGCAATTTCAGACTTTGGAAATCCGAAATCGCAAAGATATATTAGATACAATATGGAGCTCCTACAAAGTGAAAAACTGTGTGTAGTTTAAATTTTTTTTCATAAGTTTGGTTTGAAAAATTAGTTTAAAGGAATGCAAAGGGCATAGTGAAGCATAATTATCATTAATTGATGCCCTGAAGAAAGAAAATGGAAACACCCAGTAAGCAACCTGTAATCTGTAGCATGACTCATGAAGAAGAGGAAAAAATGCAACATGATATATCAAAATTACGAGATCAAGTGCAACAAAATTCACTCTCACAAAAAGTAACAAAAACTAAGATGGATGGTTTAAAGAAAAGCGTGGAAGCTAAGATGGATAGCGTGGAAGCTATGATGCATGGTTTAAAAAAGGCGTGGAAGCTAAGATGGATGGTTTAAAGAAAGGCATAGAAGGTAAGATGAATGACACAGAACCTAAGATGGATGGCGTGGAGCTAAGATGGATGGTTTAAAAGAAAAACTTAAAGGCAACATGGAAGATTTGAAGACAGATTTGACAAAGTTTCTACAAGAAATGCTTACTAATGGCGAAAGGGTAGTAAAGGAAACTCATGATGAGAACAAAATAAAAATTAATCATGATTTCATAGACTCTAACGTTGGAGCAAAGACCCACCATGTTTCAAAGATCGATATGAGGAAGTTTGACGACAAGGATACCGTAATATGGATACTATAGATAGAGCAATATTTCGATCTCCATAATGTGCAAAACACACAAAAGGTACGCATTGCAACTTTATATTTGGAACCAAATCAGTTTGCATGGTATCGATGACTTTGCTCTCGTAAACAAATTGTCACTTGGGCAATTTTTATGGATGAAACGATAGCACATTATGAGGATACAAAAAGGAACACTTTTATCAACCAATTGATAAATCTCAAACAAAAGGGTTCAATGGTGGAGCACGTTGAGGACTTCCAAAAATTGAATATAAGGGTAAAAGATACTCTAGAGGAGCATAGGTTTGATGTGTTCATAGGGATTTTAAAGGATAACATCCAACATGAGGTTCGCCTTTGGGAACTTGATTAATTGGAGAAGGCATTTAGGTTGGCAACAAGGAAGCCTACCACTCACAATTATAAAGATGGAAGTGTTGTTGCCTCTAGCTTTCCACAACCTACAAGGTTGACACAACAACAATCAGAAGAAAAAAGAGCAAAAGGGATTTGTTACAGTTGTGATAGAAAATACACTAAAAGTCATAAGTGTGCTAAGAAGAAATTATTTTACATAAATTGTTAAGAGGAGGAAGAAAAGGAACAAGAAACGTCAAAAGAAGAGGATATACACTAGGAACAAACCCTAGAGAAAGAAGAAATGAATTCGACCATATCTTGTAATGCATTGGCCGGAATTACCACTCTTCAAACTATCAAGATAGAAAGACATATCAAGAAGAAAAAGGTAGTAGTGTCGACTGATTCGGGTAGTAGCCATAATTTTATTCATTGTAAGATAGCCAAGGAATTGAATTGCTTCCTATATCTAGCACCATAATGTCAAGTGATGGGTGCAAGTGGAGGAACCATAAATTGCTCTGGAAAGTGCCATAATATCAAGCTATCCATGGGAGAATATGTATTGAATAGCCCAGTGCTTTCCATTCCAATGGGTGGTGCTGATGTTGTACTAGGAGTCCAATGGCTACAATCCTTGGGTACAATAGCTTTTAATTTTCAAGAACTTTTCATGAAATTTTCTTTTGAAGGAAAGGAAGTTGAATTAAGGGGTATCATAGGGAAACTGGGAAAGATAATCAACTCTAACGGAATGACAAAGCTTCTAAAGAAAGAAAAACGAGGCGTAATTGCAGAATTATGTTCGCTAGAGGTTCCCACATCGAAATCATCTATTTCTCCAGATCTCCAAAAAGTCTCGGACAATCATTCTAAGGTATTTGAGACTCCCAAAGGCCTCCCACCTATTCATGATCATGATCATGCTATTCATTTGATTGCAGTTAGTGTTTCTCCAAACATCAGGCCTTACAGATATCCCTATGCCCAAAAGAGTGAAATTGAATGTATGGTTGCAGAAATGCTAGAGGCTGGTATAATTCAACTTAGTCAAAGTTCTTTCTCTGCTCCAGTAGTATTGGTTCACCAGAAGGATGGATCATGGCGCATGTGTTCGGATTATAGGGAGCTCAACAAGCTCACTAGTAAAGATAAATTTCCCATTCCTGTCATTGATGAATTATTGGATGAATTACATGGATCAATTTATTTCACCAAGTTGGATCTTCGTTCAGGATATCATCAAATCAGAATGAAGACTAAAGACATTCCGAAAACAACATTTAGAAGTCATGAGGGTCATTATGAATTTTTGGTCATGCCTTTTGGCCTTACCAATGCACCTTCTACATTTCAAGGTTTGATGAAATTCCATTTTCAAACCCACCCTTAGAAAATTTGTGTTAGTATTTTTTGATGATATACTAATCTACAACAAGTCTTGGAAGGATCATGTTCAACATGTTGACAGGGTGCTCAAATTATTGGAGGAGAAACAATTATATGCAAAAAGCTCCAAATGTTTCTTTGGAGTACAAGAGGTGGAATATCTGGGTCATATTGTATCTCATGAAGGTGTTAAGGTAGACCTAGCAAAATTAAAACCATTAAGGAATGGAAAATCCCCACATCCATAAAGCATCTGCAAGGATTTCTCGGGTTGACAGGGTATTATCACAAGTTTGTTAAGAATTATCGGAGAATAGCAGCACCTCTAACAACATTATTAAAGAAAGATGCATTTTCATGGACTCCAGAAGCAACGAAGGCCTTTGAACATCTTAAAAAGGCAATGTGCCAAGCATTGGTCTTAGCTATGCCGGACTTCACAAAAACCTTTATTGTGGAATGTGATGCCTCAGGAAATGGAATTGGTGCTGTTTTAATGCAAGAAGACAGACCCATTGCTTTCGAAAGTCGTCCAATCAAAGGAATTTATTTACACAAAGCTATTTATGAGAAGGAAATGTTGGCAATACTACAAGCATTTAAGAAATGGCGACCCTACCTAATGGGAAGACACTTCGAGGTAAAAACGGATCATGATAGTTTTAAATACTTTTTAGAACAATGATTATTTTCAGAAGAGTAGCAAAAATGGGTCACAAAGATGTTGGGTTGTGACTTTGAAATCATCTACAAAAAAGGGAAGCAAAATGTTGTGGCAGATGCACTCTCAAGAAAGGATGAGGATGTGGAAGCATTTCTTTGCGCCACTTCTATTATCCAACCAGATTGGATAAACGAAGCAAGAAATGAATGGAAGAATGATGAAAAAGTGTGGGCACTCATTCAAACGTTACAACAAGATCCTAGTACATCTGATACATTTAGCTGGAAAAATGATTCGTTATGGTACAAAGATCGCTTATACCTATGTAAGAATTCCCAACTCAAACAAAAGATTCCTATGGAATCACACACCTCCTTAGGAGGGCACTCAGGATTCTAAAAACTTATTTTTTTGGGGATGGCCTTAAATCAAATATTCAAAAGTTTGTGGCGGAACGTTTAGTTTGCCAACAAAATAAAGTTGAAACAATTAAGACCCCATGTCTATTATAACCTTTATCCATTCCAAGCTAACGTTGGGAGGAGGTTTCAATGGATTTTATCATAGGTTTACCCAGTTTGAAGGAAAGAGTGTTATCATGGTGGTAGTTGACAGATTTATAAGTGAAAGAGATCCCATTTTCACTGGAAATTTTTGGATAGAATTATTTTCTTGTCTTCGTACTTAGCTCATAGCTCATCTTATCATCCTCAATTTGATGGGCAAACTGAGATAGTAAACAAATGTTTAGAAGGATATCTATGTTGCTTTGTATCTGATAAACAAACACAATGGGTCAAATGGTTGCCTGTGGTTGAATGGTGGTGTAACACTTCCTTCCATATTGCAGCAAAAATGACCCCATTTATGGAACTTTATGGATATTATCCATCATCCATCACATCATATTTAAGAGAAAATTCTAAGGTTCAAGCAATCGAAGATCACATCGAGCATCAACAACAAGTTCTCCAATTCTTAAAGGATAACCTCACTTTGGCGCAGAATAGAATGAAACAATAGGCAGATCAACATCGGAGCGAAAGAAGTTTTGATGTAGGTGATTGGGTATTCTTACGACTACAACCATATAAACAAATGTCCCTCAAGCAAGCTAAGAAGGATAATAAATTATCACCAAAGTATTATGGTCCATACAAGGTGTTGCAAAAGATAGGTACTATGGCATACAAATTGGAGCTTCCTGCAGCTTCTTGAGTGCACCCAGTTTTCCATGTTTCATGCTTAAATAAGGTTATAGGTGACAAGCTCCCAGTTCAAACAATATTCCCAGAACTTGATGAGGAAGGAAAAATTATATTGGAACCTGAAGCAGTCACAAAAACAAGAACTCGACAACTACGAAGTCGATCAATTTCAAGATTATCTCATCAAGGGGAAGAACTTACCCGCGGAAGATGCCACATGGAAAGATGAGAATTTTATACAGAACTTAGAAGCATCCAGAACTACTCAAGCATTAAGGACAACACTTTCTTGAAGGAGGGGCATGTTAGGTCCCTATAATACTAGTGATTCCCCCATTACTATTTTCATTGTAGCCCTTATTATTATTGTTGTGTCCCTGTTGTCCCCATATTGTTATTTTTGTGCTCCATAGAAGCTCACTATTGTTATTTTTGTGCCCTTATATTATTATTGTTATGTCGGCTTTGATTATATTATGACCCCTTAGACTCCTATATATAGAAAGGAGGTTTTGTTATTTGTATCATCCAAGAATTGTTCATTTGTTTAATGTAAAGGAGGTTGCTCCCTCGAAGAGGCTGATTACAAAGTCATTGATTCCTTCAACCTAACTCCAAAGCCGAAATGGATTTTGTCACTAGAATCTTAGGGGAATCCTAGTGTGCTAGGTCGCGTCTATGTAAAAGTAATTTGGAAATAATTCTAACTGTTTGGTTAGGTTATTACAAATTGCTTGATCTGTTAGATTATATGTGTCGCAGAACTGGGTGGTCTATGAGGGTCTATGTCAAATGGGTTTTCCCTCTTGAGATGTAAAATTGAAAGTCATGATGTAAAGTGTTTTGAGGGTCAGAAATTGTTTTATGCCCTCATAAATCCTAGGTCCTAGGTGTTTTTTCCAAAGGCTAAGTTCGAAGGTCCAGTAAAAATAATAAAAAATAATAAAATTAAAAAATTAAAAAATAAATAAATAAAAAATTTTAAAAAATAAAATAAAATAAAATAATATAATAATAATAAGTCAAAAGTTTTGAGGAAATGAATGCAAAATTTAAATTTTTAATATATTAAAATGCATTTAAAAATTTCGACGGATGAGATTAAAAGAGATTTTGATCCTCATCGACGGTCGAGATCATTTTGGCATGGATCACTCGAACTAGCTGTTGGGAAATTTTCCTTTAAATAGGGTGTTAGGGGCATTTGAGATCATTCGATCTGTGAGTCTTGTGCTAAAGAAATCTCTCTTGTAGTCATTTTTCATGTGCAATAAAGAAAGACTTTGGGGTTGAAATCTTGCTGGTGTTACTCTTCTGGAAAAGCTGTAAGATGTTTTATTTTTCTGCATAAATTTATTTTTAGCCATTGATGATAGCTTGATGAAGAGTGATTTTAAACACAGGTATCTTGTTTAGTCGCTAGGGTTTGAATGGTAGTTAAATTTCTGAATATGATGGCAGGTATCTCCATTAGATCTAGATTTTAGTATCGTTTTCTCCCTCTTTGTTAATGGTTGAATTAAGCTGTACAGGAAGTCCTTTTTTTTTTGAAGATTATCGGGCGTTCGGGGAAGTTCTTGGCTGAACCAGCCAACTCCCGGATTGCATTTTCTGAAGAGCCCAGCCAGTTTTGATCTCGGGCTTATCATTTGAAATTTTCTGGTGAATGCATGAAGGGTTTTCTAAAGGACCTTATCTTAAAATCAAAATCTTAAAAATATTTCTGTGGCATACTGACAAATCTGGCTATTTAGAGCCTTTAAACTGTAAATATTGTAATTATTTAGCTTATTCTTAGGGTTTCATTTATTTTTTGCATTTTTCAGGTTTTGGCTGTTTGTTTTTAGGTTGCAAGTTGTAGATTTGAAGTCGAAATTTGATTTTGAACCCAGATCTATGCCCTTGAAGGTAAGATCTGGCCTCAGAACCATCTCTGGCAGAGGCATTATTCCTGCAGTCCAAGTTTTTTTTGGAATATTTTAAATCTGGGAACTGTTATTTGAAGGTTTTCGTTGAGAAATTTGAAGCAGAGCGGTTTAAAGATTTCTGGAAAATATTTTTAGGTTCTGGTAAATTTTCGATTGGATGCCCAGTGGGGTTTTATTGCCACAGAAAATCTTCGAAATTTTAAAGGCCCACAGGCTTTGTTGCTGCTATACGAGCTCCACCCTGCTGCTAACGCTTGTCCAAATCCACATCCTGCCCCCACTACCTTTTCACGCTGCCAGTCCTTTCCCAAACTAGTATCCACGCAGCAAGCTTCAATTTCGATTTGCGTTTATCCTTCTACATCTGCTGCACCCATCATCCTACCCATGCACTCATCCTACCTACGCTTAATTCCCTCAGCTCTTCACCTATCCATACTGGCTCGATCACACTTGTTGTCCAACTTGCAGTCAAATCCGCGCAGTCTTGCTCTGCCTCAGTCTCAACCTGCATCAAGCCATCTTCATGCTACCTATTCCATTGCAGCCATTCAAAATCTGCAAACACCTGCCTCCTGCGTGAAGTTTCTCCAAACACTGCCCACGCGTTTTCTGCCCCATCGCTCAGCTCCTCCACCTGCAATCAGAACCCCCACGCTGCCATCACCCTCTTCCGCAGACCTAGCTCTTTCACACTGCCTCTTCCTTTCCGCCGTCGAAGCCCCTCCACCGTCACACCTACAGCAAACCTGCGTTTATATAAGTAGTAAAAAAAAAACAAAAATTTCAATTTTCATTTAGTTTTATTATGTGGGTTGAATGTATGTTTATTGTTATAGTTAAGATTTTAAAGTTAGCATAGTTAGTTAGATTTTGTTTGACTTAGGTTTAGTTTCGATTTTTTCTTTTGGTTAGGCTTTAGTTTTGATAATCAGAATTTTCAAAGTTTAGTTTTGTTTTAATTTTAAAGTAAATCAAAAAAATCATAAAAAATAAAAATATCTAAAAATAAAAAGAATTCGACTTTCATGAATTCGACTTTCATTTTTGTATATAGATTAGGTGTTGATTTCTTTTAGGCTTTTAGTTTTAATTTAGTTTTGTTTTGATCCTAATTCCATAAATCAAAAACTATATATATATATATATATATATATATATATATAAAAAATAAAATAAAAAATATAAATCATCCTAAAAAGCATATATAAATCATCCTAAAAAGCATAAAAAGAATTAATCCTTAGGCTTTTATTAGGAATCTTGTTTTTGTTGTATAGTTTAGATTTTTGTTTATTTCAATTTAGCAAAAATCTCATAAAAAAATAAAAATATAAAAAAATATTTAAAAATTAAAAAATTATGAAAAAAGACTAATTAAAAATTGGAGAGTCCTTTTAAAGTCTTTTTTCTGTTGTGGTATAATTAAATGTGCTTAAACGTTTATGTCTGGAGATTAACTATTTGAATCTGGTTAGCATATAAATTTCGTGGTCTCTTGAAGTATTTGATCTTTTGAAATTTATTTGCTAGAACATTGCGCATCTATTGAATATTTTGCATCTAGTGAAATTAATCGTTGCTTGGATTATATAATGCTCGTGACATGTTTGATATTTTGTAAATATTTTCAAGCAATCATTAATTAATTCATAAGCGGCAACAACTAATTAATTACTTGGTTTTCATTAACTCCATAATTGTTGCTTGGATTATATAATGCTCGTGACATGTTTGATATTTTGTAAATATTTTCAAGTAATCATTAATTAATTCATAAGCAACAACAACTAATTAATTACTTGGTTTTCATTAACTCCATAAGGCACTGGTCTTAAGCATTTAAAGATCTAATCAAAATCAATCAAGCGCTGGTTTTCCCCTGCTGTGTCTCCCAACCTAGTTGGTTCCTAGTTGGTTTACCTTTATCTCATAGGGTCTACCCCCCTTAGCCTGTTTCAGGGAGACAGCTTAAACAGAGAGATCGGGGATCAGAGTGACAGCCCCCGGTCTGAGCGTTGTCGCGTTGCCTGGACATTCTGTGCGACAACAAAAACCAATGATAATCTTAACCTAAACAAGGAAGGGGAAAGGATCAAAATAAGAGTGTCCACTTAGAGGTGCCAAATTGATCCCATGAGGTACTAGCCTAGAGAGCACTAGGGCAAAGTTTGGTCTCACGGCTAGGGCTTGGGATATCTCGCAATCCCACCATCAGAATTTCTTCAAATTTGGAGCATTCCTTGAGGAAACACCAGCACAATAGAGGCCAGCATGGCTAAACCTAGAACAAGGGGGAAAAGTGAAGAAAAAGAGGTTTTAAGGTGATCACCTTATGGTGGATTAGTGCCTAATTCCTTTGGGGATATGGAGTGAAGAAGAATTATGGGTGTGGATCTCTTTTCTAGCTCGAGGAGGCTTCAAGGGAAACTTTGTTTAGCATTAGGAAAAAAACAGAATGACCTTAAAGAATTTATACTTCGTTTTGCAAATCAAGATGGCTTATCAATATAACTTCGATCTCTAGGAAAATTTGTTCAACACACATGGCCCATACTTAGAGATATGCTATATAGAAATTGTTAAAATTGGCAAGTAGGGCCAAACTCCATGCGGGTCTACTTATTCATGGCAGCTGATATTTTTCTTGGATCCCTCTCATTGAGAGGTGTAGGATTGATTTAAAGATCATCCAATTCCGATAAGTATTCATGGAGATATGAATTTATTTGTGTATGGGGCAATTCGTCAAGGTCGGCCAGCAACCAAATTGCCCCCATCTATCCTCAACGTTTTACTATAAAAGGAGGTGGCTTGCAAGTCATTTGTCACTCATCTCATGTGATCTTTTCCTTTCCACTCGTTTGGGTTTTGGTGGAAGCAAAAGCCACTAAGAGTATATGCTGCTCTTATGGATGCCCTAATGCGTATACGCTATTATGGAAGCCTAACCTATACTCTGTCATGTTATGGAAGAATGGAAGCCTAATTCCTATACGATTTTATGGAAGCCTAATCTATACGCTGTCATGTTATGGAAGAATGGAAGCCTAATTCCTATATGCTGTTATGGAAGCCTAACCTATACGTTGTCATGTTATGGAAGAATGGAAGCCTAATTCCTATACGCTGTTATGGAAGCCTAAGCTATACACTGTCATGTTATGGAAGCCTAATTCCTATACGCTTTTATGGAAGGCTAACCTATACGCTATCATGTTATGGAAGTCTAATTCCTATACGCTGTTATGGAAGCCTAAATCTAATACGTTGTTATGTGAGGATGTTATCTACAACAATCCTATATACAATCTCTCGGAGGAATGACTTCAGACGAGGACAATATATGGATCTGCCTGTATATCAATGATATATATGTCTGCACTTTTTCATGGTTGGATGAAAGTATGTAATAAGGTGTAGTGTGGCAGTATGATGGTGTAGCATAGTGCATAGTGATGGAATGGTGCAGCGTAGTGCACAATGATGGGTACAACAATATGATGGTGCAACATAGTGCACAGTGATGGAATGGTGCAACATAGTGCACAATGATGGGTACAACAGTGTGAATGGTGCAACATAGTGCTCAATGACAATGGTGCAACATAGTGATGGTGCAGCATGGTGTAGCATAGTGATGATGGACATGGTGATGGTGCAGAATGGTGCAACATAGTGATGATGGACATGTTGACGGTGCAGCATGGTGCATCACAAGGATGATGGACATGGTATGATGGTGCAACACAGTGATAGGTACAACAAGGTGATCTTAGAGAAGATCTTTGATCTTATTTTGATAAATCAAGATGCTGACTTCTGATGTATATGTACTATCTCTCCCTCTCCTGAATTATTGAAGAACATAAGAAGAATTGATCAAGGGTTTTCCCACATTGGGGTTTGTCCGTGGCTGGTGCCACATCTTGTGTCCTCTTGTCTTGGCTTGTCTTCCGCGATTTATGTTTATGTTCTATCTGCATTTTACTATCATGCTAAATGTGATTGCTAATCTGGAATTGATATTGAGCTAATATGGAAAATTTAAGTAAATTTGCCATCAACATAGAACATACCTAAAATTAACACGGTATCAGAGGTGAGGTGAAAACAAAGCCCAAGCAAGAGTGAAGGAGCAATCACTGAAGACAGTTGGAAAGGATAAAAGACTCAATGGGTTCCTCACCCCTCTTCAAATTCACCAAGGGTGAAGTTGAAGCAGAGAATAATATCCAAGTGGCGCAACAGAAGCATTTGATGGCCTACCTAAAGATCACTTCAACGGGAAGTCCGGATCTAAGAATGGAAGGAAACGCAAATGCCTTTCTTACAATAAGTTTGGCCATTATGTGAAGGAGTGTCCGATTAGAAGGGACTCATCACTTGATAATGATAACAATCATTCTAGGGGCATCTTCAATGATCGAAGGAATGACAGGTACAATGGCACAGGAAAAAAGGAATGCAGGTCATCTAGGAAATGGTTGACTCTTCAAGAAAGCGAGGATCTTCAAGTATGAAGAATCAAATGTTGTTTCGGATAAGTAAGAGAAGTTCAACCCTCTTCACTACCTCTCCTTCGGACACTTTGGAGAAGTGGTATATTGATAATGGTGCTTCAAGGCAATTCACATGACATAAGGAAGTTCTCTCTAATCTGAGAGAGAAGGAAACAACTTGGAGATTATTCTTGGACACGATGCCACCTATCTCGTAAAGGGAGTAGGGAATGTTACTCTTCAATTGGATCAGGGTATATGTACCTGATCTCAAGAAGAACTTGGTGTCCATTCATCAATGGAAAGATATGTGTTTGAAAAAGTAATTTTAAGATGCTTTTGAGTTCAGGGTTGGCAATTTGTATCAAGTTGAAGGAAGTCCATTGCGGACCATGTTGGTTGACACATCTCTTTTATCGCATCGGAGGTCTGCTCATTAGGGGGCCCTACCCGATGTGAGTCAGATGGTGAAAAGGATGCTTGAATTCAAGAAGGGCACGAAGGTACATGTCTGAGATGTACCATAGGAAAACTTACAAGGGGATCATTCCCCTCATCTAGCAAGACCTTAGATGTGGAACAACCTGAGGGGTTTGAGATTCTTGATTAGGAATCTCAAGCATGTAGGTGGAAGAAAGCTCTCTATGTCTTAGAGCAAACACCTCAGATTTGATATGAGAGGATTGATAGTTGTTCAATGAAGTTGAGATTCACTAGGAGTGAAGCCGATCCAACCCTTTGCTTTGAGGTTATGGATAATAGACCTCTCATACTGGCACCTTATGAGGACGACCTCTTTCTGACAGGTGCAGACCCTCTCATTTGCAAAGGTAAGAGGGAGTTGGATTCTGGATTTGGAATGGTGAACTGCAAGCCCATGATTACCTCGATGAAGCCTAACTTTTAAGAAGTTATGCGGTAGTGATGCCGGACCTGATTTGGGAAATGCCTCTGAATTTCATAAACTCATACTAGCATTGAGTTTCTTGGGAACTCCCGTCCGGATATATGTTTTACAGTTAGCACATTGAGCTCATATATGATTGAGCCTCACTGGATTGGTGTCAAGAATCATTTGAGATATCTTTAGGGCAAAATCTCTCATGGATCGAGATACACTGCCGGAAATGTGAAGCTGCATGATTATTCTGATGCTGATTAGGTAGGAAATGTGGGGTATCACAAGAGCACTTTTAGGTGTTGGTTCTCTTTGAGTTCTACTTCAGTATCCTGGATGAGCAGGAAGTAGAAGTCGGTTGCTTTGAGCACTGATGGGGTCGGATACATAGCAGTGAGTATGGCCTCCTGTGAAGTTGACTGGTTGTGGAAGCTCTTTAGTGAGTTGTTTGAACACGGGTTGGATATCATCGTGATCTTCTGTGACAACCAGAGGGGGATTTGATTGTTGAGGAATCTTGAGTTCTATGATCGCTCTAAGCATATAGACACCAGGTACCACTTTATTTGGGATATGGTACAACAAGGATCAAAGAGGCTCCTTTGTATTGAGACTAATGTGCAGGTTGTCGATATTCATATGAAGCACTTGGGAAAGGTCAAATTCTTGACTTTCTGAGAACGACTAGGAGTCGTGGAGAGTTTCTCTACTGAAGTGTGAAAATTCTATCACTGCAACAACTGATTTATTTTACCTAATTATTTCCCTATAAGTTATTTATGAAAATCCTGTAAACATTAAAATAAATTCTGTTGCAGATATCACATCATAATATAGAAACAAACACATGCACAAGAATTAACACATCGACACATATTTTGGACAATCAGTCCCAGAAAAAACCCATTGTGGGAAAACTGGTGCAACAAGGAAGGATTTTATTATTCAGCAATTCTTCAGTACAACTGGGTACCAAACTGGCTTACCCAACAGAGAAAATTCTTCAGCACTTCCCCCAGTCCCAGCGTTAGCCTGGATGACCTCTGCATTGCTCCTAGACCCTCTGCGTTAGCCCTGCCTCTTTGCGTTAGCACTGGGCCTCTTTGCGTCACCCACGCAGGCCCTCCGGTGACTGCGCAGTCTGTAGCCTCTATGTTTGCTTCTCCAACATCTACGTTGTTCCCTTGGTGCTGTTCCCGCCTCTTTGTTTCGTACTTGCTGCCTCCTGCTGCTCTCCAAACCACTAGTTCGAATTTCTCAGTTAGCCCCGCTCCAGAAATCGAATGGACTGGTCTCCCTCAGTGTGTTCTCCAATTGACCCTCAAGCCTCTTCTTATAATTTTCCTATTGGTCCTCCAATGGCCGAGATTAAATCTCTAATCAACAACTAAGATTTGATTTGGCTTGATCCATGAATTTTGGAACCTTCTAGCCTAGTTTTATATTAATACCCATTAATATTTTATTTTTCCTAAATTTAGACTTAGGAACTCCTTTAAAAATATTAATTATTTTAATATCTTCCAAATCGGTTAGAATCTTCCCAAACCATTTTTGGGTCTTGGGGATCTCATGTGCTTTAGCCTCTCCACCAATTTTCATGGCTAGAGCACATCCGATGCTACCCCAAATCAACACTCCCTCTTAGCGAGGACTGTGCTCTAGTAATACTCCACACTGAGCATTACTCTGATCATACGACATCGATACCTGTGCTGATGCTAAGCCTCCCTGCCCAACATCCTTTGCACTGCTGCATCCTGTACTGCTGCCCATGGCTCTATCATTGCCACTGCTACATCTGTACTGCAGCTCCCTCTGCATCCGTGCTACTGCTGGTCCATCTTCCCAACACTGCATCTGCACTGCAAACTCCTTCTCATCATGTTGCATCGTGCTACTGCTGATTGCTACTACACTGCAACATCATACCCATTTCTGCTACTGAAATGGATTCTTTATCATCCCCATCTTCTCCCTGAAATAATCAAACTTGGTTCTTCCAAGGGCCTTGGTAAAGATGTCTGCCACTTGTTCTCCTGTAGGAGTGTAGCTCAACTATACAGCTCCTCGTTGGACACAGTCTATGACAAAGTGACACCGTGTTAGGGTCCAACCCTAACCCCCTTATTTATGTAATAGGGTCGAGTCATAGTTATAGTTAGTTAAAGAGTCAATAAAGCCCATATTAATAATTGTAAGTGGTTGACCCGCATTTAAAGAAAGGGACCACAGTTAGTTGCAAATGGGCCATGGTATTAGATAGATGGTATTAAGAGAACCATGGTATTGCATGTATGAATCCTATATAAAGGATAAAGACTCCCCATTGAGGGGTGTAGTGTCTTATTTTGTAATCTAGCCCTGTTCTATTGGAGTTTGCCCCCTGAAAAAGGCAAGTGAACATTGCTTTCATCTCTGAATAATAAAATATATGCTGTTATTTCTCATTTTGTTTTGTGTTCTGGGTTGTGTTTCTTCGTATATTTGGTATTCTAGTATCTTCTCGCAGGTCAAGAGCATAACAAGTGGTATCAGAGTGCTTTCCAGGGCCGGTGGTATCTCCATTTTTAGCAGAATCTTTTTTGGCTAGAGACATGTTTTGGCGTCTTTAAACCACAGGATCTGTCGTTGAACAGATAAACATGCGGATTTGGGGAGGCATGCATGCAGGAAATACAAGAGGTGGTCACGCTTGTTGGACTCCCTTGTAACCCTTGTGGGTACCCCTTCGAGTAGTAGCGCATTAGACAGAACCGCGCATAGACTGTCTTCCACATACCCTTTGGGTATATCAGAAGCCCCCTAGGCTCACCTGAAACCTCGCCGTAGATAAACTGTCGGCCGTCTTGCTGCTACAGTACACCGAGAACAGCACTCGGGGAGATTACTCGCGCGTACGATAGGGTAGTTGGGTAGTACGGCTAAGGGTACAGTTGATCCTCCTTAGTTAGTGCCCTGAAAGATTGGGTCGAGTACTACTATTGGACCCTTATGTATATTGCGATCTGTAGCACCTGACACTCCTTGAGACCATAGTTCCCTCGTCTCTCTAAAGATCGCCCATTATCTTCTTTGCTAGATCAGATCTAGTAGTTGGGGTTCTGTCGCCACCGCAACAATTAGATCCACTAGTTCAGGGTCTACCGCCACAATACCATTCAGATCTAGCAGCTGGGGTTTTGTCGTTGCCGCAGTCCAACTCACATTCAACAGTTGAGGGTTTCGCAGACAGATCTGACGATTTGTGCAGGGAGGCTTGTGCCTCCTATACTTTGGGGTGATTCTCGCAGGACATTGGGCACGGTTAACTTTTTTGGAATTTGGCTACTGCAGTATTGATAAGTGGGGAGTAAAACTCTGAGGCCCTCCCGGGACGCTTATAAGAGACTTAGCCCATAAGAATCAGGACGATGAGCTGAGCGAGGTGGTACCATTCACTTGTCAGCTTCAATTTTCAGGTGGTCCCAAATTTTTTCACAGTGATGACAAGTGACCCGACTCTGTGTATGGTAGAAACCAGAGCTCAAGCCAGGGTCAATGAGAAGATGTAGACCATTGATAAATGGTTGGAGGCTTTAACGACGCAGATCCAGACATTAACAGACACAGTCACAAAGGGCAAGTCGACGTTACATTCAGAGGCATATGCTTTTAATAATGACCTTGAAGGAGAATCTATCCATCATCTTCACTTCCATGGAAATCACCAACATTCCCACCCTCGACCACCCAAGCTGGACATGTACAAATTTGATGGCTCTAATCCGGCAATATGGGTAGCACAAATGGACCAATATTTCACTCTGAATCACATCGTAGATGATGATACTAAACTACGTGTGGGAGGCCTTTACTTGGACCAAGAAAGATGGCAATGGTGGCAGTGGCATCAGAAATGCTATCCAAGGACAATTACTTGGCAGGTGTTCGCAAAATCCATTTGTGACCGCTTTGACCGTGAATCTAATTTTTTGGGTCGTCTTACTAAGCTCAGACAGACAGGCACAATAAACGACTATATTATAGCCTTTGAGACATTGGCCTTCCGCACAACAGGTCTGGGAGATGAATTCTACTTGGAATGTTTTTTAAGTTGTCTGAAAGACGCCATCCAAGCCCACATCTGGATGCACCACCCAACCACATGGATGGAAGCTTGCACAAAGGCTATCGAAGTGGAACGTGCTTTAGTGGCCCAGTCGCCTCGTCCAAATTTCATAGCCAAGGGACGCCCACCCAGGCTTAGGGCACTACCCAAACACTTAAGGTTCAAAAGGTGTCCCCCACAGAAATGGCTGAAAGAAGAAAGCAAGGATTGTGTTACTACTGTGATGACAAATACTCCCTGGGGCATAAATGCAAGGAACCCAAATTCTTTCAAATTGATGCTACTGATCACAGTTCATCTGAGGAAGCCCCACCCTTTGAGGGACCAGAGGAGGAAGATGAGGACAACCAGCAGGACAATGAGCTCCCAGCTACACCAGAAGAACCAATTATCTTGCTCCATGCTTTGGCAGGCATTTCTTCTCCCCAAACTCTCAAAATCAGAGGTTTTATTAAACATCGCCCTGTAGTAGTATTGATTGATAGTGGCAACATGCATAACTTTATCCATCAGAGAGTCGCAGAAGTTGTGCATTGTTTTGTTAGAGTAGTCTCTAATTTCCAGGTCTAGATTGCTGATGGGGGGACAATGAAATGTGAAGGCCGCTGTGAAAATATCAAACTTCAGATGGGAGATTACCACCTAAAGACCCACATGTTTGCCATCAACATGGGTGGTTGTGACATTGTCTTGGGTGTTGAATGGCTTCGCACACTTGGCCCAATCACAATGGATTTCTAGGAGTTATATATGAGCTTTAAGCAGAAGGACCACACACATACCCTTTGCGGACTCCAGGCAGGTACTCCTTCTATCATCAGCTCGCATCGAATGGAAAAGTTGTTAAAAAAGGGCCATCATGGAGTTATCGCCCAATTTAATGCCATCCAGGCCATTGAGCCCACTACTCTTCATATTCATCCTGAGATGCAACAGGTCTTAAACAACCACCCGCAGGTCTTTGACAAACCTCATGAGCTTCCACCCTCTAGAGGGGAACATGATCATAGCATCACTTTGGTCCCAGGGGCACAACCACCGAATGTGCACCCATATAGATACCCTTTCGCCCAAAAGAATGAAATTGAAAAAATCATCAAGGAACTCCTGGAAGCCGGTGTCATTCGTCCTAGCATCAGTCCTTATTCATCACCTGTGGTCATGGTGCTCAAGAAAGATGGGGAATGACGCATGTGTCCAGACTTCAGGGCCCTCAACAAGCTTACGGTCAAAGATAAATTCTCCTTCTTGGTTGTTGATGATTTGCTGGATGAACTAAATGGTGCTCAATTCTTTACTAAGCTAGATCTTCGCTCAGGCTATCACCAAATACGCATGAAAGAAGTAGACATTACCAAGATTGCTTTCCGAACTCATGAAGGTCATTATGAATTCTTGGTCATGCCATTTGGTCTCTGTAATGCCCATCCACTTTTCAGAGCCTCATTAATCACCTTGTCAAACCATATCTCAGAAAATTTGTCCTCTTTTTCTTTGATTCTCATCTACAGCTCACCTGGGAAAAACATCTTCAGCCTGGTAGACCTGCTCTTGCAACTGCTCAGGAAGCATAAATTATTTGTCAAATTGTCCAAGTGCTCTTTTGGCATGGAAGAAGTCTAGTATTTGGGCCACATTGTGGGGCGTGAAGGTGTTAGGGTGGATCCCAAAAAGATCCAGGCAATGCAAGATTGGCCCCAACCAAAGACCTTGAAGAGTTTGAGAGGATTCTTGGGTCTCACTGGCTACTATCGCAAATTTGTCCGCAATTCGCATTGCTAGGCACCTCCCTCACCTTTTCAAGAAAAATTCATTCCTCTGGACTGATGAAGCACAACAAGCGTTTATAGCTCTCAAACAGGCCATGTGTTCCACTCCGGTATTGGCACTACCCGACTTCACCATATCTTTTGTGATTGAATATGATGCTTCAGGTACGGGTATTGGGGCTATCTTCATGCAGGAAGGTTGACCCTTGGCCTTCACCAACCAACAACTAAGTGGGAAACATCTGGGATAATATACCTATGAGAAGGAGATGATGGCCATCTTACATGCAGTGGATACCTGGCGACCATACTTATTGGGGCGGCGTTTCCAAATCTGCACAGACCATCAAAGCCTTAAATATTTTTTGGAGCAACAACTATCCTCGCCGCAACAAAATAAATGGCTAGCCAAAATGTTGGGATATGATTATGAGATAATTTACAAGAAAGGGCACGAAAATGTTGTGGTGGATGCTTTATCACGCCAATTTGAGGAGGACAGCACGCTGCTAGCAATCTCTCTTCCCATTCCAGATTGGATTGAAGAAGCCTGCAAGGAATGGTTTTCACATCCTGCGTTCTCCCAACTCATTAATAACTTGCAAGTAGATCCTAATTCCACAGTGGGCTACTCTTGGAAGGATGAGATTCTTCGCTACAAGGATAGAGTAGTGATATCACCGACATCCACTCTTTAAACGTGCTTTTTGCCAGAGTTGCACTCATCTCTCACTATAGGCCATGCAGGGTTTCAGAAGACTTATGCTCGCACTTGTCGTTCCTTCTTCTGGATAGGAATGAAAACTAACATTCTTACTTTTGTAGTTGAATGTGATGTGTGTTAGCGCCACAAAGGAAAAATAGTCAAGTCCCCAGGCACTTTACAACCACTGCCCATCCTGCCTCAATCTGGACGGATGTTTCTGTGGATTTCATTACTGGTCTTCCGAAGTCGGGCGACAAGTCAGCCATCATGGTGGTTGTGGACAGACTTTCTAAGTATGCTCATTTTTGCACCCTAACCCACCATTTTACCTCCACTTTGGTGGCCCAATCTTTCATGGACAAGATCTTCAAATTGCATGGCATGCCCACTTCCATTGTGTCTGATCGTGACCCGATCTTCATCAGTAAATTTTGGCAGGAACTTTTCAAGCTACAAGGCACCCAACTCCAACTAAGTACTTCCTATTATCCCCAAACTAAGTACTACCTCAGGGGCTTCACTTTAGAAAAGCAACATCAATGGGTACAGTGGTTACCTTTAGCTGAATGGTGGTATAATACTAACTATCATGCCGCCACCAAGATGACTCCATATGAAGCAGTTTAGGGTCAACTCCTCCCTTCACCTACTTATATCCATGGATGCTCTTAAGGTGGAAGCAGTGGATCAACTCCTACAGAACTGTGCAACCATGCTAGCCCGTATCAAAGATAATCTCCATCAAGCTCAGAATCGCATGAAGCAACAGGCAGAACAACATCGTTCAGAGCACACATTTCAAGAAGGGGATTAGGTATTCTTGAGGCTGCAACCATACAAGCATACATCACTCAAAGAAAAGGGCGTCAGAAATTATCTCCAAAATTCTACGGACCTTATCAAATACTTCAGCGCATTGGAGAAGTAGCCTACAAGCTAGCCTTGCCACCCACTGCAAAAATCCATCCCGTCTTCCATGTATCATGCCTCAAGAAAGTGGTGGGGAACAATTGTAGAATTCAAACCAGTCTCCCTGAATTGGATGAATAAGGTTCAATCTGGCTCCAACTTGAACAGGGCCTTGACACGCAAGAATAACATCTGCACGGCCGCACGATCAAGGAAGTCCTCGTCAAGTGGAAAGACACCTCTCCAGAAGATGCGAGCTAGGAACCAACCACTATTCTTCAGCAGTTTCCACAGCTTCAGCCTTGAGGACAAGGCTGTTTTTATGGGGGAACGACATGTTAGGGTCCAACCATAACCCCCTTATTTATGTAATAGGGTCGAGTCATAGTTATAGTTAGTTAAAGAGTCAATAAAGCCCATATTAATAATTGTAAGTGGTTGACCTGCATTTAAAGGAACGGACCACAGTTAGTTGAAAACGGGCCATGGTATTAGATAGATGGTATTAAGAGAACCATGGTACTGACCCATGGTATTGCATGTATGAATCCTATAGAAAGGATAGGGACTCCCCATTGAGGGGCGTCGTGTCTTATTTTGTAATCGAGCCTTGCTCTATTGGAGGTTGCCCCCTCGAAGAGGCAAGTGAACATTGCTTTCATCTCTGAATAATAAAATACATGTTGTATTTCTCATTTTGTTCTGTGTTCTGGGTTGTGTTTCTTCATATATTTGGTATTTTGGGATCTTCTTGCAGGTCAAGAGCATAACACACCAGATATCAATATGCTTTGACCGATCGTGAAACACTGGATTCTCAGAGATCTTGATACAACTCTGATTATCACACATGATCCTGATCGCCTCCATCTTTCTTCTGAATAGGTTCACAAGTAGTTTTCTGAGCCATATGGCCTCGCACGAAGCTATGCTTGCAGCCATGTATTCTGCCTCAGCTAAGCTCAGAGCCACGGATTTCTGTTTCCTACTGCACCAGGAGGTCATTCCTGATCTAATGTTGAAACAATACCCAGAGGTACTTTTCCAATCCACTGAACTTCTTGCCCAATCTACATCAATAAACCCACTCAATCTGATATCCTTACCCCTGGTGTACAAGAGTCCATAAGCGACTGTTCCTTGTAAATACCTGAGAACATGTTTGGCTGCTGCCCTGTGCGCCCTCTTCAGCTCCACCATGAACTGACTGAGGGTGTTGACAACGTAGCAAATGTTTGACCTGGTATTGACCAGATACATCAGGGACCCTATGAGTTGCCTATATAAAGTGGGATCAACATCTTTGTCTTCTGATGCATCAATCTTCTTCCAGTTGGTTATCATTGGAGTAGCCATGGGTCTACAGTCCTTCATCTTGAATGTCTTCAGGGTTTTTGTAGCATATCTCCCTTGCCCAAGGAGATCTCCCTCTTTTTCTGCCAAACTTCCAATCTTAGGAAATAATGCATTCGTCCCAAATCCTTCATGTTGAACTCCATGGCTAGATACTTCTTGCAATCCCCTATGAGCCTGGATGATCCTGTCAGGAAGAGATTATCCACATATAATACTAAGATTAGAGGCTCATTCTCTACAACCAGATAGTAGAGATTCGGATTTGCATCACTCTTGACAAATCCCATTTCCTGCATATAGCCATCGATTTGCCCATACCACGCTCTAGGTGTCTGCTTCAGTCCATACAAGGCTTTCCTCAATTTGCGTACATGAGACTTCTTCTCATGTGTCTCAAAGCCCTCTGGTTGTTCAATGTATACCTCTTCTTCTATCACACCATTCAGAAATTTCGTTTTGACATCCATCTAATGAATCTCCCACCCCATCTGTGTTGCAAGAGATATCACAGTTCTAATAGATGCATACCTCGCTACTGGGGCGAAGGTCTTTTCGTATTCAATTCCTTCCTTCTGAGCATACCCCTTAGCCACAAACCTGGCTTTGTATTCCTCAACACTGCCGTCTACAACGTATTTGATCTTGTAGATCCATCTCGAACTTACCATTGATTGTCTTGAGGCCTTGGCACTACCTCCCAAACATTGTTCACCATTATGGAGTTGTACTCCTCTACCATCGCATCCAGCTAAACTTGATGTTGAGCTGCCTCCTGAAAACTGGGAAGCTCCCCATCATGAGCTACTAATACCTGATATCTATTTGAATGTTTTCGCTCCCTCTTGTTGTTCCTTGGTGCATTGATGAACTCCTCTGCATCTCATAGAATCAGACGAAATTACTTGCTCGTTCTTCCCCTGCCAGCAGGTGCTTCTGTTAGCTCCTCCTCATTTTGTGATTCTTCTTGACCCGAGGATGAATTCTTTTCTTCCGTTGGTTGAAGAGGTTTGACCAATAGTTCCTCTTTTGACTGCTCCTCAGAAGGCATTTCTCGAGATTTTCTGAAAGCCCTGTCTTCCATGAACTTCACATCCTGTCGAACTATTACCTTCCTACTGCCTGGAAGATAGATTTTGTATGCCTTAGCGTTCTTGCTATATCCCACTAGATATCCTTTCTCTGCAGTTTGATCCAACTTCTTCCTCTTTTCCTCGGGTATGCGGCAATATGCTAAGCTTCCAAATATTCTGAAATGACTGACTTCAGGCGTCTTCTCTGTGAAGACTTTCTCTGGAGTAATCTTACCCAATGCTTGATGAGGAGTTCTATTCTGAACATAGACTGCTATGTTGCATGCTTCTGCCCATAAGAATTTTGGCATATCCTGATCATACATCATGGCCCTAGCTGCTTCTACAATAGTCCTATTCTTTCTTTCTGCTACTCCATTCTGCTTTGGATTGTACGGAGCTGTCCATTCTCTTCTGATGCCCTCCTTAGCGCAAAAATCAGTGAAGTCCTTATCGACATACTCTCCACCAATATCTGAGCACAATTTTTTTTTCCTTCCCAGTCAGATTCTCCACTGGAGCCTTGAACTCTTTGAATCGACAGAAAACCTCGTCCTTGGTTTTCATAAAATAAATCTAAGTTTTCCTTGGGTGGTCATCAATGAAGGTAAGGAAGTACTCGGCACCACTAAGAGCTTTAGTGGACATGGGTCCACAGATATCTGAGTGTATCAATCCTAGTACACTCTTGGCCTGGTTTTTACTCCTAGGAAACGCTGCCTTGGCATACTTTCCTAGAGCACATCCTCTACATACATCATCTCGTTCCATACTAAGATTCAGAACTCCTGTTACAGTGCTCCTGAGGATTCTTAAAGCCCCATGGTGCAAATGTCCCATTCTTTTGTGCCATAGTTCGTTCAAATCCTTGTCTCCTTGACTACCTATTAGTGCCATTGGTGATTCTAGTTGTAGTCTCTACAACCTGTTATTTTTGATCCCAATTTGCATTTTCAGTTTCCATCTCGGGTGTTTGACGTATACTTTCTCCTTGACGAAGAAAATGTCATAGCCTTTGCCTTGAAGTTGCGATAGATAAAGTAAGTTCATCCCCAATCTTGGTACATGCAACACATTGGTAGCACGGAACCGTTCTTCCGTTTCTGTTTGAAAAACTATGGTACCCCTCCCTACTGGAGTAGATTTTTCCTTGTTCCCCATGGTGATTTGAAAGTTCATCTTCTCCTCTCGATAATCTGAAAAACATTCCCAGATTCCTGTCATATGCTAAGAGGCCCCACTCTCTATATATACCATATCTCTGATGATACAGAGCTAGTCACACAAGCCACTTCTTCTTCTAGCCTGGAAGCCAACATAGAGAAATCAAAATCACTCTCTTTTGCAATTTTTTGAAAATCTATGCGAGTCTCCAGACGTAGATGCCTTTGCATCATGGTCTCGACCCATAATTGATTTTCCCTTCCTGTGTCTGATTACTTGCTCTGATACCATGTTAAAATTCCATCACTGCAACCACTGATTTATTTTACCTACTTATTTCCCGATAAGTTATTTATGAAAATCCTTCAGTAAACATTAAAATAAATTCTGCTGCAAATATCACATCATAATAAAGAAACAAACACATGCACAAGAATTAACACATCGACACAAATATTTTGGACAATCAGTCCCCGGAAAAACCCAATGTGGGAAAACCGGTGCAGCAAGGGAGGATTTTATTATTCAACAATTCTTTAGTACAACTGGGTGCCAAACTGGCTTACCCAACAAAGAGAAAATTCTTCAGCACTTCCCCTAGTCTTAGCATCAGCTTGGATGATCTTTGCGTTGCTCCCAGACCCTTTGCATCAGCCCCTGCCTCTCTGTGTCAATACTGGGCCTCTCTGCGTCACCCACGTAGGCCCTCTAGTGATTGTGTAGTTTGCAGCCTTTGCGTTTGCCTCTCCAGCCTTTGCGTTTGCCTCTCCAACCTCTGCGTTGTTCCCCTGCTGCTGTTCTCGACTCTCTGTTCTGTACTTACTGCCTCTTGCTGCTCTCCAGACCACTAGTTCGAATTTCTCAACTAACCCCACTCCAGAAATCGAATTGACTGGTCTCCCTCAGTGTGTTCTCCAACTGACCCTCAAGCCTCTTCTTATACTTTTCTTGTTGGTCCTCCAAGGACCGAGATTAAATCTCTAATCAACGGCTAAGATTAGATTTGACTTGATCCATGACTTTTGGAACCTTCTAACCCAGTTTTATATTAATACCCATTAATATTTTATTTTTCCTAAGTTTAGACTTAGGAACTCCATTAAAAATATTGATTATTTTAATATCTGCCAAACCGGTTAGAATCTGCCCAAACCATTTCTGGTACTTGGGGATCTCATGTGCTCTAGCCTCTCCACCAATTTTCATGGCTAGAGCACATTCGATGCTACCCCAAATCAACATGAAGGTCCTGTATAGCATGGACATTGAGCTCTGGGAGCTCTAGGGGGCTTGGGGGTACTTCATGGAGCGATGAGCAACCATAGGGTGAATGGTTCAACCTTTCCCCTAGTGGTTTGCCATGTAGGTAGGTTGAGTGGTTCATCCTTCTCCTACTGAGACATAGTCATAGGGTGAGTGGTTCAACCTTCCCCTAGTGATTTGTTGTGTACATGGTGAGTGGTTCAGCCTTCCCCTGGGATACCCTTGGTGACATGTAGGCAAGATGAGTGGTTCATCCTTCTCCTGCTGAGACATCCTACCCATGTAGTCCGAGACTCATGGGAAGTACGTAACATTTGGCCAATGAGTAGGGAAATGAGGGTAGGGACCATAGTAGTATCGATGGACGCATCGTGTAACTATCGTACTCCCTATATGCTAGGATGATATTGATTTGGGATCAATTGGAATTGACTTCGGGTTAGTAAGAGTGATATAACTCACTCTCTTTTGGAACTGATTTTAGATCAGTAAGAGTGGTATGATACACTCTCTTTATTTGGAACTGATTTCAGATCAGTAAGAGTGGTATGAGACACTCTCTTTTATATGGGACTGACTTCGTGTCAGTAGAGGATGGTATGATACATTCTCAATCACTTCTTCTTCTTCTTAGTTCAGCATAGCAGAGCAGTGTAGGGCACTGATGGCAGAGATAGTATAGTTTGGCAGAGGTGTGATGCAGGAAAGTGTTCCCTCTGCGAACAGAGGCAACCCCTCTAGCCCTAGAGTGGGTCTAGTCACAAACAAGGACAAATCAACAATAGCTTTCCTTAAATAGTTCAAGTTGGAGGCTTACCTCAACCGGTGGTCGATGGAGTTTCGTTGCGCTGCTCCAGCTTTCGCTTCCTTCTTCTAATGAGTAATCAACCTGAAACAATGCAAAGGAAATACAACAAAGCACGTAACCGGAACAACAATGATCTATTTACCCACAAAGTCAAGAAGTCATGAGCTATCTAGTACATTACATACAAGACATAGGAAAACATCATTGATTGCATTAATTATGAAATAGAGTAAGCTTACAACCAAGGTCTTGACGTCACAAGCCTTCTCAGAGGGATCTAGCCAGCATGTTCTTCAAGCATTCACTCTATGAAGATGGATCTCCCAATACACAAGTCTCTCTCACTCACAAGTTTTACACAAGATCAAAGGCACTTCACAACCTTCCTCAAGCTATCAACAAACCCACACTTGTCACACTCACACCAGCTATCTAGCAAACTCACAGTACTATCAGCAACACTCCAAAGACTAAGAATTCCAAACTAACCGCACATAGCAATGGTGAGAGTTTAAATAGGAGAAGGAGTCTCCATCATAGGTGGGAGGATGAGCTTATCTCAAAGGAAGGTAGCACAAATGACGGAACAGCCACGCCAGAGAAAGGAGGGCGACATAAACAAGGCCAACAACCAGGTTTCGAGTCATCTGGAAGGCCCACTGTTGGAACAAATTCGCCCAATCTGGATCATCGCGGGAACATAACTGGTCTGCCGTGCTGACATCGCTATTAAATAACGTAGCTAGTCAGATCATCACGGGAGACTACAAGCGAGAGTTGTTTTGGCACATGAAATTCGACCATCGCGGGAATCACGTGTACTTCCGTGATGGCAGCGCTTATGGACTGTTTTGGAGCGCCCATCGGCGTGTTTTTTAGCCAACAAACGCGATGAGGCAGAAAATTTGGAAAAATGGGTCATTTGGCAACATCAGAGAGCATGAACATGAATGACTTTGGACTCATGACACAGTAGGAAGACTGGAGTGAAGACAGTGACAAATTACTATGTAACAGATGCCCCCTAAAATATGGAGCCCGAGAGAGAGGGAGGGGTGAAATGCGTTACGAAACTGATTGAACTAGAACACCATCTGGAAGAACCTGCACGCAAGTACAATTGATATCCCTGATAATGAAGTACATGTAGTCCAGGCATGGGCGCAGGCATCCAAAAGACATACGAAATAGGTCTGTGTTATGGACGCAGCCATCCAGCTAATGAGACCATGATGATGATAAAGGTATGGTTGCAGCCATCCATGAGGACTCAGGTATGGTCGTAGCCATCCATCAATGAGTCATGTGATCATAAAACCAATCCACGCAGCCCAAACATGCGTAATCTGAGTTCGGGGTCTTGAACCCATTCGATCATAGTATAAATTCTAACATGCGAATAGACGTGATGAGGTCGAGCATGATAGAACATCGCTTGATTACCGGTCAATGATGAAAACCGTTAACAAGCGCGAGAGAAACCACCAATAATGCTAATGGCTCTCAAGGTACTGTCCAGCACAATCCACAAAGTGTGAAAAAGGAGCTGAAGTCGAACACTCGTGGAATCACCCAATTGACGACCAATGATGGAAGTCAACTGTCAGGTGCGAAGAACTTGCCATTGAGGCATGCAAGCTCTAAGGTACCAAATGGGATCTCTAGATCAATCTCCTGGATAATGAGCTAAAGTCGACAGAAGACGACCCGTCGTAGGAGGGCCATAATGTTTCCCCCATCAATGACACGAGATATGGAACAAGAGGCAGATGGCGAAATAGAGTATCATAGGAGAAGACGAGGGTGTAAACTGTAGAAGGATTATACTCTTGAACATATCGGCGACACGACTCTGGAGGGGGGTGGCAGCATTCAGGCACCAAGGGATCAGAGGCTCGAAGGAGACGGCATGAATCGGATGGAGTGAGGCTAGAATGATGACCCAAACCCGCGGAAGGCCAAATGACGATGTATGGATGTCCCAACCCGACAAGAAGCAAAAAGTGTCGATGTTCAAGAGTGACTAGCTGCCATAGACAATCAATGATAAACCTGTTGTTGAGTCCAACTTAATAATAGTTTTAACGAGCCCTAGGAAGGAGAAGCTCGAGTCTCGTCATGGTGACGAGTCCAATGTCGTCAAGGTTTAATGAGTCTGACATAGGTAAAACTCGGAGTCTTTTTCATGTTTAGAGAGTTTGAAAAAGACACGGAAAAGAAAACTCCAGGGGGGTCATTTTTTGTAAAGTTGTGTCTCTCGAGCCCGAAAAAGTATAAAACGATACTCGAAAGAACCGCCCGACCATTATGACCGAGGAGTACTTTTCGTAGGTAGTGACTTCGACCCGAAAAAGTAGAAAAGCGGTCGGAAGCACGTCGTTTCGCAACCAGTAACGAGCCTGAAACAACAAAAACCCGGTAATCTTTTTGTGTTTAAACGATCGAAAAAAGAGCTTAAAGACGATATCCTCTCGTTTCTTTTTAACGAGTCAAGAGGAAAACTCAGCTATCTTTTCATGTTTCAAGTTGGAAAAGAGCTTAAGGATGACTTTTCGGGATCAAGTGTATATGAAACGGTCGTAATTCCACTACTTGAAGCTCTGCACAAAAACCACATTGCACGTAAACCCGTTCGAGATAATATGAACAATACATATAAAAACAGTTAAAAAGCACATTTTGACTATCCATATGGTAAAACAATGAGAAAAAACCCACATTTATGAAATGTAATTTTTAAATTTGCCAAAATCACTATAAAAAAGGATTAACCCATTCATTTTTACCATAGCACTGTTCAATTCATCATGGAGCAACTTGGAGCACTGAAGTTGGCGAGCGAAATTCGGCCCCGTCCGTGCATCATTAGTCTCGAAACTTGTTCCGGGTAGACACACATTGCCCTGCGCTCCATTTTAATACTCTTTTCATGTGTTTTGAACATTCCAAGTGTTAGTTTAGGCGGGTTTTAAAACCGAGTTCCGTCGCTCGGTCATCGCGGGTTTACCCTGCGATGGCCGAAAAAATTTACATAAGGCGCGCCCCGATCATCGCGGAAAAGTGGTGTACTTTCGCAATGATCGCGAAAAACTTGAACTAGCGACCTCGCACCATCGCATCTGTTTTTAAAACAGACGCGATGACACCGCGAACTCATGATTTTATGCAAATTCCACGTTGAAATTTCCAAAAGAAGTGCTAATCCAATTTTCCTCGTCCTGTAGGCTATAATGGAATTTGTCTGGCAAGAACGCACACATGATAACAACGATATAGAAGCTTTTGCCGATGTGGGGTGCCGAAACGCATTACAGGCATGCGGATTGCTCAAATTCTTCCTAACTCCACACCTGCGGTCACAACCTGACTTGCTGGAGCCACTGATCAGGGCCTGGAGTCCCACAGATGGGAAATTCATCATTCGAGGCTGGGATATTGAGTTTGACTCTACAGACATATTTTTTGACCGGGCTGTCCCGTCGAGGTGAGAGGCCCATTCTGGAGGGGTAGTGACCTGGGGGTGATTTCTTAGATATGCCGATAGCTCAAGTGTGCCCACGGGTACGCAAGACAAGGAGTGGGAAGGTGGCAATCCCAACAATGGACGATGTAGTCCTTCGTGCTATGCTTTTCATGGTGACATGGGCAGCGGGCTCCCAAGCCCAACATGAGGCTTCGAAGACTCAGCTCCGGTTGGCTCCCGAGTGTCTCAATCCCACCATGTTTAATTGGGCAGAGACGGTGACGGCGAACATAAAGAGGCAATTGACCAACTGCCGTCGCGGAGAGACGAAGTAGTTTGGTTATGGATCCATTTTAGTCTCACTCATGCTGGAGCGAGTGCCGACCCTGTAGTTGCAAGACATGGATTTGGACTTACCCAGGCCACGTGAGACGAGGGCCACGCGATGGGCTCACGTCATGCCACGAGGAGGTGGCGGACGACCAGTGGCGTGGGGGACATTTTTCCGAGAGTGGCTGGAGCGACAGACGATTTTCGTGGAGGATTGGCCGTATGCTGGCATGGATTTCCGTGGAGATCTTGACATGCAGCTGCCCGCTGGAGAGCAGTGGGATGACGGTGGTAAGACACTTGATCACAGTTTTTGCATTTTTGATTTTTATGATGTTTTTTTATTTTTTCATGTACATGTCCTAATGACGAACGCTATGGTATGCAGATGTAGGACCAGTAAGACCCCTTGGGTAGGCTTCAGAGGCGCGGAGGGACGCGCAGGGCATTGCAGCACTAGCCTTGGCTCCTCTGGCAGATGATACGATGGAGACAATGATCTAGAACCTTGAGGGCTTGCTAGCAGGGATTGCAGATTACATGGGGATCGAGGAGGTCCTTAGAGTGTCCCAGATCCACACAGTAGGAGTGGAACCCAGGATGCACTGCCTGTTGAGGCGGGTGACACGAGCAGCAGTGTACTATAGGGAGCACAACCCACCGCAGTAGACACCTAGGTTTTTATTTCCTGCTGGTGATTTTTTGAGAGACGTGTCTTAGATGTATGGAAAACACAAACTCTATTTGGACGTGTACACTTATTTTTGAGTGCCTCCGTGCGCCACACGATATATATATATATATATATACATATTCCTATGGTCTATTATTGTGCTTTATATGCTTTCTTGTATGATGTTTTGATTATATGTTACGCAAATGTCTGTCCAATACATGATTAGCCAATGCATCAGTTAACGTGTTTAATTGTCGTGGAATATACTGATATGTAATGAAATCAAAATTCCTTTTTAACAATTTAACACGTAAATACAACCTTAAAATGCGATGGTCTCTGACGGAATATCGCCCATTGAGCTGGTGGACGACAAGTTGAGAGTCCAGGTTCACAACCAATGCACGAATACCGAGATTAATTGCCTCAGCCAGTAACTCAATCACAACACTATATTCAGCGACATTGTTTGTGGTACAACCTAAACACACACCTTGAAGATCTATTAGCTCACTATGAGGATCGTAGATCACCCATGCCGCAGAGGACAAGTTGCGGGTACTGCGGCAGGCACCATCGGCAAAACCAACGTAAGGTGCACCAGACATCTGCACAAGAAGCAAAAGACACAATAAGCGGCAATCATGCCTTCTCACCAAGCCAAAAACATGAAAACACACACACACACACAACACACCTGCTAAAACACACGTATGTACAAACCAAAGTGCATGGAATTCACGCATAGTGCTTTTTCAAGTACAACCCGTTTCGGGGCTTGTCGAGAGGATTCCCTTCATAATCAATTAGCTCGTAGGTCCCTTTCTGCAAAACTCTCTTTACAATATAAGGCCCCAACCACATGGGCTCGAGTTTGCCTGCCCCTAGCTTATCATTCGCTTGATCGTAGAGCAGGACTAAATCTCTCTCAACAAAAGAACGAAGATGGACAGTATGATCGAAGTGAGTTTTCACTCTCTTCTTCTGTGCTTCGATCGCTAGAGAGGCTAGCTGACGGGTCTCGTCCAGCCGTTCTAGGTAAAGAAGGCATTCTTCTACTGGAGTAGTGTTGGGAAGTAGTTCGACGGCCAACTTCAAAGAAGGGATCTCGCACTCGATTGGAAGGGTAGCCTCCAGTCCGTAAACTAATTGAAATGCAGTGAAACCGGTGGCATCTTTCACCGAGATTCGGTAGGCCCACAAATTAGAGAACAACATCAAGTGCCAGTTAGACTTGTGCATGCCAACGGTACGTTGAAGCATTGTAACTAGAACCTCGTTGACGGCTTCTACTTGGCCATTGGCCTGAGGATAGTATGGAGTCGAACTATCATGCCGTAAGCCTAGCTGGGTTGTTAGCTCGGTCATCATGTGATTACGGAAATGCTTCCTGTGATCAGTGACGATAGCCTGAGGGACTCCGAATCGTGAAATAACATGGTTAAACAAAATTGCGCTGCTGTGTGACTGTCTTCAGATAATGTGGGCATTGCCTCAGCCCATTTTGTGAAGTAATCAACGGCAACAATAATATACCCATGCCCCCCGGCCGAGCGAGGGTTACAGGTCGTATAATCAATGCCCCATTTTGCAAAAGGGTCGACGGTAACAACAGGGTGAAATGGAGCGGGAAGCGCACGCATCTTCCGCTGGTAGATTTGGCACTTGTGCTAGGAGCGGACGACAAGAATACAATCCTTAAAGATGGAGGGCCAGAAATAACCGGCGCAGAGGATCTTTTGAGCAGTAGCATATCTGGACATGTGACCACCACAGGTGCCAGAATGGCAGTCATTCAAAACTCGCTCAGCTTCCTCGAATGTTAGGCATCAACGGAGAACGGAGTCGGTGCCGAGACGGTACAGGGTGTCCCCAATGATATGATAGGGCTGAGACTGATGGCAAATCCGTCGTCGAGCATCCTTAGACACATCACGAAAAGAGGACGTCTGCAGATATACAATGATATCCCCGTACCAGGGATCGAGGGTGCTAATTAGGAACAGAGTTTCGTCCGGGATATGGTCCTCTGACCGAGAGGGCGCGGTAGGAGATGGCAAAGAGCAAAGTAACTCAGCAAAGACAAGGGATTTCTTAGACTTGGCGGTGGTGAATTCCAAGTCGAACTCTTGGAGGATAATGATCCACTTCGAGTACTTGCCCCCCAGCAACTGACGTGACAAAATGTATGTCATTGGGTTGCAATCAGAAACCACGGTCGTAGTGCACAACAAGATATAATGGCGGAAACGTTGGACGGCACAAGTAGCTGCCAGTGCCAACTTCTCGACGTAAGCGTATCGAGTTTTGTATCTAGAAGATTGCGACTGAGATAATATATGACATGCTCAGGGTCATCATCGTCATCTTGAACGAGAACCATGCCAATAGTGGTATTGGCAGCGGCCAAATACAGAGTATAGTCGCGATGATAATTCGGAGGACGCAACAATGGAGCGGAAACAAGGAGACCCTTGAGACGCTCGAAGGACTCTTGAGTAGCGGCATCCCAATGAAAAGGAGTATCTCGCTTCAATAACCGCGTGAAATATTTAGCCACTTCGGCATAGTTCGGAATGAATTGTCTTAAAAAGTTCGCTTTGCCCTGCAAACTCTGCAGCTGCTGCAAAGAAGCAGGGGGAGGAAGATTCAGAATAGCCTCGACTTTAAGGGGATCCAAATGGATGCCCTCTCGAGAGACAATAAACCCGAGCAGTCTGCCTGACTCAACACAGAAGACACACTTATGAGGATTGAGCATGATGCGGTAGTGTCGACAGCGGAGAAAGATTTCGCGAAGATGAACGGGTTGGTCCTGGCGTTTTGCTGAATGAGCTGGTAGATCATCCAGGCAGGGTTGTACAATGTGACGAATGTCATGAAATGCATAGGACATTGCACGTTGGAAGGTAGCACCAGTGTTCTTCAAACCGAAAGGGAGCTTTTTGTAGGCGAAAGTGCCCCACGGACAGATAAAGGCAGTCTTGTGCTGATCGGCGGGTGCAATATTGATCTGGTTATACCCAGAAAAACCATCCATAAATGAATACATTTCGCTCCCAGCACACTCATCAATGAGCTGATCAATGAAGGGTGTGGGGAAGTTATCTTTGGGACAGGCCCGGTTAATATCACGATAATCAACACAGACTCGAATGGTACCCTGTTTTTTAGTCACAGGGACGATATTGGAGACCCAATCTGTAAGTGGGATGGGGTAAATAAAACCAGCCTTAAGAAGCTTTTCAACTTCCGCTTTAATGGCTGCAGCCTTTCGGGGGTGCACGGGGCGTAGACGTTGACGAATAGGCTTAGTGCCCGGATACGTAGGTATCTCATGCACCATTATGCTAGGATCAATGCCGGGCATTTCTTCATAGGACCAAGCAAAAATGTCACGAAATTCGTGAAAAAGATCAGTATAGAGCTGAATTTCCTCTGGAGTACAAGATACTCCGATATGGATATGCTCTACAATCCCTGATTTCACAGAGATGTCGATGGGTTGGGTCTGCGTGATGTTTCCCATATTTCCTTCAGAAGACACTTGATAAATTTAATGGGTGTCTGAAGGGGTTGAGATGGGAGACAAGGAGCAAATTGCTCGAGACAGGTAAGCATTTCCCGGTGGGCAGGGAGGAACGAGGAACGATGGTGATGATCAGACCAAGGGGGTTCCTCAAGAGACATGGTCTCAATAATGGCTTCATTAGAAGGAAATGTTTCCTTTAAAGGATCCGAAGAAGCATCATCTCCAAGCCAAGGGGAATGAGCGTACGAGTCGGGAGCCCTGCCTGAAGGAGCAAGTTTAGAAGGTGGAGCCGATGCAGAAACAATTTCGACGTAGTTGAGCTCGGCAGGACTCAACGGCATCTCATCGCCCCAAGATTCTACCTGATCAGCGGGGGGAAGAACCCACGGATCAGAGCGAACGGAAATCATATTGATAGGAGCGACGTTAGGAGGTGGGAGTGAAAAAACACCCATCAGGGCAGGATCTTTAAAAAGTCCGGCTCCCACACTCTCATATGGGATGGAGGTATGCTCCACAAAGGGCACGTTGCCTTCGGAAGAGGAAGCAAAGAAGGACAACTGGTCTATGGTGATGATCTTCCCTTGATGAGGGAAACGAATGACACAGAATAGAGATGAAGTCACGGCTCGCATGGCGTATGTCCAGCTACGTCCGAGAAGGAGGTTGTAGGTAAGATTAGCATCAACAACTTCAACTTCCACTTCGACCGTCTTCCCTTCCAAAGAAATGGGCAAATTTGGAGTATACCATAAGGGCGAGACTCTCTCCCATCAAAGGCTTCCAAGGTCGTAGGAGACTGGCTCAGAGTCGGAGAACCAATAGCCTTCCAACAGGCAACAGACATGATGCAAGTTGAAGCGCCTTCATCAATGACTATACGATGAATCGTTTTGGAATTAATAATGACTTGTATGAGGAAGGCAATTTGGTGAGGCAGTCTCGGTATATGGCTTTCTAGGTCAAAAGTAATCAGATCCGAGTCAGCCGGGTCTATGCCACCGATGGCCGATAGCAAGGACTTCCTCTGAGAGGGGCAGCTCTGGAGTACTTCTAAGGCGGACATAGTTGACGGAGCCTGGGCTAAGTCCTCAATGATGCTGTAGTGCTAGGCAGCACGAGCATTAGGGTTGTAAGAAGATTTCCGGAGTACACCTTTCGGAGGGGGTCGGACGGGCGTCTCAGTGCTAGGTCTCTCGATATGGAGCGGGCCAGAACTGGACGAAGGAGCACGAGAGGGGACCTCAGGCTCTTTCCCGGCAGTGGACGGATACTCTTTTGCCCGAGCATTGATGTCGACGGGAATTGTCCCAGCCATAAATACTTGAGAACCAAAGAGAGAAGAGGATTGAGATGGATCAGCCACCATTTGTGTTTGTTGTGAGGGAAAAGGTTCTTTGAGCACAGCAGGAGTCCCGGGAGCGCCTTTCAACAAACGACTAACTTCAGACCGCCTCAAGCAGTCTTTGGTATAGTGATCCTCGTCACAGATAAGACAAGGGTACTTAGGCTTGCGTTTGGCGCCTTCCTCGGGTGGAGGTTTAGGGGAATCCTGCTTAGGTTGATCCGCTTAATTATTTCCTTTTCCCTTCTTTTTTCCTTTCGAGGCTTTGTCCGCCGTGGTGGACTGGACGACATTAACCTCGGAAGTACTACTAGAATTAGATACAGCCTGAGAAGTGTTTTCATTCGAAGCATTCGACTTTTGCTTCCTAGGGTTCGCGGAAGTTTTCTTTGAAGGCGGATTAACGAAACCGATGATACCGTCAACAGATGGCGTTGGCGGGGCTTTGGAAGTTTCGGGTCTCGGGGCATCAGGCAAATAATCATATAGCGTACCGGACTGGGAGTAAACCAAGTCAAGGTACTGAGCGCGCGCAATAGCTTGCTCTTCAGTTACACATGCCCCCATAGCAATGTCTTGTGCTATCGGACCGACGAATGAGGTCATAAACCAGTCGGTGAGAAGCTGATCGGGAATCCAAAACTTAATCAAACGACGACGCCGTCTCCATTCATGGATATGATCAGAGATATGCGTAGCCGTTGTCTGTTTTAAGGATGTCAGGAGGTGTGTGCCCGTTTCATATCGGATGGGCAACTGAAAATGAGTTAAAAACGCCATAGCCAACGAGTTAAAATCTTGAAAAGGTCCGCGAGATAACTCAATATACCATTTAGCAGTAGAGCCAGTGAGAGTCCTTTGAAAAAGGCGGAGCTGGATTGAATCAACAAGGCACGAATTCGATGAACACCATAGTTGATAAGTCATGACGTGAGCTTGGGGATCTTCTCCAGCCTTACCATCGAATTTGGGACAATCACCGGGAATTTTAGTTGGAACCGGGGGCCAATACAGATTATAAAGAATAGGATCATTGGTCAGTTTGGACACATCCGGTAATTCCAAGTTCCAACGTTGCTAAAAAGGGTAATTGAGGGTTAAAGGACATCTGGGGCTGTGGGTAGGAAGGAGTACCAGAGTTCCAGCCAGTTGGCGGTTGCCCCCATTGATTTTGTCAAGACGGATTTGGCCCAGGAGGGTTTTGTCTGTAGGGATTCTGTCCATAGGGGTTATAGGATGGCTGACTCTGGATTTGCCCCCCAGCATTCCATTGATTACCAACTTGGCCTGCAGGAGCAACATAAGGTTGCTGGTAATTCTGATAAGGACTCACCTGCAATTGTTGATAATTTTGATACGGGGCAAATTGAGTTTGCCCTTGGGATTGCTAGAAACCATAAGGCGGCTGGGCTCCAAACTGAGCCTGAGAGGCAGGCTGTGTTTGATAAGTCGGTTGGGGTTGAGGTCCAACCTGCATTTGAAAGCCGGATTGGGTCTGGGGCCTAGTCTGGGGCTGAAAACCGGGTTGAGCCTGAGAAGCAACAATCATTTGAGTGCCCGGTTGAGCAGGCCCAGAAGGATGTCCTTGAGAGAATTGAGGCTGAGCCATCTGGCCAGAAGGTTGACCCAGTTGAAATTGAGATTGACCCTGTTGACCACTACGTGTCAACTACCCATAGCAGTACACCCCCTTTTCTTCGCAAAAGGGATAGCGCTTGAGCGATGTGTCCGTGCCATTCGACAGTCATCGTCAAATTGATCATATTATGTTGTAAACCCAGTCTATATGTGTGAATTGTAAATAATCTTAGCAGAGTTGAGTCATGTATGTAAATTGCCTAGGTGGACCTAATTTTCTAGTGATAATCTACGTTCCGGAAGGTTTTTGTCTCACCAATTCATGATCGGCAGAGTTTTCCTTTAGCCTAACCCCAACGCCGGAATGAATTTTGTCATTAGAATCTTAGAGGAATCCTAGTGTGTTGATCTGCTAGATTATATTTGGTTGCAGAACTGGGTGGTCTATGAGGGTCTATGTCTAATGGGTTTTCCCCTTTGAGATGTAAAATTGTAAAAGTCATGATGTAAAGTGTCTTGAGGGTTAGAAAATGTTTTAATCCCCTCATAAGTCCTAAGTCCTAGGTCCTAGGTGATTTTTCCAAAGGCTAAGTTCGAGGATCCATTTAAAAAATAAAAAATAAAAATAAAAAAAATAAAAAATAGAAAAATAAAAATAATAATAAAATAATAATAAGTCAAATTTTTGAATAAATAAACACAGAATTTTAATTTTTTAATATATTAAAATGCATTTAAAAATTCGACGGATGAGATTAAAAGAAATCTTTATCCTCATCGACGGTCGAGATTAGTTTGACATGGATCACTTGAACTAGCCGTTGTGAATTTTTCCTTTAAATAGGGTGCTAGGGGTCATTTGAGATCAGATTGGATCTGAGAGTCTGGTGCTAAAGAAAGCTCTCTTGTAGTCATTTTCTTTGTGCAATAAAAAAAGACTTTGGGGTTAAAAATCTTGCTGGTGTTACTCTTCTGGAAGTGCTGTAAGATGATTTATTTTTCTGCATAATTTTATTTTCAGCCATCGATTATAGCTTGATGAAGATTGATTTAGGCACAGGTATCTTGTCTGATCTCTGGGGTTTGAATGATGGTTTAGATTCTAAAATATAATGGCAGGTATCTCCATTTGATCTGGAATTCACTATTGTTTTTTCCCTCTATGTTAATGGTTGATTTTAAGCTGTGCAGGAAATCTTAGTTTTGAGTTTATCGGGCGTTAGGAGAAGTTCTCGGCTGAACCAGCCAACTCCCGGATTGCATTTTCTAAAAGAGCCCAGCCAGTTTTAATCCCGGGCTTATCATCTGAATTTTTTTATGAATGCATGCAGGGTTTTTCTGAAACACCTCACATTAAGTTTAAAATTCTGAAAATATTTCTGTGGCATAACAATAAATCTGGCTACCTAGAGCCTTCAGTTTGTAAATACTGTAATTATTTAGCTGTTCTTAAGGTTTTTAGGGTTTCATTTATTTTTTGGCATTTTCAGGTTCTGGCTGTTTGTTTACAGGTTGCATGTTGCAGATCTGAAGTCGAAATCTGATTCTGAAAGCCAGATCTAGGCCCTGGAGGGTAAGATCTGGCCTCAGAACCATTTCTTGCAGAGGCATTACTCCTGCAGTCCAAGTTTTCTTTTTTTGGATTTGGGAACTGTTATTCGAAGGTTTTCGTTGAGAAATCTGAAGCAGAGCAGTTTAAATTTTTTTGAGATTTCTGGAAAATATTTTTCTGGTAAAATTTGTTTGGATTGATTGGCTGCCTGGTAGGGTTTCATGCTGCATCAAAATTTCAAAAAAAAAATTCAGGACCCTCAGGCCTCTATCATTGCTGCTGGTGCCTTCAAAATCTTTCCGCAGCTCCCTTGGCTCCTGCGCAGTCTTCATTTCATTGATTCTTCTCAGATCTCCATTGCTGCTTCAGCTATTTTTTCCACACCGACGAAAATCCACAATTTTTTGTCCGCTGCCATACGAAGCTCCCTCAGTTCATTGCACCCTTTGCTCTTTTCCCCACATAATCTGCGTGGTGACCCTGCAACGTCTGTGTCCCATTGCCCATTTTCAAATGCTTTGCCTGCGTCCTGCTCCAGTGTTTTTCAAATCGCTGCCACTTCCAGCTGCAAGCCAAACCAGCTGCGTACTCCATTGCCTTCCTCGCGTGGTGCTCCCAAACGTTGCCCACGCCTTCACCTCCAAATCGCTGTTCATCCTCCTCCATACGCTGCCGCTCTCTGCCATCGAACTAACCTGCAAAACAAACGCTGCTCAAATCTGCTAGAACTCCTTCTCCTGCTGCGTATTTCTCCTCAGCCGTCACCTGTACATTCACACAATAAAACATTACATTTTTTATGCGTTCATTTAAGGTTTAAATTTTCCTTAGGTTTGATTTTATTTTGTATATATTTCTTTAGGCTTAAATTTTAGTTTTAGAATTAGCTTTTAAATTGATGCTGTTTAAATTTACTTTTTTTTTGTAAAGTTTCAATTTCATTAATGTTATTATAATTAGATCTTAGGATAGTTTTTATATTGTTTTAGTTTGGATTTCATTCTCAATATATATATATATATATATATATATAAAAATCATAAATGTTTTTTTTTTAAAATAAAAAGGTTCCTATAGATTAGAGTTTAGTTTCAAATTTATTAAATTTTTGTTTTAGTTTTAGATTTAGACTTCTCTAAATTTAGATTTAATTTTGTTTAAAGTTAGATTTTAATAATAAAAAACCATAAAATATAAAAATCATAAAATATTTGAAAATAAAAAGAATTCGGTTTTCATTTTGTATATATTAGATGTTAATTTTCATTTTGTTTAGACTTATTAAATCTTAGTTTTAGTTTTAGTTTTTTTAGATTTAGATTTAGATTTAGATTTAGTTTTTATTTTTATTTTTATTTTAAAAATATCAAAAAAAAAGTTCCTTTATTTTCTATAGATTAGGTTAGTTTTAGATTAGATTTTTTTTTTAGTTTCGTTTCATTTTGAATTTTAAATTTTAAAATCATAAAAAATATAAAAATCATAAAAATTATAAAAGCATAAACAGTTTCTTTTAGTTTAGATTTTTTAATTTTATTTAGGTTTTAGTTTTAATGTTTTGGTTCATTTTTTCTATTTCAGACTTATTTAAAGTTTAAATTTTGATTTAAAAAAAAAAATCATAAAAGGTTGAAAAAGTTTTTTTTTTAGACTTTAGATTAGATATTAGATCTAATTTAGTTTTATTTGATTTTAGTTTTATTGCATTTTTATTTAAAAATAAATAAATAAATTGGAAAATTTTTGCCAGATTCTGCCTTGGCTCAAGGGGTTGTCATTTTTGCGATATATCTTTTTCTACTAAAATTTTGATGTGGGATTAATGTTCATCATTTTCATGTGGTTAAACATGCTTGAATGATCATTTAAAGATTAGCTATATGAAAGTGATAAGTGGTTGGCATTTGAAATTTACGAGGTTATTTAAAGCATTTAATCTTTCGTATTTTAATTGCTGGAATATCGTTAAGCCATTGAGCATTTGTCGTTTGTCTCGCACTTGGCAAAAGTTAACCTTTGTTTGAGTTATTTGATGGTAAATGATTGTTAATGAGCTCATATTTCTGCAAGCATTTGATAAATAATCATTAAGTTATTAACTCCATAAGGCAACGGCC
Organism: Pinus tabuliformis; assembly: GCA_031772625.1. Classification (NCBI taxonomy): domain Eukaryota; kingdom Viridiplantae; phylum Streptophyta; class Pinopsida; order Pinales; family Pinaceae; genus Pinus; species Pinus tabuliformis. The sequence goes on along the minus strand of CM062813.1, from coordinate 970,828,127 downwards.
TATTAACTTAATAAAATCAAATAAGTGCTTGTTTTCCCTTGTGTCTCCCAACCCAACTGGTCCACAATTGGTCATCCATTGTCCCATAGGGTCTACCCCCCTTAGCAGCGGGAGACAGGCTTAAAGGGAGAGATCGGGGATCAGGGTGATAGCCCCCGGTCTGAGCGTTGTTGTGACCATCTGTGCGACAACAGACCCATCTGCCCAAAAGGTTGATCTTGCTGGGTGTTGGGCTGTCCTTGCACAACTGAGGGTTGTCTTGATAGACCAGATGGCTGAGCGGACTGGACAGTTGGTTGGCCTTGCTGAACGTAAGGTTGACCGACTTGCCCAGAAGGATAACCTTGCTGGACACCAGGTTGACCTTGTTGCATGTAAGGTTGTCCCGAATTACCAGAGGGTTGCGCAAAATAGGTAAAAGACGGACCACCAAAGGCCGAAGGTTGTTCCTGAAAGGGTTGTCCTTGTGGGCCTCCAGGTTGCCCTGGATAAGACTGCCCGTAATACCGCTGCCCATGAGAGGTTTGCATGTAAGACGGTTGGCTTTGATGAGGTGGTCCTTGAAGATGTGCAGGCGATACTTGGCCACCGCTGTAACCAGTGGGGGTCCAAGCAACGGATAACGGGACCGTGACCTCAACCGTAGGCTGAGGTGGCAGAGGTCCGCGATAATAGATATGAGCTCCTCTAGAATCATAATAATGAAAAGGATTTTGAGGATCCACATTCTGAAGAGCATGTAAATGCTGATCGTATGCCCCCCCTACTGGGATAGAACCAGAAGAAGGTGGGGCACCTAGTGTAGGGTCAACAACTCTGGGTATGGATGCCGATGGGCCACGATAAGCTGACCCTGAAAAAGGTCCAGCAGTAGCGGTCACAACTGAGGATACAGTAACGGCACCGACAACGGGGGTTGAAGAAGCCACACAGACAGTTGGAATAGTCAGGATGGAAGTGACAGGCATATTGTGAATTTGAGGAATGAAGGAATCCGAGGTCGGAGTGATGGTGTGTGACCACATAGAACTCGTAGGGGGAGTCCTAGAAGACATAATGTCCCTCAACGCCTTATAGCATAAAGGCAACGTAACACCAAGAGGGGTGATACGGAAGGGTGGAGTTTCCGTTGAGGTGGGAATTTCACCGCTCGTCGCAACGATTCTTCACTCGTGACGGGGGATGTGTCCTCCATATCAGAAGAAGACATTGGGATTGAAACACTAGGAGGAGTACCGGGAATATCTTCTTCGGAAGGTTCCCAAACGGGGTTCCAGTGAATTTCGTAAGTCTCGTCCTCTGGAGCGCGAGAGTTAATCGGTTGGATACTCGGAATAACAGGGAGAGTATCACTCACAACCGGTACCTCAGGGACAATAGAAGGAGGAGACCCTTGGTCACTCGGAACAGGAGACGGGATTGGTGATTCCGCCAGGATCCTACTCAAGGCAACTTAAAGAGAAAGGACCCTACTCAAGCTAACACAAACAAGATCTAACCGGGTAAATGTGAATTGTGGCCGAATAAATTTTAAGACACAAGAACAAAACTTGACCTTTTCATTTTTAAAGAGTCGAGAAAAGGACAAAAGATAACTCTAGTCGCCTTCGAATATTTAATGAGCTTGAAGTGACAAGTGCTCAGATGGACTTTTTCTTTTAGGGAGTCCGAAAAAGAACGAAAGTGACTACTCTGGAGAACTAGGCAAAAGGTTTATCAGACAAATCCGTAAAACTGCACATACACCTTGGCAGTCATATGACAACCAAGGACTTTCCGTACGACAGTGAATCTTCCCGAATGCCGTGTTTGGTGCGTTACGGCTTGTAAGGCGGTAGACACAGCTTCCTATGGATAAAGGATGATAACCTAGTGGGGTCTTCCCATATACTCGATGGTACGTGGGAGCACAATTCTGTACTAGACCACTATTGAGTCACCGAAAGAGGAATCATCCACCCTTGAGTGGAAACAGAAGTGACTAGGTTTAACGACGCCGGAGGACGTCTCTAGCCTAGACTTCTAAATGTGTGCGTTATGTTCCAATGCGTTGTTAGATTTATTTAGTTCATTTTAAAGTTGATCTTGGATTATGTTTCAGTTTTCAGGCCTTATCGTATGTATATAACAAAACCTAGGATGCAGCTAGAATGAATGAAATATCCTTTTTCTTCGATGAACACCTACCTCTGGGAGGGTAGAGAGATCATTCCCAAACCAAGAAAACCAAGGCAACAAAACAGTCACTCAATGTAAGCAGACATCAAACGCTAAAGTGCACGGATACTACTAATGAGAGATTTAATCGTTCGCTTTTCAATATGCAACTTGAAATGCAAATTCACTTTCACTTTCGCATGCTAAATGAAATGCAATCTTTTTGATTTTGATGCCTTTAATCTAAAAGAAACCAATAAGCAACAAACAAATGTGGAAAAACAGTTGATCCAAACAATTGTAATCTATGTCCGGGTAGTGAAGAGAAATCGAATCAATGCTGAGATTGGTCCAATAGCAATCACTAAACAATCAACCAAAAGTAAGCAAAGGGGAAGGCTCAATCAAACCAATAGCAAGCAACAAACGAAACCTTGCAAACAAGCAACCAAGCGAAACTGATCCAAAGGACTTGAAACAATAAAACTAGGTCACAAAGCAAAAAGACAAGATTCGTTCAACAAAGCTCACAAGAGAGTGCCTCAACCTCTAAACAGTGAAAAACAAGTCATCAAACAAGTGAAAACAACAAAGGACTAGCAAGACTGATGGATTTAGGAGGTAGAATTGAAAATTCAATTCTACAGCAATCAGCGTGGGCAATACACTAGCAATAAAGCGCTGATAAAGAACAACACGCAGCAACAAAGCGATGACAGCGCGGAAGTACACGACTTTTCCGCGATGGTCCGATTGACAGAACTGTTGCGACTGTTAAGCGTAATTACGCTATGAACAGGATACTACAAAAGGGGTGACACGATAACAGCGCGACTGTTAAATTAAAAACCGCGATGATGTTCAAAACAGTAACAGGGGAAGGAAAAACTCCCAAACCAAAGACAATCAATCTTTAATGAAATAAGAGCATTTCCCAGATCAGACCAGGAAACTCAGAAAACAGGTAACTAATCCCCAAAACTTCAAAAGAGAGCAGAACAAGACCAAGACAAGAGTAAACAAGAAAAGAACAAAGGCCAGCTCCCCAGTGGAGTCGCCAATTTGTGATGCAGGAAAGTGTTCCCTCTGCGGACAGAGGCAACCCCTCTAGCCCTAGAGTGGGTCTAGTCACAAACAAGGACAAATCAACAATAGCTTTCCTTAAATAGTTCAAGTTGGAGGCCTACCTCAACCGGTGGTTGATGGAGTTCTGTTGCGCTGCTCCAGCTTCCACTTCCTTCTTCTAATGAGTAATCAACCTGAAACAATGCAAAGGAAATACAACAAAGCACGTAACCGGAACAACAATGATCTATTTACCCACAAAGTCAAGAAGTCATGAGCTATCTAGTACATTACATACAAGACATAGGAAAACATCATTGATTTCATTAATTATGAAATAGAGTAAGCTTACAACCAAGGTCTTGACGTCACAAGCCTTCTCAGAGGGATCCAGCCAACATGTTCTTCAAGCATTCACTCTATGAAGATGGATCTCCCAATACACAAGTCTCTCTCACTCACAAATTTTACACAAGATCAAAGGCACTTCACAACCTTCCTCAAGCTATCAACAAACCCAAACTTGTCACACTCACACCAACTATTTAGCAAACTCACAGTACTATTAGCAACGCTCCAAAGACTAAGAATTCCAAACTAACCGCACATAGCAATGGTGAGAGTTTAAATAGGAGGAGGAGTCTCCATCAAAGGTGGGCAGATGAGCTTATCTCCAAGGAAGGTAGCATAAATGACAGAACAGTGACGCCAGAGAAAGGAGGGCGACATAAACAAGGCCAACAACCAGGTTTGGAGTCATCTGGAAGGCCGACTGTTGGAACAAATTCGCCCAATCTGGATCATCGCAGGAACATAACTGGTCTGCCGCGCTGACATCGCTATTAAATAACGTAGCTAGTCAGATCATCGTGGGAGACTACAAGCGAGAGTTGCGCTGGCACATGAAATTCGACCATCGCGGGAATCACGTGTACTTCCGCGATGGCAGCGCTTATGGACTATTTTGGAGCGCCCATCAGCGCGTTTATTTAGCCAACAGACGCGATGAGGCAGAAACTTTGGAAAAGTGGGTCATTTGGCAACATCAGAGAGCATGAGCATGAATGACTTTGGACTCATGACACAGTAGGAAGACTTGAGTGAAGACAGTGACAAATTATTGTGTAACAAGAGGGATTAGCAGATAGAGTTCTCCCGAGATGAGAGGGACTGTTAAAATTGGCAACTAGGGCCAAACTCCATGTGGGTCTACTTATTCATGGTCGTTGATATTTTTCTTGGATTCCTCTCATTGAGAGGTGTATGATTGATCTAAAGATCATTCGATTTTGATAAGTATTCATGGTGATATGAATTTATTTGTGTTATGGGACAATTCGTCAAGGTCGTCCAATGACCAAGTTGCCCCCATCTATCCTCAACCTTTTACTATAAAAGGAGGTGGCTTGCAAGTCATTTGTCACTCATCTCATGTGATCTTTTCCTTTCCACTCGTTTGGGTTTTGGTGGAAGGAAAAATCACTAAGAGTATACGCTGCCCTTATGGATGCCCTAATTCCTATACGCTGTTATGGAAGCTTAACCTATACGCTGTCATGTTATGGAAGAATGGAAGCCTAACCTTTGTGCTGTCATGTTATGGAAGAATGGAAGCCTAATTCCTATACGATGTTATGGAAGCCTAACCTATACATTGTCATGTTATGGAAGAATGGAAGCCTAATTCCTGTACGCTGTTATGGAAGCCTAACCTATACACTGTCATGTTATGGAAGGCTAATTCCTATATGTTGTTATGGAAGCCTAAATCTAATACACTGTTATGTGAGGATGTTATCTACAACAATCCTATATGCAATCTCTCAGAGGAATGACTTTAGACGAAGACAATATATGGATTTGCATGTATATCAGTGATATATATGTTTGCACTCTTTCATGGTTGGATGAAAGTATGTAATAAGGTGCAACTGTATCTAATAAGGTGCAACATGACACAATAAGGTGCAACATGAAAGTATGATGGTGCAACATAGTGCACAGTGATGGAATGGTGCAGCGTAGTGCACAATGATGGGTAAATCAGTATGATGGTGCAACATAGTGCACAGTGATGGAATGGTGCAGCATAGTGCACAATGATGGGTACAACTGTGTGAATGGTGCAGCATAGTGCACAATGATGGGTACAACTGTGTGAATGGTGCAGCATAGTGCACAATGATAGTGGTGCAACATAGTGATGATGGACATGGTGCAACATGGTGCAGCACAATGATGATGGACATGGCGATGGTGCAACACAGTGATGATGGACATGGTATGATGGTGCAACATGGTGCAACACAGTGATATGTATAGCAAGGTGATGGAATCACCTGTGTCCAGATCAACTACCTCATGTGACATCTTCTTAGAGAAGATCTCTGCTCTTATTTTGGTAAGTCAAGATGCTAACTTCTGATGTATATGTATTATCTCTCTGTCTGCTAAACTATTGAAGAACATAAGAAGAATTGATCAAGGGTTCCCCCACATTGGGGTTTGTCCCTGGCTGGCACCACATCTTGTGTCCTCTTGTCTTGGCTTGTCTTCCTCGATTTATGTTTATGTTCTATCTGCATTTTACTATCATGCTAAATGTGATTGCTAATCTGGAATTGATATTGAGCAAATATGGAAAATTTAAGTAAATTTGCTATCAGCATAGAACATACCTAAAATTAACAGAAACATAATTCCACAATGAAGTAGTAAATGCATGCAACAATTATCCTTAAAATAGAGAAAATCCCATTATCAATGTATGTGACAAAGTCAAAGAAAATAGCAACAAAATTGTACTTACATGTAAGAGAATATATCTGACCATCAATACATATTCCGATTACGAAGCTCCATGATAAGAAAATTCAATCCAAACATCAAAATTCATCCATGCTCCAATTTCGTCCAGACTCCACCAAGAAGGAAATGTGAAATTCTTAAGAGAGAGAATGATCCAATCCAAGTGATAATGAGAAATGAACTCTCATCATTTGTATTTATACGCTCCTAATGAGTTCGATTTACCTATTTGAGCCTACATTGGCCCATCAAATAAAAATAATGTGCAAATAACTAACTTTTGGTGACAAGCCCACCAAACTAGCTCATAAACAAAATAGCAAGCCTCTCAAGAGGTCGAACAATCAATAATGCATGTTGTTGGGCTCTTTAAGAGGCCTGCTGAAGTCCATAAGTGCCAAAATGATGAATTGGACTTCCAAAAGTAATGGACAAGGGGTTGGCCCCTTGTCCTCCACATAATAAACCTGTGGTGCTCCCAAAGGTTGTGAGGGCACACAAGTGACCTCATGGGTCTCCAAGTAAGTTGAAGATGTTTGTAGACCATCTGTAAGGGATCAAATGATGGTGTAAGTGATGCCACATCAGCATACAAGTCCTGGGTGATCTACCAAGTGCATGGTACAACTGTGGAGCTGGCTGGGCAAAGGTGAACCAGGTGCATCTTCCTCGTCCAATAGGTGAATCTCCTGCAATCTCTGAACATCTCTGGTGATCCATGGAGTGTTGTATACTATTGTGGAGGCCCATGGATCTTAACGCACACCCTACATATGACAATGTAGCCCTTTGGAGGGTTAGGACCTCGTATAGAGAGACTAAACCCAAGATGGAGACCACTTGCAATCCTACATAAGATCCAATGTGTCCCCTAGCCTTCTAGTATAATAAGTCATCAAGGAAATCGATTAAAAGAGCTTACAAACTATGGACAACAGGTGGGGACTTCATAATGGCATGCCCTTTCATAATGGGCTTCAACATGTGCTAATGTCTCCAAGTTCCAAATGGGGTTAACCAAGTATCCTATTTGGTGGTTTCTATTTTTAAAGGGGATAGTATGTCCAACGTACATCCTTCAAAAGGTAGTGGCATGTGATAAATAGATGAATGGAGTAAAGAATGAAAAGGGGCAGCCTTAGGCCACATGTTGAGGCACAAGGGTAGCTTGAAAAAGGGAAGCCCACACTTGGGTATATAATGTATAGGAGGGAGTAATCATGGTACATGAGGTGCCCTAGCCTTGATTTTTCCACCTTTCTTTATATGCATTTTTCCTTTTATGATTTTTCTTTAATTAACTCCTCGGGGCTCAAGGGGTAAGAGCATAATGTGTGAGATATACTAGTGGATACCCCCTTTAAGTTAGGGTGGTTCATTTCCCACCAGGGGTTGGGACAATCATGGGATCCTAAATGACAAAGGAGGCTCATAGAGCCTGTAGGAACTAGGGTTATGGCCATGATGATGGGGTAGAGCTCATGTATTGGCTTTTGCCCACGTGCTAAATGTGTTTGTCCTCGCCATCTTTCGTATTTTGTGGTACATTTCCTGTTGAATGTAGCCAATTATGCTTTTACTTTTCTTTTTAGCTGCATCAATCTCTGGGGCATCATTCCAGACCTAACCCAAGGTGTGGGCAAGGGGAAGGGGAAAGCTAACCCTATGTGGACCCAGTAGAGGAATGTGGACCCAGGTGGGAGAAATGATGAATGTGGTTGCAATGAATTGAAGGGGGTTAGTATATATGGATCATGGAGCGGGACTGCAGAACCAAAATCAGGGTTTCCCATGTAATAGTATCCCTAAATCCTGAGGGTCAGTAAAAGAGATCCCACAGGATTAGGGTACAAGGTTAACATCCAAAAGGAGGTCTAGAAGACATGAGAACAGACCTAGCCCATTCTTTCCACCGAATCCCCCCATTAATCCATGCCTAGAAGTGTCCATGATAAGCAAACTATAGTATTGAATTACCAAATGACAAGGCATACCTTTAGGTTCTGGAGGCCCACCTTCAAACATACGATCCTGGTAGATGGGTGAGGGACCACGGTTAACATCCAAAAGGAGGTCTAGGAGACAGGAGCACAGACCTAGCCCATTCTTTCCACCGAATCCCCCCATTAATCCATGCTTAGAAGTGTCCATGATAAGCAAACTATAGTATTGAATTACCAAATGACAAGGCATACCTTTAGGTTCAGGAGGCCCACCTTCAAACATACGATCATGGCAGATGGGTGAAGGGCCACGGTTAACATCCAAAAGGAGGTCTAGAAGACAGGAGCACAGACCTAGCCCAATCTTTCACCGAATGCCCCCATTAATCCATGCCTAGAAGTGTCCATGATTGTTAAAATTCGCAACTAGGGCCAAACTCCACGTGGGTCATTTTATTAATGGAAGCTGATATTTTTCTTGGATCCCTCTCATTAAGAGGTGTCGGATTGATCTAAAGATCATCCGATTCCGATAAGTATTCATGGAGATATGAATTTATTTGTGTTATGGGACAATTCATCAAGGTCGGCCAGCAACCAAATAAACCCTACTTGTGCTCAACTTTTTAGTATAAATACAGGTGGCCTTCAAGTCATTTCAAAACACTTGTGATCTCTTTCTCTCTACTTGTCTTTGGGTTTTAGTAGGAGGAGAGATCTTAAGGGATAACACTACCCTAATCCAAAGGCCAAAAGATGGAACTGTCGGGAATAGCCGAAATTGCCGCAACTACCGAGAACTGCCGAAACTGCCGGGAAAAGCCGGAATTGTCGGAACTGCCAAGAAATTCCGGAATTGCCGGAACTGCAAGGAATTGTCGGGAAAAGCCAGAACTACCGGAACTGCCTGGAACTGTCAGGAAAAGCCGGCACCGAAACTATTGGGAATAGCCGAAATTGCTGGAATTGCCGGAACTACCAGGAACTGCCGAAACTGTCGAGAAAAGCCGGAACTGTTGGAACTGCCGGGAAAAGCCGGAATTGCCGGGCACTGCTGGAACTGTCGAGAAAAGCTGGAACTGTCGGGAACTGCCGAGAATTGTCGGGAAAAGCCAGAACTAGCGGGAATAGATGGAATTGCCGGAACTACCGGGAATTGCCAAAACTGTCGGGAATAGCCGGAATTGACGGAACTGTCGGGAATAGTCGGAACTACCGGGAACAACCAGAACTTGTAGAACAGTTGGGAAATCTGACACAGAGGGTAGAAGTCGAAACTGCCGGGAAAAGTCGGAATTGCTGGAACTATCGGGAATAGCCGGAACCGCCGAAACTGCGGGGAACAACCAAAATTGCCGAAACTGCTGGAACGGCCAGAGAATCTGTCTTCAAAGTAGAGCAACATGCAAGGGACAACTAACTAACATTGGGACAATTGTATGGTACTTAGCAACAAATACACCAAGCATGCAATGTTACAGCTAGCATGCAACAACAAGCATGCAAACGACAACAAGCACACTGGGGACAACAAACAAGCAAGAGGCAGCCAGCACATAGGTCAGTATGGCAACATGGTGCAGCAATGGCACATAATGCAGTATAGTGATGGGTACAGTCATGATTAATGAAGCATGATGAGATGCAACATAGTGATGATGGGTGCAGCATGGTGCAGCACAGTGTGGTGCAACATGATGATGAAATGTAGCACAACGATGGGTGAAGGAGTCACCTTGGAGAATCAGTTGAAGCAACATGTCTTCAACTGATCTCATGTATCATCTTCTTAGAGATGATTTATGTTCTTATCTAGATAAGTCTGTGTTGAATTCTATTGTAAACGTACTATCTCTATCTCTCTCTGCTGTACTATTAAAGAACATATAAGAAGAATTGATCAAGGGTTTCCCCACGTTGGGGTTTGTCCCTGGCTAGCGCTACATCTTGTGTCCTCTTGTCTTGGCTTGTCTTTTGTGATTCATGTTTATGTTCTATCTGTAGTTTACTTTAATGCTGATGTGATTGTTAATTTGAAAAAGATATTGAGCTAACTGTGAAAATTGAAATAAATTGCTCTAATCATAGAACATACCTAAAATTTAACATGGTATCAGAGCTGAGGTGAAGGCAATGCCCAAGAAAGAGTGAAAGAGAAATCACCGAAGACAGTTGGGAAAGGACAAAAGGATTATTGGATTCCTCATCCCTCTTCAAATTCACTGAGGGTGAAGTCGAAGCAGAGAATATTATCATAATGGCGCAACAGAATTTTCTGATGGCCTACCTAAAGATCACTTCATTGGGAAGTTCGGATCTAAGGGAAGGAAAGGCAAATGCCTTGGTTGCAATAAGTTCGGCCATTATGCGAAGGAGTCTCCGAATGGCAGAGACACATCTCTTGATGAAGATAACAATCATTCCAGAGACATCTTCAATGATCAAAGGAATGACAGGTGATGTAGATCATCAAGGAAATGGCCGACTCTTCAAATAAAGCAAGGAACCCCAGATATGAAGAATTAAATGTTGTTTTTGATAAGATAAAGAAGTGTTATCTTGTATTGGCCCTCTCCTCCAGATTCTTTGGGAATCTGGCTTATTGATTGTAGTGCTTCAAGACACTTCATCAGATAGAAGGGTGCACTCTTTAATTTGGTAGAGATGGAATGATGATAGAAGGGTGCACTCTTTAATTTGGTAGAGATGGAAACAATTGTGGGATTATACTTGGAGCCGATGCCACCTATCCCGGAAAGGGTGTAAGGAATGTTACCCCTCAATTGAATGAGGGTAACTCTATTCATTTACAGAATCTCTTTTATGTACTTGATCGCAAGAAGAACTTGGTGTCCATTTTAGCAATGGAAGTCAAAGGTTACGAGGTGGCACTCATCGCTGGAAAGGTACGCGTTTGAAAATAGAATTTTCAAAGATGTTTTTGAGTTCAGGGTTGTATCAAGTTGCAGGAAGTCCACTAGGGACAATGTCCATTGACACATAACACTGAAGGTCTGTGAGTCAGATGGTGACAGGGATGCCTGAATTCAAAAAGAGCATGAAAGTACATGTCTGAGATGTACTGAAGGAAAATCTTACAAGGGGAACATTCCCCTCATGTAGCAGGTCCATAGGTTTGGAACAACCCGAGGGGTTTGAGATTGATGATCAGGAATCTCAAGTATGCAGGTGGAAGAAAGCCTTCTATGGCTTGAAGCAAAACTCCCTGGGCGTAGTATGAGAGGATTGATAGTTGTTAGATGAAGCTGAGATTCACTAAGAGTGAAGCTGATCCAAACCATTGTTTGAAGGTTGTGGATGATATACCTCTCATAACAACACCTTATGAGGATGACTATTTCTGACAGGTGCAAACCCTCTCATTAGCAAAAGTAAGAGGGAGTTGGATTCCGGATGTGGAATGATAAACTGCAAGCCTGTGACTACCTCGAGGATCTTAACTTTCATAAGTTATATGGTAGTGATGTCGGACCAGATTTGGGAAATGCCTTTGAGTTTCATAAACTCATTCGCGTTGATGTTGGTGAACTTCCGTCCGGATATATGTTTCCCAGTTAGCATGGTGAGCTCATATTTGGTTGAGCCTCACTGGATTGGTGCTAAGAATCTTCTGAGATATCTTCGAGGCACAATCTCTCATGGATTGAGATACGCTGCCGGAAATATGAAACTGCATGATTATTCGAATGCTGACTGGGCAGGCAGTGTGGAGGATCACTAGAGCACTTCCCAGTGCTGGTTCTCTTTAGATTCTGCTTCGATATCATGGATGAGCAGGAAGCAGAAGTCGGTTGCTATAAGCATCGTCGAGACCGAATACATAGCTACGAGTATGATCTCGTGTGAAGCTGCATGGTTGCAGAAGCTCTTAAGTGAGTTGTTTGTACACATGATGAATACCACTGTGATTCTTTGTGACAACTAGAGGGGGGATTCGATTATTGAGGAATCCCGTATTCGATGATTGCTCCAGTAGATAGACATTAGATACTGCCTTATCTGAGATATGGTAAGTCGATGAGTGAGGAGGCTCCATCGCATTGAGACTGATGTAGAGGTCGCAGACATTTTGTCAAAGCCTTGAGGAAAGGTCAAATCTGTGACTTTCCTAAATGACTTGGATTCGATGAGAGACCTTCTTATAAGGGTCCTGCATGTTGCATGCATTGAGCTCTGGGAGCTCTGGGGGGCTTGGGGTACTTACTAGAGCAACATACGACCACAGGGTGACTCACCCTCCCTTGGTGGTGCGCTATGTACAAGATGAGAGGTTTAACCTTCCCTTGTGATGCCCCGTGGCGACTGTGGAACAGGATGATTAGTTCTCCTGTTGGCCGGGATGATTAGTTCTCCCATGGCAACTGTGGAACAAGATGATTAGTTCTCCTATGGGCTAGGATGATTAGTTCTACCATGGAAACTGTGGAATAGGATGATTAGTTCTCCTGTCGGCCAGGATGATTAGTTCTCCCGTGGCAACTATCGAACAGGATGATTAGTTCCCCTGTGGGCTAGGATGATTAGTTCTCCCGTAGAAATTGTGGAACAAGATGATTAGTTATCTTGTGGGCCGGGATGATTATTTCTCCCGTGGCAACTATGAAACAAGATGATTAGTTCTCCTATGGGCCGGGATAATTAGTTCTCCCGTGGCGACTGTGGGGCAGGATGATTCGTTCTCCTGTGGACAGGATGTTAGTTCTCTTGTCGAGGCATCCTACCCATGCAGTCTGGGACTCATGGGAAGTACCTCCTCATCTGATCACTGAGTAGAGCTCAGTAGAGCAGAGCAGTGCAATGCACTGATGGAAGAGATAGTACAGTCGGACATATGGATCAGCGGATGAAGTTCTCCGTAGTTGAGAGGGAGTGTTAAAATTGTCAACTAGGGCCAAACTCCATGTGGGTCATCTTATTAATGGAAGTTGATTTTTTTTTGGATCCCTCTCATCGAGAGGTGTAGGATTGATCTAAAGATCATCCGATTCCGATAAGTATTCATGGAGATATGAATTTATTTGTGTTATGGGACAATTCATGAAGGTCGGCCAACAACTAAATAAACCCCACTTGCGCTTAACGTTTTAGTATAAATAGAGGTGGCCTTAAGTCATTTCAAAACACTTGGGATCTCTTCCTCTCTACTTGTCTTTGGGTTTTAGTAGGAGGAGAGATCCTAAGGGATAACGCTGCCCTAATCCAGAGGGCAGAAGTCAGAACTGCCGGGAATAGCCGAAATCGCTGGAACTACCAGGAACTATCAAAATTGCTGGGAAACACCGGAACTATCGGAATTACCGGGAAAAGTCGGAACTGTTAGGAGCCGCCGGAACTGTTGGAATTGCCGGAACTATTGGAACCGCTGGGAACTGTCGGGAAAAGCCGGAATTGTCGGAACTACCAGGGATAGCCAAAATTGCCGGAACTACCGGGAACTATCGAAACTGCCGGGAAAAGCCAAAACTGTCGGAACTTCCGGTAAAAGACAAAACTGCCGAAATTGCCGGAACTGTCGGGAAAATCCGGAACTACTAGGAACTGCCAGGAAAAGCTGGAACTGCTAGAACTACCGGGAATAGCCAAAATTGCCGGAATTGTCGGGAACTGCCAGGAATAGTCGGAATTGCCGGAACTGTCGGAACTGCCAGGAATAGTTGGAACTGCCGGAACAGTTAGGAAAGCTGACGCAGAGGGCAGAGGCGGGAATTGCCATGAACTGCCAAGAACTGTTGGAACTGCCGGAACTATCGGGAATAGCCAGAATTGCCGGAAATAGCTGAAATTGTCGAAACTGTTGGAACAGCCAGAGCATCTGTCTCCGAAGGAGAGTAACATGCAAGGGACAACTAAGTAACATTGGGACAGTTGTATGGTACTTAGCAGCAAATACATCAAGCATGCAATGTTACAACTAGCATGCAAAGGATAGCTAGCATGCAACAACAAGCATGCAAAGGACAACAAGCATGCTAGGGACAACAAGCAAGCAAGATGCAGCTAACACATAGGTCAGTATGGCAACATGGTGCAACAATGGCACATAATGCAGTACAGTAATGGGTACAGTCATGATTAATGAAGCATGATGAGATGCTGCAGTATAGCGATGATGGGTGCAGCATGGTGAGGTGCAACATGATGACAAATTGCAGCACAACGATAGGTGAAGGAGTCACCTTGGAGAATCAGTTGAAGCAGCATGTCTTCAACTGATCTCATGTATCATCTTCTTAGAGATGATCTATGTTCTTATCTAGATAAGTCAAAGTATTGACTTTTGTTGTAAACGTACTATCTCTCTCTCTCTCTTTGCTGAACTATTGAAGAACATATAAGAAGAATTGATCAACGGTTTCCCCACATTGGGGTTTGTCCCTGGCTAGCGCCACATCTTGTGTCCTCTTGTTTTGGCTCTTCCTCTACGATTTATGTTTATGTTCTATCTGTAGTTTACTTTAATGCTGATGTGATTGCTAATCTGGAAAAGATATTGAGCTAACTGTGAAAATTGAAATAATTTGCTCTAAGCATAGAACATACATAAAATTTAACAATGATAAGCAAACTATAGTACTAAATTACTAAATGACAAGGCATACCTTTAGGTTTGGGAGGCCCACCTTCAAACATACGATCATGGCAGATGGGTGAGGGACCACGTGGTTGGCTCAGTGTTGATTTGGGTAGCATCGAATGTGCTCTAGGCCTCAAATTTTGGAGAGAGGCTTGGGTACATGTATTCCAAAGAACCCAGAAAGCGTTTTGGGAAATTCCACCCAGAAACATTTTTATTAAAATAATTGATATTTTTTTTGGGCCCCTAAGTCTAAACTTAGGAAATTAAAAATATTAATGGGTACTAATCTAATTGTGGGTATAACTTCTAGAAGAAGACAAGTATCAAGCTAAAATGATCTTAGCCATTGATTAGCTTTTAATCTGGGTCGTTGAATGTCAATGAGAAGATTATTTAAGGAAGCTTGAGGGTTATTTGGAAAACACACCGAGTTTGAAGTGAGAAGTTCTCAGGAGGAAATTCTGATCGAGTAAGTTTCTTGCAATTGAGGGGCAGAGATAACATCCGGAGAGATAGATTTTCTCAGCCGGAGAATCATTAACAGAGAGGGGAGAGAGTGATCTAGCAGCTTTCACAGAGGCTGACGCAGGGCCACGAAGAGGTAGTGCAGAGGGTAAGAGAGAGTTTGTAATTTTGCAGTAGAGTCACTTTTAGAAGCTAGGAGCTGGGGTGTGAGACCAGGACGCTGAGAGCAGTGACTCCGGGCAACAAATTGACCAGATGGCTAGGTGACGCAGTGTCTAGAGGGGTTGATGCAAGGACTACATGAGGACTGTGTAGAGGCAGCGGAGGGCCTGCCGGAGGTACATCATCCAGTGATAGGATTTTTCTCAATGATTGCGTGAGGTAATCTCACAAATCTTTCTTCCAATATTTCTCTCTCTATAACTGAATAATCCTTGAGGTATTCGGAGATGTATTCAGAATTTGTTGCTCCTTAATAATAATAAACCCTCAGATCTGCTGCATCAGTTTTCCCACATTGGGGTTTTCGGGGACTTTTGTCCAAAAATAATAGTGTTAATTGTGTTGTATTTTCTTTCTTGCCCAATCTCTTGTTTCTGCATTTAAAATTAATTAAGTGAAGGTTGCAGTGTATGTATTTCAATATTTTCCGTAGGAAACTACAAATAACTTGTTCATGTAAATCTAACAAGTAGGAGAAATATCATCAGTGACTGCAGTACGAATTCTGGTTTAGGAATTTTGACATGTTATCGGGGCTATAGGTGAAGCAAGAAGAGCAGAGCTAGTAGATCCAACACTAAGCAGAAGCGAGAAATCGAAAAGTTGCAGGGGGCAGCAGTTCGAAACCCTAGAGGGTTTGAGCAGTTCTTAGCCGGAGGGCTGAAATTTCGACTCAGTCTCTCTCTGAGTGAGTTGACAGAGAGAAGGGATTCCAAATCGAGTTTTTGTTGGGGTAGAGGGAGCAGTGTTGAAATCTCAATGTAAGGAGAAGCTGGTGGGACGCAAATTTTTTTCCGTAGGTAGTTTGCTGGGCAGAAAATTGTCAAAAGAAAGAGGAGCACGACTGAGGGAATTTCTTTCTTCATAGAATTCCTAGCCAAGGAATTCAAATTGTCTAGAGCTGAGTAGCAGTAAGGGGCAACAATTTTATTAGCTTCAACAGGGAGTGCGTTGGCTAGCCCAATAGCAGCACAAAGGAGAGAGGAGGTCATTCGACTTTATATTTGTCGAATAAATGGCAAGTGGTGGCTTGAGGGATCAGGATAGATTGGACAAAGCATCCAACTATGTCATTTGGAAAGCTAGAATGTCATTCCTTCTAGATGAACATGCCCTCAAGACATATGTTGACAACGTGGTAGTTGTGCTTGCAAACTCAGATCCGTTGAAGAAGTTTCAAACTAAAATGGCAAAGGCAAAAAGAATGATCCTCGACGGAGTGAAGGATCATGTGGTCTATCACATCGCTAGCAGAGGGACTGCTAAGGAGATGTGGGACGCATTGTCTACCTTATATCAGGGATCTTCTGAGCAACGAAAGATGTACTTGGCGCAGAAGCTGAGATCGGCTCAGATGTAGAAGGGGGAGCATGTGGATCCATTCCTCACGAAACTTCAGGAGACCTCAGATCGTTTGGTGTAGGAGTCCCAACAGTGGGTCATATGGTAATGCTTTGACCGCGATTTCGCACAGAGGCAAGTATGATAAATCTGTTGGTAGTAAGGGTGTGACAGTTGCAGTGAGTCAAGGAAAGTGCATGAGAGGTTCTAACACAAGTGGGTTGAGAAGAGTGTGCCCTTTGGCAACCTGTAATAGTACTCGGATGGGAAGGGAACACACGAGTGAAGATACATCACAAGCTAGAAAGCAAGTTAGCTGGCAATCCAAAGTGATGGTTAAACCAACAACACATTTCAGAAAGATTCATACATACTCATACAGAATAGTCCATACATGCATGCATAAGAAAGCAAATACATATGCCATTTAGAGTAAACAAGATAGCTAGAATACAATACAACATATGCATGAAATGTGTTGGCTCTTATTATATAAAGAAGTGTAAGTTCCAGTCATACAATACATCCATGTCCAACCACTAGCTCCAATAGTGGAACGTTACAGCCACATCTGCCTGCTCCTCCAAAGAGATGTACTAGCTCCGTGCAGTGGAGAAGCCAAGGCGCGTTACAATACTGTCCAAGCTCTCTCCAAGATAGTCTTCTCGGAAGCTTCGCTGACCAAAAGCCCATACAATGAGTTATGAGGTTCTATTTATAGCAAAGGCTAGAGTGACCCTTGACATTCCCCTTTGTGACAGTTCATTTACCCTCATGATTCTTCATCTACTCTATGACTGTTACATCCAACTATCAACACTTGACTTACACTTGACATGATGTTACATTACAATGCACATGTACTCATGTGAGACAACATGGTTTGAGGAAGCTATGCAAGACATCACTGAAACTTGGTCTGTTGTGATGAGACCAACTCTTTGACATGCTTGTGATGGCGAAAGTGGTGAGCTGATGCCAAGCTTGGTTGTCCATGATAATGTGCATGCACTCCATGGTGACATCTTGCTGAAGTGAACTCTTGCCTCTGTTGCAACCGGTGCATTGGTTCGACTTTTTCATACAACTCGTCTACTAACATGCGCATGGTCTTCTTGGGTGCGGTTGAACCGGCAACACACTGATGCATAGTGTCCACGTTGATCTTCAAGTGTGTGGTGGGGGTCATGTGCATCAACTTGTCGAAGTACATGTTCAACTCCAATTGGACATGCTTCATGTCTTCGCCTTGGTGAGTGTGTTGAATGGGTTGGATTGCATGCGTGCACACAATGACATGCATGCTGCTGAATCCATTGCATGCGATCAACAACACTGCTCACCATGTTTGCTTCGTGCCAGTGGCTGGGATGGATCTTTAACTTGTATGGGTGCAGTTCCATCTGTGAGTGCATGTTGTGCGCACTGTTGTTCCTGTTCCTGATACAACTCATTTGTCTATCTATGCAGCTTCCTGTTCTTCCTTGAGTTGCTGCTTCAGCACATGCAACTTCTTCTTTGTTCCATTCTCTGTCTTCGCACGATCTTCATGTTGCGCCGTCACTTCGTAGCCTGAGTCTCCAAAGTTGCTTTCATCCTCAGTGGATTTGCTTGAGCTCGCAACTTTGTTTCGCCTCTGTGTTGTCAACAACCTTCCTCTTGCATTCGTTGCATTTGGTATGTTGCCTTCAGCTACTATACATGATGCTGCTCGCTATGATGTTGCTGCTATCATATCTTGATTCCCTTGTCTACGAACAACTTGATGTCTTCGTGAGTAGGCAAGCCCATAGACAATTGATCGACTGCATCCCCAAGTGTGCTCTGAACGGTGTCTTCGACTCTGATTTCCTGGCAACACTCATGGAAAGCAACCTATTAGTCGAAAACCAAAATGAGCTTGAGCACTGACTTGCAACATACTTGTGTGACTGATCATGAAGGTTGCGCAATTTCTGCCGGGAGGTTAGGAGACTGATTGCCAAGACTGCGCAAGGCACAATCCGGGTTGTTAGGAGGCTGACTGGCTGTTGGAACTACGCAATGCATAGTCTAGCTTGACTGCTGACTGCTGGAATTGCGCAATGTGCAATTTCAACTGGCAATGATTGCAGGCTCAGTGACTGCATTGCACAATTTTCTAGGCCAACAGTCACTCTCCCTCAGGATTGCGCAAAGCATGCTTGGGGAACCACTGTTGGCTAGAAATGCGCAAATCTGGAGAGGAAGGCAGAGCCTTCCCTCTCAGGATTGTGCAATGCGGTCTTGGTGAGGCTCTTGATGAGGCAGATTCCGGGCCAAGGCTGCCCAGACTCGCCGAAGGGCAACTGAAAGCGAATGTGAATGCGAATTCATGGCGATACTGAGTGTAAGCATAAGTGAATGATCGTGAATGCAAGCGGTGAATGATAGATTCAGAAAATGGAACAACATGCGTGTGGGTGAGGCGAGTCGCCGAATCGGCGACCGTTCGTGCAAAACAGTTTCATGCATGCGACAACAGTGAGATAGCAACGAAAACTGAAACGGTGCTAGAACAAGTTAGCATGTGTCAAAACGACAACAAGCGTTCATTGAAATCAAGCAGACATCATTCATACGAAGCGAAACACCTAAAGCGCCAGAAATGCAACACAAGGCATGGCAAGCAGGGTTACCGCAAAACAGTTGAGCTGAATGCGCTGACAGCTCCTAGATGAGATGTGGGATGTCAGAGTCGCAAGGTTGATGTGAGAAATGAGCTCTGTAGTGTCTGGTTGATGAGTTTTGATAACATCGAGATTGATAAGTCTCAAGAAGACTTAATTTAATGTAATTATCTGCCATGTATGCGGATAGAGAGATTTAGGCGATTTGTGAGAGGAAATCGTGGATCTGAGATAATCCATGACTTTGTAATTTTCTCTATAAAGAGTCTGTGTGTGAGAAGAGTGATATAGAGGGGCAGGAAACATTTGTGTAAACATAGTGTGGATTCAATGTATTCAAGAGGAGAATTTGTGACTAACGCTGAAATGCCTTAGACTGTAATTATACTGTGTATAATATAAATTGTGTTTATGTGGAATTGTATGTCTGTGTGTTTATGTGTTATTGAGTTAATTCTTGTGTTATAGGTTCATTGATCGACCATTGATCACTGTAAGGATCGATGGTGATCCAATGTTAACAAGTTAATTTTTGTATGAATGTGAATAGAGGGTGGCTGAGTTAATTTGGGTGGAAATACAAATTCCATCATAAGCGAACAAGCGCAGAGGGAGTTGTCGGATCGTTTATATTGACGGATATTAATGGCGGAAGAAAAATGGCGGAGGAATAGACTGCGGGGAATAGGAGTGTACGGATGTCTTGATCGTGGTTGAAGCCTCGTACTAAATCTGAACAGTGGATCTCATTTTCAAACTCTTATGTCATAGTTAAGTGTGGGGGCTAAGCTGTTTGGTAATCCGTGTGCTGGTTGAAGACCTGTAGGCCGTAGATTTGATGACCTCATATATCCAACGGATATCGGGTCATAAAGTGATCGGACGTTAATCTTATAATAGAATCGAACATTTATATATTAAGGATATATAATCCTTGTCGGCTCTGTAAGGCCGGGTAAATGTCGTGGAAGACTCTTGTGTGATATCGTTGTTGATCGTTGGATCAAGTGGGCTTTGATCAACGGCGGAGATTGAAGCCAATAGGACTTGGGCCTGAGCAGACCCGAGAAGTTTATGGGCGCGGGTTTATTTTATTTTGGGTCGAGTCTTGTGCATTCAGGTGGGACCAGCGTTCGTTGGCGGATTATGTGTTAAGCGCTGCTTGGTGGTTGGTCGAGTTTTTGTTAAAACCCACCAATGTAAATGCTTCCGATTTGTATAGGTGGGCCATAACCCGCAGGTTCACGTAAGGTTATTATGAAAATCAGGGAAATTTCCTTTAGGTGGTTTCTCCTGCATCAAGTGGTATCAGATCAGGGAAAGGTTTCCTGCGAGAAAGAAGATTTTCCGTGCAAAAGTAGGAGGTATAGTTATGTTGAAGATTGGAGAGTTTATGATCTTTGTACTGTTGATAGCGGCAGCAGAAGGTGAGAAGAATGCAGCAACCTAGAGCATGAAATTCTCATATGGTTCCACAGAAGAGAGAACCAGAGAGATGCCAAAAAGACTAAGCTCAGAGGAGAAGCTTGGTGAGGTATCATGTAGCAGAGAACACTGTTACTACAGAGGTTTTGTTGCAGCTCACAGAAAGATCATGAAGGCAATTCCACTGAGGAAGTGGGTAGAATTGCTATGGCATTAAGGAGAAGCATATGATCAGGAGGTCATAAATTTTTGTGCCTCGGGATTCTGATGTAGGAGCATCTGATCACCTTTAATCAAAAGTCAAAGTCAAATCTATGGAGGAGGAGACGTGCACAATCATGTAAACTGGTAGCAATTTTCTATTAAAAACGAGCTAATTTGATGTAATCGATAAGTCTTGAGAAGACTTAATTTAATGTAATTATCTGCCATGTATGTGGATAGAGAGATTTAGGCGATTTGTGAGAGGAAATCATGGATCTGAGATGATCCACAACTTTGTAATTTTCTCTATAAAGAGTCTGTGTGTGTGAGAAGAGTGATATAGGCAGGAAACATTTGTGTAAACAGTGTGGATTCAATGTAGTCGAGAGGAGAATTTGTGACTAAGGCTGAAATGCCTTAGATTGTAATTATACTGTGTATAATATAAATTGTGTGTTATGTAGAATTCTTATGTCTGTGTGTTTATGTGTTATTGAGTTAATTCCTGTGTTATGGGCTTAACAAGTTAACTGTTGTATGAATGTGAACAGAGTGTGGCAAAGTTAATCTGGGTGGAAATGTGAATTCCATCATAAGCGAACAAGCGTAGAGGGAGCCGTCAGATCGTTTAGATTGACAGATATTAATGGCGGAGGAATAGACTGCGGGGAATAGGAGTGTCCGAATGTCTTGATCGTGGTTGAAGCCCTGTACTAAATCTTAGCCATCGATCTCATTTTCAAACGCTTACATCACAGTTAACTGCGGGGGCTACGCTGTTTGGTAATCTGTGTGCTGGTTGAAGACCCGCAGGCCGTAGATTTGATGACCTCATATATCCAACGGATATCGGGTCATAAAGTGATCGGATGTTAATCTTAGAACGGAACCAGACATTTATAGATTAATGATTTATAATCCTTGTCGGCTTCGTAAGGCCGGGTAAACGTTGTGCAATATTCTCGTGCGATGTCGCTGCTGACCATTGGATCAAGTAGGCTTTGATCAACGATGGAGATTGAAGTCGATAGGACTTGGGCCTGAGCGGACCTGAGAAGTTTATGGGGGTGGGTTTATTTTATTTGGGGTCCGGTCTTGTGCATTCAGGTGGGACCGACGTTCGTTGGCAGATTATGTGTTAAAGCGTTGCTTAGTGATTGGTCGGGTTTTTGTTAAAACCCACCAATGTAAACGCTTCCGATTTGTATAGGTGGGCCATGACCCACAGGTTCACGTAAGGTTATTATGAAAATCAGGGAAATTGCCTTTAGGCAGTTTTTCTTGCATCATGTGGTATTAGAGCAGGGAAAGGTTTCCTGCGAGCAAGAAGATTTTGCGTGCAAAAGGAGGAGGTATAGCTATGTTGAAGTCTGGAGAGTTTATGATCTTTATACTGTTGATAGCGGCAACAAAAGGTGAGAAGAATGCAATAGCCTAGAGCATGAAATGCTCATATGGGTCCATAGAAGAGAGAACCAGAGAGATGCCAAATGACTAAGCTCAGAGGAGAAGCTTGGTGAGGTATCATGTAGCAGAGAAGACTGTTACTGCAGAGGTTTTGTTGCAGCTCACAGAAAGATCATGAAGGCAGTTTCACTGAGGAAGTGGGTAGAATTGCTATGGGATTAAGGAGAAGCATATGACCAAGAGGTCATAAATTTTTGTGCCTCGGGAGTCTGATGCAGGAGCATCCCACTGTTGGTGTCCAGGTATGAACAATTTATCCACCCCTTTTCCTACATTAATGTATCAATCCAGGTGCGTATCCTTTTCAAGGCAACATGCAAGGTATATGCAGGGGCAAGGTTACAATCTGTCATCGACCAAGGGTTCGTGATTACCGAATCAAAGCATTGTTGAAACAGAAATAGAAACTCAACTGCAGAATTTAAAAAGGTATTCACAGTTATCTAAAGAATCTGCAACAACAATCAAGAAATAAACACAACAATAAACAATACACACATAACAAGGAAATACGTAGCACCTTATCAGAAGAGCGGGCCCAGCTCTCTGATCAGGGCTGCGTTACTCACAATGAAAGATAGATTAGCAAAAAGGTTTGTATTTTATTAATCTGAACAATGCTGTTACAATACAATGCAAGGTCTGGCTAGCCTCGATACAGGAACGACCCCATCTTTTATGCCGTACAAAGGGGAATAACATCTCTCCCCCAAAACCTAGCAACTATATGCCCAAAGATATACATCAGTTCGACCACAGCACTGGTGCCGAGAGAGAAAGAACAAGAATGATCCAAAATGGGCTGAGAACAACTGCAAATTAGTTATGCTATTTCGTCGTGGTTGATCAACTGCTATGTATCGCGGAACTGCTGCAATATGCCGTGAGGTCAACACCTGCGCTTCATAATCTGCGGTCATAACACATTTTAGTGGTTCGCATAGGAAAAACCCACATGACTTTACTTCATTAATTAAATATCCCAAGAGACGATGAAAGGGAATTACCTCACAGTTTTGCATGGTAAATGTATGCGAATGAATACAAAAAGGGATGAAAAGAGGAGTGGAAATGACGGGAAAAGATAGGCCAATTTGGTACCCAACATCTCCCCCCAACTAGCCTTTTGCACGCCCTCGTGCAGATCGTCGTCTCTGCAGGTCTGGGTTGGATGAGCTGTGTGCTTCATGAAGCCGGGTGAGATCGTATTCCTCGACCATCTCTGTTCCTGGGACCTTAAATCCCTCCGAAAGAAGAACTTCCTTCCACCAATCATTTGGTACATTATAGGCTGGGGTGTAGTGCTCTGCTGGCAACCATAGGACAGGGTATTGAAATCGAATTCCCATCCACTGGACCCCACATGTTTGGATGCATGCCACATATCTTGGCACCCTGCTGAGTGCTCGTGCAAAATTTGGTGCTCCAAACGGTTCTCTGTTCCGGACAGATGTGGGTGACATCATCCACCTTTTCTGACAACTATCCAGGGCCTCAACTTGAAATGTGACCAATTGTTTGACATAGAGATCAATGCACCACTTTTGTGTCCTCAACATCCATTCCTTATTTCCCATAATTTCTAAAAATGTAGTGTGCTTATTATA
Organism: Pinus tabuliformis; assembly: GCA_031772625.1. NCBI lineage: Eukaryota > Viridiplantae > Streptophyta > Pinopsida > Pinales > Pinaceae > Pinus > Pinus tabuliformis. The sequence continues at coordinate 970,804,177 of CM062813.1, read as the reverse complement.
CATAGTCACTGATCTCTCGGGTTCTCCTCTTACCATAAAAGGCTTCGTGGCCTGATTTGACTCGAACGTGTCAGAAGCCTTCTGCCAGCTTATCTGATTGAAAGTGTAAGAGGTGAGGGCCCTTAAATGAATGTCCCCCACATATGGAACCAGATTAAATTCTCTCTCAACACGTAGGAGATACCCATGCATGTAAAGCTCACACATCAAATGCTGAGTTGGCACATCATGGGCTCTCATTATCTGGAGGAATTGTACACCATCCTCAATCTCATGACTAATTTCTTTTTGGATACTTTCCAAATAGAAGAAAAGAAAATTCTCATGCAAAAATAAAGAATAATTGGAAGCGGGAGGGCGACATGCCATCACCTCTTGTGCTAAATGGAGCATCTGCTCCTTGTCAGTTTTCAACTCTGCCACTTGCCTTTCCAGCCGCTCCACCTTGAGTTGCTACTTGGCATACCTTAATCGCATTATATCAATGCGCTCCACATATTCGAAGATTGCCGCGGATGCTCGTTCTTGGGCTCTCTTTGCTTCGTTCTGATATCGTGTCGTGGTAGATTTCTAGGTTTGTAATTTAGTCATCAAAGAAAACTCACGACCTTGAAACAAATATTTTATAGGGTCTGTTTGAGTGGCAACCGAGGTTGTTGCCACTCCATCTACCTATGTCCTTGCTTCGGCCGTCGTGGCTATGGGCCTCTTAGCCCGACGCTTATATCTCCTCACTTGTTTCTTCATCCAGTGCATCTGCTTTCTCAACTTCTTAACCTCTTTTTTGAGCCGCATTGTTTCTTTGAATTGCAGCTGACATTTCTGCTTCGTAGGCAGCCTTCGTTGTTCGCACAATTCTACCCATTCTTGTTTGACCACCACCTCATCTGGTACTACAGTCGGTTCGACAGGTGGTGGATTACTCAAGGGAGTATCCATAGGGTCAATTGACGGCACTGTTTTGCTTGGCCTCTCTTCCTGGAGAGCGGTCACTCCCTTACTGACTCTTGTTTCGTCTTGTTGTGAAGCTATCTCGACAGGTGGCGAGCTCACTTGATGGGTGTCCATCAGTGGTTCAGCCAAAATTTCCCCTCCGGGTTCCCTGGTTTCAAAAACATTTGTCTCTTCCTTTATTCCTGGTTCCTGGGAAAGGTCTCTGTGGAGGTCTGCGGCCAGCAAACCTGTGGTAGCTGGTTCTTTATTCGACCCAACAAACTTCAAAATCGGTGGAACGGCCACATCCTCCTCCGCGTGTCAAGAAGAGCGAGATACCCTTGCCCCCTTTGGAATGGAGAAGTAAGAGGAAAATTGAAAGAATTTTCCTACTTGATCTGTCTCAGCCCCATTTGTGGCTCTAGGCTCTTTCCCTCTATCTGCAGCGTCTTTGCTCTGGTTCGAAACTTCTGCCACTGCAGTCCCCTGTTCTGAGGTTGACGCTGGTTCTTGTGGAGCAGCTTCAGTCTCACTATTTAATTCTTCTGCAATCTCCCGGGTCGGATAGGTTGATGGTGGTTCTTGTGTAACACCACCTTCCATATCCCGCAGTCTTTGAACAGACGATGCTGGCACTGTTTCTCCCAGCACATCATTGATAAAAATGGATTCTTGCATCCTTCGTCAATTCCATCCATTATTCCCATAGCCTCTCCTTCTGTCGGACCCACGGTTCTTCCAGCTTCGGGCCCCTCTTGCCCTGGTTCATCTTCCTCCATTGGTTCTTCGGTCGAGGGTGGTTCTTGTGGGACACCCCCGGTCGCAATATTAACGAATTCCTCCACCTCATCTTGATGTGGTCCTCCTTCGCTTATTACAGTGCTGTCGAATTGCTCCACTTGCTCCATGGTGGTGACTCTTTCTTTATTAGCCCCTTGCTGCAGCACTTCTTCTTCCATCAGTTCTATAGTCGAGGTTGGTTCTTGTGGAACAACCTCGACTATCCTCTCTGGTTCACTCTCCTGGTTCTGTTCCAGCCCCTTGGGTTCCGTCTCCATTTCCTTCGTTCTTCTTGATTTATGTATTCATCCTCTACTACGATTCCTTCCTCCATCTCTTCTGGCTCCTCTTCTCTAGCGGCTCTAATATGTGCTATCTCTTCCTCCGTAGAATCCCAGAATGTTTCCCACGGAATTTGAAGTCGGCCGATTGCATGCGTGACTATTAGCCGGATCAGACCATGGTTGGTTTGACTACTGCCACTTGTCGCAAACGTCGAGCAGAGCATGCCATCAGATGGAGACTCTTCAACAAGAAGAAAGACATATTCAATGAGAAGGCTTCCGACTGTGGGAACCGGAGGTGAGCCAACATTCTGAGATGATATTTAAACACAGTGGTATACCTCCCCTCGCAGGTTATGTATCTCGTTACAAAACCTGCTACTTCACCCCATGCGTGTGGTAATGAATTCCAGTCATACCCCCGACCATTATGAACAACATTTTCTCCGGCTTGCAGAAATGCCTCGGGGAACTCCAGAAGGGTGGTTCTTCGTGAAAACCATTTCTGCCCCTGCTGGGGTAGCCCACTGACCTCTGTAATGGCTTCTTCTGTAACAGGGATTTCTATCCCCCGGACCCGAGAGCTTCCTTCCTCTAAATTGAGTGCAAATTCAATCGCAATTGCCTCGTTAAACCCCTGCTATCTGTCGAAGTAGATGTTCCACCCTGCATTTTCAAAAACCTGCCATACTTCCTGGTTGTTTCGGACCATTGTCGTGCCCTTTGGCTCATGGCGTGCAACCAACCCACCCATCGCTATAGGAACTGGATTAGCACGATGGATGCAGTTGGCTGGTAGGGAGGGAGTAACAACAACCCAACTGATGATGGTAATAATGTTAGCATGGTGGCCGCGGGGTAAAAGGATGGTAATAACGGCTGGTACACCTCGAAAAACACAACAAATAATGGCAGGATATGATAGTATAGGTGAATTATTATGGTGATTGAATACAACATATTGGGGAAATGACCGGTAAAGTTCTTGCTGTATGATTTCAAATTCCAATGCGTAGGAATCATGATTACAAAATCGCACGATTCTTGGTTTCTGTTCGCTAAGCTGTTTGGTAATTCGTGTGCTGGTTGAAGATCCGTAGGCCATAGATTTGATGACCTTGTATATCCAGCGAATATCGGGTCATCAGACGTTAATCTCATAACAGAACCTAACAATTATAGATTAAGGATTTATAATCCTTATCGGCTGCGTAAGGTTGGGTAAACGTTGTGCAAGATTCCCGTGTGATATTGCTGCTGACCGTTGGATCAAGTGGGCTTTGATCAACGACGGAGATTGAAGCTGATAGGACTTGGGCTTGAGCGGACCCGAGAAGTTTATGGGAGGGGTTTATTTTATTTGGGGTCCGGTCTTGTGCATTCAGGTGGGACCGACATTCGTTGGCGGATTATGTGTTAAAGCGCTGCTTGGTGATTGGTCGGGTTTTTGTTAAAACCCACCAATGTAAATGCTTCCGATTTGTATAGGTGGGCCATAACCCACAGGTTCACGTAAGGTTATTGTGAAAATCAGGGAAATTTCCTTTAGGCAGTTTTTCTTGCATCAAGTCACATAGGAGCACAAGCATGGCTCCGCTGCCAGTAAGCCTGGTCAGTACCCTGGTGGAGTTACTTACGCCACCTCTTTGCATAGGAAGACTTTCTGTATTCATTTTTCATTTTTTCAAGCTTTTTTCACTTTTTATTTTTTGTACTGTGCATCGCACTTATTCATTTCAGAGGCGGAAGAGGGATCCCGACTTACTGAGAGCAGAAGAGGTTGCTCCAGTAGAGAAGTAGTTTATTATACCTTTGACGTGCCTGTTAAGGTTTTCCCCCACCTTACTCTACTTGATTGAGTTGACAAGGGTTAACCCAAAAACAACTGACTGACACTAGTTAGCCTGCAAGCGTTGTGTTTTAACCAAGGTTCACTTCAAACAGTATGTATTCTCCTTCGACGTATCATGGAATAAAAGTAACAAGTTCTTCATACAGAGGCAGGATGACAGATAACCAAGTACTGATAGTTGTACAAGCCCTCTTGTACTTCACCCAACTCGCTTCAAGAGTCATACATGGTTTCATGCGAAACTAACCTATGAACGAAACAAGCGAACTAACAAACAACAAAGCAAAGCAAGAGAAAAAGCGAAAGTGAAAGCAAAGTGAGTAAGCAAACAAGAAGGCAAACAAACAAACAAAAACAACATGTAAGCAAACAACTGAAAGCAAACACTACTCCTACTCCTACACTAACTGTGCATGGGCCTGATCATGTAAAGTGATATTTCCAATGTGGCCACCGACACATTGGTTGATCCATGTTGGTGAAGGCTTGGTCCGCGAGCAATCCAGTTGTGCGAACCAGCAAACAAGAAGGATGTAACAATGAAGACAACCACATCGTGTTTTAAAGTGCCCATAGGACATAAGTGGGTGCAAGTGCATGATGAGCAGTCCGTGGACTTATCATAGTGCTGTGTGACACTGTGTGCAACTTTGAAGCATAAGCACACTCTTGACTGTGACATGCAAGCAAATGAAAGAAACAAAGATAACTTGCGTCGCGAACGAGTGCTTGCAATGTAAGATTCCTCCAATGCATGAGCGATGGGATCGTGTAGTTCAAGTGAAGTATGATCTGTGTGCGAGATTGATATTCAATGCATACAGATGAGTGATGAGGAGTCTGAGGTGATTGAACAGTTTCATGATCGGAAGTGAGACTAACGCCAAGAGAGCGAGGACCTGACATAACCATCAGCTCGGGCTGAAGTGCCTTGACGGTCTTGGGTGTTTCAACTTCATTATCAGATAGATCATCATAAACCGGTGGCTTTGAAAGATCAACTGCGATAGAGTCATGATCATGATCAAATATGGAAACAAATGGATCACGTTCGCCACGATCAGAAAAATCAATGAATTCAGCGGCATCCTCATGATTAGATGAATCAAACAGAGGGGTAGATGAAAAGCGAACAAACTCATCCTCTGTGTTTCCGGAAAAGACAGATGAAAGATCAAGTGGATTTTCAATGAATAAGTCATCCTCTCCGTTGTCGAATGATGGACCAACATCTGGTGAGCACTACGAGTGATCAACAATGGGTGCATCCGTGGATGAAGACACACATGCAAAATCTTGGATTGCATGTTCACCAAAGATGTTAGGAAAGAACAAAGGGGGCTCGGAAGGAAGCGAGTCATCCTTCGTCGAGTGTTGATGCTCAAGCTCCCACTCATACTCTTCGTGAATGATAGCGCATGTTGGTTGTGCAACACCAACTCCGTTAGTGGTTTGTTCCCAGTTCACAACAAGTGAAGAGTCTAGAATGGATGAACACAAGACAGTATCATCCGGAGGAACACCCGAGTGTGAAGACAGAGGTCGTAGAACATAATACATATGAGAGCTCGAAAGAATCACAACCAAATCTGCATGAAATTTAAGTGAAGTGATGTTGGGAGGATGTGAAAGCTGAACAAGTGTGTGAGCATGATTCTGAACAACACTCGGCAGTGTTGGAGTTGTTGAATGAGGGGATGGCGGAGAGACTGTACCAATCAGGACGGACCCACATACCACGTCCCAATCGCAATTGCAATCAGCTTTTGTTCAAGCCTCCTGAACTATCGGGAGTGTTTCTTATGCATTTTTCCCTTCAAAAACCCTGCGCAATACAGATATTCTTATACCACAAGTGGTATTTCGGAAGGGGCATAAGCAGGAACTTGTATTTAGCGAATGGCTTCCAATTCCACTAGGCAAGCGACACATAACAGTGGGAAGGAGGAGGATATCGCTTTTCGGGCGGGTATTCCTCGAGCTATATGTCCACCCGAAATATATGTAGACCGTTGGATCCACGAAGGGATGATCAATGGTGGAGGGTCAGATTAACCGGGAATGTGGACCCACCTTTTTATGGTCACAAACGAAATACACAGGATTATATGAAAAAACGACCGAAACATTAAGGGGCGGACTTCAAATTTATTACTCCTGCATTTATAACTTTATCGGTTCCGCTGTGTATATCTCAATTGGCGCTTTCAGGGGTGGAAGGCCTTAAGCACTTGCTATATGTCCGATGCGACATAACAATAGACCAAACTGCAATGTTGCATCGGGTCCGCAACATTCGTCGCAATTATATGATATTTATATATATTGCAAAGTTGCATGTTTTAACGCGCCAAGGCTTAGAGCCCGAAAATCTGAAATACACTAAAAACATGCTTCGGAGCACTTTTGGCAGACTTCACTATTTATGCACCCCAACTTATATGTTCCGTCGGGTCCGCACATATATGTCGCTGTCATGGGTTTGGGGTGATGGCACATAACCGAACTGCCGATTACAATATCGCCGATCTCTACATAATTCTACATAATTCTCGACTCCAATAGTGTATTCCTAAATATGCGCTCTTTTCCGCCTCTGATAGTGTATTTGCATATATATAATTTTTTCTGCCTCCGATAGTGTATATAGCCTATATATATGTGTTTGCGCCTCCGATAGTGTATTTGGCCTATATATATGTGTTTGCGCCTCCGATAGTGTATTTGCATGCATATACACTATATTGCTCCTGATAGCTCCTGATAGTGTATTCTTTGGCATTCATTGCTCCGATAGCTCTGTTTGCTTCCTCCGATGGCTCTATCTGCTCTTGGCTCCTTCGATAGCTCTATTTGCTCCTCTGATGGCTCTATTTGCTCCTCTTGGCTCCTCCAATAGTTTTGTTTGCTCCTTTGATGGCTCTGTTTGCTCCTCTTGGCTCCTCGAATATTGCCATATTGACATCAATGACCATCTATGTCAACATTGTGGAGGGAGAAGAGTGCAAGAATCCATGAAAGGTATGCAAAGGTTCAAAACCGGATGAGAGAGCACAACTTTTCATTTGGCCCTCCTAGCGCTACAAATGTTGACGTTGTTGGACCCGCCAACATGTCAAGGGGATCTTCTCGGTAAGAAGTCCCAATTAGACCTCAGACCGTTTGGTGTAGGAGTCCCAGCAGTGGGTCGTATGGTAATGCCTTGACCGCGATTTCACACAGAGGCAAGTAAGATAACTTTGTTGGTAGCAAGGGTGTGACAACTGCAGTGAGTCAAGGAAGGTGCATGAGAGGTTCTAACACAAGTGGGTTGAGATGAGTGCGCCCCTTGGCAACTTGTAATAGTACTCGGATGGGAAGAGAACACACGAGCGAAGATACCTCACAAGTTGGAAAGAAAGTTGGCAATCCAAAGTGATGGTTAAACCAACAACACATTTCAGAAAGATTCATACATACTCATACAGAATAGTCCATACATGCATGTGCAAGAAAGCAAATACATATGCCATTTAGAGTAAACAAGATAGTTGGAATACAATACAACATATACATGAAACGTGATGGTTCTTATTATATAAAGAAGTGTAAGTTCCAGTCATACAATACATCCATGTCCAACCACTAGCTTCAATAATGGAACGTTACAACCACATCCACCTACTCCTCCAAAGAGATGTACTTGATCCGTGCAGTGGGGAAGCCAAGGCGCATTACAATATTGTCCAAGCTCTCTTCAGATAGTCTTATCGGATGCTTGGATGACCAAAAGCCCATATAATGAGTTATGAGGTTCTATCTATAGCAAAGGGTGGGGTGACCCTTGACATTCCCCTTTATGACAGTTCATTTACCCTCATGACTCTTCATCTACTCTATGATTGTTACATCCAACTATCGACACTTGACTTACACTTGACATGATGTTACATTACAATGCACTTGTACTCATGTGAGACAACATGGCTTGAGCAAGCTATGCAAGACATCACTGACACTCGGTCTGTTGTGATGAGACCAACTCTTTGACATGCTTGTGATGGCGAAAGTGGTGAGCTGATGCCAAGCTTGGTTGTCCGTGATGGTGTGCATGCACCCCATGGTGACATCTTACTGAAACAAACTCTTGCCTCCGTTGCAACCGGTGCATTGGTTCGGCTTCTTCATCCAATTCGTCTGCTAACATGTGCATGGTCTTCTTGAGTGCAGCCGAATCGGCAACACACTGATGCATAGTGTTTGGGCTGATCTTCAAGTGTGTGTTGGTGATTATGCACATCAACTTGCTGAAGTACATGTTCAGCTCCAGTTGGACTTGCTTCTTGTCTTCGCCTTGGTGAGTGTGCTGAATGGGTTGGATCGCATGTGTGTGCACAATGACATGCATGCTGCTGAATCCCTTGCATGCGATCAACAACACTGCTCACCATGTCTGCTCCATGCCAGCTGCTGGGATGGATCTTTAACTTGTACGGGCGTAGTTCCGTCCATGAGTGCATGTTGCACCCACTACTGTTCCTGTTCCTCCTGCAACTCATTTGTCTGTCTGTGCAACTTCATGTTCTTCCTTGTTCCGCCTCTGTGTTGTCAACAACCTTCCTCTCACATTCGTTGCATCTGGTATGCTGCCTTTAGCTACTATTCATGATGATGCTGTTGTCATATCTTGATGCCCTTGTCTACAAACAACTTGATGTCTTTGTGAGTAGGCAAGCTCATAGACAATTGATCGACTGCATCCCCAAGCGTGCTCTGAACGGTGTCTTCGACTTTGCTCTCCTAGAAACCATTGTACTTGTATTGCTGAGAGGCAGATGAACACTTGCGATACCTGGAGACATGGAAACACTCATGGCAAGCAACCTGTCAGTCGAAAACCAAAATGAACTTCACCACTGACTTGCAACATCCCTGTGTGACTGATTATGAAGGTTGCACAATTTCCGCCAGGAGGTCGGGAGAGTGACTGCCAAGACTGCACAAGGCGCAGTCCGGCCTGTCAAGAGGCTGATTAGTTGCTGGAAATGCGCAATGCATAGTCTAGCTTCACTGTTGACTGTTGGAATTGCGCAATGCGCAATTTCAACTGGCAATGACTGCAGATTCAGTGACTGCATTGTGTAATTTTATGGGCCAGCAGTCACTGTCCCTTAGGATTGCACAAAGTTTCCTGGGGAACAACTACTGGGAAAAAATGCGCATTTCTGGAGAGGAAGGAAGAGCCTTCCCTCTCAGGAATGTGCAATGCGGTCTTGGTGAGGCTCTTGGTGAGGCAGAGTCCGGGCCAAGGTTGGCAGACTCGCCGACGGGCAACTGAAAGCGAATGTGAATGCGAATGCATTGCGATACTGGGTGTAAGCATAAGTGAATGATCATGCATGCAAATGGTGAATGACAGATTCAGAAAATGGAACAACATGCATGTGGGTGAGGCGAGTTGCCGAATCGGCGACCGTTTGTGCAAAACAGTTTCATGCATGCGACAGTAGTGAGATAGCAACGAAAACTGAAATGGTGCTAGAACAAGTTAGTATGTATCAAAATGACAGCAAGCGTTCATTGAAATCAAGCAGACAACATTAATACGAAGCGAAACACAAAAGGCGCCAGAAATGCAACACCAGGCATGGCAAGCGAGCTTACCCCAAAACAGTTGAGCTGAATGTGCTGACAGCTCCTAGATGTGACATGGGATGTCAGAGCTGTAAGGTTGATGTGAGAAATGAGCTTTTCAACGTCTGGTTGATGAGTTTTGATAATAGCTAGGTTGTGATGCGCATGCCACAAATCTAGGGAAAGCGGCACTTGGTGGGAGGTTTCTGAAATGATCCTTGCATGTAACCTCCAACTGCCAAAAATAGATCCCTGAAACAAGGGATGCCTTTGCATGCTGCCTTGGGATAAGCAGCCCATGCATACAAGTCAGTTTTGCTCGGTCCCGGAGGGAACTAGTCAACTTAGTTGCACATGCAAGAGGTTGTTCGACTGTTGGGAGCTGGGCTTGCTGCCCGGGAGATTTGTGCAATTTCTGGGCAGAGCAACTGACTGTTGCTCAGATTTGCGCAAATTCTGGGTTGAGTAGCCCTGCTAGGGAAAATTGCGTAATTTTCATTGAGTGTTGACTGCTAGAATTGTGCAATTCTGGAACCCAGCAAGTTGCAGTCAGGATTGAAATTTCTAGAGGGAAGGTTGGTTGCCCTCTAGAATTGCGCAATTTCTTGGGGGAGCTACTCAGCGTGCAGCTGGACCAAGTCCGGGTGATCAATCTGTGATGGAAATGCATCGAGCTCTGATCGACACGCTGCCTTTGTGCAAGCAAAACACTGAAGCTTTTGAACTTGATGGAGCAAGATAAGGTGCTATGAAAAGTTGCTAGGGAGGCTCCAAAACAAAGCTAAGGCAAAATTTTGGAGGGTGGTTGTAGTTGCTACAACAATATCGTGGGTAGAGAAACCTTGTCGAACTGGGATGGGATGTGGGCAGCTCTAAAACAAGAGGAGCTGAGGAGAGACACAGTCAAGGTTAAACTTGACGGAAGCACCAACAGTGGGTCGAGGCCCAAGGAGGAGGAGGATAATGCAGTCCTTGCATCGGAGGGACAATAGGAGTAGTAGAGACGTAAGAAGGACGTCTCAAAGATCAAGTGTTTCAGGTGTGGTGAGATGGCTCACTATGCTACTCTGTGTCCTCTCAAGAAGAAGGACAAGGATGAGAAGCACGATTTGAAGGCTGCACTCGTGAAGATCGAAGAGGAGGAGTTCGCCATGACAGCCGAGATACCTCCTAGAGGGAGGTGGGCTGATTTGGAGCTGTAGTTCGAAAGAGCTACAAATGTTTAAATTTCTAAGTATTACCCATTAGAAATTTTATCTGTATTGTTCTAGTTTATTTCTCCTACTCGTTAATTACAAACAAGTTATTTAAACATATAAACATCGAAATAAACACAATACAATCTCAATCATCTACAGTTCAACAATGGATCTACTTGGCCAAGGTGACTGTGTTGCCTCTAGGGTTTCGATCTGTTGCCTCTCAATGAACAATGAAACTCCCTCTTCCTTCGCTATTGATCTCTCTGATTGATCATTTGCCCTCTGATACTGTGTGAAAATTTGGAAACCCAAATCCTGTTGCAGCAACTGGAAATAATTCTCCTAATTGTTAAATTAATTTTTGACAATTTATTTACTGTTTGCTACAACAAACACTGAATTAATCACACTGCAACCTGCACACAAAAAAATGCGAAGAAATAAACACTGGAAAAAGTACTAGCACACATAAATTTACACAATTATTTTTGGACCAATGTCCCTCGAAAAACCCATCTTGGGAAAACCAGTGCAGCAACTGAGGGTTTTATTATTAAGCAGTGGTGAAATAATATGAGTACAACTAGATTCTGAAACTGGCAATCCTATAGAGAAATATTGGCAAGAAAAATCTAGTGAGGGAAATTCCTCACTCCTCAAGCAAATTTGAGCTCTGACCTCAACTCAAATTGAGTTGTCCAAACTGGCATTGCGTAGCTACTGCGTTACCCTAGTGCAGTTCCTTTTGCACTCAGTTTGAACCAGCTTCTCGTCAAGTTGTCTGGTCTATTGCTTTCTGGGAAAATGTCTCTCCTGGCCTCCAGAACCTCTGCCCAGCTTCTGGCATTGAAACCCGTCTTTCCCAAACAGATTCGAAATTGCCTCTAGAGGCTATTGCATTGCTCTACATCAGCCTCACTGTGGCTCACTTGCCTCTTTGCAAATGCACTCACCGGATCCGAAATCCTTCCTCTGGCTTCACTGCCTCTCTGCCTCTCTCACTGCTTCGATCTCACTGGCTCTCTCTATGGCAACTGATTTCTGCTACTTAGGAAATCATCTGCTCATGAAATCGAACCTCTCAAGAAATTTCTCCAAGCCCCATCAACTTCTTCTTATAATCCTCTGTTGAGACTCCAATGGTCAAGAGTAGATCTTAATCGATGGCTAGGATTAACTTGAAGTCAATCCGAGTGAGTTTCTAGAACATTCACACCTTAACTTAATTAATTTTGATTAATTAGTCATATTCCCTAAGTTTAGACGTAGGAAATATTAAAAACTGACTAATAATCTAATTAAGTCATTTCTAGGTGGAATTTCCAGAAATGATTTCTGGGTTTTGGAGATCTCATGCATTCTAGCCGTTCCACAAAATTTCACGACTTGAACACATCTGATGCTACAAAAAATAACATATTCTACTTTCTATAGGCAATTGATTGGGTCCTTGATATATCTAGTGAACACTAGACCAAACATTTGTTTTGCAGTATGTCGTAAGTTAATTTCAGATAGAGAAAAAGCATGATCATTAGATTGCAGCCAAGTATATCCTAAGCTATTTGCGTGGGACTATATATCATTGCCTCCGGTACACTGGTAATGACATCCAACTCGTGGGATTACAAATTTAGATTGGGGTGGTAGTGAGATAGACAGAAGAAGCACGATAGGTGGATGCTTTAGCGTAGGGTCTTCCATGGTATCATGGATGAGCAGAAAGCAGGATACAATTTCTTTGAGTAGTGTTGAAGCTGAATATGTTGTTGCAAGCGAGGTTTGTCGGGAAGTTGTTTGGATGAGGAAGTTGTTATCAAACTTGTTTGAAGGATTATTTAGCCCTACATGGATACATTGTGATAATCAGAGTTGCATTAGATTGATAGAAGACCTGGTGTTTCATGCGAAGACAAAGCATATAAACAACAAATACCACTACATCAGAAGCCTGGTACGAGATGGGGTTGTGGCACTGCATTATCTACCTACAGATGAACTAGCCAAAACCTTGCATCACAAATCGTTAGACAAGCTCAGAGTCCAAGGAAGGTGTGGTCACCTCGAAGTCCATGTACTTGGGGAAAATCCCAAGGGCTAAATAGCTAAAGATCTCTAGACAAAAGATAGATTGTTAGTTCCAGAGGGGTTCGATTCACACAAGAAAGATGGAGATCTAGGGATACATGCTAGATCTGCTAGGTTCAACGTGTTTACTCTAGCTCAATACCTAAAGCAAAATACCTATGCTAATAGATAATAATAAATCAATAGAGCAATAAAAATTATTTAGCACATACCATAAATCTTCAAGAGAGAGACACCTCGAATTGAAACACCAAAGGCTTTTTATTAAAATTATTCTAGCATAGCCTAGCTCAGTACATCGAATGATTTTCTGATGAGTACATGATACAATGAGGAGCTCAATAGCTTCCTTCTATAGATAATGAGAGGATCAAACCCCTCCAAGTGAAAAATAATGGCTAGTCTGACTTGATCCTGAATAATAATGTCAAGTCGCTGCTTGATCCATGCCAAAATTAAATCTTGTCCCTTGATTTGAAAATTTGTTGATGAAGGCCTTGATCCTAGGCCAAAAAATATTTTTTCCAACCTTTTTTCTTTGAAAAATGATCCTTGACTCAACCAGCATGGTCCAAAGGTTTAATTTTTCTTGACAATTTGACTTTTCTTTTGATGGAGGACCTCGTAAAATTGATTTCTTCTGGACCCACGAATTTTTGAGGGACTTTTGATAATTTTCCACTTGGAGAGAATTTAATTTCTCTCAAATTATTTTTTGACACAATTTAATTAATTTTCTGGCTAATTTTTTTGTATTAATTTGGCGAGAAAAATTAATTAAAAGACTCTAAAGGGGAATTATACATTTTCCACCTTCAAAGTGGGTCTAAAAATATCTTGGCATTGGTGTTCTAATTATGAGGAACCATTCACCAAAAATATTCCTAGACAACACTTTTACATAACATTATTACAAATAATCACCCTTAGAAATAATCACCCTTAGAAGGGGAAATTTACAATAGACATAGACCCCTTAAGACTCAACCAAATTTGGCTACACAAGACACATGATTTAGTATGATAAAAATACATTGACTCGATAACACTAGGACTCACCTAAGACCTCGTCGATGAGTTCCACCCTAACCCTAGCTTTGGGGTATATCTGGGAGAAAATTTCTGCCAATTATTCGTGTTTACAAACACAAATATTTTGGTGAGGTTAAAAAACTCCTTAGAGTGAAACTCTTTGAGGAGACTCATAGACTTACCTAGGTGTTGTTACTTGGCTTAATAGTCATACTAGAATCATTTTATAATAATTTGCAGAATTCAGGATTACAATGATGATGATGTCTCAAAAAATTTATTCAACTGCTTTGTACTTTGTCTTTTGTAACTGTTGACATGTACATGGTCAACAGGGACATAATCTATTTAAATATAGGAGGAGAATAACTACATTAACGCAACTGATTTTTCACACATCCTACCAAAAAAACTTGCGTTCCTGCATTCCCATGTTTCGGGGACTTATGGACCCTTGGGAAACATCCCCAAACTGCTAGGGACTTCATCAGGGACTCAAGGAATTCTAGCCATCCCCAAGATGTTCTGGGAAGATTTCAATGACGTTCTAGACAGATTTCAGGGATGTTTCTGGCAGATTTGAAGGATTTTATGGGTAGATTTGAGGGATTTTTTGAGCATATATCTTCCATTTTGACAATCATAGACATTGATGATTCGACAATATATTCATATTTTCCATGCATTATTTTGTATTGCAGTGAATCTAAATTCGTTGTACAAGTTGCAGCTCAAAACATGCATTTTGTGTGATGGATTTCAATTTGCGTTTATGGTGATTAAAGTATTGTATATTCTGCAACAACATTACAAGAAGCAAATCCTGCATGTTAAAAGAACAGGAAATGCAACATTTAAAAGGGCTGATCCTTGTGTTTATTGTTCTTGTTTTTCTCATTTTTTGGGTCATCTTAGCTTTTACATGTTGTACATGAGTTTTCAGGGGTCATTCAAAGTCTAGTGCTCCGGCCATCCCAACCTCGAGCATTGTGAAATCAACGGTAGTGACCTAAATTGGGTACTAATTGTTTGAGTACATTCCTATTCAATTGCCTCCTTAATCTGATATATGAATTTAATCTCTTGAGTCTTTATAGAACCAAAGTGATCTACAGTGGTTTTCAACACAGCTCTAAAAGTCTACAAAACCTATTGGGAAGGGAATTCCTTTTGTGTTTTAACATAATCATCAATAACGAGAAATATGAGTTATTGAGAAGGGAATTCCTTTTTTGTTTTAACATAATCATCAATAACAAGAAATATGAGGAAAAATAACCGCTATAGAAACAATTCTGTCTCATAGACCATTCATGGACCTTATTGCAAATTGAGAATTGTTACACTTAAGTTTCCTAAATCTAAGCAACATTTTGCTCATGTCTAACGACCAATAATAGAATGTCACTCATCCCTTATTTGAATTGCTCCAGCATTTTCAGAACTGGCAAGTGTAAGGGTTGTGCCAAAGTGCTTTATAGTGGTTTTCAACATAGCTATAAAAATTTACAAAACCTATTGAGAAGGGAATTCTTTTTATGTTTTATCATAATCATCAATAACAACAGCTATAAGGAAGAATAGCTGCTATAGAAACAATTCTTTGTCTCATAGACCCTTCATGGACCTTATTGCAAATTGAAAATAGTTACACTTAAGCTTCCTAAAGCTAAGTTACATTTTGCTCATGTATAACAGTCAATAATAGAATGTCACTCAGCCCTTTTTTGAATTGCTTGAGCTTTTTCAGAACTGAGAAGTGTAAGGGTTGTGCATGATACTATATAGTATGTCTTGTTAAAGAAATTGTAGATATTTATAGTGAATTCGAAATAATATACTTTTCATATATATATATATATATATATATATATATATCTATATATATATATATCTATATCATTGTTGTCTCCTGAAAAAATTGGCAGTGTGCTCTAGCTGTCGCAGGGATGCATCCCCGTCCCCCACCTAAAAACTAGTGCAATATAAGATATTATTCCATGGGTTGTTAGGGTGGACGTTGTCATTCTTGTTATAAGGATTATAGCCATTGATTCCACTTTATTTCAATACTACTCTTAGATTTTATTTTTTTAGCTTACTCCTGATTTGTAGGGTTTTTTTCTTGTTCCTCTTTCTCAGGTTATTCTCGTTGTAGAGATGCCCTTTGCTCTTCTCTTGTCGCTATTTTAGTATGTTGTACTTTCCTCTCCCATTGACCTATTTTAGTCTTCAATTAACATTAATAAAATTTCATTTCATTTCTTCTTTTCTCTTCTCTCCTTACATAGGATCAATTTCCTTCTCTCTGTCCAGGGTTTACTTCCTGGGCTTAACCCTTTGTACTCTTTATTTAAATTTTTACTCTACTTTTGCATCTAGAAATCCTTCAGCAGTCCTACATTGCCACTATGACATGTTGCACTTTAAGTCCTATTTACCTATTTTGGTCTACATAAATTAATATAATTTCATTCACTGTTCCTTTCTCTTATTTAAATAACTTGTATTTTCTCGTGTGATTTTGTAGTATTTGTTATATTAGAGGTTGTCATTGTATGCCATGCAAATAACAAACACGTTCCAATAAGACGTCCAAGCTATTATTATGTTCTTTGTGTCAATGCTTGTTATGTATAAAGGTACGATTGTCCCATGGACTTTTAAGGTTTAAGACTACACATCTGTTTTAGAGTTGGTTCTTTTTTCCTAAGAATTGAGTCCATGAGAGGTATCTATAAACTCTTCTCGAAGGAAGATTGTGGCGTTTGCCACTAGATTAAGTCTATTTGTTCCTTTCATCTATGTCATAATTAAAATGAGG
The DNA here is from genome assembly GCA_031772625.1 of Pinus tabuliformis. NCBI lineage: Eukaryota > Viridiplantae > Streptophyta > Pinopsida > Pinales > Pinaceae > Pinus > Pinus tabuliformis. Next base: position 970,787,569 of record CM062813.1, on the reverse strand, counting down.
TAACAATTCTCCGCATGCAGGGTTCAGTGGATGATTATGTTGGTCTTCTTTTGTGTTCCTTTTTCCATATAATCCCTTTGTTTTTTGCAAATTAGTGAAATATGCACATGCCTTATTGATCTCCTGTTGGATGTTGTTTGAAGGTTGTCGCAGCTACCAGGTTGTTTGTTGGTTGCCTTATTGGGTGTGATTGTGGATGTGCCAATCATTATATTGCTTGCAATATGGAAGAGTCCTTTCATGCTTTTGAAAGGATGGCATCAACTATTTCAAGATCTAATAGGAAGGGAGGGACCATTTTTAGAGACTGTTTGTGTACCATTTGCTGTCTTTGCTATCCTGCTCTGGCCATTGGCAGTGATTTTAGCTATGCTGACCGCATTTGTGTCAAGCTTTTTTCTTGGCCTTTACGGTGCAGTTGTTGTGTATCAGGTATTTGCAATTGTTATAAATCTTATTTTTGAATGTCTTGATAGGTAAATTTTGCTTCCTTCTCTTCATTCAATAATCACACTATTTTATCAGAAAATCACACTATTCATATGTTACCAGAAACCTTACAAGAAAATCCTGGTTCTTATTCCATTCCTATTCCTGTTCTCATTTCCATTCCCATCTTGATACTACAGTAGTACATCACTAATCTATTTTATACGTATCATATACAGTGGGAAGGAATGTGGGTTCATATTTTTCATCTCTTAGAAGCCTCTAGCCCCCATTTACTGTTCCATTTCCCATTTGCTCATTCTAGTAACATAGCACTATTATGTGAACTCTTATCACTATATGTTCAATTTGAAATGGCACAGTTAATAGATCGACTGTTACTTGGATTTGATGATAAATAATGTTAGTGTTCTTTTTTTAACATATATTATGCATGGATGAAACAGGAAACTTCAATTCAACTAGGACTAAACTACATCATATCTGCAATAGCATTGTTTGATGAGTATAGCAATGACTTCTTGTACATGCGATCAGGTTCCTGCTTTCCCAGGTACTACTTAAGTTTGGTGCTCTGTCTGTGCTATTCTGATTTTAATGTTTTACCTAGTAATACTCAATTGAAGTTATGGTCTTGTACAGGATGGGTATTTTAATTAATATAACATCTATTGTCCTTTTGAACCTAAAAAGAAACTGATTATTTGTTCGATTAAATTCGTTCAGTTACATGCATATTAGAATCCTTGCACTGGTTTCAGTTTATTATAACTGTTTTATACTCCTGACAGCCAGGCTCAACTACCGTAGGGAAAAGAAATGTTGCTCTGAACATCTGGGAACCAGTTATTCACTTGACAAACAGAAATCTAATGGTCATAACAAGGGAGACCACCCAATTCATGGAAAATCCATTCCGGAACGCACGGCATCCTTGAAGGGGGTACTACAAGATATGAAATCTGTGCAGGTATTGATCATCCTATTTTGCTTTTGTTAAAATTATCTCCTCCTTATCAAAAGGTTAGTGTGATGTTGACGGCCCTCTTTTTTTAATTTAAATGCTTGTACAACTCTGCTATATTTCTTATTAATACGTAATATTGAAGGCATCTTATACAAGAAAGATAAAAGATTAGTGCAATTTCGCTAAAAGATGTAAACTGTACTTTTAGATATGGGATCACCTTTTTCAGTCTTGCGAGCTTTATGGGAGGACCCTAGTTCGAGATGGCGTGATTAGACTTTCAGATTTAGAGGAGTGGAACCGTACAGGGAAGTCTAGAATTCTTAGCATTGGGCTACCTGCATACTGTATCTTGCAGAGTCTTCTGCACTCTGCAAAATTTGATTCTGCCAGCCTCCCACTCTGTATGGAATTCTTCTCTCTTACAACTGTGACTCTAATTTGTTTGAACATGGAATTGCATCTGTTATGACTCATTTACATGAGGTAAATCAGATTTTCTATTTAAATTTTGCAGTTGATAGCACAGAGTTGAAAAAGTCTGACAGGCCTGAAGACCGAGTCTTTGAGTGGTTCTTTGAACCATTAATGATCATGAAAGAGCAAATCCGAGCATACGAAATCCAGGAAATTGAGGCACTCTACTTGAGCAAATTGACACTAATGAGTCAGAATCCTGAACGCATGGAGGCCTGGCAAAATGGTGGCATTCCACCTGAGAATGAGGTGAAAAGAGCCGAATTGGAAGCATTGAGCAGAAGGTAATTAGATATGAATTTTTGTTCTTTACATTGACAGAATATTGTAAAAGCTCATTTTCTAGTATAAGCTTTATTACAACATCAGTGAGTCATTCTCAAAACGTGTTTCATTTTTACAACTATTGGAATAAAATACTTGTAATAGCCTGCAACCTTGTAATAGCATCGAAATCACATCACTTGCATAGTGCATTCTCTTAACTGGATGGCACTGGAAGTAGCAGATTATAATATAACCATCTTATCAATATACAAATTTTCAGCTGTTTTGTTGATAACATTAACAACTCTACATGTAAATGAGCAAATTGGAAAAGCTAAACTCATAGAAACGACATCCCACTCTTGTGCTTATCTATGTTGATAACCAAACCTCCAATTGAGAAACCCTCAACATTTATTATGTACCAGTAATTTAGTAATGAAAAGGGGAAATGTTCCGAGTTATTGGTGCTTGATTTCCATTGTTTAACACTTAAATTACCACTCAAGTGTAAAAATTAGGTGACCTCGAATCGTACTGCAGCAACTGATGATATTTCTCCTATTTGTTAAATTACTTAAACAAATTACTTGTAATTTTTTATGGCAAATATCGAAATACATACACTGGAGCCTTCACAAAATAGATATTGTGGAAGAAATAAAAACACTGGAAGAATAGATGCACACACACACATATAGAATTATTTTTGGACAAAAGTCCCCGGAAAAACCCAACTTGGGAAAATCAGTGCAGCAGCTGAGGGTTTGATTATTATGCAGTAGGAAATTTGAGTACAAGACTATGGATGCTCAAATCTAGCAATCCGTGCAAAGAAAATAACTGACAAACTTCTAGTGAGAAAAATCTTGAGAAAATAACTGACAAATGTCTAGTGAGAAAAATCTCACTTCCACCGGTGATCTGACACTGACCTTAGCTCAAGATGAGCTACCCCTAGCTGCCTCTGCGCTGGCTCTGTGTCAGCATGCTGGGACCAACATCTCTCTCACTTTGTTGATCAATTGCTACTCTGGAAACTCGATCTTCTGGCTCTCTGGGCTCCCACTCTGGCTCCTGCCTCTGAAACTCGACTCCCCCTTGGTAAATATGGATCTCCCTCTGAAGCTTTGCGTTGCCTCTCTGCACTGCGTCAACCTCTCTATGGAGTACACTGTCTCTCTGTTATGCACTCACCGGACTGGAAAACTTCCTTCCGACCTTTACTATCCCTGCCCCTCTCTCACTGCTTCGACGTGAAAATTCTATTACTACAGCAACTGATTTATTTTACCTACTTATTTTCCAATAAGTTATTTACGAAATCCCTTCGATAAATATTAAAAAAAATTCTACCGCAGATATCACACCATTACACAGAAACAAATACATGTACAAAAATCAAACACATCAACACAGTTATTTTTGGACAATTGTCCCCACAAAAACCCAATGCAGGAAAACCAGTGCAGCAGAGGAGGATCTTATTAATCAACTTTCCTTGAGTAGAACTAGGGTGCCAAACTGGCTCACCCAACAGAGATAAATCCTTCGGCGTTACTCCTAGGCTCAACGTCAGTCCAGCTAGCCTCTGCACAGCTCCTAGATCCTTTATGTTAGAACTCTGCCTCACTACGTTAGCACTTGGTCTCTCTGCGTCACCCACACATGCCCTCCAGTGACTGCACAGTCCATCTGCCTTTGCGTCTGCCTCTCTAATCTCTGCACTGGTCCTTCGGCGTTGTCCCTGCCTCTTTGTCACATACTTGTTACCTCTTGCTGTGATTCAGTTTTCTAGTTCGAATTTCTTAGCAAGCCCCGCTCTAGAAATCGAACTGACTGGTCTCCATCAGTATATCTCCAACTGACCCTCAAGTTTTCTCTTATACTTTTCTTGTTGATGAATCAACGACCGATATTAAGTCCCTAATCAATGACTAGGATTAAAATAGACTTGATTCTCATCTTTTAGAAGTTTCTCATCCTTATCTTTATTAATACCCATTAATATTTTTATTTTCCTAAGGTGAGACTTACGAACTCATTAAATTAATTATTTTAATAACTCTTCATCCGAATGAAATTTTTCAAAACGATTTTTGGGTCTTGGAGATCTTGTGTGCTTTAGCCTCTTCACTAATTTTCATGGCTAGAGCACATCTGATGCTACCCCAAATCAACACTCCCTCTTAGCGAGGAATGTGCTCTACTTCTAGTAATGTTCCACCAATGAACATCACCCTGATCATCTTGCACCGGTACCTGTGCTGATGCTTGGCCTGCTGCCTAACATCCTCTGCACTGCTGCTGCTTGTACTACTGCCCATGACTCTACCACTGCCACTGCTACATTTGTACTGCAGCTCTCTCTGCAACTGTGTTGTTGCTGGTCCTTCTTCCCAACACTGCATCTGCACTGCAACTCTCTCTAATGCTGCATCATGCTGCTCATAGCACTGCAACACTTGATACTTATCCATTTCTGTTACTGAAATGGATTCTTTACCATCCCCATCTTCTCCCTGAAATAAACAAACTTTGTTCTTCCAAGAGCCTTAGTAAGGATGTCTGCCACCTGTTCTCCTGTAGGAGTGTAACTCAACTGCATAGCTCCTCGTTGGACACAGTCTCTGACAAAGAGACACCGAATATCAATGTGTTTTGATTGATCATGAAATAGTGGATTCTAAGAGAGCTTGATGCAACTCTGATTATCACACATGATCCTGGTCTCTTCCATCCTTCTGAACAGGTTTACAAGCAGTTTTCTAAGCCATATGGCTTCAAATGAAGTTGTGCTAGCGGCCATATATTCTATTTTAGTTGAGCTCAGAGCTACGGATTTCTGTTTCCTAGTGCACTAGGAGGTAATCCCCGATCCAATGTTGAAACATTACCCAAAGGTACTTTTCCGATCTAATGAACTTCCTGCCCAATCTGCATCAGTAAACCCACTCAGTTTGATATCATTTCTTCTGGTATACAAGAGTCCATAATCGACTGTTCCCTGTATATATCTGAGAACTTGTTTGGCTGCTGCCTAGTGCGCCCTCTTCGGTTCCACCATGAACTGATTGAGGGTGTTGACAGTGTAACAAATGTTTGGCTTGGTATTGACCAGATACATCAGGGACCCTGCGAGCTGCCTATATAATGTGGGATCAACATCCTTGTCTTCTGATGCATCAATTTTCTTCCAGTTGGTGATCATTGGAGTAGCCATAGGCCTATAGTCCTGCATCTTGAATCTCTTCAGAATTTCTGTAGTGTATCTCCCTTGTCTAAGGAAGATCTCCCCCTTCTGCTGCCAAACTTCCAACCCCAGGAAATAATGCATCTATCCCAAATCCTTCATGTCGAATTCAGTGGCTAGATTCTTCTTGCAGTCCTCGATGAGCTTGGATGATCCTCTCAGGAAGAGATCATCCACATATAATACAAGGATTAGAGGCTCATTCTCTATGACTTTGCGTCACTCTTGACAAACCTCATCTTCTACAAGTAGCTATAAATTTTCCATACCATGCTTTAGGTGCCTTTTTGAGTCCATACAAGGCTTTTGTCAATCTGCATAGTCTCAAATCCTTCTAGCTGTTCAATGTATACTTCCTCTTCTATTACCCCATTCAAGAATTCCGTTTTGACATCTATATGATGAATCTCCCTTCCCATCTGTGCTGCAAGAGATATCACGGTTCTAATAGATGTATACCTGGTTACTGGGGCGAAGGTATCTTCGTAGTCAATTTCTTCCTTTTGAGCATATTCCTTAGCCGCAAACCTGGCTTTGTATTTTTCCACACTGTCGTCTGTAGCGTATTTAATCTTGTAGATCCATCTCAACCCTACCATTGATCTGTCCTGAGGCCTAGGCACTACTTCCTCAACATCGTTCACCATTATAGAGTTGTATTCCTCTACCATCGCATCCCATCCAAACTTGATGTTGAGCGGCCTCCTGAAAACTGGAACACTCCCCATCCTGAGCTACTAAGGCCTGATATCTATCTGACTGTCTTTGCTCCCTTTTATTGTTTCTTGGTGCATGGATGAAATCTTCTGCATCCTGCAGAATCTGTCGAAGTTCCCAGCTCGTTCTTCCTTTGGTAGCAGGTGCATCTGTTAGCTCCTCCTCTTCTTGTGATTCTTCCTCTTCTGAAGAAGAATTCTTGGCTTCCGCTGGTTGAAGTGGTTTGACCAATGACTCATCTTTTGACTGCTCCTTGGAAGGCATTTCTCGAGATTTTTTGAAGGCCCTATCTTCCATGAACTTCACTTCTCATCGAACTACTACCTTCTTGCTTCCTGGAAGATAGATTCTATATGCCTTAGCATTTTCGCTATATCCCACTAGATATCCTTTCTTAGTTTGATCTAACTTCTTCCTTTTCTCCTCGGGTATACGACAATATGCTAAACTCCCAAATATCTTGAAATGGTTGACTTCAAGTGTCTTCCCGGTAAAGACTTTCTCTGGATTAATCTTGCTGAGTGCCCTATGAAGAGTTCTATTCTGGACATAGACTGTCGTGTTGCATTCTTCTGCCCACATGAATTTTGGCATATCCTGATCATACATCATGGCCCTAGCTGCTTCCACGATAGTCCTGTTCTTCTTTTCTGCCACTCCATTCTGCTCCGGATTGTAAGGAGTTGTCCACTTTCTTCTGATGTCTTCCCTAGTGCAAAAATCGGTGAAGTCCTTATCGACATATTCTCCACCATTGTCTAAGCGCAAAAATTTTATTTTCTTCCCTGTCAGATTCTCCACCAGAGCCTTGGACTCTTTGAATCGACAGAAAACCTCATCCTTGGTTTTCAGAAAACAAATCCAAGTTTTCCTGGAGTGGTCATCAATGAAGGTGATGAAGTATTCGGTACCACTAAGAGATTTAGTGGACATTGGTCTGCAGATATCTGAGTGTATCAATCCTAGTACACTCTTGGCCTTGTTTTTACTTCTAGGAGATGTTGCTTTAGCATACTTGCCCAGAGCACATCCTCTACATACATCATCTCGTTCTGTACTAAGATTTGGAACTCCTGTTACAGTTTTGCTGAGAATTCTCAGAGCCCCATGGTGCAAATGTTCCATTCTTCTATGCCATAGTTCATTGAAGTCCTTGTCTCTATTATTGCCTATCAATGCCATTGGTGATTCTAGTTGTAACCTGTACAACCTTTTACTTCTTATTCCGATCTGCACTTTCTTTTTCCAACTCGGGTGTTTGATGTATACTTTCTCCTTAATGAAGAAAACGTCATAGCCCTTGCTTTGAAGTTGTGATACAGAAAGTAAGTTCATCCCCAGTCCTGGCACATGCAACACATTGGTAGCATGGGACCGCTCTCCGTTTTCTGTTTGAAAAACTATGGTACCCTTCCCCACTGGAGTACACTTTGCCTTATTCCCCATGGTGATCTGAAAATTCATCCTTTCCTCTTTATAATCTAAGAAACATTCCCGGATTCCTGTCATATGCCAGGAGGCTCCACTGTTTATATACCATACCTCTGATGATGCAGAGTTTGTCACACAAGCAACTTTTTCTTCCAATCTAGAAGCCAGCATAGAGAAATTGAAATTACTATCTCTTGTGCAATTTTATGAAAATCTGCACGAGTCTCCTTACGTAGATGCCTTTGCATCATGATCTCGACCCATAATTGTTTTTCCCTTCCTGTCTCTGATTCCTTGCTCTGATACCATGTGAAAATTCTATTACTGCAGCAACTCATTTATTTTACCTACTTATTTTCCAATAAGCTATTTGCGAAATCCCTTCAGTAAATATTAAAATAAATTCCACTGCAGATATCACACCATTATATAGAAACAAATACATGCACAAAATCAAACACATCAACACAGTTATTTTTGGACTATTGTCCCCGGAAAAACCTAATGCGGAAAACCGGTACAGCAGAGAAGGATTTTATTAATCATCTTTCCTTAAGTACAACTAGGGTGCCAAACTGGCTCACCCAAAAAGATAAATCATCCGACATTTCTCCTAGGCTCAATGTCAGTCCAGCTAGCCTATGCGCAACTCCCAGACCCTCTGCGTTAGCACTCTGCCTCATTGCGTCAACACTTGGCCTCTTTGCATCACCCACGCAGGCCCTCCAGTGACTGCGCAGTCTAGCTGCCTCTGCGTCTTTCTGAGTAGCTTTGCTTCTACCTTTTTAATCTCTGTGCTGGTCCTCCGGCATTGTCCCTGCCTTTTTGTCACGTAGTCGTTACCTCTTGCTGCAATCTAGTCTTCTAGTTCAAATTTCTCAGCAAGCCCCACTCTAGAAATCGAACTGATTGGTCTCCCTCAATATATTTCCAATGACCCTCAAGTCTTTTCTTATAATTTTCTTGTTGATGAATCAACGACTGAGATTAAGTCCTTAATCAACAACTAAGATTAAAATAGACTCGATCCTTATTTTTTAGAAGCTTCTCATCCTTATCTTTATTAATACCCATTAATATTTTTATTTTCTAACTTGAGACTTAAGAACTCATTAAAAATATTAATTATTTTAATAACTCTTCATCTGGATGAAATTTTCCAAAACGATTTTTGGCTCTTGGAGATCTCATGTGCTTTAGCCTCTCCACCAATTTTCATGGCTAGAGTACATCCGATGCTACCCCAAATCAACATTTGAAACTATTGAATCACCTCCAGCAACTCACAGCTACTACTCTGGAGTTCTATTTCCCAGCAATATCGAATTCCTCGTGGCTCCAAGTGTGTTCTCCAAGTGCCCATCAAACTCCTTATAATCTCTCATTGGAGCACCAATGGTAAAGATTAAAACATAATCAAGGGCTAAGATTAACTGGGAGTTGATTGATTTAATTAATACCCTTTAATTAATTAGTTTTCCTAAGTTTAGACATAGGCACCATTAAAAAAAGTTAATTATTTTAATCAAATCATCTCTACGTGGAATTTTTCCAAATAATTTCTGGGTATTGGAGAATGCATGTGTCTTAGCCTCTTTGCAAAATCTCGAGGCAAGAGCACATTTGATGCTATAGAAATAAACATCAAGTTGTGGCATGAATCCATGATTGACAATGCATGATTCATGAACTATCAAGGTATCAATGGATAATTTACCAATATCAAAATCTTGGCAAGATATTCAAAGCCAATCAGGAATTTAGTAGCTACCTGTTAACGTATATATTTTTAATAGATAAATATCTAATATACAGATGAAATTACAAGGCCCCAACTATACCCTTTTTGGCTTAGGAAAAAATCAAAATCTATTCATAAGAAAAGTGACACCTTCCTCACATGCATATTGCATTCAAAACCATCCTACAATGGTCTTCAAAATTATTGCCAGGCCTTCCAAAAAACCCTAGAAAGTAGCTACCCACAAATACAGAAGGCCCCAGGTATAAGTCAATATAAAAAAAATCAGATCTTGTAAAAGGCTCTACAACTAATGTATCTCCAGACTCCTATCCTTCATGAACAAAACAAAAGGATCCTGTAGCTTCTACCCAAGTTTTGGTACAACTTTTCAAACATAAGAAAGCAAGCTAGAATTGGGGTTGTTACGCTGACAAAATACATGGCTGGTGGGCAAGAAGGATGTACAATTTTCAAGGGCATTGGTGGTTGATTGCACGGGCTAGCTCAGTTGACTGCTTCTTTGCTCCTTTGTATCTTCTTCCTTGACGGGCTAGTATATGTTGATTTGGGGTAGCATTAGAGGTGCTCTAGCGATGAAAATTGGTGGGGTGGCTAAAGCACATGAGATATCCAAGACCCAGAAATGGTTTGGGGAAATTCTACTCAGTGAAGGATATATTAAAATAATTAATATTTTTAATAGGTTCCTAAGTTTAAACTTAGGAAAATAAAAGTAGTAATGGGTATTAATATAAAATTGGGTTAGAAGGTTCTAAATGACATGGATCAAGCCAAATCTAATCTTAGCCATTGATTAGAGATGTAATCTCGGTCATTGAAGACTCAACATAAAAAGTATAAGAGGAGGCTTGAGGTGTTGATTTGGGGTAGCATCGGATGTGCTGTAGCAATTTGGTGGAGAGGTTAAAAAATTTGGTGGAGAGGCTAAAGTACATGAGATCTCCAATACCCGGGTTTGGGCAGATTCTAAATAGTTTGGGAGATATTAAAATAATTAATATTTTTAATGGAGTCCCTAAGTCTAAAGTTAGGGAAATTAAAATATTAATTTGAATTAGTAGAAAACTATGTTAGAATGGTCCAAAAGTCATGGATCAAGCCAGATGTAATCTTAGTCATGGATCAAGTCAGATCTAATCTTAGCTGTTGATTAGGGACTTAATTTTGGCTGTTGATTTTTCAACGATAAAAGTATAAGAGGAGGCTTGAGGGTCACTTGGAGAACACACCAAGAGATCAAGATTTCGACTTTATGGGGCAGGGTTTGCTGAGGAAGTCGAGAGAGTGATCAGAGTTGCAGTTGAGGGGCAGTGAATACAAAATCAAAGAGGCAGAGATAGTGCCGGGAGGATCAGCGCAACAACAGGGAAAGCTAACGCAGAGGGCAGAAGCCGGAACTGCCCGAATAACCGGGAAAGTTGACGCAGAGGGCAGAAGCCGGAACTGCCCGAATAACCGGGAAAGTTGACGCAGAGGGCAGAAGCTGGAATTGTCGGGAACTGTCGGGAAAGTTGACGCAGAGGGCAGACGCTGGGATTGTCCGGAACTGTCGGGAAAGCTAACGCAGAAGCTGGAATTGTCCGGAATTGCCGGGAATAGCCGGAACTGTCGGGAACTGCTGGAACAGACGGGAAAGTTGACGCAGAGGGCAGAAGCCAGAATTGTTGGGAACAACTGGAACTGCTGGAATAGCCGGGAAAGCTGATGCAGAGGGTAGATGCCGGAATTGTCGGAACATCCGAGAAAGCTGACGCAAAGGGTCGAAGCCGAAACTGCCGGGAAAGATGACGCAGAGCGTAGAAGAAGCTGACGTTGGGGTTTTTCGTGGGGCAGATTGTAGTTGAGGTGTTGCCGGAGTGTTTATCCAGGTGTCAGCCAGAGCATCTATCTTTGAAGGAGTGGTACTACTCCCGAGATTATTCTTTGTTGGGTGAGCCGGTTTTGGCACCTAGATTGTATTCAGAAACTACATAATAATAAAACCCTCAAATAGCTGCACCAGTTTTCTCGCATTGGGTTTTTTCGGGGACATTGGTCCAAAAACAACGGTGTCACTTGTGTGCTTGTTTTGTTTCCTTTAGTTGATGATCTATAATGTGTTGAGCATGTACTTGTATTTATTTCCAGTATTTACATGGTAAATGACTTGTTAATTAACAGAACAAGTAGGTAGGAATAAATCAGAAAGTACATGAAGGGTTTCTAATGGCTTAGACATGGAAATTCCAACATGATATCAGAGCGTGGTTGCAAATCACAGGAGAACTGAGGACATCAACCAAGCAGAGCAGCAGCAGCAGAAAACAACTGTCCTGAGTGACAAAAGTTGTTCCTAGCAGAGAAGCAACAAGGAAGGGGTGATGCAGTGCTTGCGTCATCAAGTTTGAGCCGGGAAGAGGATTAGCGCAGTGGCAGAGGGGAGCAGACTCGACCTATGCAGTGCCCGATCATCTTTCTCAGTCAGGAAGGATTGATGCCTGTGGCCAGGAGGTGCGAATTTTGCTGGTGCTGGGATTGCGCAAAGCCTAAAAGCTCTAACCTTCAGTTTGTTGGGGCTTAGGAGGCTGTGGGTAAGTTGCAAAGTGAAGCTGGTGGGGTACTATAGTCAGAATAGTATCTAACAGGGCAAGGCCAAGGGGAGGGAGTCGCTGCTGAGGTGAATTTCTAGCCAACGAATCCAGATGAGTGGTGCAGTTGCACAGACGATCAGAGAGGGGCAACTTGACGGTTGGCAGAAGGATTTCCAGGAGGGAAATCGGGACTCAGAGGGAGTCCAGAAGAGAACTTCCAGATGGGAAGTAGAGAGACTCAGTTGGAGTCGAACCAGGAACTTCTAGGCGGGAAGTAGAGAGACTCAGAGGAGTCGATAGAGGAGAGTAGAGAGATGGCCGTGAATGGGATGAGGGATTAGGATAAGCTGGACAAAGCATTCAACTTTGTGGTATGAAAGGCTAGGATCTTGTCCATTCTAGATAAACATCGTATCAAGGCCTTTGCCTTGAGGGATGACGATTCTTCCATGAGTACTCATGTGCCACTTGAAAAAAAGTGGGGAGACATCGAGCTGTAGTCAGGCGGACTACAAGTGATGAGGGGCAAGATCCTCGAGGTACCCAGCCTCTTGGATTAGACCTTGCTACGGGAACCCCGAGAGGAGTAGCGGTACTAGCGATGTTAGTGGAGACAGATGTGGATGGAGCGACAGAGGGAGCTACAGTGCAGGATTCCTAGGACAACGCAAGGCTAGCAGGCTGCAACAATGTGAGAGGCACGAGAGTGTTGCACTAGTGCAGGATGGCACAGAGAGGTGTGCAATGGTGCGAGATGCAGGGAGTTGTTGCAGCAGTGCAGGGGTCAGAGAGGGAGCACTTATCAGCGACATAGGGAGCTTCAGCATCGGGAGTTTCTCTAGCCTAACAAAGATGTCAGAGTTGGGAGATCAGTTACTTACTTCTCAGTAACTGAGTTGCAGTGCAACAATTAGCAATGGCGGTGTTATGGGTGGCATGATGCAGCATGATGAGAGGGGATGCAGTGCAGACACAACAATGGTAGTGGCAGGGGCAGGGCCATGGGCAACAACACTGATGCACAGGGAGTTGTCGTACAGATGCAAAAGTGGCAGTGGCAGTACAGGATGCAACAGTATAGATGATGGACAACAGGCCTAGCATCAGGGACCGATGCTGGATGATCAGAGTAATACTTAGTGAGGAGTATTGCTAGAGCATAGTCCTCGCTAAGAGGGCGTGTTGATTTTGGATAGCATAAGATGTGCTCTAGCCACAAAATTTGGTGGAGAGGCTAAGGAACATGAGATCTCCAATACCCAGAAAGGGTTTGGGCAGATTCTAAACAGTTTGGGAGATATTTAAATAATTAATATTTTTAATGGAGTCCATAAGTCTAAACTTAGGGAAATCAAAATATTAATGTGAATTAATATAAAACTATGTTAGAATGGTCCAAAAGTCATGGATCAAGCCAAATCTAATCTTAGTTGTTGATTAGGGACTTAATCTCGGCCGTTGATCTGGCAATGAGAAAAGTATAAGAGGAGGCTTGAGGGTCACTTGGAGAACACACCAAGAGATCAAGATTTCAACTTTCTAGGTCAGGGTTTGCTGAGGAAGTCGAGAGAGTGATCAGAGTTGTAGTTGAGGGGCAGTGAATACAGAAACAGAGAGGTAGAGATAGTGTCAGGAGGATCAGTGCAACAATTGGGAAAGTTGACGCAGAGCAGAAGTTGGAATTGCCGGGAACAGCCGGAACAGCTAGGAAAGATGATGCAGAGGGTAGAAGCTGGAACTATTAGGAACAGCCGGAACTGCCGGAACAGTGGAGAAAGTTGACGTAGAGGGAAGAAGTTGGAACTACCGGAACAACCGAGAAAGTTGACGCAGAGGGCAGAAGTCGGAACTACCGAGAACAACCGGAACTGCCGGGAACAACTAGAAAAGCTGACGTAGAGGGCAGAAGCCAAAACTGCCGAGAACAAACGAAACTGCCGGGAATAGCCGAGAAAGCTGACACAGAGGGCAGAAGCCGAAACTGTCGGGAATTGTTGGAACTGTCAAGAAATCTGACGTATTGGGTAGAAGCTTAAACTGCCGGGAACAACTGGAACTGCCGGGAAAGCTGAAATTGAGGGCAGAAGCCAGCATTGTCGGGAACAGCCAGAATTGCCGGGAACTGCCGAAACTGTCGGGAAAGTTGACACAGAGCGCAGAAGAGACTGACACAGTCCACAGAGGCTGACGCTGGGGTTTTTTGTGGGGCAGATTGGAGCTGAGGAGCTACTAGAGTGTTTATCTGGGGTTTCAGCTGGAGAATCTATCTCCGAAGGAGAGGTACTACTGCCGAGATTATTCCCTATTGGGTGACCCAGTTTTGGCACCTAGATTGTATTCAGAAACTACATAACAATAAAACCCTCAGATAGTTGCACCGATTTTCCCGCATTGGGTTTTTCTGGGGACATTGGTCCAAAAACAACGGTGTCACTTGTGTGCTTGTTTTGTTTCCTTCAGTTGATGATCTGTAATGTGTTGAGCATGTACTTGTATTTATTTCCAGTATTTACATGGTAAATAACTTGTTAATTAACAGAACAAGTAGGTAGGAATAAATCAGAAAGTACATGAAGGGTTTCTAATGGGTTAGACTTAAAAATTCCAACATGAGGGTCAGTTGGAGATACACTAGAGTGATCAGTCAGTTCGATTTTCTAGAGCGGGGTTTGCTAAGAGAAATTGAACCAGTGATTAGTATTGCAGCGAGGGGTAGCGAGTGCAAGGCAAAGATGCAAAGATAGTGCCGAAAGACCAACATAGAGGCAAAGAGGCAAATGCAGAGCTAGAGGGAGCCACGCAGAGGTCAGTAGTGACTGTGCAGAGGTCCAGAGAGCCTGCATGTTTGACGCAGAGGCTGTAGAAGTGACGTAGAGGGGCCAGAGAGGCTGTACAGAGCCTTAGAGCATTGATGTAGAGGCCAGGAAGGCTGACGTAGTGCTTTAGAGTGAGATGGAGAGGGTTTCATGGAGCAGACTTTCAGAATATCTGCTTCTGAAGAGAGGTATTATTGCCAGATTATTGTTCTTTGTCGGGTGAGCCAGTTTGGCACCCAGAGGATTCAAGAAAAGCTGCTTAAAAATAAAACCCTCATAATTGCTGCACCAGTTTTCCCAAGTTGGGTTTTTCCGAGGACGATTGTCCAAAAATAAGTGTCCCTTCTGTGCTTGTCTATTTTTTTCCGCTGTTGATCTGTAAATGGTTGAGACTGTATTGTGTTTATTTCAATGTTTATATGGTTAAATAACTTATTAGTAACTAAACAAGTAGGGGAAATAAACCAGAGAATACAGATAAAATTTCTATCGGGTAGTACATAGAAATTTCAACACGATATCATAGCATTGCAGATCAAAAGAGAGTTGAAGGCACCAGCTAAATCAGAGAATTTGCAGCAGAAACAACTGTCTCGAGTGATAGAAGTTGTTCCTAGGCAGAAAGTAGCAGAGAAGGGTTGATGCAGAGGGCTTGCGTCATCAGTTCGAGCCAAAGAGAGGCCAAGGAAGAGATAGAGAAAGGCAGAAGAGACTCACGAAGAGCCACACAAAGACTAGGAGGGTTGACGCAGTTGGCCAGGGGAGCAAATCAGCCTTGACCGAGATTGCGCCGAGCCTAGAGGCTCAGTTCTTCAGTTGCTGGAGCATAGGAAGTTGTGGGAAGATTACAAAGAGTGAAGCTGGTGGGGTGTTGTTGTTGTGCAGGCAGAACAATACCTAATGTGACAAAACCGAGGTAGAGGGAGTTGCTACCTAGGCGGATTTCTAGCCAAGAAATCCAGACCAGTGTTGCAGGAGCATAGAAGATCGGAGGTGCGACTGTTGGCAGGAGGATTTCCAGGAGGGAAATCGAGACTCAGAGGGAGTCTAGCAAAAAACTTCTAGGAGGGAAGTAGAGACCCAAAGGAGTCGAAAAGAAGAGCA
Source organism: Pinus tabuliformis (assembly GCA_031772625.1). NCBI lineage: Eukaryota > Viridiplantae > Streptophyta > Pinopsida > Pinales > Pinaceae > Pinus > Pinus tabuliformis. The sequence goes on along the minus strand of CM062813.1, from coordinate 970,771,752 downwards.
AAGAGATGGCCATGAATGGATTGAGGGATCAGGACAGGTTGGATGGGGCATCCAACTTTGTCATCTAGAAGGCTAGGATCCTGTTCGTTCTATATAGACATCGCATCAAGGCCTTTGCCTTGAGAACTGTGGCTATCCCAGTCGACCTAGTTGATAACGAAAAGTATGAGGATGCGATGGCCAAGGCGAAATGTATAATCCTTGATGGGGTCAAGGATCATGTGGTTTAGCATATTACCGAGAAGAATACAACAAAGGAAATGTGGGACACCTTGACGACGTTGTATCAAGGCACTTCCGTGCAGAGGAAGATGCTATGGTCGTACCAGATGCAGAAGGGGGAGCAGGTAGATCACTTCCTCAGCAGGGTGCAAGAGATCTGGGACCAACTAACTTCCATAGGGGCCACGCCACGCTGGATCATGAATTAATGGTGAGGACTGCCCTGAACGCAGTCTCCGAGGAGTGGGCAGCTCTTCGCTTAGAAGAGATCAGGCGACTGACCAAGGCGGGAAGTAGCAACAAAGGAGCCCGGGTCAAGAAAGAGGAGGAGGAGGATGCGGCTCTAGAATCTGCGAGGCAACAAAGGAAGAGGAAGAAAAGGACCTCTCCAAGATAAAGTGCTTCAACTGTGGGGACTGGTCCATTATGAAACCTAGTGTCCTAGGAAGAAGAATAAGGGAGAGGCGTCTGACTCCAAGGCAGAGCTAGCGAAGGCGGAAAAGGAGGTAGAGGATGATTACATTTGTGCCATGAGTGCTCATGTACCTCTTGTTGAAGTTTCTAAGTTTACTTAGTTTAGAAACCCTTCATGCACTTTTTCTGATTTATTCCTACCTACTTGTTATTTTTCTTTAACAAGTTATTTACAAAGTAAATATTGAAAATAAACACCAGTGCATGCTCAACATATTACAGATCAACAACTAAAAGAAACAAGAACAAACACACTACATGACACCATTATTTTTGGACCAATGTCCCCGGAAAGACCCAATGTGGGAAAACCGGTGCAATGATCTGAGGGTTTTCTTATTAAGAAATATCAGAGTACAATCTGGGTGCCGTAACTGGCCTAACCAAAAAAGAGTTTCCTTAGCAACTATACCTCACAGTTTGAGAGAAATCTCCTGGCTGAAACCCTGGAAAACCCTTCCGGTGGTTCGTCAGCACAAAACTACTCTTGCAACCCCAACGTATGCCCAATTTGGACTACGTCAGCCCCTCTCTGTCTCACGTTGGCCCTGCGTCAACCTTTCTTGGCCTGGGTCAGCTCTGGGAGCCTTTGCGTCAACTACGCTAGCCCCTCTGGTGCTCTGCGCAACACTTGGCTGCCTTTGCGTGGCCCTGTGTGAGCCCTTGCTAGCTCTGCATCGCCCTCCTTGGCTACTGCGCTGCTCTCTCGGCACAATCTCTGCCTTCTTTGTTCCTCTTTACTCAATGCCCTAAGCTGCTCCCTGATCACTGATTCTATCTCTCTTAGCAAACCTTGTTGTAGAGAATAGAATGACTGATCATCTAGTGTGATCTCTAAGTGACCCTCAAGCCTCCTCTTATACTTTTCTCGTTGATGATTCAACGACCGAGATTAAGTCCCTAATCAACGGCTAAGATTAGATTTCGCTTGATCCATGTCTTTTGGACCACTCTAACACAAATTCATATTAATACACATTAATATTTTATTTTCCCTAAGTTAGGAACTCCATTAAAAATATTAATTATTTTAATATCTCTTGATCTGTTTAGAATTTTCCCAAACCCTTTCTGGGTATTGGAGATCTCATGTGCCCCAACCTCTCCACCAAATTTCGTGGTTAGATCACATTCGATGTTACCCAAATCAACACTCCCTCTTAGCGAGGACTTTTCTTTAGCAATACTCCTCACTGAGTATTACACTAATCATCCGGTACAGTACCTGTGCTGATGCGAGGCCTTCCTACCCAACATCCTCTGCAATTTTGCCTCCTGTACTGCGGCCCATGGTTCTGCCACTGCCACTGCTGCATCTGTACGACAACTCCCCTTGCATTCGTGCTGTTGCTGGTCCTTTCTCCCAGCACTGCATCCGCACTGCACCTCCTCTCATCATGTTGCATCGTGCTTCCCACTACTGCACTACAACTCAGTTATTGAGAAGTAAGTAACTGATCTCCTAATTGACCTCCCTGTTGGGCTAGAAACATCCACTGATGCTGAAGCTCCCTCTGTCGCTGACAAGTGCTCCTTCTCTCTGACCTCTGTGCTGCTGCAACAACTCCTTGCATCTCGCACTGTTGCACACCTTGTTGTGCCTTCCTGCACTGGTGCAACACTCCTGTGCCTCTCGCACTGCTGCAGCCTGCAAGCTCTGCGCTGTCTCAGGACTCCTGCACTGTAGCTCCGTCTGTCGCTCCATCCGCATCCGTCTCTACCTACCTAGCCAGTCCTGCTACTCCTCGTTGGGGCTCCCATAGCAAGGTCGAAGCCTCTTCAAGGTCTAATCCAAGAGGCTTGGTACCTCGAGGATCCTGCCCCTCATTGCTTGTAGTTCGGCTGACTACAGCTCTATGTCTCCCCACTTCCGCTCAAGTGGTGCGTGTGCACTCATGGAACAATCATCTCTGTCAAAAATTCCTTCTCTGCTCGTGCTAGCGTTGCCTTAGTCTCGAAAGACTCTCCCTTACTCTTCTTCCTTGGGCACTTGGTCGTATAATGACCCATTTCCCCACAGTGGAATCACTTGATCTTGAAGAGATCTTTCTTCTTTCGCTTCTCCTGCTTTCCCTCAGATGCTAGGGCCACATCCTCCTCCTCCTGCTTGACCTTGATCTCTTTGCTGCTGCTACCTGTCTTTGACTGCCGTCTGATCTCTTCCTAGCGAAGAGCTACCCACATCTCATCCCAAGGTAGGAGAGTCCCTCTGCCTAGGATGCTCTGGACAAACATTCCCCACTCTTCTGAGACAACATTCAGGGTTGTCCTCACCATAAGCTCTTAATCCGGTGTCGCTCCTATAACAGTCAAGTGATCTCGGATCTCATTCAGTCCTTCGAGGAAGGAGTCAATCGATTGACCTTTCTTCATTTGATACGACCTCATCTCGAGCAGCATTCTTCTCTGCACAGAAGTATGCTGGTACAGGTTCTTGAGAGCCTCCCACATCTCAATTGTCGTTTCCTTCTCGGCTATATGCGGTACCACATGATCCTTGACCCCCTCAAGGATAATGCACTTGGCCCTCGCTATCGCCTCCTCGTACTTGTCGTTATCATTGGGGTCCACTGGGATAGCTATAACCTTCAAGGCGAAGTTCTTGACACAATTCCTATCAAGCACTGATAAGATTCTGGCCTTCTAGACTACAAAGTTCGATGCTCCGTCCAATCTATCTTGGTCTCTTACCTCGTGTAGTGCCATGACGCTGCTCTACTTCCCTCCTAGAAGTTCTTTGTTCGACTCCTCCGAGTCTCTACTTCCCGTCTGGAAGTTCTCTTCTGGACTCCCTCTGATTTCCCTCTTGGAAATCCTTCTGCCGCTTGTTGAGATGCTCCCTACTCTGATCGTTTTGTGCAACTGCACTGCTAATCCAGGTTCCTCGGCTAGAAACCCTCGGTAACAACTCCTCTGGCCCTACTTTGTCAGGTACTGTTCTGACTACAATATCTCACCAGCTCCACTCTGCAATATTTTTGCAGCCTTCTAGACTCCAACAACTGTCTTTGTGAATTGTGTCAGCCCCTCTCTGCCTCATGCTGGCTCTGCGTCACCCCAGATGGGTCTGCGTCAGCCCTGGGATGCCCTGCATCAGCCCTTTGGCCCTCTGTGTCAACAACATTGGCATCTCTAAGGCTCTGCGCAGCTCCCAGTTTCTACTGCGTGGCTCTGGTTGGCTCTGCGTAGCTCCCGACTTCTTCTGCATGGCTCTGGCTAGCTCTGCATCACACTTCTTGGCTTCTGCGCTGCTAGAAACAACTTCTGTCACCTCAGGACAACTGTTTTCTGTTGCTATTGCTCCGCTCGACTGATATCTTTTAGTCCTCCTATTATCTGCAATCATGCTCTGATACCATGTTGAAGTTTCTAAGTTTACATAGTTTAGAAACCCTTCATGCACTTTTTCTGATTTATTCCTACCTACTTGTTATTTTTCTTTAACAAGTTATTTACAAAGTAAATACTGAAAATAAACACCAGTGTATGCTCAACATATTATAGATCAGAAACTAAAAGAAACAAGAACAAACACACCACATGACACCATTATTTTTGGACCAATGTCCCTGGAAAAACCCAATGCGGGAAAACCGGTGCAGCTATTTGATGGTTTTCTTATTAAGCAATATCAGAGTACAATTTGGGTGTCGTAACTGGCCTACCCAACAGAGAATTCCCTTAGCAGCTATACCTCACAGTTTGAGAGAAATCTCCTGGCTGGAACCCCAGAAAACCCTTCCAGTGGTTCCTCAGTACAAAACTGCTCCTGCAACCCTAGCGTATGCCCAATTTGGATTGTGTCAGCCCCTCTCTGTCTCATGCTAGCTCTGTGTCAGCCTTTTTTGGCCTGCCTCAGCTCCAGGAGGCCCTGCGTCAGCTACGCTGGCCCCTCTGGTGCTCTGCGCAACACTTGGCTGTCTCTGTGTGGCCTTGCGTGGGCCCTTGCTGGCTCTACGTCACCCTCCTTGGCTGCTGCGCTGCTCTCCCAACACAATCTCTGCCTTCTCTATTCCTCTATACTCCCTCAGTTGCTCTCCCTATCACTGATTGTATCTCTCTTGGCAAACCCCGCTCTAGAGAATAGAATGATTGATCATTTGGTGTGATCTCCAAGTGACCCTCAAGCCTCCTCTTATAATTTTCCTGTTGACGATTCGTCGGCCGAGAGTAAGTCCCTAATCAACAACTAAGATTAGATTTGGCTTGATCCATGTCTTTTGGACCACTCTAACACAAATTCATATTAATACACATTAATATTTTATTTTCCCTAAGTTTAAACTTAGGGACGCCATTAAAAATATTAATTATTTTAATATCTCCTGATCTGTTTAAAATTTGCCCAAACCCTTTTTGGGTATTGGAGATCTCATGTGCCCCAACCTCTCCACCAAATTTCGTGGCTAGAGCACATCTGATGCTACCCCAAATCAACACCTCTAGAGAAGAGGTGGGGAGACATCTAGCTATAGTCAGGAGGACTACAGGAGACGAGGGACAGGATCCTTGAGTTACCCAAACTCTTGGATCATATCCAACTACAGGAGCCCCGAAGTGACAGTAGCAGATGGCGGATATCGGTAGAAGTAGATGCAGATGAAGCAACAGAGTGTTAGAGTGCAGTAGTCCCAAACCAACGCAGAGAGGGTTGCAGCAGTGCGAGAGGCACGAAGGAGGTTGCAATAGTGCAGGAAAGCAAAGTGGGGTTTGCAACGGTGTGAGAGGCACAAAGTTGTTGCAATAGCACAGAGGCAGCAAAGGGAGCACATGATAGCGACATAGAGAGCTTCAACATCAGGAGGGTTTCTAGCCTGACAAGGATGTCAGTAGTTGGGTAGATCAGTAACCATCGTGTTAGTAACTGAGTTGTAGTGCAACAGTAGCAGTGGTAGTGCTATGGGCAGCACGATGCAACATGATGAGAGAGAGCTGCAATGTAGATGTAGTGTTGGGAGGAAGGACTAGCAACAACACGGATGCAGAGGGAGCTGTGGTAAAAATGTAGCAGTGGTAGTGGTAGAGCCATGGGCAGCAATACAGGAGGCAGCAACGCAGAGGATGTTGGGCTGCAGGCCAAGCATTAGCACAGGTACTGGTGTCAGATGATCAGGGTGATGTTCAGTGGTGGAGCATTACTAGAGCACGTTCCTCACTAAGAGGGAGTGTTGGTTTGGGGTAGCATCGGATGTGCTCTAGCCATGAAAACTAGTGGAGAGGCTAAAGCACATGAAATCTCCAAGACCCAGAAATGGTTTGGGGAAATTCTACCTGGTGAAGAAGATATTAAAATAATTAATATTTTTAATGGGTTCTTAAGTCTAAACTTAGGAAAATAAAAATATTAATGGGTATTAATATAAAACTGGGTTAGAAGGTTCTAAATGACATGGATCAAGCCAAATCTAATATTAGCCGTTGATTAGAAATGTAATCTTGGTCGTTGAAGACTCAACAGAAAAAGGTATAAGAGGAGGTTTTAGGGTGTTAAATTTAGGTATGTTCTATTGTAGAGCAATTTATTTAATTTTCACAGTATCTTTTCCAGATTAGCAATCACATCAGCATTAAAGTAAATTGCAGATAGAACATAAATATAAATCGCAGAAGACAAGACAAGACAAGAGGACACAAGATGTGGCGCCAGCTAGGGACAGACCCCATTGTGGGGAAACGCTTGATCAATTCTTCCTTTATGTTCTTCAAAGTTCAACAAAGAAAGAGAGAGAGAGAGAGACAGTACATTTACAATAGAAGTCAACTTTTTGACTTTATGATATCTACATGAGATCAGTTGAAGACATATTGCTTCAAATGATTCTCCAAGGTGCCTACTTCACCTATCGTTGCGCTGCATTTCGTCATCATGTTGCACCTCACCGCGCTGCACCATGCTGCACCCATCATCATTATGGTACATCTCATCACGCTTCATTATTCATGATTGTACCCATCACTGTACTGCATTATGTGCCATTGCTGCACCATGTTGCCATCTTGACGTATGTGTTGGCTGCACCTTGCTTCCTTGTTGTCCCTTGCTTGCTTGTGTCTCTTCTCTTGGCTTGTTTTCTGTTGATCGTTTAATGTTCTATTTGCACTTTACTTATGTACATGTGATTGCTAATCTGTGGATAATAATAAGAAAGATAAGTAAACTGCTTTAAGCATAGAACATACCATAATTCAATACAATTGCACTGCCCCTTCACAATAACCGTGTGGCGTGGAGCTCTCTAAGGCTCTACATCAACTCTTCTTCCCACTGCGTCAGCTTGCCCGATTGTTCCAGCAGTTTCGACTCTCTGCGTGGAAGGTAGCTTTCTCCCTTTGCACTGGCCCTTCAGGCTCTGCGTCAAGGCTGCGTGGGCCCAGACTGGGCCAACATCAACTCTCCTGGCTACTGCGCTGCCTCCACAAGCTTCTCTCCGCCTCTCTGTCAGTGTTCCCGAACTATCCTTGCCCCTTAGCTGCAAGATCTCCCCAATCAATTTTCCTCCTAAGAACTTCTCATCTCAGAAAATCGATTTCCTCAATCTCTCTGTGTGTCTTCTTTAACTGACCCCAAGCCTCCATTTATACTTTTCTTGTTGAGAAATCAACAACCGTGATCTAATCTCTAATCAATGGCTAAGATTAAATTAGACTTGATCCTCGTCTCTTAGAAGCTTCTCACCCATATTTTCATTAATACCCATTAATATTTTAATTTTCCTATGTTTAGACTTAGGAACACGTTTAAAAATATTAATTATTTTAATAGAATACAATCCGGGTGGAATTTTACTAAACGATTTCAGGGTCTTGGAGCTATCATGTGTTCTAGCCCCTCCACAGAATTTCGGAGCTAGAGCACATCCGATGCTACCCAAAAATCAACAGTGGGTCCATATCATCATCCTTCTTCTCAATAGGAGGAGGAGGAATTTCCCTTGCTTTTCCAAGGGCAACATCCTCATCAAAAGTCACATTGCTGCGAAGCTCAACTTTCCTTTGACTAGGCACGCATATTCTAAAGGCTTTAGAATTATCACAATATCCAAGAAATGTACCTTCCTTTCCAATGGCTTCCAACTTGCTCCTTTTGTCCTTCGACACATGAAAATGCACAAGGCAACCAAATATCTTTAGATGTCCAACACCGAGCTTCACACCTGTGAACACTTCTTTAAGAGTCTAGTCACCCAGGGCTTGATGAAGAGACTTATTTTGAACATAGATCGTTGTGTTAGTGGATTCTCGTCAAAGGAACTTTGGTAACTTTTGATCATGCAACATGGCTCGAACAACTTTCATGATAGTCATGTTATTTGTTTTAGCCACACCATTCTGCTCAGGATTATAGGGTATGATGGTCTCCTTCTTGATTCCAACCTTTTTGCAGAAGTCAATAAACTCATTAGAAGTATATTCTTCACCATTGTCAGACCTTGAGACCTTAATCCTTTTCCCTGTTTGATTCTTTATCAGTGCCTTGAAGTCTTGGAACATCTTGAATGCTTCATCCTTGTTCTTCAAGTAGAATATCCATGTCTTCTGGGATAAGTCATCCACAAAGATTATGTAGTATATATAGCCACCCATAGATTTTATCGGAATGGGACCACAAATTTGAATGAATGAGTTGTAGAATATCATTGGTCCTGCTTTTGCTGGAGGGGAATGGTACCCTTGACTTCTTTCCACTGGCACATCCCGAACATACTTCATCATGGTTAGTTTAAACTTCAGGCATCTCAGAAACCATCCTTCTAACTTTGGGCAGGGCTTCATAATGTAGATGAGCAAACCTTTAGTGCCGTAGCTCACTTTGATGATTTCTATCATGTATCATTGATCGCAGAGGTCTTCCATTGACTCTATAGAGTCCTTCAATTCTAGATCCCAAGGTGAATACATCATGTTGAAGGAAATGTAACTAGGTTTGGTCTTCATAAATGTACTTTTGATATGTGTATTTATTCAAGAAAAGAAATATTATTTTTATAAGCTATGTCAATGAATATCTTGCTCATTGAAATAGGTCTAGCACTATTTAAAGTGCTATAGGTGAGTCAAATAGTCAAAAGAATTATGTTGAAGACCTTAAGGGCATGTTACACCATGTATAAATATATATTAAAGTCAAAGGGAAAACCTCCAAGCAAAGTCAAGTCTACTGCTATGCAATGGCACCATCAAGAAGCTCCTTCAAGCATGCTACACCACCATGGAAACTATCTGAAATCTGCTCAACAAATCAGCCTCCTAGTAGTTCTCAAGTCGGCCTAAATGGAGGGACAAACCTCTATATATATATATTATATAGGTTGTCCACTCCTCTATAACATAATTTAAGGGATCTCTGAAATAAGCAAAGTCAAGAAGCCGAGAGAAGGAAGGGAAGGAAAGTCTAAAGGGTACAACGAAGTAAGAAGAAAGGACAGCGAAGGTGAAGGACTATTTCGATGGCTAGAAACAATCACACGTGCGAAGAAGAGGAGGATAAATCTGCGGGTATGATAGTAGGAACAAGCAGTCCATTATTTTGTGTTGTTTGGGCTTGACACTAGGCTTACAAGGTCTCCCAAGACAAGCGAAAGAACCTCTCACCCTAGCGAAGGAAGAAGGAAGAAATACCCAGCCTTAGAAGTCTGTTCTAAGGCTTATTATAGTCACACGTGCGAGTGAAGGAGGGCTAACTGCTGTCATCACGACAACGCTATAACAACCACACACACACACATATATATATATATATATATATATATATATATATATATATATATCATTGTTTAGGGTTCAAACTAGGCATCCAAGGCCACTCTCTCAAGCATGGAAGAAGGGTATGCAAATGAAGAAAGGAAGACAATAACATAGTTTTGTGAGGAGAATCACTCACAAGTGCGAAGAATTAGGGCTGCATCGTTGCTGCCCTAAGTCTGCAACAGTTGCTGGAAGAAGTGTCGAAGGGAGGAAGACAAAGTGTTGCAAGAGCAAGTAATCTTGAAAGGACTTGACTTGTGCTTGGAGGATCTTCTAGTCAAGGGTCTAGGGTTTGGCATTGATCAATAGAAGCACTAAAAGGGGTTTCCTCTCAAGTGGAGAGGTTTTGGCCCTGGCAGAGAGCCAAAATCTTGTGTTCTTGTTTTTATGTTTTGGTAGCAGTTTGATAAAGTACACACATATGCACTAATAAGAAGAAGGAGAAGAATAAGCTAATAAGGAAAAGTAAAAATACTCCACAGATTGTTATCAAATCTTGTGTTCTTGTTTTTATGTTTTGGTAGCAGTTTGATAAAGTACACACATATGCACTAATAAGAAGAAGGAGAAGAATAAGCTAATAAGGAAAAGTAAAAATACTCCACAGATTGTTATCAAAGTAACGAAAAATCACACTACATTACTTTGCCCCGGATTCCTCAACATGGTATCAAAGCTAAGGTGACACATCAAGGAAAAGGAAACTTGAAAAACATCAAGATCCTAGGAAGGAAAGCCATCAAGTCTTCAAGGAGGAAATCCATTACATCTCAAAATCCATCAAGTAAGTACATGTCCCCTTCTGCTTATACATCAATGTCTTTTTGTAAGGAAAGCAATAAATTGGTAGGTACCAATAACTTTCTTGCATGGAAGAAGAGGACTAATCTACTTCTCAAGGAGAATGAACTCCTAGAACATGTCAAAGGGAATATCACTATCCCTGCTAAGGAACAAACTCAAGCATTAGCCAAGTACAATAAGGATGAGACAAGAGCTCAAAGGATTCTAATAGAATCAATCAAAGATTCTCTCATTCCCTATGTCTCCAAATTTGAGACATCGAAATAAATTTATGATAAGCTAGTAGAGCTATTCTCGGTATCCACAAGTGGAGAAGTAATATCTCTAAGGAATGAATTATACAAGATGAAGATAACAAAGGAAGGAATAGCTCCCTACTTCATGAAAATATTTGAAATGAGAGATCAATTTCAAGAGCGTGGGGAAGTCATGTCTGACAGAGAAATGAAAACTGTAGTACTCGATACTCTACCTAAGGAGTGGGGAAACTTCACATCAAGCATATATGCCACGAAGGAAGCAACCACTCCCAGTGAAATGTGGTCTCTATGTAGAACAGAGGAAACCAGACTTAAGGCAAAGGAAGGTGTGGGATCAAAGGAGCAAGCATTTGCTACCATGGCCAAGAGAAAGGCTAAATTTGGCAACTTTGGTCCACGAAGAACAAACAACAAAGACATGTCCAAAATCCAATGTTTTAGATGCCAAGAATATGGACACTACAAAAGGAATTGTCCTAAGCTCAAGAAGGACAACAACAACAAAATAAAAGAGGGAAGAAGTTCACATAACTCAAGCAGTAAAAGAAGAAGGAGAGAAGCAAAAGAAGGAAGATCCTTTGGATCTCTACTATGACTAGGTCAAACTCTTTGCTTCTAGACTTCTTTCAAAGTTTTGAGTAATATAGGAGCATGTAGGAATAGAATAAAATTGCATGGCTAAAAAAACCCTCTAAAATCTAGAAGTATGAAGTACATAGTGTTCTAGATACTCATGAAGATGTAGCATTTATAATAAGAACAAAAATTCATGGGTAGAAATATCTTCTAGAATATAGGAGCATGGCAGATATAGCTCAAGATATTCATGTAGAAGAAGCATACCTAGTATAGGACCTCATCCATGATGAAAAGAAAAATTGATCATGATTAAGAATCTTAGAAGACCTGCATCATCAAAAGAAAAGAAACATTTGCAAGACAAGGGTCTTTAAGATCTTATGATGGAATCTTCAAAAGAAGGTTCATGAACCTAAGTAGATGTCTCATTGGGAAATGAACCTAAGTAGATGTCTCATTGGGAATCCCATTCATGGGATTTAAGAAAAGGATGATATGCAGGCAAGCTAAGATGAAGCAAGAAGGGCCACACCAAAAAGATGATCAAAGAGATGAGGTATGTATGCATCAAAGTTTAAGTCATGTTATCATTTTTGTATTATTGAGTCATGGGAATAGTTCTATAACATGATCAAGTAGGAAAGAATCTCTTTCTCCAAGAACATGCTCAAAGACATGCACTTCAATGCAATGAAGGTCAACAAAAGAATATTCTCACATAAGGAGTATAAGATTGTTGACTACAAAGCAAGAAGAAACGCTGACTAGTCCAGGAAGCAAGCAATGAAGAAATGCTCTCACAAGAAGCATAATATGGTTGACCTATCTATCTAAGAAGACGAAAATGAAGAAAGAGATCAAGCATACCATGATCACCGAGAATCATTATTTGATAAGATACTTTGAAGATGTCTCCCGACAAAAGGCAGGACAACTTTGACAAAGGAAGAAAGGACCCTTGACACCTATGAAGGCCTTGGAGATATGAAGGATGAAGATAACTGATTCTACTCTACAAAGATGTCGTGATGAAGAAGCCATCCAACAAAAGAAAAAGCAATGTTGAAACAATATCAGGATAAAGTCATGATGGGCTACTAAGTCAAAGCATGTAAACAAGAAAGTACAACAAAGCATCCATGAGAAGAATATTCTGAAGCATGGACAAGATGACAAAGGAGTAGCCAAGATGACAAGAAAACCTGATGAATGACAAGAAAGCCAATTACCACGAAGGAAGCAAGACATGACAACCCATGAAGGAAAGTGATTAATGGATGGTGCCCTACCTAGAAGAAGTTCAGACAAAGACTTCTGGACATCAAAGAAAGGAAGAAGATCAAGCAGCTGAAGGACCCACGAAGAAGAAGTTGTTGATAAATGAATGAGTCCCTAGTTAAGAGGGAGTTTTGGATCACCCCTGATTACAAAGGAGTGACATTTGTGTTTTTCCATCTCATGTGTCATGCACTAGACCAGGACTAACAACCGTAAGTCTAGATGAAGGCCATGAATGGAAATGTAGACACAAGATAGACACTACATTCTTGTCTTCACTTGAAAAGAAAGAATGGGAGGATTGGGTAATCATCTGGCATCCAATACTCTTTGAGGATGTGTAGGGCATCTAAGACAAGAGTAGACAAGAGGACGATATTCTTCGAGGGTTGGGAACCCAAGATAAGAATAGTCCTAGAAGGTCATACTCAGAGAACACCCGAGTGGGTGTGTACCTTGAGAGACAATGATGAAGGTGTCTATAAATCATTGGTCTTGCCAGCATTCTAGCTCATGATCTCATGAAGAGATGGAGTTGTCAATCAAGGCCTTGCACTATGACAATGCTGATGAATATGATGTTATAACAGATGGATTGCAAATTTGGTTTCTCTTATTTGAATTCTTCAAGATTGATAATAGCTAAACACCTTGGAATATTGTATGAATACCTCCCTAGTTAAGAGGGGGTGTTGAAGGAAATGTAACTAGGTTTGGTCTTCATAAATGTACTTTTGATATTTGTATTTATTCAAGAAAAGAAATATTATTTTTATAATATATGTCAATGAGTTTCTTGCTCACTGAAATAGGTCTAGCATTATTTAAAGTGCTATAGGTGAGTCAAATAGTCAAAAGAATTATGTTGAAGACCTTAAGGGCATGTTACACCATCTATAAATATATATTAAAGTCAAAGGGAAAACCTCCAAGCAAAGTCAAGTCTACTCTTATGCAATGGCACCATCAAGAAGCTCCTTCAAACATGCTACATCACCATGGAAACTATCCGAAATCTGCTCAACGAATCAGCCTCCTAGCAGTCCTCAAGTCGGCCTACAAATAGTTGACAAGTCGGCCTAAATGGAGGGACAAACCTCTATATATAAAGGCTGTCCACTTCTCTATAACGGAATTCAAGGGATCTCTGAAATAAGCAAAGTGAAAAAGCTAAGAGAAGGAAGGGAAGGGAAGTCTAAAGGGTACAACGAAGTAAGAAGAAAGGACAACGAAGGTGAAGGATTGTTTCTAGGGCTAGAAATAGTCACACGTGAAGAAGAGGAGGAGAAATCTGTGGGTATGATAGCAGGAACAAGTAGTCCATTATTTTGTGTTGTTTGGGCTTGACACTAGGCTCACAAGGTCTCCCAAGACAAGCGAAAGGACCTCTCACCCTAGCGAAAGAAGAAGGAAGAAATACCCAGCCTTAGAAGTTTGTTCTAAGGCTTATTATAGTTACATGTGCGAGTGAAGGAGGGCTAACCACTGTCATCACAACAACACTATCACAACCACATATATCTCATTGTTTAGGTTTCAACTAGGCCTACAAGGCCTCTCTCTCAAGAGTGGAATAAGGGTATGCAAATGAAGAAAGGAATACAAGTCTAACATAGTTTTGTGAGGAGAATTACTCACACGTGCGAAGTATTAGGGCTGCATTGTTGCTGCCCTAAGTCTGTAATAGTTGCCGAAAGATGTGTCGAGGGGAGGAAGACAAAGTGTTGCAAGAGGAAGTGATCTTGAAAGGACTTGACTTGTGCTTGGAGGATTTTCTAGTCAAGAGTCTAGGGTTTAGCATTGATCAATAGAAGCTTCAATAAGAGAAATTCAGTAAAAGGGTTTCCCTCGCAAGAGAAGAGAGGTTTTGGCCTTGGCAGAGAGCCAACATCTTTTATTCTTGTTTTTATGTTTTGGTAGCAGTTTTATGAAGTACACACATATGCACTAATAATAATAAGAAAAAGAATAAGCTAATAAGGAAAAGTAAAAATACTCCACAAATTGTTATCAAAGGAAAGAAGAATCACACTACACTACTTTGCCCTAGATTCTTCAACACATCCCTCATGCAAGATTCCATAGGCCAGGTGAGGACATTTCTTCTTATGAAAGCAACTCTCATCCCTTTGTCTTCCAAGGCAGATATAGATACTAGGTTCTTCTTTAATTCTGGAACATACATAACATCATGAATAAGAACAATTTCCCCATAATCCAAATGCAATTTGACATAACCAAAACCCTTCATAGGATAAGGAGAGTAGTCCCCAAGAATGATCTTTAAATTAGACTCCCTCTCAACCAGATTTGAGAGAAATTCCTAGTACCTAGAGAAATGTCTAGAAGCCCCATTGTCTACCAACCAACTATCACATAAATCTGGAGGAGAGGAACTAGAAAGAGCATAAATAAATATATATTCAGATTGAGTAGTAGCTACATTATTTTTATACCTGGAGTTCCTTGGTCTCTTTTGAAGACGATGGCCTTCTTCACGATCATCAAGAGAATCTCTTCTTCTATCATCTCTTCTTCTTTTAACACTAAATATGTTGTTGTTGAAGACACGATTGTTGTAGTTAAATCTTGGAGCATCTCTCTTTTTCAGACAGTGTCAGGAATAGTGGCCATGTCTATGTCAATTGAAGCATTCAATTCTCCTTCCTCCTCTATGGGAGTCCTTTGAATCAGGGGCTGACTTTCTTGAACGATATGGTCTCCCTCTTCCTTTTCTCTTCTTGCCTTGTGTAGCAAAAGAAGAGGGCTCTCCTTCTTCATGCTTTTGAATTCTCCCTCTAGATATTATCTCGGTTTCTTCTTGAGTACACTTGCTAATGAGCTCATCAAATGTCAGGAACTTGTCATTGTTGCTAATAGTAGTGATGAAGGTTTCACAAATAGGAGGAAGACCTTGAAGAGTAAACAACACCAGCTGTCTATCAAATATAGGCTCTCCAGCAGTCTGCAATTGATCCCTTAGTTGGGATATCCTCATAACATAGGATTGCACAAATTCCCCCTTGTCCATCTTAATGCCCTTTGGTTGATTTTTCAAGGAAATAATGTGATTCAAATTGTTGACCTAATACATCCCAACCAACTTATCGTTGATGTCCTTTGACTTTTTCAATTTTCCAACATAAGTAAGCAAATGATCTTTCAAAGACTCAATAAGATTTTCTTGGATTTGAGCTCACCTTCTTATATTTGGACTTGGCAGTGGTCGGGGCATTTCTAGTGGCTCAGTACTTTTCCTTCCACATATTCCGAGACATCATTATCATCTAGTATCACTTCCAACTTGATCTTACAAACAACAAAATTTGATGAGTCACCCAACTTATCTCTAGCTCTAAAGTAAGAGGTAGACATCTTGACCAAATAACTTCTTCCAAATAGATTCCTTCAAAGGTGTTTGTTTTAGTCTCTTGTTTCCTTGGGCTTGTCTGGACCTCATCTCTAATACCATGTTAATTTTCCATTGTTCTATGCTAACACAATCACTTAAGCCATTTTTTTCTTCAATTAGCAGTCACTTTTAAACAAATTTAATCTTCTAATAACAAATGAGCAATTGTAGTTAGAATAGTGAATCTAATGTCCAGTAGAAGGCGGCCAAGAGCAATAACAAGAGACATAATATTTGGTCAAAGACCATGGAAAAACCCCACAAAGGGGAAGCCCTTTCAAATTCTTCTTTTATTAGATTGTCATGAAAGGTTCAATAGAGAGATACAATGTTCCAATTCAACAATGAGTCAAAGGTCAACAACTTTGACTATCCAAGAGATCAACCAATCAATATACAAAATATGAGCCTCAAAGTCAAATTTGGTCAACAAATCAAATCTGTAATTTTTGTCAGAGTCAACAATAGACAAAGATGCCCTAACCAATCCTCAAGTCAATGGTCAATAGTTCTCCAAAGGAGCTCAATCAGTAATCAAACAATTTAGCTTTCCTTGTTGGTCAAACCTTAGTCAAAACAATTCCAAAAAGTCTTTCTCAAAGGAGAGAGGAAGTCACAATCAAACTTAAAATTTTTGTGGTCAAACTTTAGTCAACAGAGTTGTGGTCAACCTTAGTCAAACTTCCTAGAAAAGTTCAGTTCCTTCACCAAGAAATTTGGCCTCCAAAAATCAGATTTTTGCAAGTCAAAATGCCAAGTCAAACTTGGTCAACAACTGGTCAAAATATCCCCAATCAGAAAGTCAACGCAAAAAATCAGAATTACTAATTTTCCCTCCGCATGTGTGAGTCAACCTGCAATTTCATTGGTAGTATGAACCAATCATGTGAGGAGAGAGAAGATATATGATGTGTGAGTGATGCTCCAAAGTGATGTGACATGATGTGTATTTATATGCTTTGGAGGAGACCTAATTTGCTCCTTAGGCTAACCTAAACCTTTGTACACATGTGGGTTTTTCATTAAAAATAATATTTTCCTTGACCAAATTAAATTCTTCCAATGTCAAAGAGGGTTCTCTCTAGATGAGGAAGGTAGTTGAAAGGAGGGAATTTATCCCTGAGCTGCCAAATTAACAGTGGCATGCCTAGTCTCTCATGATTCTCTCTTATTATGTCTATCTTATGCAGTCTCGTTTCATTATCTTTACGTTATCTTCTGGAAAATCCAACATGGCTCATTTTGTTCATTCTAGATGTATACACTTTGTTGCTCATAGCTTTGTATGGAAGTCTAGTTGGAAGTATGATGTATTAGTCAGAGTTTTTGTGTCAAAATTGTGCTATTTGTCGTTGGTTTGGCTTCCAAGTGGTAGACCGTGGTAGAGACTAATGATGTAATTTTTGCTAAAAGTTAATACAAGATTGAGACAACTTATAAAGAAAAAGAATTTGCTCCATTTTAATTATCAAAATTATATATTTACATAATGACACATTTCATCCACTCGAGTTGTAAGAGAATCTTGCTTTTGTCCATTCAAAATTAGTGATTATATTATTAGTTAACTATTGAACTTAATACAACCTTCAAGACATCCAAGCAATGAAATATGTATAAATTTTAATCTAGAAACACCAAATTTTTTTTTTCAACAATAATGAGAATTTTTGGAGGATTAGTAATTTCGAAAGATCCGCTTCCGCTGCCACTATTACACTAGATACAACTATTAATAAATGTCACTAACAGGCCGGTTACAACATGTCTCCAAAAACTTGAACCCACACAACTGAGGAAACATGTTGTTCACTAAATCACTCGAGCTAAGATCAAAGTTGAGTTGTATTAATAAAAAAATGGATTATTAAGTTATAGGGTTATTTGAATCAATTTCTAATTCAAGAAATATTTATGTTTTCTCTACATAATGATGCTTACAAAATGTAACGTACAAGCGGCGGTGGATTATTTAGACTCTTTTTAACAAGAATAACAAAATTTTAAATTAAGGAATAATTATATTTTATTTTTTTAACCACATGGTGAATCGGTAACTGCCAGGCCTAATCTATGGGAGACCCAGGATCAAACCTCATAGCTGCCACTATAACACCAAGAGCATAACCAACTAGTTCCTATGATTTTAGCAAGAGCAGAATCACGGGAAAAGGGAATCCGCCCCTCTAGCCGCCACCACAGCAGGTCATTGTACTCAATGAGATTTGAACTTTGGTCTCCCCGGGCTTCGCCCATGTGACTTACCGTCAAACCATACATCACTGTACAATAATTATATTTTATTATCATCATCAAACACCAAACTAAATTACATTAATCAAGTGGGTTATAGTGATAAAAAAGGCTTTTATTCATTAAAATAAGTGAATTATTAAGTTTTGAAGCAAATTCTAAATTAAGGAAGATTTATGTTTCTTTGCATCATGATTCTTACGAATTGCAATGTAATTGGTATTGATTATGATGTTCAAGTCTCATCAAATTTGATAATTAAAGTCGTTAGAGATACTTACTTTCATGACAGTGAAACATTGAATCATGTTTCCCCTTCTACTTGCCTGCCAATTATATTGGTTGGGTTTCCAGCAATGATGTGTTATTTTGTCGAAGTACCTATATCCCCCAGTAGTTGGTCTTCAGTGATATGAAGCTATAACATTGAATACCTTGTCGAGGTAGCCATATTCAGAAATAATTGATTAGGTCTTGAGTTATCTCTAAAACTATGAAATAAAATTTTATCAAATTGCTCAACATGTTTCATTAGAGAAACTTTGAAGTAAAAAATGGGTCTCAAAACAAAAATGTACGACAAAAATAAACTTTTTAAGAACCAGTACGATTCAATATGCTGATGTCAACCATTGGAGATGATTCACCATTTTTGGAAAAAAAAGGTTAAATAAATAAATAACAAACTACTTTTTCATCTCGTATTTTCAACTTGTCTCCCTACGATTTTATTTAAATTTTGAGTGGGAGCATTTTTTGGATGCTGAATTTAATTTTGCATCCAAGCAATACCCATGTTGCATATTTTTCAATGGACCCTACCAGAAAAATGTGAAACACATGAAAATGCGTGATTGCCAGCACATTTGTTCATGTATTTCACATTTTTCATGTAGTAGGGTCTATCGAAAGTATGCAACATGGGTACTCTTTGAATGCAAAATTAAATTCTGCATCCAACAAGTGCTCCCACTCGAAATTTGAGTAAAATTGTAGGGAGATAAGTTGAAAATGCAAGTTGAAAAAATAGTTTTTTTTTCCTCAAAAACTTGATGAGGTAATCTAATATTATTTTTTTATTTCCACTATTATTTTATAATACTCCTTAAAAGGCCCATTTTAGTGTTCAAAAATTCTCTAACGACTCTTATCATTCAACATAAATTGAAAAATTTTCTGTTACCACTCAACTTGAATTGAAACTTTTCCTATGTTTACACTTACCATTACATGAATTGAAAAGTCTCCTTTGAAACATGCTTTCAAACCTAGAGCTCTTTTGTCTTTTTGATGTTTCCATATTTTTGATATTGTTTGTGCTCTACGTGCATACATCTTTAATAAATTAATAATTATAGAAGTTATATTGTTATGAATATAATATATAAAAATAATATAAATAATAATGATTAATTAAATAATAATTAGTTATTGAAGAGACATGTCTTAAAGGACATGACTGTTCATGAAGGAGCACTTGACTAGGTATATAAGCGGGCTTCATTTGTAACTACACCGTATCATATCTTCTGTACACTCAACATTTCTTATATAAATATATTGTTGTTATATAATGGATACTTTTATATTTTAGATATTTTGAATATTCCACTATGTATACGAACAATGTTTGTTACATTATTATCAGAGTTCTTCGACACACTAGTCGCTCAATCACTACACAATGTTGATTTCTGGTAGCATCAAATGTGCTCGAAGTCTCAAATTTTGCAGGGAGGCTAGGACACATGCATTCTCCAATACCCAGAAATCGTCTGCTCAACATTTTTTATATAAATATATTGTTGTCATATAGTGGATACTTTTATATTTTAGATATTTTGAATATTCCATTGTGTACAATGTTTGTTACATTGTTATCGGAGTTCATCAGATGTGCTTTAAGTTTCAAATTTTGTAGGGAGGCTAGGACACATGCATTCTCCGATACCCAGAAATCATTTTGGGAAATTCCACCCAGAAACAGTACCTAGAAATCATTTTGGGAAATTCCACCCAGAAACAGTTTTATTAAAATAATTAATTATTTTTAATGAGACCCTAAGTCTAAACTTAGGAAATTAAAATAATTAATGGGTATTAATCTAAACTGTGGGTAAAACTTCTAGAAGAGGGTGGAGATCAAGTCAATATGATTCTAGCCGTTGATTAGAACCTAATTTGGGCCATTAATTGACCAACGATAGGATTATAAGAGGAGACTTGATGGGCACTTGGAGAACACACCAAAGGGAGATACTCAGTTACTCGAGTAAGATTGAGTTTCTCAATGGTCGAAGTTCGGCAAGAGAAAATTGAATAAGAGGGAGAGTTGCGGGTGAGAAAGGAAGAGAGGACATCAACATCTTTTTAGAAGGCAGCAAGATGCAGAGCAAGAATAGGGTGAGACAAAAAGAGGCAGTGTAGAGGCAGATTGATGCAGAGCCTATGTCTAGACGCTGGGCCGGTGTGAGAAGTTTGACGCAAAGGGATGCAAAAGGATTGCGAGGAAATAGAGTACTTCACCTGAATCAGAAATTTGTCAGAAAGCGTTTGTAAAATTTCTCACTCTTGTTTTGCTGGTTGTAATTTGTACATGAGAATTTGCTGAAGAATAATAAAGAAACCCTCATCTGTTGCACCTGTTTTCCCACATTGGGTTTTTCTCGGGATGATTATCCAAAAATAATTGTGTCATTGTGATTGTGTGTGTGCCAGTATTTTTCCTTACATTTACTTTCTGCAATATTTTTAATTGTGAAGGCTGCCGTAGAATATATTTTGATATTTGCTGTAAGAACACTGTGAATAACTTATCTCTAAAATAATAAGTAGAAGAAATAATATTATCACTGCAGTAGGATTTCTATTTAGAAATTTTTCACATGGTATCGGAGCTTTAAGGAAAGCAGAAGCCAGAAGACCCAACATTGAAGGAAGAAAGGAATATGAAACTCCTGTGGGGGTAGTAATTCGAATCTCCAAGGGGCTTGCGCAGTTCAAATCCAAGAGAATTATATTTCGTGGGAAAAATCTCTCTGAGTGAGTCGACAAAGAGGTAAGTCTTTCCGATCGAAATTTGTCAGTGGTAGAAGGAGCTGGGCAACAAAAGATTCAACGAGAGGGGTTATCTCATTTGGGATGCAGTTTTTCCTGCAGTATTTGCTTGGACAGGTTAGCGTAAAAAATTGACTCATTATGGATATTCAAAGTGTCTCAGAGTTATCTACAAGATTAGATGAAGAATTCGCATGCTTAGCAAATTCAACGTCAGTAGATGTTTGGTACATTGATAGCGAGGCTTCAGCTCATATGACTGGAGTATGAGAACATTTATCGAGTTATCAAGAAGAACAAATGAACTTCGAAATCACTATGGGAAACGGAACGAAATGTACTCCAGTAGGGAGAGGCACCATAGCATTTCAGACCGAAGTAGGGACCAACATCTAAGCGACCAATGTTTTGCATCTGCCAGGATTAGGAATGAATTTGATTTCAGTGTCCCAGTTATAGGACAAGTGATATGATGTATACTTCATGGGAAAGAAAGTAGATGTCAAGCATCCACGCTGGAAGAAGAAAAGGCAAATTGGGATTCGAAGCAACAAGTTGTATAGATTGTAGCTTGAGTCACCAATGGAACTGATAAGAAGCAACTATAATGGTGAGAAGGAGAGAAATGAATTATGGCACAAGGGAATGGGGCATTTACACCATGCAACACTGAGGATGCTCAGGGAGGCTATTACAAGAGTGCCGGTCTTTAGTACTGAACATGATGACTTATGCAGAGGATGTGTACTAGGGAAGTACGCTAAAGCAATTTTTTCCAGAAGTAACAATAGAGCATAATGTGTATTAGGATTGATACACTCAGATATCTATGTCCTATGTCCACAAGAGCTCTTAGTGGTGGCGAATACTTTGTCACTTTTATCGATGATCACTCCAGAAAAACCTGGATCTATTTCTTAAAGACTAAGGATGAGGTTTTTGATCGTTTTTAAGAGTTTAAAGCTCTTGTTGAAAATATGACAGGGAAAAAGATAAAGGTATTGCATTCAGATAATGGTGGAGAATATACAGACAAAGACTTCGCAGATTTCTGCCCAAAGGAGGGCATCAAAAGAGAGTGGACAACTCCATATAAACTGGAGCAGAATGGAGTAACAGAATGGGAAAATAGAACTATTGTTGGCGTAGCCAAATCTATGTTGTATGATCATGATCTACCTAGGTATCTATGGACAGAAGCTTGCAACACAACAGTGTATATTCAAAACAAAACTCCTCATAGAGCGTTGGGTAAGAAAACGCTCGAAGGGGTCTTCCCAGGGAAGAAGCCGAAAGTCAGTCATCTCAGGATATCCAAAATTGTGGATAATTGTCACATTCCAGACAAGAAGCATAGTAAATTAGATCAAACTGCAGAAAAGGGGTATCTCGTAGGATACAGTGAGACCTCAAAGGCATACAAAATCTACATCCTAGCAGCAAGAAGTTTGTAGTGAGATGGGATGCAAAGTTCATGGAAGACAAAGTGAGATGCCTACAGAAGATCAGTCAGGAGATGTTCCATTAGTCCAAGAGCATCAGGGGCAACAAGGACAGGCAGGAGGACAAACACCTGGATCAAGTATAGTGACCAGTACGGGTATCTCCTTAGAAGGAGGAAATGCAGATAGTTTTTAGTAGATGGAACGACAAGATCAAGCGGAGGAGTTGGTTGACCCTCCCACCACTAGTGGTAGAACCAACGAAGAAGTACGATAGGCACTGAGGGATGCAAAGGAATTTGTTGGAGCTCCTAAATCCGAGAAAAGGCAGTGTAGACAACCTGACAAATACCAGGCATTGGTAGCTCAGGTTGAAGAACCCTTTAGATTTCAGGAAGTTGTTCAACACAAAGTATGGGTGGATGTCATGGTAGAACAATACAACTCTATCATGATGAATGATGTGTGGGAAGTAGTACTTAAACCAAAAGATATATCAGTTATAGAATCACGATGGATCTACAAGATCAAGTATGCTGCAGATGGCAGTATAGAGAAGTATAGGGCAAGGTTCGTGGCAAAGGGGTATGCTCACAGGAATAGACTATGAAGAGACCTTCGCCCCAGCTGCTTGATACACTTCTATGAGATCGGTTATATCCCTAGCAGCTCAAAGCATACATGAATAGATTATGAAGAGACCTTTGCCCCAGTTGCTCGATACACTTCTATGAGATCGGTTATATCCATAGCAGCTCAAATGGAATGGGAGATTCACCAGATGGATGTCAAGACAACATTCTTGAACGGGGTGATAGAAGAAAAGGTATATATAGAACAACCCGAAGGCTTCGAAACTCATGGAAAGAGAACTCATGTTTGCAGATTATGTTGGGTTGTGTTATATTCTTTCCACGACTAGCCCACGTAGTTAACCGAGGGGTTAGAAGGGGGGCAGAGCCCCCCCTTCGTTGCGCCGATTGCGTAGCGGGGGAGTCACAGGGGGTTTGAGGGGTGCAGGTAACCCCACTCTATGGGGTCCGGGGCAGCGCCCCTAAAAATTTTGGTTTTGGACCCTATATTAAGTTGGGCAGACCTACCTATGATTTTGTGCATGATTTTCGCACATGGTTTTGGACGCGATGGTTTTCGGTCCATGGTATTGGATGCTTCGGCATGTATAAATATGTATTGTAACATTGAAAGGAACATAATGAAAAATCAAGCTAGTAGTCTCGGTTTTGGGATCCAGGGGAAAATCTTGGTGTATATGTGTTTTATGTGTTATGCTCTCGCATTGTTTATTTTATGTGTTTTAGAATTCGTATGCAGGTAATTTCTGTATAGGGTTAAAACCTACATTTGGTATCAGAGTTGTTTTGGCTTCAAGAGGACGCCTTTGTTGCTGAGGCGTTTCGCTCGGGCCTGTGGTAGACACTGTTCAGTGGGAGATCTGCGAGATCGATTCTGGTGGTGAAAGAAGATGACGAGCAGTGGAAAGATAGAGATCGAGAAATTTAATGGTTAAGAGTTTTGAGTTGTGGAAACTCAAGATGGAGGATCTATTGGTGGATAAATATTAGTGGATCGCGGTAGATCCGGGTATTAAACCAACGAGAGTGTCCAATGAAGAATAGAAGAAGTTGGATCAGAAGGCAAAGAACACAATACGATTGTGTGTCTCAGATTCAGTATTGCTAAATGTATCAGAGGAAGCTACGGTGAAGGCTTTGTGGGACAAGTTAGGGACTTTGTACCAATTTAAGTTTTTGGTGAATAAACTGCTCCTATGGAAAAAGTTGTATAACCTGAGGATGAAAGATGGAGACTTGGTGACTTAGCATCTGAACGCATTTAATACTATGGTAAGTCAGTTATTATCTGTTGATATTAAAATTTCAGATGAAGATAAGTGCATCAGTTTGTTGTGTTCTCTACCAGATTCGTGGGATAGTCTAGTTATTGCAATAGGTAGCAATGCAACTGCCTTGCAGTTTGATGAAATAGTCTCATCCTTGCTGACGGAGGAGATGAGATGGAAAAATATGGAGAGCTAGAATGGTGATGCATTGTCTGTACGAGGACGGTCCCAGAATAGAAACAAAAATAAGTCATCGAGTGGGAGATCTAAATCTCCAGGAAAACCTGTAAAGGTGGTTTGCTGGAAATGCGAAAAGGAAGGGCACTACAAAAGGGACTGTAAATCTAAAGCTCCTGACAAAGGAAAGAGATCTGATGATGCTCCTTCTGCAGAGGTGAAAACCACCTCAGATGAAGGTGGGGATGTGTATTTGGTTTCTTCAAGTACACATGTAGATCATGAGGCATGGTTGATTGACCGAGGTGCATCCTTTCACTTCACTCCCCATAGAGAGTGGTTCTGTGAGTATGAGAAATATGATGGTGGTGATGTCTTCTTAGGGGATGATAGGAAGGCTAGAATCGTTGGTCATGGAAAATTAATGTTGAAGCTGCAAGGTGGAAGGGTTAGAACACTTCAGGGTGTTTTGCATATTCCTGCATTGGCCAAAAATCTGATTTCTGTAAGCAAGCTGGATGATGCAGGTGTAAAAACAGTGTTTGAGAAGAATACCTGCAAGATGGTTCGGGGAGCACTGGTATTGATGTGGGGAGTTCGGATTGGAACTCTGTACAAGCTAGAATGTAGCACTGTTGTTGATGGGTGCAACAGTTTTGTAGTTCCTGAAAGTGGAGCAGAAAATCTAATGGTCTCTGGAGAGAAGCCACCATTGAGGAAGGAACGATTAGTCGCTCGACCAAAGGCCGGGCAAGGCAAGGATGTTGGGTGATATGGTGAAACGGTAGCTTCTGCATTCACCCCTGCCTATACAGATACTGAAAATCTAATGGTCTCTGGAGAGAAGCCCATGTTGTGGCATCAAAGGCTTGGACATATTGGAGAGAAGGTCCTTCGAATACTTCATGGTAAAGGTATGGTAGAAGGTATGAGTAATAACTCTCTGGATTTTGATTTCTGTGAAAATTGTGTATATGGGACGCAGAATCGGGTGAGTTTCCCCTCTGGTGGGAAGAGGGCGAAACAGATATTAGAACTTGTGCATAGTGATGTGTTTGGACCTGTGAAGGTTCCATCACTGGGTAAGTCTGTGTACTATGTATCATTTATAGATGACTTCTCAAGGAATACATGGATATATTTCCTTAAGAAGAAATTTGAAGTTTTTGACAGGTTTAAAGAATTTAAAGCTCTGGTGGAAAACCAAACGGAAAAGAAGATAAAGGTGTTGAGGACAGATAACGGTGGAGAGTTTTGCAGCAAGGAATTTGAAGAATTATGTAAGAAGTGTAGTATAGCATGGTAGAAGACTACTCCATACACACCTGAGCAAAATGGAGTTGCAGAAAGAATGAACAAGACGTTGATGGAAAGGGCAAGAAGCATGCTCAGTGGTGTTGGGTTAGGACAGGAATTCTGGGCAGAGGCGGTGGAGACGGCATGTTACCTGGTCAACAGATCACCTTCATCAGCGTTGGAGGATAAGACTCCACAAGAGGTATGGACTGGTAAGAAACCCTCTCTCACATCTGAGGGTATTTGGATGTGATGCATATGTACATGTTTCAAAGGAGAAACAAACCAAGTTGGATAGTAAATCTGAAAAGTGCATCCTTATTGGGTATAAGGATGGTTTAAAGGGGTATAAGCTTTGGAACCCAGTAACAAGGAAGGTTGTGTACAACCGAGATGTGGTGTTCAAAGAGGTAAAAGATGTTATTAAACATGAAGTCCAACCAAAGGAACCTGAGAAGATAGGGTTTGAACTTAAGGAGGAAGAATCATACTCTATAACAGAGGAGGAATCAGAAGATGAAGAGCCACAAACTCTGGGTGTGAGAACATTAGTTCGAGAAAGAAGGTAGCCAGAACTGTGAAGGAAGCAGTAGATTCAGAGGATGGCAAACTCTGGAAAGAGGCCATGGTTGATGAAATGGCATTTTTGCACAAAAATGAGGCTTGGGATCTGGTGGAGTTGCCGATTGGAAGGAAACTCATTGGCAGCAAATGGGTGTTCAAGAAGAAGACAAATGCAGAAGGAAAGGTGGAGAAATACAAAGCTCGGTTGGTAGCAAAAGGTTATTCCCAGGTGTCGGGAATTGATTTTGGTGATATATTTTCTCCTGTTGCCAAGGTAACTTATATTAGATTACTTTTATCTGTTGCTGCTGCTTTTGATTTTGAGGTAGAACAGATGGATGTGAAGACAACATTTCTTCATGGGGATCTGGAAGAGGAGATCTACATGAAGCAACCTGAACGTTTTGCGGTGAAGGGTAAGAAAGAAATGGTATGCAAGTTAAAGAAGTCACTGTATGGATTAAAACAGTCACCAAGGATGTGGTATCGGAAATTTGATACATTTATATGGGGACTTGGATTCATTTGAAGTAAAGAAGATCACTGTGTGTATTTTAAATTAATTGGTGACCGTGTTATTTATCTGGTCTTGTATGTGGATAATATGTCGCTGGTTGGAAAAGACAAAGAAGTCATCCAGGTTTTGAAGACCCATTTGTCCTCCAAATTCGACATGAAAGATCTTGGTGCTGCAAACTATATTTTGGGCATGGAAATTAAAAGAGATCGGACAAAGAGGAAGCTCTAGTTAAACTAGAGGAAGTATGTTGAGACAATATTGTAGAGGTTTAATATGCAGGATAGTGAGTTGGTGAAGGTTCTTATTCCTGTAGGTGTAAAGCTATCTCTTGAACAGTGTCCCAAGACACAAGAAGAAGAAGAGGACATCTCTCATGTTCCATATGCAAGTGCAGTCGATAGCCTGATATATGCGATGGTTTGTACTAGACCAGACATTGCATATGCAGTAGGAGTATTGAGCAGGTTTATGTTAAAACCAGGGAAGGAGCACTGGACAGCAGTGAAGCGGGTTTTCAGGTATTTGCGTGGCACTAGTTTGTGCTACCAAGGAAGACCAGGATTGGATAGAGTGTTGGATATTCGTGGCTTTGTTGATGCAGACTATGCTGGAGATTTGGATCAGAGAAGATATACAAGTGGGTATGTGTTTAACCTATTTGGAGGTGTAGTCAGTTGGATGAGTAAGAAACAATATGTAGTGTCACTATCAACCAATGTCACATGTTCGGGTTTGAGTTCGGGTTCGGCAATGATTAGGTTCGGTTTGAGTTCGAATGTTTTGATGAGGTTCGCCATTAGGTTCGTCTATATATATATATATATATATATATATATATATATATATATATATATATATATATAATGAATTATAGGATAAAATAGTAAGAAATCAACATCAGTAAACATCAAAAATTCTATCACGGACATGGAAACTACAAGGATAAATTACAAGCTTGAGTTGTGACATGAAGTTATGAGTTTTGATCTATGGACTTGGTCAATGGCTATGAGGTTCGATGAGGTTCGCCGAACCTCGATTTTTTTTTTAAGGTTCGCCAAAATTCGAACCTCAAGGTTAAAGTTCAACGAACCTTGTGACATAGCTATCAACTACAGAGGCAAAATACATAGCAGCCACTCATGCAAGCAAGGAAGTAGTTTGGTTGCAAAGATTGTGTTCAAGTATGGGGTTAGTACAGGGAGCTATAAGGATAGATTGTGACAGCCAAAGTGCAATTTCTTTGGAAAAGAACTCGGCATATCATTCAAAGACAAAGCACATTGATGTTCAGTATCACTTTGTGAGGGATATGATAGAAGACAAAAAGGTGTTACTGGTAAAGGTGGACACTTTGAAGAATACTACAGATGCATTGACAAAATCTGTGAGCTCTAAGAAGTTCTCTTGGTGTAGAGAAACAATGGGCGTTGCAGGGCTGGATAAATGACTAAGGTCTCTTGTGGCCCCCTGTAGAAAGAAAACAACAAGTAGGAGAATGTTGGGTTGTGTTATATTTTTTCCACGACTAGCCCACATAGTTAATTGAGGGGTTAGAAGGGGGGGGGGGGGGGGGGGGGGCGAGCCCCACCTCATTGCACTGATTGCGTAGCGGGGGTAGTCACAGGGGGTTTGAGGGGTGCAGGTAACCCCATTCTATGGGGTCCGAGGCAGTGCCCCAGAAAATTTTGGTTTTGGACCCTATATTAGGTTGGGCGGACCTACCTATTGTTTTGTGCATGATTTTCGCACATGGTTTTGGACGCAATGGTTTTCGGTTCATGGTTTTGGACGCAATGGTTTTCGGTCCATGGTATTGGATGCTTCAGCATGTATAAATATTTATTGTAACATTGAAAGGAACATAATGAAAAATCAAGCGGGTAGTCCCAGTTTTGGGATCAAGGGCAAAATCTCTGTGTATATGTGTTATGCTCTTGCATTGTTTATTTTATGAGTTTTAGAATTCATATGCAGGTAATTTCTGTACGGAGTTAAAACCTACAGATTAAAGAAAGCCCTGTATGGGCTCAATCAGGTACCCAGAGCATGGTATGGTCAGATTGATAGTTACTTGCAACAGTTGGTATTTGTCAAGAGTGATGTTGATCCCAATCTCTACTATTTGATGGTAGAGAATGAGCCACTTATTCTGGTATTATATGTAGATGACCTGTTCCTAACTGGGTCATCCAGGCTCATACAGGATTGCAAAAAGAATCTTGAAGTTGAATTCGACATGAAGGACATGGGGTTGATGCATTATTTTCTAGGGTTGGAAGTTTGGCAGAAGAATGGGGAGTTCTTCCTTGGATAAGGAAGATATGCTACAAAATTTCTATAGAGATTCAGAATGCAGGATTGTTGACCCATGGCTACTCCCATGATCACTAACTGAAAGAAAATAGATGCATCAGAAGACAAGGAAGTAGACCCCACCTTGTACAGGGAGCTCATTGGGTCGCTTATGTATATAGTCAACATTAGGCCAAACATTTGCTTTGTTGTCAACAATCTTAGTCAGTTCATGGTAGAATAAAAAAGGGTGCATTGGGAAGCAGCTAGGAACATTCTTAGGTATGTGTGCAAAACAGTCAGATATGGGTTGAAATACTCTTGAGGGGAGGACATCAGATTGAATTGGTTCACAGATGTAGATTGGGCAGGTAGATCAGTGGACCGAAAAAGTACCTCGGGGTACTGCTTCAGTGTTGGATCAAGGATGATATCTTGGTGCAGTGGGAAGCAGAAATTGGTAGCTTTGAGCTCAGCAGAAGCTGAATATATGGCAGTCAACACAGTGACGTGCGAAGCTATATGGCTTAGAAAATTGCTTGTGAGCTTGTTCAGAAAAAGGATGGAGGCGACCGAGTTTACTCTGATAATCAGAGTTGTATCAAACTCTCTAAGAATTCATTATTTCATGATCGGTCGAAACACATAGATATCCGATGTCACTTTATCATAGACTGTGTTCAGCGTGGGGTAGTACAACCACTGTATGTCCTCATAGGAGAGCAGGTAGCCAATATACTCACAAAGGTTCTCGGAAAAGCTAAGTTCACTCAGTTAAGAGAGCAGATGGGTATGGTAGAAAATTCGTTTCAATAGCAGCGATAGTTTGCAGTGCAGGGACAGATGGCAGTGCCAATGCCAGTGCCAGCAACAACATAGATACAGAAATTTAGAGGGAGTTGTAATACGAATGCAGTGTTGACAAGTGGTAGGTTTAGTAGCAGTACAGATGCAGCATTTGCACAGTAGTTGGTGGACAGGATGTCAGACATTAGCTAGCGCAAAGGGAGATGTTACAGAACAGGGTGATGCTTCAACAGGGTTGCATTGCTAGAGCACATTCCTCGCTAAGAGGGAGGCTTGATTTTTGGTAGTATTAGATGTTAAGTCTCAAATTTTGCAGGGAGGCTAGCACACATGCATTCTCCAATACCCAGAAATCGTTTTGGGAAATTCCACCTAAAAACAGTTTTATTAAAATAATTAATTATTTTTAATGGGACCCTAAGTCTAAACTTAGGAAATTAAAATAATTAATGGGTATTAATTTAAATTGTGGGTGAAACTTCTAGAAAAAGGCGGAGATCAAGTCAATATGATCCTAGCCATTGATTAGAATCTAATCTGGGCCTTTGATTGATCAACGCAAGGATTATAAGAGGAGACTTGATGGGCACTTGGAGAACACACTAGAGGGAGATACTCAGTTACCTGAATAAGATCGATTTTCTCACTAGTCGAAGCTCGGCAAGAGAAAATCGAATCAAAGAGAGAGTTGCAGGTGAGAAAGGAAGAGAGGGCATCAACATCCTTTTACAATGCAAGGCATGAAGACGCAGAGTAGGAACAGGGTGACGTAGAAAGAGGCAGTGTAGAGGCAGATTGACGCAGAGCCTGCATGGGTAGCTAGACGCTGGGCTAGTGTGAGAAGTTTGACGCAGAGGGACGCAAAAGGATTCCGGGGAAGAGGAGTACTTCACCTAGATCATAAATTTGTCAGGAAGCATCTGTAAAATTTCTCACTCCGGTTTTGCTGATTGTAATTTGTACATGAGAATTTGTTGAAGAATAATAAAGAAACCCTCATCCGTTGCACTGGTTTTTCCACATTGGGTTTTTCCGGGGACGATTGTCCAAAAACAACTGTCATTGTTGTTGATTTTTGGTAGCATCGGATGTGCTCTAGCCATGAAAATTGGTGGGGAGGCCAAGGAACATAAGATTTCCAAGACCTATAATTGGTTTCGGGAAATTCCACCTAGTTGGAGAAATATTAAAATAATTAATATTTTTAATAGGGTTCCTAAGTCTAAACTTAGGAAAATTAAAATATTAATGGGTATTAACATAACACTGGGTGAGAATGTTCTAAATGATATGGATCAAGCCAAATCTAATCTTAGCCATTGATTAGGAACTTAATCTCGGTCGTCGAAGACTCAACAGGAAAAGTATAAGAGGAGACTTGAGGGTCAGTTGGAGATACACCAAGATTGATCAGTCAGTTTGATTTTCTCGAGCGGGGCTTGCTGAGAAAATTCATGCTAGTGGTCTGTAGCAGCAAGGGGCAGTGAGTACATAGTAGAGAGGCAGGGATAGTGACAGAGGGTGTTGATTTGGGGTAGCATTAGATGTGCTCTACCACGAAAATTGGCGGAGAGGCTAAAGCACATGAGATATCCAAGACCCACAAATGGTTTGGGTAGATTCTAACCGGTTTGGGAGATATTAAAATAATTAATATTTTTAATTGAATTCCTAAGTCTAAACTTAGGAAAAATAAAATATTAATGGGTATTAATATAAAACTGGGTTAGAAGGGTCCAAAAGTCATGGATCAAGCCAAATCTAATCTTAGTCGTTTTGATTAGAGATTTAATCTCGACTGTTGGTGGACCAATGAGAAAAGTATAAGAGGAGGCTTGAGGGTCAGGTGGAGAACACATAAAGAGAGATCAAGAATTCGATTTTCTGGGGCAGGGTTTGCTAAGGAAATCGAGTGAGTGATTTGAGTTGCAGCTGAGGGGCAGTGAATACATAGTTGGGAGGCAGAGTTGGTATTAGAGAGGCAACGCTGAGCCCAGTGAGGCTATGCAGAGGCAGCCAGGAGCTGCGCAGAGCCAAAGAGGCTAGAATGTGAGACACAGAGGGTCCAGGGGCTGACACAGAGGCTCCAGATTCTGATGCAAAGCCTAGAGGCAGCACTGGGAGGATTTCATGGGACAGACCAGGGGTTGGTGAGCCGAATACAGCGACGCAGTCCCTATCAGAGTGACACAGAGCAGTAGAAGCTGCAATTGTTGTTGTGGGATCGTTCATACTGTGATTTATCAACCAGAATATTTGTCTCCAACTAAGAGGTATTACTGTCGAGGGCATTCTCTGTTGGGTGAGCCATTTTTGGCACCCTGGTTGTATTCTGAAAACTGCACAATAATAAAATTCTTTGAATAGCTGCACCGGTTTTCTCGCATTGGGATTTTCCAGGGACATTGGTCCAAAAATAACGGTGTCACTTGTGTGCTTGTTTACTTTCAGTTGATGATCTGTAAATGTTGATACTGTACTTGTAACTTAAGTAAATTGAACAAGTAGGAAGAAATAAATCAGATAGTACAAGAAAAATTTCTAACGAGTTAAACTTAGAAATTCCAACATTGTATGAGAGCGTGGTTGCAAATCACAAGATAACAGAAGGCATCAACTGAGCAGAGCAGTAACAGCATAAACAACTGTCTCGAGTGATAGAAGTTATTCCTAGCAGAAAACAGTTAGGAAGGGGTGACGCAAAGGGCCTGCATCATCAGCTTGAGCCAGGAGGAGGATTAGCACAGAGGCAGAGAGGAGCAAACTTGACCTACACAGTGCCCAATCATCTTTCTTAGTCAAGAAGGATCGACGCTGTGGCCAGGAGGTGCAGATTTTGCTAGTGCCGGGATTGCGCAAAGCTTAGAGGCTCAATCCTTCAAGTTGTTGGGGTGTAGGAGGCTGTAGATAATTTGCAAAGTGAAGCTGGTGGGGTTCTATGGTTAGAACAGTACCTAACAGGGAAAGACCAAGGAGGAGGGATTTCTAGAAGGGAAATCAAGACTTAGAGAGAGTCGAATTGAGGAATTCCAGGAGGGAAGTAGAGAGACTCGGAGGAGTGGGAAGAAGAGCAGCATAATGGTCATGAATGGACTAAGAGATCAGGATAGGTTGGACAGAGCATCCAACTTTGTGGTCTGGAAGGCTAGGATCTTGCACATTCTAGACAGATGTCGCATCAAGGACTTCGCCTTGAAAATAATAGCGATCCCAGTTGACCCAGCTAAAAATGAGAAGTACGAGGAGGCAATGGCTAGGGCGAAGTGCATCATCCTTGATGGGGTCAAGGATCATGTGGTGTCGCATATTGCTGAGAAGGACACGACAAATGCGATGTGGGATGCCCTGAAGAAATTGTACCAGCATACTTCCGTGCAGAGGAAGATGTTACTTGAAAATCAACTGCGGTCATACTAGATGCAAAAGGGAGAGTAGATAGATGTCTTCCTCGGTTGATTGAAGGAGATCCGTTACCAACTAACTTCCATAGGGGCCACGCCAGATCAGGAACTGATGGTGAGGACGCATTGAATGCAGTCTTAGAGGATTGGGAGGGGTATTTTTCTAGAGCATACTAGGCAGGGCGAGCCTTCTAGATTGGGAGGAACTGTGGGTGGCTTTTCGTCAAGAAGAGATCAGACGGGTGACCAAGGCAGGGAGTAGCAGAAAAGGGGTCAGAATCAAGGAGGAAGAAGGAGATGCGGCTTTCGCATCTTCGGGAAAGCAGGAGAAGAGAAAGAATAAGGACCTCGCCAAGGTCAATTGCTTCCATTATGGGGAACTGGGTCACTATGTGAATTAGTGTCCGAGGAAGAAGAGTAAAGGAGAGGCTTCTGACTCGAAGGCACCACTGGAAAAGGTGGAGAAAGAAGTCGAGGAGGATGACGAGTGTGCCATGAGTGTTCATGCACCACTTGAGAGGAAGTTGGGTAACATCGAGCTATAGTCAAATGGACTACAGGCGATGAGGGGCAGGATCTTTGAGGTACCCAACCTCTTGGATTATACCGTGCTACAAGAGCCCCGAAGAGGAGTAGCAGGACTGGCAGATGACGGTAGAGACAGATGCGAATGGAGCGACAGAGGGTGCTACAGTGCAGGAGTCCCAGGACAACGTGAGGCAACAATGCAAGATGCATGGAGTTGTTGCAGCAGCGCAGAGGTCAGTAGAGGGAGCACTTGTCAGCGACAAAGGGAGCTTTAGCATCGAGAGTGTTTCTAGCCTGACAGAGATGTCAGAGTTGGGAGGATTAGTTACTTACTTCTCAGTAACTGAGTTGCAATATAGTGGTTAGCAGTGGCAGTGCTATGGGCAACACGATGTAGCACGATGAGAGGGGATGCAGCAGTGGCAGTGGCAGGGCCATGGGTAGTAGCACGGATGCAGAGGGAGCTGCCGTACAGATGCAGTAGTGGCAGTGGCATGGCCATGGGCAGTAACATGGATGCAGAGGGAGCTGTCGTACAGATGCAGCAATGGCAGTGGCAGTGGTAATGGCAGGGCCATGGGCAGCGGTACAGGATGCAGCAGTGCAGAGAATGTTGGGCAGGGAGGCCTAACATTAGCATAGGGACCGATGTTGGATGATCAGGGTGATACTCAGTAAGGAGTTTTTCTAGAGCACAATTCTCGCTAAGAGGGAGTGTTGATTTGGGGTAGCATCGGATGTACTCTAGCCACGAAATTTGGTAGAGAGGCTAAAGCACATGAGATCTCCAAGACCCAGAAATGGTTTGGGCATATTCTAACCGGTTTGGGAGATATTAAAATAATTAATATTTTTAATGGAGTTCTTAAGTCTAAACATAGGAAAAATAAAATATGACTGGGTATTAATATAAAACTAGGTTAGGAGCCCCAAGGGTTAACTCAACTGATCAAATCAGTGCCTCACCATACGGGAGGTCATAGGGTCGATTCTACCCAAAAGCCCTTGGGGTCAGGTCAGTACATAGGCCGCGGGGATGTGATATCCCTTCGGGGTCGATCTGCCCAAAATTATTGCGGACGTAGCAGCTACCCAATGACCAAGGGTATCGATGAACCACTCGGAAAAAAAAAAAAACTGAGTTAGAAGGGTCCAAAAGTCATGGATCAAGCCAAACCTAATCTTAGCCGTTGATTAGAGATCTAATCTCGGTCGTTGATGGACCAATGAGAAAAGTATAAGAGGAGGCTTGAGGGTCAGTTGGAGAACACATGAAGAGAGATCAAGAATTTGATTTTCTGGGGTAGGGTTTGCTGAGGAAATCGAGTGAGTGATTTGAGTTGCAGCTGAGGGGCAGTGAATACATAGCTGAAAGGCAGAGTTGGTACCAGAGAGGCAACGCTAAGCCCAGTGAGGTTGATGCAAAGGCAGTTAGAGGCTACGTAGAGGCAGCCAAGAGCTACGCAGACCTAGAGAGGCGAGCGTGTGAGATGCAGGGGGTCCAGGGGCTGACATAGAGGCTCCAGACGCTGACGCAGAGGCTCGCAGAGCTGACGCAGGGCCTAGAGACAACGCTGGGAGGATTTCATGGGACAGACTGGGAGTTGTTGAGCTGGATAGGTTGACGTAGCCCCTATTAGAGTGATGCAAAGCAACAAAAGCTGCAATTGTTGCTGTGGGATCGTTCATCAAGTGATTTATCAACTGGAATATTTGTCTCCAAATAAGAGGTACTACTTCCGAGGGCATTCTCTGTTGGGTGAGCCATTTCTGGCACCCTGGTTGTATTCTGAAAGCTGCATAATAATAAATCCCTCTGAATAGCTGGACTAGTTTTCCCGCATTTGGTTTTTCCAGGGACATTGGTCCAAAAATAACGGTGTCACTTGTGTGCTTGTTTACTTTCAGACTTCAGTTGATGATCTATAGATGTTGATACTGTACTTGTATTTATTTTCAGTATTTACATGGTAAATAACTTGTTAAGTAATTGAACAAGTAGGAAGAAGTAAATCAGATGGTACAGGAAGAATTTCTAATGGGTTAAACTTAGAAATTCCAATAGAGGGTTAGTGCAGTGATTGAAGAGGCTGACACAGAGGCAGCTAGAGCTACGCAGAGGCAGTTGGGGACTACGCAGAGGTTGTGGGGCTTGCGTGGGTGACACAGAGTGCTAGAGACCTGATGCAAAGAGCTAGGAGGCTGACGCAGAGGCTTCAGGAGCAGAGTTGAAGCTAACAGGGCTGACGCAAGGCCAAGAGGAAGCGCTGGAAGAATTTTCGTGGGGCAGACTAGAGCAGAGAGGTTGAATATCTCTCTCTAAGAAGAGGTATTACTGCCGTGTCACAATCTCTGTTGGGTGAGCCATTTTTGGCACCCTAGTTGTACTCAGAAGCTGCTTAATAATAAAACCCTCGTATCTGCTACACTGGTTTTCTCGCATAGGGTTTTTCCAAGGACAATTGTCCAAAAATAACAGTGTTCCTTGTGTGTTTGTCTCAGTTATTTCATTTGCTGATTTGTATATGAGTTAACTTTGCATTTGTGTTTATTTTCAGTATTTATATTTATAAATAACTTGTTAATGAAAAGAATAAGTTGGAGAAAATAAACCACATAATGCAGTAGGGATTTCTAACGTGTTAGACTTAGAAAATTCAACATGGTATCAGAGTGTTGCAAATCACAAGAGAACTGAAGGCACCAGTAGTAGTTGTCCTGAGAGACAACGTTGTTCCAAAAGCAAAAGCAACAGAGAAGAAGTGACGCAGAGGGCCCACGTCATCGTTTCGAGCTAGAAGGAGGGTCATCGCAGAGGCAGAGGGGTAGATCAGACCTACGTAGTGCCCGGTCATCTTTCTTAGCCAGGAAGAATTGATGTTGTGTCCAGGAGGAGCAGATTTTGTCGTTGCTGGGATTGCGCAGAGCCTGAAAGGCTCAGTTTCTTCAATTGCTGGAGCTTGGGGAGTTGTGGGAAGATTGTGATTGAGAAGTTGGTGGGGTGCTAGTTCTGTCGGTGCAGAACAGTACTTAAGGGGACAAAACCAAGGTAGAGGGAGTCGCTACCTTGACGAATTTCTAGTCAAGAAATCCAAATCCGAGTTGTAGTTGCAAGGAGGATTGGAGAGAGCGGTTCGACATTTGGCGGGAGGATTTCCAGCAGGGAAATTAGGATTTAGAGGGAGATATCGAGGAGGGAAGTCGAAACCCAGAGGGAGTCTAGAAGAGGAGCGGTAGTGAACGGGCCGAGGGATCATTGCAAGTTGGACGGGGCTTCCAACTTTGTCATCTGGAAGGCCAGGGACCTGGCAGTCCTGGATCGACATTGCATCAAGGACTTTGTTTTGAGAACCATGGCTATCCTGGTCGATCCAGCTGAGAATGAAAAGTATGAGGATACAATGGCAAGGGCGAAGTGCATGATCCTTGATGGGGTCAAAGATCATCTCGTTCCACATATTGCTAAAAAGAACACGACAAAGGAGATGTGGGATACTTTGAAGGCATTGTATCAAGGCTCTTCCGTGCAACAGAATATGCTTTTGGAAAATCCGCTGTGGTCGTATCAGATGCAGAAGGGGGAGCAAATAGATCCGTTCCTCCTCAGATTTTAGGATATTCGTGACCAACTTACTTTCGTGGGGTCTACATCGGATCCGGAATTCATGGTGAGGACAACCCTAAATGCAGTCTCCGAGGATTGGGAGATGTTTGTCCAAAGTATTTTGGGCAGGGCTACTTTTCCAAGTTGGGAGTAGATGTGGGCAACTCTTCACCAAGAAGAGATCAGACGGTTGACCAAGGTGGGGAGTAGTGGCAAAAGAAGTCGAATCAAGAAAGAGGAGGAGGAGGATGTGACTCTAGCATCTGCGGGACAACAGGGGAAGAGGAAGAAGGAGGATATCTCCAAAGTGAAGTGCTTCCATTGTGGGGAGTTGGGACATTATGCATCCCAGTGTCCCAGGAAGAAAAACAAGGGAGAGGCTTCTGACTCCAAGGCAGCTCCAGCTAAGGCGGAGAAAGAGGTCGAGACTGATGACGACTGTGCCATGAGTGCTCATGCACCTCTAGAGAAGAGGTGGGGAGACATCGAGTTGTAGTCAGGGGGACTACAAACTAAGGGCAAGAATCCTTGAGGTGCCCAAACTCTTGGATCACATACGGCTACGGGAGCCCTTAACGACAGTAGCACGATGACAGGTGTCGGGTGGAGCAAAGTGTAGTGAAGCAGCAAGGCAGTGCTTGAGTGCAGAAAAACGAGGCAACGTAGTGGAGGTTGCAGCAGCGCGAGAGGAACAGAGGTGTATGTAGCGACACAGTGGCAACAAAGGGAGCACAAGATAGCAGCAGAGGCAGCTTTAGTTTCATGAGGCTTCTAGATTGATCGGGATGCCAGTATTTGGGTAGATCAGTTACTTACTTCTCGGTAACTGAGTTGTAGTGCAACAGTTAGCAGTGGTAGTGCTAGGGGCAGCATGGGCAACATATTGAGAGGGAGCTACAGTACAGATGTAGCAGTGGCAGTGTCATGGGAAGCAGTACAGGAAGCAATAGTGCAAATGGTGTGAGGCATCAAGTAAAGCATCAACACAGGTACTGGTGCAGAAGGATCAGTGTGATGTTTAATTGGTGGAGCATTACTAGAGCACATTCCTCGCTAAGAGGAAGTGTTGATTTGTGGTAGCATCGGATGTGCTCTAGCCATGAAAATTGGTGGGAGGCTAAGGCACATAAGATATCCAAGACCCAAAAATGGTTTGGGGAAATTCCACCTGGTTGGAGAGATATTAAAATAATTAATATTTTTAATAGGATTCCTAAGTCTAAACTTAGGAAAGTTAAAATATTAATGGGTATTAATATAAAATTGGGTGAGAATGTTCTGAATGACATGGATCAAGCCAAATCTAATCTTAGCCGTTGATTAGGGACTTAATCTCGGTTGTTGAAGACTCAACAGGAAAAGTATAAAAGGAGGCTTGAGGGTCAGTTGGAGATACACCAAGATTGATCAGTGAGTTCAATTTTCTGGAGCGGGGTTTGCTGAGAAAATTCGAGCTAGTGGTTTGTTGCAGCGAGGGACAGTGAGTACATAGTAGAGAGGCAATGATAGTGCCAGAGGGTCAATGCAGTGACCAAAGAGGCTGACGCAAAGGTAGCAGGATCTATGCAGAGGCAGCTAGGGACTGCGCAGAGGCTGTGGAGCTTGTGTGGGCGACGCAAAGGGCCAGAGAGCTGATGCAGAGGCTTCAGGAGCAGAGTTGAAGTTAGCAGGGTTGACGCAGGGCCAAGAGGAAGCACCAGAAGAATTTTCGTGGGGCAAACTAGAGCTGAGAGGTTGAATATCTGTCTCCGAGAAGAGGTATTACTGCCGTGTACCATTATTTTTCCTTACATTTACTTGCAATATTTTAATTGTGAAAGCTGCAGTAGAATATATTTTGATATTCGCTGTAAGAACACTGTGAATAACTTATGTATGAGATAATAAGTAGAAAAAATAATATTATCACTATAGTAGGGTTTCTATTGAGAAATTTTCACACAGAGCCAATCTGATCTGACTTTTGGGCATAAAGTCAACTTCATTGTCATTGTGATCGAAGCATTTTTCTGCACAAATTTTTGAGTTTCTTCATTCTGTCCTGAGACCTTTGGCATTAAAAAAAAAGGCCCTTGGCCAAATTTTGCTGCACAAAGGGAATTAAAAAAAAAACAAAATAAAATCAAAGTTATGATTAAAAAAAAGGATATATATATATATATATATATATATATATATATATATATATATATATATAAGAGAAATAAAAAAAGAGATTATTTAAAAAAAAAATTGAGATATTAGAGTAATATCAAAGTATTAGAGCGGTCATAGTTGCCATATATATATATAAAAGAAATAAAAAAGAGATTATTTAAAAATAAAAAATAAAACATTAAAGTAATATCAAAGTATTAGAGCAATCATAGTTGCCACCTCTTGCAATGTTGTTGCAAAACCAGACCCTTGTTGCCCACCGAATTCTCCCACCACTCTTACTCTCAATTTCATATGTCGAATATCTGATGGTAATTAGGTGGGCATCGGCAGTCTCTCAGCGCCTAAAATTTGCATTGGATTACCTTGCACCCCCCAATTATGCATATTGCCACCATTGTTGTTGTACCAGATGTCATGTCAACAAAAATGCAATTTAAGAAAAAATAAAATTATTAAAAAAGAAAAAGGGTTATAAAATAATCATTATTAAGGTAATTAAGGTTGATTAAATAAAAAGGATTATAAGTACTTAAAAAAGGAGAAAATAATTTTATAAAAGAATAAGATATAAAAGGGTGAGTTAATAAAAAATGTGAAGTCTTGAGAAAGAAGTGAAGAAAGTATGAAAAATGAGTTTCATAAACAAGTCAACATTTTGGACTAAATGTCTTTTTTGTAAAATGAAATTTATGTTTCTGTCCATATGTAAAAATATAAAACGTGGTTGTCCAACATGTAGACAAATATTTATTATTGAAGAATATCAAGGTGATGCGCATATGCAAATAAAAGGATTATAATATGAACTCACAAAACTTCACCATAAAAATGGGGTATCAAAAAGAAACATAGATATCTCGAAGATATGTTTTACAACGAGTCAAAAGAAAAGGATGATGAAATTTTGCATCCAATGGACCATAATAAAAAAATACTTGAAAAAGTCAAGAAGTCCAAGGCTAAGAAGCAAAAATTAAAGTAAGAAAAGGGAATGGCCGAGAAAAAATTCAACGAGAGTCTATCAGAGAAAAAAGAAGAAAATTTCCGCTTAAAAACTCTTAATCAAAGGTTATTAGAATATATGAAAGATTTAAAAGAGGAAAAACTTGAACATCAAAACACTGAAAATATTAGGTTGATGAATCAAAAATTGAAGAACTCTTACATCTTAGAAATCATAATCAAAGTCTAATTACTCATATTAAAAAACTTAAAAATGATAAGAAATCATTGAAAAACAAATTAGAACTTACTATGAAAGAAGTATCGAAATTTTCAAACATAACAATCCAAGTTGAAGAAAGAGAACAAATATTGATCCAGTCAATATCACAACTCAAAAAGATGATGAACGAGTTGAAGTAAAAGCATAGTTTGATGTTGTAGTTCAGACGATGAAAATTCCATGTGAAGATTTTATAACTAACTCAACAACCTCAGTATCTGAAGTAAATCAAAAAATTTCCAACCACATGATAAGATAAAATCAAATCACAAGAACTCCTTATTGGCATCCAAATCACGAGAGAAATAATCTTAGTAAGTTTGTATATATATATCATTGAGAATAAAAAAACAGAGTTATGCTTCGAAGACTACTGATGTTTGTACAATCCAGTTATACGATAACAATTTATCCTAGCTATCAAATAATTGCAAAGTTCCATAGAAGATTGATTTAGGAGGGTCAAAGTTCCATAGAAGATTGATTTAGGAGGGTCAGATCCCTTTTTCAAATTGACAATTTTGTTTATCACTCAGAGGATCCTATCATCTTCTATCATTTTCAATTTGACAATTTTATTTATCACTCAGAGGATCTTATCATCTTCTATCATCGAAGATGATAACTCGAAGAACTTAAAAAAATACAAATAGATTACAAGACAAAGAAACAGATGACACGTCTTGTCAGCGATAAGTTTTGAAGACAGTTTTTTTTAAGAGAAAAGTAATGTTATGAATATAATATAAATCATAATAATGATTAATTAAGTTATAAATAGTTACTGAAGAGGATATCCTTTTAAAGGACATGACCGTTCATGAGGGTGCCTAATTAAATAATAGTTAGTTGCTGAAGAGACATGTCTATGTTCATGAAGGGGCACCCTCATGAGTATATAAGCCCTCCTGAGCATATAAGCGGCCTTCATTTGTAATCACACCGTATCATATCACCTTTACACTCAACATCTATATAATAAATATATTGTTATCCTATAATAGATACATCTATATTCCACTATTCTGAATATTCTGCAGTGTATACGAACCAATGTATATTTTCCCCACTAAGTCTAACATTCATAGATCATGTTTTCTAGGCATAATTTACTAATTGATCTTTTGGGATGCAATTAAATACTGGAACATACTGTGTGTGTTCTAGTGAATTCGAATGAGGATAAATTCGAATGTGGATAATAGTCAAGAGATTTTTATTTTGAAGTGAGATATCATAGTTTCACGTCACTCGCCTGTAATCCTGTCTAACTTTTTAACTTTAGAAGTCAACGGCCTTTTACTCTTCAACTTCATTTTGTTTCTTGAACAACAGGCTGCAGGGTATGGCCACCTCTCTTTCGAGAATGCTTCCCCACTAAGTCTAACATTCATAGATCATGTTTTTTAGGCATAATTTACTAATTGATCTTTTGGGATGCAATTAAATACTGGAATATGTGCGTTCTAGTGAATTCGAATGTGGATGATAGTCAAGAGATTTTTATTTTGAAGTGAGATATCATAGTTTCACGTCACTCGCCTGTAATTATGTCTAACCTTTTAACTTCAGAAGTCAATGGCTTCTTACTCTTCAACTTCATTTTCTTTCTTGAACAACAGGCTGCAGGGAATGGCCACCTCTCTTTCGAGAATGCCGACTTTTCGACGCCGATTTCAAAATGTAGTCAAAACTCTATTGCAAGTGGCACTCGAAACACAGAGCAGTATGTTAAGTAACTTAAGGTTGCCGACTGATAGTAATGAGTCTGAGCGCAATATGAAGGCA
Source organism: Pinus tabuliformis (assembly GCA_031772625.1). NCBI lineage: Eukaryota > Viridiplantae > Streptophyta > Pinopsida > Pinales > Pinaceae > Pinus > Pinus tabuliformis. The sequence goes on along the minus strand of CM062813.1, from coordinate 970,729,000 downwards.
AAGAACAAGCTAGATAGATTGTTTAGGCAAGAAGGAAGCAAACAGCATGCATTACTCAACATAAAGCAGCAAGAAGCAAAAGATAAGGGAAGTAAAAAGCATGCACTATTCAACATAAAGCAGCAAGAGGCAAAAGAAAATGATGAGGAGGGAAGTAAGAAGGATGCATTACTCAACGTAAAGCAGCAAGAAACCAATGAAAATAATGATGAGAATGTATAGTGGTAGCAAAGATGAATGAGTGTTCTTATATAGTGGACGATAGCAATTGCATTTGCCAGTCACTTGTATGGTCTTCACTATGGAGCTTTTGTCTGGCCTCTTTTTCACTATATCTTGGAATTTTGCATAGGTTGTAAGCCTTTCTATCCCATAGGTCAATTTTGTGGGTTTGATTATGATCTTTTAATTTTGATATTTTCGAGTTAATAATGTTACTACTAGTATGCTTCTTTTACTGTCAATTTAGTCTGTTTAGGTGATATTATGATTATGTTTCATCGTTAGTATGGAGTCAAATGTGGTTTGTGAAGCTGAATTATAGACAAATTAACTATAAGATGATGATTGGATACCATTTCATCCCTGATTACCATAGTTCCCATCCTGCTAATCCTAATCAAGTTAGGATTGATTGCTTTCACTAACTCCTAAAAACAATGATTTAACTAAGTCACATATTTTATAATGGAGGGTGGATGCTCGAAAGAAAATAATTTGTAATAATTGAGAATTTTGTTTGAAATCTTGAGTGATGGTGTTGGGACAAATGTCGAGGGATTTTACACCATATACTTCGGTTTCATTTTCATATGATTTTACTTCTTCAGGTTTATTTTTTTAGCACCTGGGTGTAGCCGATCTATGTACTTTTATTTCTGCAGGGTCTTTGGTACTTCAGTGTAACCACAGATTTTCATTTCCATAGGCTTTTCGGTATATTGGTGCTGTCAAGGGGGCACCCAAAGGGAGAAACAAAATGTATTACAATGAGGTGGTGTTACCGGTTCATGAACTTTTATTTCTGCTATTTCTGCGCTTTCATTTGTTACCATGGGAGCACTTAAACGTAGAGATAAAATTTATACAACCGGTTCATGGACTTTTATTTCTGCTATTTCTGCTAACCATAGGCTTAGGCTTTCATTTTTTACCATGGGAGCACTTAAACGTAGAGATAAAATTTATACAATGTATGGCATGCGCCATCAAGATGGTGTGGCTTTTCCTTGACTGTATACTATGTGCCATCAAAATGCTGTGGCTTTGACTTATCTGTGTGGCACGTATCCACCAAGATGGCGTGGCTTTCAATGTTTCCTTTGTTTTAAACATTCTAAACTAAGGTTTTAAGGTTTCATTTCCATAGGTTTCTCACACCTTTGTGACCATGGGCCATAAAGTGGATTGACATAATTAAAGGCTTGCCCAACCCAATTTATTATGTGCGATCAAAATGCTGTGCTTTGACTTGTTTGTGTGGCACGTAACCACCAAGATGACGTGGGTATTAACGTTTCATTTGTTTTAAACATTTTAAACTAAGGCTTTAAGGTTTCATTTCCATAATGCTGTGCTTTGACTTGTTTGTGTGGCACGTAACCACCAAGATGACGTGGGTATTAACGTTTCATTTGTTTTAAACATTTTAAACTAAGGCTTTAAGGTTTCATTTCCATAGCTTTCTCACACCTTTGTGACCATGGACCATAAGGTGGGTTGTCATATTTAAGGGCTTGCCCAACTCAAATTATTTTGTTTTTCGCTGGGCATTTTACCTTACCCAACAGTGAATAATGGTGGGTAGAGGATTTTCACACCACATATTCAGGGTCCCACATGATTTTAGGGTTTTATTCTCATGGGGTTTTCTATATTTTGAAGTAGTTCAAAGTACCTAGAGGTAGGCATCAACCTTATGGCAACATATAATGAGGAACATGTGTTCCTCATCTTTATGATGTGGCCTTTTTCTCTATTTGATGGTGCATCTATAGTTAATGTGATAAGAACTCAAGTCCACTCCATGTTCCTTAATTAGAATTTAGTATTTATTTGATGGTGCATCTATAGTTAATGTGATAAGAACTCAAGTCCACTCCATGTTCTCTTAATTAGAATTTAGTATTTATTGAGAACATATTAAGAACCTAAGTTTACTCCATGTTATAAAATTCTCATTATAAGATCATTTAAGAGTACACTCCATGTTCTCTTAATTAGAATTCAGTATATTACGAACCTAAGTCTACTCCACGTTATAGAATTCTCATTATAAGAGTACATATTAAGAACCTAAGTCTACTCATGTTATAGAATTCCCATTATAAGATCGTCTAGTTTGGAAGAGTGGATAAAGAAGGTAATTTGTCAATATATTAGAATTCCCATTATAAGATCGTCTAGTTTGGAATAGTGGATAAAGAAGGTAATTTGTCAATATATTTATGGATGTTCTAGTCATAGTTTTTAAAATTCTTTTCCAAGTTAGAAGAGGGACATGTAAGTGTCAATATGATTAAATTAGAATCTTTCTCTTTATTTTTTCGAATAATATATTTAGCAACACTTTTTTGAGATCTACATATGATGATCTACTACACTAGCAGTTGCAAGAGTAAAATTTCTTTCCCATTTAGCAGAGTGTTTTATATTAAACAAGACATCCTTCCATGTTTTCTTGAAGAATATTATCCACAACTCTTTTTCCAATATCCACATGCTACTACATATTGATCTACTATACTTACAATTTTAGAATTAAAATTTCTTTCCCATTCTAACATAGAGCACATAAAAATGGGGTTGGATGAGACCTTTATTAGATGGATAAATCTTGGTATTTCTTCTCCTTGGATTGCTTCGTCGGTGAATGGAAGGGTTGCAGGCTTCTTCAAAGCCTTGTGGGGCCTCCGTCAAGGGTACCCCCTCTCTCCTTTCATTCGTTATAAGGATGGCATTAGAAGCATTGTTAAAATTGACAACCAGGGCAAAACTTCATGTGGGTCATCTTATTTATGGTTAATAATATTTTTATTAGATTCCTCTCGTCGAGAGGTGTAGTATTGATATAAAGATCATCCAATTCCGATAAGTATTCATGGAGATATGAATTTATTTTGATTATGGAATTATTATCAAGCCGACCTACAACTCATGTAGGCTCAGAAGCCCAACAGTCGCATCTATTCACCCACCAACGTTGTGTATAAATATAAGAGGACTTTTCCTCATTTGGACTCACTCATCTCATCACATCTCTCTCTACTGCGCAGATATGAGTCTCTTCTCTACTGCACTGAAATGGGTCTCTCTCTCTCTCACATGTGAAGCCGGAAGCTGTTGAATTTGAAGCTGCAACTGCAGAAGTAAAGATTGACTTGCGTGGCCTAGAAGATCTCCTCTTTGGAACTGCGCTGTAGGTTCATCTAAACCTCCTTTGAAAGCCGCAACTTTTGGTGGTGGAATGAAGTCAATCCGATGAACGGTTTGCAAGATATCGACTGCCCTAGTTTGAAGTCAGAAACTGCTGAAACTGAAGCTGCAACTGCAGAAGTAAAGATTGACTTGCATGGCCTAAAAGATCTCCTCATCTGAACTGCGCTGTAGGTTCATCTGAACCTCCTCTGGAAGCCGAAACTTTTGGTGGTGGAATGAAGTCAATCCGACTGTCGGTTTGTGAGATATGGTCTGCCCTAGTTTGATAATGAAGCCGCTAATGCTGATGCTACTGATCTAGGGTTTGCTACTGCTGATATGAATCAGATTTATTGTATTATTTCTCTCTGTTGAATTATTGAAGATAAAAGAAGATTTGATCAAAGGGTTTCCCCACACATTGTGGGGTTTGTCCCTGGCTAGCCGCCACATCTTGTGTCTCTTGTCTTGGCTTGTTTTCTGTCGATCGTTTAATGTTCTATCTGCACTTTAATTTATGTACATGTGATTGCTAATCGATGGAATATAATAAGAAAAAGAAGTAAACTGTTATAAGCATAGAACATACCATAACTTAACATGGTATCAAAGCTGAGGTGAAGACAAAGCCCGAGCAAGAGCAAGAGCAATCATTGAAGAGAAGATTGGCAAGGCTATCCTAAAAGAACTATGGGGTCCTCAACACTCTTTCCTGCCGAAGACAAGCTCCGTGAGAAAGCTGACTATCACGGATGGAAGATGTCTATCGATCTAACCCTTGAAGATCAAGGAGTGCTGGACCATGTAAGAGGCAATATTGTTGAGCCTTCATCAAATGCATCTGCTGCTACCTGGAACAAATGGAAAAATAGAGAAGTCAAAACAAAGAAGATCATCCGGGACTCTATCGACAAGCGCTTGGTGGCCTACATCTCTGATCTAGACACCTCCAAGGAAATCTACGACAGACTGGTGAGTTTATTTAAAGTTAATGATGCAAATCAAGTTTTGTTTCTTAGAAATAAGTTGAGGGAAATCAAGAAGGGTAAAGATGAAAGTATGCAAGCATACTTCTTAAGAATCACCGAGATCAAGAACGATCTCCTATCTATTGGGGAAACCATTACTGACAGAGAAATGGCACTCACAACTTTCAGAGGATTACCATCTGAATGGTATGTGTTCAGGACTACTCTTCTGAACAATAATGTAATTCCTAGTTTCGAGGAATTAATGGCTAGATGCATTCAAGAACAAACAAGGGTAGAAGTGCAAAAAATGCCCATGCCTAAAGGTCCTCCTGCTACCTTTTCTTCTCATGCAAAGAGAAGAAAGGACTCACACAGGGACGATGATCAAAATCCCTCTGATGGCAAATCAAAGGAATGACAAATTTAACAGCAAAGGTAAGAGGAGAGCTGGAGATCGAGGAAGAGGACAACCATTTAGGAAGGCTAGAAAGTCCAGGATGTATTAAATGCACCTGACCTCAAAAGGAACCTAGTGTCCATCTTGGCAATGGAAGAAAGAGGCTACAAGGTAACCTTCAACAATGGCAAGGTATGTATATGGAAAAATAATGATAAAGATTCCTTTACTCTTGGGTTTAATGTTGATTCATTATATCAGGTCGATGGAAGTCCGCTAGGTGTCATGTCTTGTGACAACTCTTTACTCCGAACTTTGGCATCGGAGGTTTTCCCACCTTCATTACAAAGCTCTACCCGATGTAAGACAGATGGTAACAGGGATGCCCGAATTCCAAGTAGAGAAAGAAGGTGTATGTTCGGGATGTGCCGAAGGAAAGCTCAAAAGGGGACCATTCCCCTCAAGCCAAAGCAAGACCTCCGATATATTACAGTTGGTTCACTCAGGCATACCTGAGGTTGGCATTAAGAGGGAGACTACTACACCACATACTCCTGAGCAGAATGGTGTGGTGGGAAGGAAGAACTGCACGATGATGGAAGCTGTCCGGGCCATGCTACATGATCAAAGACTTCTGAAGTTTCTATGGGCTGAAACTACAATCACTGCCGTATATGTACAAAATCGATGCCCTCATCAAGCATTGGGTTCCAAGACTCTTGAAGAAAAGTTCACCGCAAGGTGAACAATCTTCTGACTTTGAGGAGCTCTCAAGAAGCCGACACCAGGGAACTGAAAGAAAAGGATGATGAATCAATGCCTGATGTAGAAGAACCCATGGATCTGATTGATTCTCATCCACATGAGCCTTCCTCTTCTAGGAAGAGGCCTTCATGGCTTAGGGGGATACTTGATGATTCTGAAGGACATGCTGCACCCTGAGGAACCTTCCGTCAAATTAAGAAACTTAACAAGTATCAGGGATACCTGACCATCATGAGCACGATCATACAAAATGAGCCTTCATCATTCTCAGATGTTGTCAAGCATTAACTATGGAAGGGTGCTATGACCATAGAATATGAGTCTATTATGGAGAATGATGTCTGGGAAGTAGTTCCTAGACCCTGGACAAGACAATTGTTACTTCAAAATGGCTTTACAAGATAAAGCATGCAACAAATGGAAGTATGGAAAAGTATAAGGTTCATTTTGTTGCTCGTGGTTTATCCCAGAAAGGAGGTATAGACTATGATATTTGCACCTGTTGCCAGATATACGACCATCCGCTTGATCATAGCCCTTGTGACTTCACAAGGATGGAACCTACATCAGATGGATGTCAAGACTGCGTTCTTGCACGGTTTGATCAAAGAAGAGGTCTACGTGGAGCAACCCGAAGGATTTGAGATTTATGATTGAAAATATCATGTATGCAGGTTGAAGAAGGCTCTCTATGGGCTGAAGCAAGCACCCCGAGCATGGTATGAGAGGATCGATAGCTACTTGATGAAGTTGGGATTCACTAGGAGTGAAGCCGATCCTAACCTTTACTTTAAGGTTGAAGATGAAAAGCCTATCATACTGGTGTTGCATGTGGATGACCTCTTTCTACAGGTGCAAACCCTCTCATTCACAAATGTAAGAGGGAGATGGCTTCTGAATTTGAAATGAAGGACCAAGGACTTGAAGTGTGGCAGAAGCCAAGGGAAATTTTCCTATCTCAAGGAAAATATGTGGTAAAGATATTGGAAAGATTTGGTATGATGGACTGCAAGCCTGTGACTACCTCGAGGATCTTAACTTTTAAAAGTTATATGGTAGTGATGTCGGACCAGATTTGGGAAATGCCTCTAAGTTTCATAAACTCATTCGCATTGATGTTCTTGGTGAACCTCCATCTGAACATATGTTTTTCAGTTAGCATTGTGAGCTCATATTTGGTTGAGCCTCACTGGATTGATGCCAAGAATCTTCTGAGATATCTTCGTGGCACAATGGGTTAAGATACACTGTCGAAGATGTGAGACTACTTGGATATACTGATGCTGATTGGGCAGGCAGTGTGGTGGACCGTAAGAGCACTTCCGAGTGCTGTTTCACCTTGGGATCTGCTTCGATATCCTGGATGAGCAGGAAGCAGAAGTCGGTGGCTTTGAGCACCGCCGAAGCAATATATATTGTTGCTAGCATAACCTCGTGTGAGGCAGTCTGGTTGCGAAAGCTCTTCAGTGAGCTGTTTGGATTTACATTGGATACCTCTGTGATTCTCTGTAACAACCAGAGGTGGGATTCGATTATTGAGGAATCCCATATTCGTCAATTGCTCCAGCAGATAGACATCATCTGGGATATGGTAAGTCAATGAGCAAGGAAGCTCCATCACATTAATATGATGTACAGGTTGATTCACCTTATCAAAGCCCCGAGGAAAGATCTAATCTGTGATTTTCCCAAACGACTTGGAGTCGGAAAGAAACCCTTGTACAAGGGTCCTGCATGTTGCATACATTGAGCTCTGGGAGCTCTGAGGACTTGCGGTTCATACTGGAGCAACATATGACCACAGGGTGACTCACCCTCCCCTGGTGGTGCACACTGGAACAAGATGATTCGCTCTCTTGTGGGACAAGATGATTCGCTCTCTTGTGGAACAGGATGATTCGCTCTCCTGTGTAGCAGGATGATTAGTTCTCCTGTGAGGCCTGGATTGATGTGTTCTCCATGGCAATTGTAGCAGGATTGATGTGTTCTCCTGTGAGGACAGGATTGATTAGCTCTCCTGTTGAGGCATCCTACCCATGCAGTCTGGGACTCATGGGAAGTACCTCTCATCTGATCAATGAGCAGGGAAATGAAGTTAGGGACCATAGTAGTACCGATGGACGCATCGTTGTAACTGCCGTACTCCCTACGCTAGGATGACCTCCATTGATCTGGGATCAATGATACTGGTCTGGGACCAGTGGTAGGAGTTGTACCATACTATGACGCTGACTTCGGGTCGGTTGAGACTGGTCTGGGATCAGTGGTACATACTCTGAGACTGACTTTGAGTCAGTGGAGGATGATATTGGTCTGGGACCGTTGGAGTTGTACTCACTATGACGCTGACTTTGGGTTGGTTGAGACTGGTCTGGGACCAGTGGTACATACTCTGAGACTGACTTTGAGTCAGTATGATACATCCTCGATCATTTCTTCTTCTTCATAATTCAGACAAAAGCAGAGTAGAACAGAACAATGCAAGAGCAGAGCAAAACAGAACAAAATAGTACAGATCAGTGCAGGGTAGAACAAGACAAAGCAGAACAGGCAAAATAGAGCAGAGCAGGGCAAGGGTCAGGCTGTACAAGGCAGTGCATTTGATGGATGAATAGTAACGACCGATAGACAGATTGCAGATGAAGTTCTCCATGGTTGAGAGGGAGTGTTAAAATTGGCAACCAGGGCAAAACTTCATGTGGGTCATCTTATTCATGGCTAATAATATTTTTATTAGATTCCTCTCGTCGAGAGGTGTAGGATTGATATAAAGATCACCCAATTCTGATAAGTATTCATGGAGATATGAATTTATTTTTATTATGGAATCATTATCAAGCCGACCTACAACTCATGTAGGCTCAGAAGCCCAACAGTCGCATCTATTCACCCACCAACATTGTGTATAAATATAAGAGGACTTTTCCTCATTTGGACTCACTCATCTCATCATATCTCTCTCTTTCTACTGCGCAGATATGAGTCTCTTCTCTACTGCGCTGAAATGGGTCTCTCTCTCTCACACATGTGAAGCCGGAAGCTGTTGAATTTGAAGCTGCAACTGCAGAAGTAAAGATTGACTTGCGTGGCCTAGAAGATCTCCTCTTTGGAACTGCGTTGTAGGGTCATCTGAACCTCCTTTGAAAGCCACAACTTTTGGTGGTGGAATGAAGTCAATCCGACGAACGGTTTGCAAGATATCGACTGCCCTAGTTTGAAGCCGGAAACTGTTGAAACTGAAGCTGCAACTGCAGAAGTAAAGATTGACTTGCGTGGCCTAGAAGATCTCCTCATCTGAACTGCGCTGTAGGTTCATCTGAACCTCCTCTGGAAGCCGAAACTTTTGGTGGTGGAATGAAGTCAATCCGACTGTCGGTTTGTGAGATATGGTCTGCCCTAGTTTGATAATGAAGCCGCTAATGTTGATGCTACTGATCTAGGGTTTGCTACTGCTGATATGAATCAGATTTATTGTACTATTTCTCTCTGCTGAATTATTGAAGATAAAAGAAGATTTGATCAAAGGGTTTCCCCACGCATTTTGGGGTTTGTCCCTGGCTAGCCGCCACATCTTGTGTCTCTTGTCTTGGCTTGTTTTCTGTCGATCGTTTAATGTTCTATCTGCACTTTAATTTATGTACATGTGATTGCTAATCGATGGAATATAATAAGAAAAAGAATTAAACTGTTATAAGCATAGAACATACCATAACTTAACAAGCATAAATCATGGACAATTTGCAGATGATAATATTTTGATGGGCGGAGCTTCGACCACACTCGCTCGGCGATTGAAGAAAATCTTAGATAGATTCCTTAGTGTGTCCAAGGGTGCCACGAATGATAGCAAAAGCCACATATACAACTGTAACATTTCAAGACAAAGGGAAAAAAAGATCGAAGAAATCTTGGGATTTAAAGTAGTCCGTGAGTGGAAAGATTTCAATTATTTAGGGATCCCAATCTCCCTAGGACGCGTTGCTCCACATGCCTGGCAAAAAGGGCAAGATAAAATGAAAACCAAAATTTTTAACTAGGGTGGGACTTGGATTAATTATGCAGGTAGAGAAATCATTGTTCAGTTAGTTTGTCGACGATACCTTTGTATTAGTTCACTGTCCTACAAGCCCCCAAGAGTGTGCTTCACCAAATGGGCAACAAAGAAATACCACTTAGTGAATTGGAAAATAGTCAGAGCTTTGAAATAGCATGGGGGATTAGGAATCAGGGACCTGGGAATAGCCAATATGGCAATGGGAGCTAAACTATACTGGAGTTTGATCACAAATCCGAGTTAGTGGTGGTTCTAAGTGATTCAGGCTAAATACCTATCTCAGCAACTTGACCGTGGATGCCGCGAGGCCCCTGGATTGGGCTCCCCCATCTGGCTTTTGATAAACTCCTCCAAGGGCATTATCACCAAAAATCTAAACAAAATTCCAGGAAATGGAAACTCCACCAAGATTTTTTCAGATTCGATTATGAGACTCCATCCCTTGGAGTTTGAACTTTCCTTGGTGGATCTTAAAAAGTTCTTGAGACATAGGGGGAGGAAAATCCGGGGCAGATTGTTGAGTGGAACCAGCAAGGAGGATGGAAGGGATGGAAGTTAGAAAATATATGGAGGCTCTTCTCCTCCAAAGAGATAATCTACTAAAGAAGCTAAGAGGTTGTGCCCCCATAGCCATTCTAGAGGCAGACAAGTGGGGATGGAAGAATGCCAGCTATACTATCAAAGAAGGATATTTGCAAATGCTCTTAAACTCCCAATTACCTCCAAAAAACTCTATTTGGGGAGCAATCTGGAAAACGAATGCCATCCCAAAACTCAATTTTTTTTTGTTGGTTGTTATCACATAAAAATTTTATTTCTACATAACATATTCAGAGGGGACAGATCAACCCCTCAAAATGCTCGCTCTGTGAATCTGCAGAAGAATCTATCCCTCACCTCTTTCTCCATTGTGATGTGGCTAATGAAGTTTGGTCTGTAGTCCTTGGGCCTCTATATTACAGAACTACCTGGCCTTCAAACATCCTGACCTTCTTTAGATCTTGGCCCAAATTTTATTTGGGCTCCCTTCAGGCCAAAAGCAACTTTAAAGAAATTTGGTATGCTCTTCCTAAGTATGCCTGTTGGCAAATATGGCTACCTAGGAACAAGGCAATATTTAAAATGACTCGAGCCTTGGCTGGGGTAATAGCCATGACTACCCTTTTGGCTTGTATGGAGCTGCATAAACTAGTTATAGACCCTTTCTTGGATCAGCGGGAATCTGCTTAGTTGGCTCGTGGGTGTGCTCCCCGACCTCTTAGGTTCTGGGGCACAGTTCTCCCTCTCGGGCCAAGTGGATTCTGAGGTTGTCCTCGGAAGGTCTGGTGGATTGGCTCAGATCCACAAATAAATGGACCCTTCAATTTGATGGTGCGTCAAAAGGTAACCCTGGGGTGGTAGGAGGGGGAGGGATTCTCATTAATCCTGAAGGAATCATTGAATATAGATATGCTTGGGGGCTTGGATGGAAGACCAACCAAGCAAAAGCGTATGGCTTGTTCCTAGGCTTCACACTGGCTCAAAAGAAGGGCATAAAAACAATACAGGTTTTAGGGGATTCCATGATAATTACTAGGCATATGATCTATATGCTTCATTAGTGGAAAACACTACCTTGAGCCAAATTATCAAGAGATTCCAGGGGTTGATCCCCTCCTTCGAATTTGTGTCTTTCTTCCATATTCTCAGAGGAAATAACCACGAAGCTAACAAACAGGCTATAACCATGCATGTCAGTTGAGAGAAGAAAGGTGCATTATGAGTGAGTTTGTGAGCATGACTAACATCCCATAAGTGTCTTGATGAGATACAAATTTTGGAATGTGGAGGTTGCTCTCAGCCTTGCAAGGAAGTCAACAAATTTTGGAATTAGGGATATTGCTTTCAAATTTCTTACGGTGGTTATTTAGCCTGTCCACCTTACCCTTAGCCCTCCCCCTTTCCTTTCCATCCTCTCCCCTTTCCTTCGCCACCCCTCTTCCCTATTTATCCCCCCCCATCCCTTCCCTCCACCATTCTCCTCTCATTTTCCCCGTCGCTCCCCTCTCCCATCCAGTCCCGCCTCCCCTCCTTCCCGCCATGTTCTCCACCCCTGCCCACCTCATCCCCCTGTCCCTTGGGCCTTGTCGCATCATTACATGTGAGCCCTGGCCTGTCATGGAGCCTCATGGCAAGAGCATCCTCTGCTTACATTTGTGATGTGTCTGTGTTCGGCACACTGGTACTACACTTCTTCATGGAAGAGACCTCTCCGTGTGTATTCAATTCCCACACCTTGGTTCAAGGTGCAAAGGACGATGCACCACCTTGGGAGATAGAAGGATAATGGGGATTTCGGAGCAACATTTAATTACGGTGCACAGAACAAACATGTTCGCTTGCGGGAGGAGGCTTAGGATGGGAAAGATGGACCAGGAGCAGTGCTGAGATTTTATGGCGGACAACTAGGAAATAATGGAAGTCCATCGGGATCTCATCTGTATCAACTTCTTCATACGGTACATCATCATCGCACATTCTTGCAGCTGCTATAAAAGGAATAACGGTATGTTCATTTTTTATGGTTTAAGGTTTTATTTTGCTTAGGTGACCTCTGCGAAGCCTTGATGGTTGAAGCTGAGGTTGCTACGAGTCAGTTGATGGGTTTGGGTTGAAGGGAAAAATCTCAAGCAGTCATATGTACCTGAGATTTCGAGTGGGAAGCTTTAGGGGGCCATGGGTCTAAGTGCAATTGATGGTCTGAGTGTTGTTGCTGGGTTGGGTGTTGATATTTTGTTGAATTGGGAGGAGGTTCAGCTCTAGAACCTCAGGGAAGAATTAAGCGTCAACCCGTGTAGGGATGTCTGTTTGAGCACGACTGAATTTAAGATTGTTGTTGGAGAGAAGGTTTATAAACCTTGGGTCTGTAAAGGGTTAGATCCCTGGGGTTTTGTTGGAGGCCAGTGAGGTGGATGTGGTGGTGGAAGGTTGGTTCCTGGAACGGTGGGTCAAGAGTACCCTGGAATTGAGCGGGAGTGACATAAGGTTTTGGGACACTCTGGGTAGTCTGAAGATGGATTCAAGTGTGCAGAGTGCAGAGGATAGTTCCTGGTTAGGCACTTGGGGCAGTCGCAGGCCGAGGTCAGGGGGGCTGTGGGTGGGAATTTCTCTGGCGAGTAGGAGAAATCGACCAACCTGCATCATCTGTGTGTAGGACCACTTGGATTTAAGGGAAGGCCTGACTGAATTGTAGCGCAACATACATCATCAACAACAAGAGAACCTGACGATGCATGAGAGACAGCTGGAAAAGAGGGAGTGTATTCGACAGCTAGAAGATGAAGTAGATGCACTGCGGCAACAAATTGAGCAGCTAAAGCTCAAAGTGGAGGAGAGAAGCAAGAAAAACGAGGAGGACTCTACTGAGTTGGACCTGAACAAAGGCACCGAAGAAGTCTCCACTGGCCTGGACCTTAACAGTCCAGCGCCAATGGATATTTAGTTTTTATAAGTTTTTTCTCACAGTTTCTAAATGGCACAATGTAAATGTAAATATTTAATGCTTCAGTTTTGTCGAATTTATAGTTGTAGGAGCTCTGGAATGGGGAATTTTTGTGAGCAGAACAGAGAACACTTATACAGTAGGTTTGCAGACCAAATGATATATCATCAGCCCTTTGAAGGCTTGAAAAAACTATGTAAAATCTTGGTTTTGTTTGCGAACGAGCATGCTATATTTATATAAAAAATCTACTCATTCTGGTTAAAAAAACATAGAGCACATTATAGGAGTAAAAAAAAATTCCCAATCTACCATAGAGAACATTAGATTAACTAGGACCTTCTTCCTTATGCTTTTAAAGAATATTATCCACTAACTCTTTTTCAAGATCCACTTGCTATTACATGATAATATATTATAGTAGTAGTTGAATAATATTATTCACAACTCTTTAAGATCCACTTGCTATTACATAATGATTCCATTATAGTAGTAGTTGGAGGAGTAAAATTTCTTTCCTATTCTAACGTAGAACATATTACATTAAATAAGACTTTCTTTATTTCTTAAAATAATAATTGTTAGGAGTACAATTTATGTTCCATACTAATTAACATAGTAGCAGTTGTAGGAGCATAATTTACTTTTCCATTCTAACATAGGTTGAAGTACAAAATTGGTATCTTTTGTTGAATCACTGGAAATCTCTGTCACCATATTAAGGACCTAGGTGTTGGAAAACGTAATTAGTTTTGGTCTTAATAATTTATACCATTATGTAGTTTATGTAAAAAGCAAAAGAAAAGAAAAATAAAAATTATTATTATTCTTCCAGACAAGCATGTTCTTCATGCTTCATTTTTGAGTTAAAGAGTCAAAGTCCTATTTGGACCTATTGTAAAGAAAAACCTCTTTAGGTGCCAAGTCGGCCTACCTGTCAAGTCAACCATGTTCCAATGGACATGTGTATTAGCACCCCTCTGGACTGTATAAATAGAGTGAAGATGGAGTTCATTTGGACACACACTGAATGATTTTGGTTTGAAATATTATAGAAAAGGCAAAGATGAAAATGAGAGTTGAAGTATGACAGAAGGAGTTTCTTCTTGAGTTTAAAGTTTGCGGAAAATTTGCCTTGATACATCTCTTGTTGCTAGTCTCTTGACGATGGATTTGTTGTGCTAAAGGAGGGTTTGACTTGGCATCTAGAGGGTGAAGTTTTCTGTGGTCATGGGTCTTGGATATCTCATCTGATCTGATTCTATAAGAAGAGAATTTTCTAGGTTTTCCCCTTTAGAGGATTTTTCCCTAGCTTGGAGCCTATATCTTGTGTTCTCTATATTCTTGTGATCTTCATGTTTTTATATTTGGTAATTGTGTGATGAAAGAAGAAAAACATAATAAAATAATGCCAACAAATTCACAAGTAATTATCAAGAAAGGAGAAATCACATTAATCTTATAACCTCTCAATTTCTCAAACACTAGGACTATTCTGTATTTCTCAAACACTAGGACTATTCCATATCTGTTGTTTTTTACCTCATCCAACAGGTTTCTAGTAAGGCATTTTTACCTTACCCAACAGGTTTAAGAATAATGATGGGAGTGAGGATTTTCATACCACAGATTAAGGTATCCATGGGATATTAAGGTTTAATTCCCATCAGTTCCAATACATTGTATATTACCTTCGAGATAGCTAAGGATCAAACTTATGGAAATGTATAGTCTGTTATTTGTTTTCTTGGTGTAGCCTTCCCATATTTTGATGGTGCATCTAGGGTCTTTGTGACCATATTAAAAAATTTAGTACACTTAATTTTTTCTTCGCTTGATATTCTATCCACTAGCCTTAGGACTAATGTTGGCTACCTAAAGATTCCATTACCATTAAGAAATGTAGTACACTTAATTTTTTCTTCAACGCTTGATATTTTACCAACTAGCCTTAGGACTAATGTTGGCTACCTAAAGATTCCATTACCATTAATAACTTTAGTACACTTAATTCTTTCTTGAACGCTTGATATTTTACCCACTAGCCTTAGGACTAATGTTAGCTACCTAAAGATTCCATTACCATGGGGTTGAACCACATGGGTTTTCAACAGCTTGGTTCAACCATGGGGTTCTTAGACGCAAAGGTCAAATTGATAGTCATATATAGCATGAATAGGCGTGTTAATATGGTATGACCATACTTAATTTTTTCTTCAACGCCTGATATTTTACCCACTAGCCTTAGGTTAATGTTGGTTACCTTAAGGTTCATTTCCATGGGTTGTCAACACCTTGGTGCAGCCATGGGATACGTACAGGTAAAGGTGAAACTGATAGTCATATATAGCATGAACATACTTGTCAAGATGGTATGATCATCCATTATTTTTTATGGTGTGGTTGTGGTTGTATATCTTCATATCAAGACTTTGAGCCCATACCATTTTCTTCGTTATTTTTTAGGGTTTCTACCCACTTTTTAGGGGCAACAAAAGAAAATATAAATATCCTAACAATGGAGCTCTCTTGAAGATTTTAGAAATGGATTTGATGTTGACATGCCATATTTTAGGAGTACCATCAATTTGTTTAGGTTAACTAAAAGGAGATCTAAGAAGCCATTTTCTTAGAGGTAGCTAAAGGAAATACACGGAACCTAACAATGGCTCATGAGGATTCCAAAGAGAGGGAATTGATGTTGAATTTCACTTTAGGATTGACTCCATTACCAACAACTCAATTGAAGAAAACATTCTTACGTGGGCTTAGGAACTTAACATGCATAAAGAAAACATTCTTAGGTGGTTTAGGAACTTAACATGCATAGAGGTTAAGCTTGATAATAAGCTCAATGAAGGGGAACTAATTCATTTAGATGATTTTGAGCTGATTTGAGACGGTATCAAATCTTATCAAATCATTTCATCCCTCATTTTGATGAAGGGAAATATTGGACATAATTCCTTATCTGAAATGGTATCAAATCTTTCCAAATCAATTCATACCCTATTTTGATGAAGGAAGATATAAATACACAAATGTAAAGATTGAAATGTTATTTGGGATGTTATCAAATCTTATCAAATCATTTCATAATCCATTTTGAAAGCTATTTGAGATGGTAGCAAACCTTTCCAAATCTCTTCACACACCATTCTGGTAGTGCAATTATGTTTGCATACCATCATATTAATAATTTGAGCCTACACCATGAACCTAACAATGGGGTTCTCTAGGGGGGTCAAAGGAAATCCAAGGAAATGCAAAGGCACAAATGTAAAGATTCAAATGTTATTTGGGATGTAACAAATCTTATCAAATCATTTCATAATCCATTTTGAAAGTTATTTGAGATGCTAGCAAACCTTGCCAAATCACTTGACACACCATTCTGGTAGTGCAATTATGTTTTCATATCATTATATTAAGACTTCGAGGCTACACCAGGAACCTAACAACTAGGTTCTCTAGGGGGAGGTAAAGTAAATCCAAGGAACCTAACAGTGGGGCTCTTCAAGGATAGCTAAAGAAAATCCAAAGAACCAAACATTGGGGCTCTTTAAACTGCATTCATTTTCATTTGAGGAGTATACTTAATGACCAACAAATCCATGCTCTTTACAAGATTTGGATCTATAATTCTTAGTTGGGGTTAAGAACCTAGGGCTTAGTGTTTGTTAATAATAAGCTTGATGAAGGAAAATTACTTCCTCACAAATGTGAAGCTTCTTAGCTTGGTTGAGATGGGCTTCAATCTTGCCAAATCATTTTTTTTCATTACACCATTATCTACTTCAACAACAATAGGTATTTTAATCAAGAAATGTATGTGAAATTCTAGCTTCTTGAGTTGTAGATGTTTAAATCACAAGGACAATTGGTATTGAAATTTGACATTTTGTTATATACAGATTTTATGATAGAATGGATATTCTCATATCTTAAAATTTATAAAATGTCGATTGTGTGTAAAATTGTTTTTCATAAAATTTATAAAATGTAAATTTTGTGTCTTACTGATTTTCATAAAAATTTGAAGCTTGAAGTTTGTTAATTCTTTTTAAGTTGAAATTTGACTCCCACCTTTGTTCATCATATACAAAATCTATGAAGGTTGAATATTTTCTCTGCCCTTAAGATTAAATTTATATTTTACATTCATAAATTTAGTTTTACATTCATAGAAATTTAGTTTCACCATCTTATTTTTTTAAAATAAGAGTTTAATAAAGGCTTTCTATTATGCTGTGATAGACTTATCAATTTACTATTATATAAACTTAATACATGAAAAAAAATCCATAAAAATTTCATTATTTTTCATTTTTAAAACATTATTCTTCAGTTTTTAAGTTAAATTTTTTGAGTTTACAAATATGTGAACTTAATACATGAAAGATAATCCATAAAAAAATTCATTATTCTTCATTTTTAAAACATTATTCTTCAATTTTTTAAGATAAAAATTTTCTATTGATGTTTCAAAAATTATAAATCTAGATAGTTTGTACATGCATCTGGTTCCCACTTAGAAAACAATATTAGTGACAATGAATCAAATTCTTGAATAAGGGAGTTTAAGAAGCAAAATTTAAATAGAAATGTTCATGGAGTTTGTGTTCAAAACTGAAAACATCCTTCAAACTAGCATATTCAATGTACTGAAGAGGAGATGAAAGAAAAAAACACTGCACTAAGAGGAAAACATAGATATTATGTGGATTCAAATGTGTCCACTTTAATAGGATCTTCACCTTGCTAGCTTGAGTACCCTGGAGTTGGTGGAGGAGCGAAATGAGTTTCAATCCTATCCATTTTTAGATTTAGGTCCTTCATTTGTCGTTTAAGCTCATCCATTATGAGAAAAATCTCATCCTTAGAGGCATTTTGGTCCAACAACACTTTTTCCAACAATGTTTTCATTTATCAATATAAATCTATAGTGTGGAGGTATTGAATTTCCCTTTCTTGAGTGTGATCAATGTCTAGAATCCATGTTATTACTTTTGCTACAATCTTTGTGTCTAAGAGACATCCTCTTTCCTCAACTATTTCTTTCTCAACATTGTGGAGTTCTTGTTAAATGGCTTTTGATATTTTCTCATGGGATTGACAGGAGAGGATTCGGCCCTAAAGTGAGCTCTCAAACCTCCCCAATATTCATAGTATGTTATACCTTGACAACTGTGTGTCTGTTGACATGTCATGATAGGGTAGAGAGTTAAGGTTGTGTGCCTATTGACGCGTCATGGTAGGGGTAGGGAGCTAAGGTTGTGTGCATATTGAAGTGTCATGATAGAGATAGGGAGTTGAGGCTGGGAGTTTCCTAAAAGTGCAACTACTGGAGAAGGGCTCAAAATGTAAAGTGATGTTAGAAGATAAGGGATAAAGGGAGAGAGCCTATGCCACAACTCACTGTTAGTTTTTTAATTGATGCGGTATCATCAAACAGGGGTTCTAGTCTCTAAGGTGTCAGAGAGGTTCGTGACATATAGCTCTAAAACACCTTACTTAAATTAATTAACCGGATAATTAAATTATCCAAAGTCTAACTTAGGAAAACTAGTTAATTAAAGGATATTAATTAAGGAAAACGACTTATGCTCTAGAGACTTCCAGAAAGTGACATGGAATGAGTCTAAGATAATATGAGCCATTGATCACGATTTGATCTTGGGCATTGGTGCTCTAGCGAGAGAATTATAAGAGCAAGTCGATGGGGCTTAGAAAAGACATATCAAAGGAGCAAGATGGAAGTGCAAATTTTCCATTGCACAAGATTCAACAAGGTAAGAGTTTGCATTAAGGGAGTTTTGAGGTCTAAAATGGACCTCCTAAGTAAAATGTACAACCGAAATAAATTTTATTAGAACCAATAAGATTCAATGTGATGATGTCAACCATGGGGGATGATTTACCATTTTTAGAGTAAAATATTAAAAAAATAAAAAAGTAAAAAAATAATAAAACTATTTTTTTCAACTCGATTTTCAACTTATCTCCCTAACATTTTACTCAAATTTCGAGCGGGAGTACTTGTTGGATACAAAATTTAATTCTTCATCCAAAGAGTGCTCATGTTGCATACTTTTGATGGCCCTGCTACACGGAAAATGAGAAATACATGAACAAATGTGATTGCAATCACGTTTTTCATGTATTTATCATTTTTCGTATAGTGGAGCCCATCTAAAGTATGCAACATGGGTACTCCTTGGATGAGGAATCAATTATGCATCCAATGAGTGTTTCTGCTCGAAATTTGAATAAACCCATAGGGAGATAAGCTGAAAATAGGAGTTGAAAAAATAGTTTTTCTTTCTTCCCTCTAAAATTTGATGATGTAATCTAATCTTATTTTATTGTTTCCACTATTATTTTATAATTTCCTTAGGAGGCCCATTTTAGACCTCAAAATTCCCTAATGAGCCAGTAGAGCATTAGTGAGAGGATCACCAGAGATTGGAGAGAAGGGTTTCCAAGGGAGATTTCTACAGAAATTTGCGGAGGTTGAGTTTACCAACAAGAAGGTCATGCGAATTTCTCCAATGCATAGATTTTGGAAGAAGATCACCTTTCTAGTTGTCTAGATCATACCTAGAGGATAGAGCATTTTCCTAGTGCAAGTGCAAAATAACCAGAAGAGTGTTGGATCAGCAGTTCTCAGTTTCCAGCAAGTGTGTATTTACCACAGATAACGTTTTTTTGTATGCATTTACTGGAAGAAGCCGAGTTTGATTTTTCAAGGGTGAGAATTTCATGTAGGAATTTACAGGGTAAGTTCCTTAGATATAACACCAAAGGACATCACTCACGAATAGATCACAGATCAGTACAACAATATTCTTGTTGTAGTTAAAACCCTCAAAGAGGGAAACATTCCACGGTCTGAGCCAATGCGGCAACTTCAGGAAATTTATTAATGTAAAAGAAAGAAGATTTACATAAGATTCTCTCATGAACGATCACCTAACAAATGACCCTCCATGCTCTTTAAATAGAGATCATGGACCAATCGGGTGTTAAGCCACGAATCAAGTGTCGATAATACCGAGGAGAGAATAAACCGTTAGATCACTTCATGTATAAAACATATTGTGACCGTCGGATTGTAAGTTACAAAAAATACATACTAAAGAAACACACTTTACCTGACTATACACTAGACCAAGTTATACTTAATTATTTTCTATGTGTCGGAATATCTTAACATCCCCCAAAGAAACTTGGAATAGGATTGAAGGATGTACAAAGATGACACAATAGGAGAAGGAAGGAGGCAATAGAGCCTCTCCCCCCATCCCCCCTTAGTTACAACTTCCTGAACTCCAACCATAAATCGAAGTTTAGTAAACTTCGCCTTTGTGAGAGCCTTTGTAAAGATGTTTGCAACTTGATCAGTTGAATAATATTGCACTTCAAGAACATGGTCATGAATGAGATTTTTGATGAAGTGCATGTGTAGTTCAATGTGTTTGTGGCACTGATGTTGGACTGGATCTTTGCATAGTTGAACGGCACTTTGATTATCACACCAAAGTTTAGTTGGATGTTCCTGCTGAAAACCAAGCTCTGACAGGATCTGACGAAGCCACAGGTCTTCCTTACTACCTTTAATGGCACCACGATACTCTGCTTCTGCTGAAGAAAGAGAAATGGCACTATGTTTCTTGCAACCCCATGTAATAGGTCCAGAACCAAGAGTGAATACATAACCTGTAGTAGAATTCTGATCATTAAGGTCACCACCCCAATTAGAATCAGTGAAACCAACCAATAGAGGAGATGCTTCTGCACTATAATGAATCTCAAACTGAACTGTACCTCGAACATAACAAAGTATTCTTTTCGCTGCTTTCCAATGACTTTCCTGTGGGTTTTTCATAAATCGAGCAACAAGACCAACAACAAAGGAAATGTCAAGATGTGTATGGGTCAGATACAAAAGTTTTCCAACAAACTGACGTTATAAGGTAGCATCAACTTTAGGGGACATACAAGTGATTGAAAGTTTGGCTCTAGACTGAAAGGGAGAAGGGGTTGGCTTAGAGTCTTCCATGTGAAAGTGGTGTAGAAAATCACATGCATACTTGCACTAGGAAATGGAAATACCTTTTTTGGATTGCAAGACTTGAAGACCAAGAAAATAATGCAAGTGTCCTAAGTCTATCATTTCAAACTGCTTTTTAAGGCTAGAATTCACATGGTTTATAAGGTTGGGATCACTACTAGTAAGGATAAGATCATCAATATGAAGAAAAAGAATGATAAGGGACTTACCCACTTACTTGGTGTAAACAATGTTGTCATAATGACACCTAGAAAAGTCAGTATTTAAAAGAAAGCTATCCATTTAGGCATACCAAGCCTGAGGGGCTTTCTTGAGACCATAAAGGGATTTATTAAGCTGACATACAAGGCTGGATTCTTTTTGTATAAATCCAGGGGGTTTTTCGATATAGATTTCTTCATGCAAGTCCCCATGCAAGAAGGCGGATTTGACATCCATCTGATGGACTTCCATTTTGAAAGAGGTAGCAAGGGATAGAACAAGGTGGATAGAGTTCATTTTGGCAATAAGGGAGAAGGTTTCAGTATAGTCAATGCCTTTAACTTGTGAAAAATCCTTAGTAACAAGACGAGCTTTATGTTTATCAATTTTTCCATCTTGTCCAAACTTGGTTTTGTAAACCCATTTACATCTAAAAAGTTTTTGTCCCTTTGGAAGAGGAACAAGGTCCCATGTATCATTTGCCAATAATAAATGATATTCTTCATTCATAGTTGCGTCCCAATCTGGATGGTCTGAAGCTTTTGCAAAAGTGTTAGGATCATAATTCGTTGAAGCTTGCTAGTAAAGAAGAGCCTTTATCAATCTGAGAATGTGTACAACGATGATCTGTAGGATCACCTACAAGAGCACTTGCTACATCCCGAGTAGTACGAAACCATTTTGGAAGCTGAGAAGCTGAAGGAGGATCTCGAGAAGGTGTGGGAGGATTTTCATCCTCACTGTCATCATCTAAAGAAGGAATATTTTCAGAAGTAGAAGGGATAGAGAGAGGTGGCTCATCCACCAAACTAGGCTCATGGTCCGATTTATTTTCAGCAAACTTTACATCTTTCTAATGATAACATTTTTGGATTTAGGTTGAAGAAGTCTATATTCTTTGAAATATTCAGAATATCCAACAAAAATACATTTTTCACTCTTAGGTTCTAAGGCTTTATGTTTCTCATCTGGAATATGGGCCCATGCTTCACTTCCAAAAACGCGAAAGTGACTTACATCTGGGTTAATTTAGCTCCATGCTTCTTCTGGAGTGATATTCTTTAAAACCGTAGTAGGAGTGTGATTTAGTATGTAATTTGCACAGTGAATTCCTTCTGCCCAAAAATTAAGACTAAGTCCTTTAGATTCAACCATACAATTAGCCATTTCCTTTAAGATGTGATTCTTCTTTTCAGCTACACCATTTCACTATGGAGTATATGGAACAATATGTTGCAATTAAATTCCATGCTTAGTGCAAAAGTTGATGAATTTTTTATTAACATATTCTCCGCCATTATCGGATCTTAGCTTAAGAATTTGATGTCCAGGTTATTTCTCAACAAAGGCCTTAAAGGCCAAGAACATGTTAAAGACTTCACTCTTGAGTTTTAAGAAGTATACCCAAGTGCGTCTGGAAATATCATCAATGAATGTTAAGAAATATTATAACCAGAGAACGAAACAACTGGAAGTGGACCACATAAATCACTATGCACAAGTTGTAAAGGGGTTGAAGCGTGCCAAGAGGCACATTTTTCAAAACTATCCCGATGATGTTTTCTGAGTACACATCCCGAACAAACACCATCTATGAAAGATACCATAGGAAGAATTGTCACCGTGTTTTCTTTACATAGATTTTGAAAGGAGCGATAGTTTAAGTGACCAAATCGCTCATGCCAAGTTTGCTCACTTCATCATTATGAGCAAAAAATACCGAGGGAAGAGTTGATGACCCAAAGTTGTTAAACTTATACAACCTTGTAGAATCATCAACAATGGCAGTAGCTAAAATCTATCTAGGATCTCTAGGTACTTATTTACAACATCATGAGGTGAAAATTCAATGGTTTTACCTTCACCTGAATGAGTTACCTGATATATAGATATAGGGTTGCAGGATAAGGTAGGAAAACATAATACATCATTAAATTGACCATTGTCTAGATGAATAGTTCCAGTCCCTACAACGCTAAGCGATCTATCATCACCAACAAATATATTTTTGTTGTTACAATCATTTAAAGAAGAAAACGTGGCTTTGTTTTTTGCCATGTGATAAGAAGCTCCAGAATCAATGAGCCACTCATGAGAATGAGAAGAAGAAAATACATTTAGTGCATAACCAGAACCACATGCAGAAAGTGTTATTCCTGAAGATGAAGTTGAAGTTGAAGAGTGCTCCAAATGGATGCTATGCTTCTTCATTGTTGCTTCCAAGTCTTCCATCTTCTTAAAGCATTTGGATTCTAAGTGGCCATCACGATTACAACATTTGCAGTGTCTATCAGTCTTCTTCCCTTTGTTTTTAGTTGCCTTATCATTTTGTTGAGTTGAGTTTTCATTGTGAGACTGAAATTGCTTAGGACTTTTGTTTGGTTTAGGACCATTCTTTTTAGGATGTTGCTTCTTAGGATTCTTTGAACTTGGTTGTTGCTGAGCTGCTAAGGCTTTCTTAGAAGATTTTCTAGTATTAAGAAGAGCAAGATGTAAGAGTTTTTCTTGCTCTCTTATTAAAGAATCACAGAAGGCATCAAAAGAAGAGGACTTGTAGTCTTGTCCTTGAGAAATAAAGGCTTCTCTAGTAGAATGGAAGGTGGAAACAAACACAGAGTAGGCTAGTCCTAACTTAGTAAGAATGGAATAGATAAGGCTACCATCTCCTTTCTTAACCTTAACACCTTCCAAGAGAAGTCTAAGGATCTTGAACTTGGACAAAAAATTTTCAATGGAAGAAAGACTATTGGGGTCTAATGTAAGCAACTCATTTTTGAGTTGATGGGCTCTAATTTCATTTTTAATTTCAAAAACTTTATTGAGTTTTTTTGTCTTTGAGGTTTCTGCGAGTTTTATGATTATGTAGAATTTTTTCCGGATACATTGCATTAGGTTTCTTTATAATCGACGTTTCGAACCAACAACGATGGTTCATCTTCACGATGTGAAAGATTGTTGAAATACTGATCTGATTTTTCAAATATATAGAGATGTATGTTTAGCCGACAGATATTAGGATTTGTTAATTATAATTATAAGTGTTTTATTATATTTTGATTGTATTTGTGAAATTTAGGTTTTTTTTTTTTAATTGTGATAGAATTATTATTATTATTATTTTAGGGTTATGGTTATATTAATTGTATTTGTATTAAACATTTTGTATTTTAATTATATTTATTCTGATTAATATTGTAATTATTTTGATTAATTATCTATTTTTATTATTTTAATTAATTATTTATTTTGATTATTTTAATTCTTTAATTTTATTAATGATTAATTTTAATTATGTTAATTATATTTCTTTTAATTAATTATTAATTTTTAATGTTCTAATTCTATTTGTTTTAATTTATTTATTAATTATATTTATCCTAATTATTTATTATGGCGGTTTTGTTATTACTTTGTATTTATATTGATTTTAGTCATGTTGAATATTAATTAGAATAAATATTTATGTTTTATTATATTAATTAATTTTGTATTAATCATTTTGTATTATAATTATATTTGATTAATTTTATAATTGTATTAATTATATTTATTTTAGTTAAATTTATTCTAATTCATTGTTTAATTTTAACTATTTTACTTTTAATTATTTTGATTATCTTTATTTTAATTAATTATTAATTGTTATAATTATAATTATTATAATATATTTATTAATTATCTATTGATAGTATATATTCTACTTATTTTCATTATAATGGATTAGATCTTTTATGTTTGTTCTAGGTTGATTAGAGGAGGATTATAGTAAGGTGGGGGTCGATTTGGATGAAAGGATTGGAATCCAATTTTCACTTATGGTCCATCCGTCGTCTCTATTGAGGTTATTAGGGTGTTTGCTGATTTCTATGGCTTCTCTGAATTTCCTTATGAAGTAGTGTTCACTTCTAGCTAAGATGCGGGTATCTTCTATACAGATTTGGTGTTTAGTTTTATCAGAATGTTCAACTAGCACTGAGGATTTGGAACGATTGTGTTTAATGTCAGCTGCGTGTTCCTGGATTCTAGTGTTGAAAGATCTTCCAGTCTCACCTACATAGGGTTTTCCGCATGAGCAGGGGACTAAGTAGACCCCTTTATGGCATTTAGGATCGATTTTGTCTTTGACTGGATTAAGGCAGTTACGGATAGTGTTTAAGGGTTTGAAAGTGGTTAGAATTCCATTATTTTTCAGGATGTGGGAGATTTTGTCTGTAGTCCCTTGTATGTAAGGGAGGTTGACTTTTCCTATTATGTTATCAAAGTTTTTATTTTTGTTAGGTCGAGTGTTTGCCTTATTTATGGCTTTGATGGCTTGATGTTTGTTGTATCTGTTTTTTAGGAAAGCTTTAATAAGGTGTTCTATTTCTTTTTCTAGGTGTTCCTTGTCAGAGATTCTAAGGGCTTTGGTTGCTAACGTGTTGAGGACTCCTAGTCGGTGGTATCAATTTTTGCGATATGGAATCTAAGGTTTGTAGAAATAGACATCCCTATCAACCCACGTGCTTGATTTTGCTTATTTTCCCATTTGTATTGCTTATCTTCATCTTTAGGTTTATACTCTTGGTCTGAGGCTATTATATAAAGACCTTGACTTCTAAGTAAATCCATAATGTAGGATAGCCATTGGAAGTAGTTGGTGCTGTCAAGAGTAACTATGCATATACTTTCCATTTTAAAAGAAAATGAAGTTGTATATGTTGAAACTAAGTGTTCTAATGGAAAGATCTCAAAAAATTAGGGCAATTAAAAAAAAAACAGCTTTGAAAACAACTTCCAGATAAAGAAGTTTTGGATTTTTGAAGAAAAGTTGTTGAAGATGTCGACGAACCATGTGAATGTTTGGAAGTGAATGATAATGTTATATAAAAAAAATTCCCTCCCGTTCCAAACTTAATCTAATTAGCTCAGTTAAAAAAAAAAAAAATTACTTTATGTAACCCACTTTTATAACTAAGTGAAAGTCACATTTACAATGTTAATTTATAAACTATCCACTAAATTGTAACTTAAATAAAAGATAAAGTGACTTTATAATTATAAATGACTCAATTTTTATAATGGGTGATAATGCTTTTACATAAAGTAACTTTAAAACATAACTTATATGTGTTTTTTGAAAAGTAACTCAACAAAATGAAAGACTTGAACCCAAGACCTCTATTCTCATAAAGTAACTTTAGACCAATTGAGCTAGCTTAAAAGGTTAGTAATTTTTGGAAAGGAAGAAATAGTTTTTTTTTACCTTTCTGAAGCTTTGGAGTGTGTGCTTACTTGAAAAACCTATTTTTGCCTACAAAACAAAAAAAAACAACCACATAAACCAAACGAACAAGCAAAAGTAATGCAAACCTTACAGCTTAAAGTTAGACTTGGTCGGAAACTAAATATTTTCCTCAATGTTTCTGATGTTCTGAGATCACACTAAGGTGCAGCGGAAAAGAGCATATGCATGAGAAAAATCTTTTCTTTCTATTTTTGGTTTGCCTAGATCTCACAGAGTCGCGGGGAAAAGAGCATATGCAAAATGAAAGGTATAGATCTGCTAATAATTTTTTTTTATAGAGGACTATAAAATGAAATAAACAGAGAGATAAATAACTATAACTGCAAATAAAGAATGTATACCTCCAGCCTTAAAAATGACGTAGCTAGGGCTACCAGAAACCTTTCAGCATGAAACGATAGTTAGATGCAGTTGTACCGGTTTCATATTTGGATCACCAGTGGATGAAACCCTCAAATAACTCTGATACCATGTAGGAATTTACAGGGTATGTTCCTTAGATAGAACACCAAAGGACACCACTCACAAACAGATCACAAATCAGTACACCAGTATTATTGACATGTTTAAAACCCTCAAAGAAGGAAACAGTCCACGGCCTAAGCCAACGCGACCACTTCAAAAAATTTATTAATGTAAAAAGAAAAATTACATAAGATTCTCTCATGAACGATCACCTAAAAAATGACCCTACATGCTATTTAAATAGAGATTTGGACTAATCAGGTGTCAAAACACAGATCAAGTGTTGGTAATACTGAGGAGAGAATGAACCGTCAGATCACTTCATGTCTAGAACATATCATGACCGTCGGATTGTAAGTTACAAAAAGTACATACTAAAGAAACACAATTTACCTAACTATACATTAGACCAAGTTATAATTAATTATTTCCTATGTGTCAGAATATCCTAACATTTCCAGGTCAATCTACTAGTTGAAGTGGTGGAGTAAATTTTTCGAAGCTTGGCCAATGTTATGCCAAGCAGATCTATGTACTCTCTAATTTGTTGAAGATAATAAAATATAAACCCTCATATGTAATTGCACTAGTTTTCCCTTCAAGGTTTCTTTGGGGACGTTAGTCCAAATTTCGGTGTCATTTTATGTGTGTGCATTATTCCTCAGTGCTCGATTTATTTTCCACGATGTTTATTTTCAATTATGAATATTGCAGTAGTGATTTATTCGTTATTTGTCATTAATTAATTAATAGAAGACAAATAAATTGCATCAGCTAGAAGAATAACTTCAAATTTATTGCAATTGTGGATTTTTCACATGGCATCAATGTAGTAGATGGTGATGTGAGGCTCAAAGTGGGACGAAATAAGATCGTGTAGTTTTAGAGGGAGATCTGAAACACAAGATCTAGATCTGTGCAGGTCAAGCAAAGGGTTCAATTTACAGAGAAGCAGAAAATCGATTTCTAGATCCAGGTGGAGCAAAAGTTCGATTTTGCTTCAGATTTCTAGCTGCAGGCAGTGGTATTATAGGGAAGCAATTCAAATGATCAGATCCATCAGTTCGAAGAGTATATATGGGCACAAAAATTTGCAACAGGGATTTACAATTGCAGATCTATGAAGTGAAGGAAGAGGAAAGCACACTGGAGGAATTTCCAACAATTTCTCTTAGGGTTTCCTTGTTTTCTAGCTAAGGGAGAGGAGATCGAAATTCCATCATCAAGAGGCTAAATTTTGTAGTATGAGTTGCTAGAAGAGGGTTTGATCAGTTGTCGAATGCTAGATTAGTTTTCGGTAGGCACAACGAATCTATTCCAGAGGTAGAGGGAGGTTAGACATCTCACCTGGAGGCAGATCTAGGGTTGTACAAGTTTGCAGAGGCCATATATGCACATTCCAGGAGGAGTGTGATTAGTAGAAGAAGCCATATCTAGTTACTAAAAATAGAAAAGGGAGTTCTAGTTTATTGACCTCCGACATATTTGAGTTTCGCAGAGATGGCTACAACAAGGCTCAGGGATCAAGACAGACTTGATGGAGCCTCTAACTTTGGTGTATGGAAGGCCAAAATTCAATTCTTGTTGGATGAGCATAGTTTGAAGTAATTTGTGACAAATGTCATGGTAGAGCCAACATATCCACAACAGTTGGATACCTTCAATAAAGAAATGGCCAAAGCTAAGAGGATGGTCCTATATGGGGTTCGAGATCACATAGTCCCACATATTGCAGACAAGAATACGACTAAGGACATGTGGGATGCCATCATAAAATTGTATGAGAACCCATTATAGAATCATAAAATGATTCTCAAGGAGAAGAAGAGGACCACTAAGATGTAGAAGGGAGAAGGTGTTACACCTTATCTTAGTAGAATCAAGACGGTCAGAGATAAACTTGCGGTAGTAGGAGAGAAACCTGAAGAAAGTGCGCTGGTGCAATAGCTCTCAATGGATTCACTAAAGAGTAGCATACTTTTTTCCAAGTTATTTATGGGCAAGATACGCTACTTGGATGGGATCGTCTGTGGAGTGACTTCACTCAAGAAGAGTTGAGGCTTAGTCTTGTAGTAGGTACTATCAACAACAATAGAAATGGACCAAAGGAGGAGGAGGATGAAGAGAACGTAGCCTTCACAAGTAAAGGAAAGGCGAAGAAAGGTCCCATACAGGGACAAGGCTTAATGGGAGGAGAAAAGAAGAAGAAATACCTTTCAAAGTTCAAGTGCTTCAGGTGTGGTGCAGTTGGTCACTATGTCTCCCAATGTACTCAAAGGAAGAAGGACAAGAAGTAGGACCAGATAGCAGCTTTGGCAGAGATCGATGAGTTGACTACCAGATTGGAGGAGTTTTCACTGATAGCAGTAATACCTCCAAGTTGAGGTGGAGCTTGATACCTTAGTGTGTCAAAAACTGGGCAGGGTCCATAGGTGAGCAGCAAGAAGTCTAGATCAGATCCAATTGTTGTTCACATGGATCATCACCTTTGCTACAGGGGCCCACAATATCATAGTATCAGGTTTATTGTTAGCATAACTAGTTGCAATCAGTTCTTGAGAGACAATGCAGAGCTAGTTGGAATGGCATAGGAATTGTGAATTTCTCAGTCACAGGGTGCAGATGTAGTTCTACCCAGAGTGATTTTCCATTGGGAGATTAAGACTCAGAGAGAGTCTAGCTTTAGAGGGAGTAACCCTATGGAAGCATAGTGCTTAAGGTTCGGAGTATATGAAACTCACTACTATAGTAGTTGCAAACCTAATGCAGGAATTGTGGCAGAGCAAAGGAAAAAATAATGTGAGGTGAATCAGAGTATGCGTAGTAGTTGGTGGGCAGTGAGAACTAGTTGTATCTCAGATGTCAGAAATCAACAACATGGACAGTCCAATCATAGGATTGTTCGAGAGAACACCTTCATTACTAAGAGGGAGTGTTAGTTTTCTTTTTTTATGGATGTGGTAGCATTGGAAAAGTGTTCTAGTCTCTAAGGTGTCAGAGAGGCTAAGTAACATGAGATCTCCAATACCTAGAAATGGTTTCGAGAGATATAGCTCTGAAACACCTTAATTAAATTAATTAACCGGATAATTAAATTTTCCTAAGTATAACTTAGGAAAATTGTTAATTAAAGGATATTAATTAAGGAAATCAACTTATGCTTTAGAGAATTGTATAAAGTGACATGGATCAAGTCTTAGATAATTTGAGCCATCGATCACGATTAGATCTTGGTTGTTGGTGCTCCAATGAGCGAACTATAAGAGAAAGTCAATGGGGCTTGGAGAAGGCATATCGAATGAGAAAGAGGGTAGTTCGAATTTCCTAGTGCGCAACATTCAGTGAAGGAAGAGTTCGAGCCAACATAGCATCATTGAGAGGATCAACTAAGATTGGAGAGAAGGGATTTTAGGGGAGATTTCCATAGAAATTTGCAGAGGTCGAGTTTACCAACAAGAATGTCATGTGAGTTTCTCCATTGTGTAGGTTTGGGTAGTCGGTCACTTTTCCAGTTGTCGAGATCAGATCCAAAGGATAAAGCGAGTTGCCTAGTGTGAGTGCAGGAGCTCCAAAAGGAGTGCAAGATCAATAATTCTAAGTTTCCAGCAAATGTATATTTCCTGTAGAGAGCATTTTTTGTACACATTTACTGGACATGTCCGAGTTTGATTTTGCAAGGGAAACAGAGGGTTTCGAGGTCAATCTGCCAGTTGGAGTGGTGGAGTAAATTTTCTGGAGCTTGGCCTGTGTTCTAGCAAGCAAATCTATGTACTCTCTAATTTGTTGAAGATAATAAAATATAAACCCTTATATGTTGCACCAATTTTCCCTTTAGAGTTTTTCTGAGAATGTTAGTCCAAACTTCAATGTCATTTTATGTGTATCCATTATTTCTTAGTTCCTGAATTTTTTCCACAAAATTTATTTTTAATTGTGAATATTGCAGTAGTGAGCTATTCGTTATTTTTCGTTAATTAATTAACAGAAGTCAAATAAATTGCATCAGTTAGAAGAATAGTTTCCAATTTATTACAATTGTGGATTTTTCACACTCACACCACCACCAAACTTGATGATTGGTAGGTTGAGGGTTGGGCGGGCAGTGTAAACTCCACTATCAATTGAGTTGTGCTGAAGAAAGCCAAGAGGATAAACAAATAAGAGAGCCAATTGGGAGTTGGAAAACTACTAAGCTAGAAAAGCCTTCCCTTCCAATTGCAATGAGTACAAGAGGTCAGTCCTAAAATAGCAACTAGAGTGAAATCCTTGAGGAGAAACATCCTGGAGATTCGATAGAGAGTTGAGAGTTAAGAAAATTCCAATTTGGGAAATCCATCCCTTGGAATTTCCATGAGTACGGGAGGCAAGTCACCATTAAAACAATAAAGAAAGTGAAAATCCTCATAATCATTATTCTTCTTTAGAGTAAAAATCCACATTTCGTATTTACATAGAGTTGGTGAGCATTGTAATGAAACTACATGTCATAGTGATAGGATTTCATGGTGTGATCCTGGATGTATATGGCATCTCAAGCATTTTTTGTAGGGACGACATGGCATGTCCCTTCCATTTATTGTGTAGTGGAATGGATGCCATGCCACCTCCTACACCTCTTCTTCCTCATCACCACATGTCCTCTCACTCATAACCTCCTACATCTCTTCCTCCTCATCACCACTTGTCCTCTTACTTCTTCCCCATCAACACATGTCCGTCTCACTCATTACCCAATATGGCTAAATTCATTATTCTTCATTATTCATACATGTGAATAAGATTAAAAATATATTATAATTTTTTTTAAAAGAAGTGTTACAAATCTTCTTATAATTGGAAATAATAATAAAAAATTAAATTAAAATACAATTGGTAAATAGTTTTGTAGTTTTGTGCTGTATTAAAATTCTATTTTTGTAGACAATTTTTTTCTAAATACCTAGATTTACAACAGGAGGGAAAAAAGGAAGGCGACAACCAGAGCTAGAATTACTATGGAGATGCTCTACGGTGATTTGGCCCTCGATGTAAGTTTTGGTGAAGTGATCTAGATCTTAGGTGTGAGCTCCTTCATATTTTTAGGTTTGTGTTTGATTGTGCAAAAAATCTCTTTGAAGGGCTCTATTGGGATGGTATGAGTTTTGTGTGGTTATGATATCTTCGCTCCCGTCAAATCATCATTTTCTCAGTTTAGTTTCTACTGAAGGCAAGGAGGAAAATCTATGTAGGAGTCCCATTACAAAATCCGATCAGATATGGGTGATTTTTGGATGTTTTATGGGATGTTTTATGGAACGACATGCCTTCCCTTTTTGTTTTGAGCCTTTGGTTGTGCTTTGTCCTGGCTCCCTCTCTTTGGATTTTTAGGCTCATATATGCAGATCCATGAGATTTTATTTTCCTTACAAATTTGTGCCTCCTTAATATATGTAGACCCACTTAGGAAGAAGTGATCTGTGAAGGATCCCTCCAAATCCCCTTTCCATGGGTACAATGGACAACACAGGAAGCCCGAAATCCATGCAAGGGTTTCAAATATCTGTTAAAACCCTCAATGGAAAATATATACCTAGGTTCATGCGAAAGACAAGGTGAAGGATTCTAAAATAAATCTTGAAACAACGTCTTGGAATTCCTCTATCTTTCAATTTCTTATTTATGAGGGAAAATAGTGATTGGACTCCTGTCAACTGAGTGTATACAGTGTCTCTAGGAATTTTTTTATGTTTTTAGTCTTGAGACTGCATGGCAGAGAAGTGGGTTCTAGAGGGCGTTCTACTTTAGCCTCATACAAGGATGTTGCACGTGGTAAAGATCCCATCTCAACGGTCCAGCCTCAAGCTCTTTCAAGGTCATACATTGTAAATAAGATGGAGGAAATGCCTACTTTGGAAATAACCAATGCAAAGGTAAAACATCTCTTCACATTCTTACATGATAGGGCTCTCATTTGCAAATCCAATAGATTTTGGACAAAGAAGCATTGCATTAGTGGATATTTACAACCTAGGAAAACATTGTGATATTTATTTATGTTCCAAAGGGTTTTCCATTATATAGTTTTATTCCTAGGAAGACTATGACAATTGTATGGTGGATGGGCCTTAGTTTTGGGGAAGATAAGGGCTCTTCCTCACTTCATTGGTTACTGAATGTGATCACTCAAACGTGGTTGCAACAAAAATGCCATTTTTTTTAGGTCGCCACATATCCCCCTTCCTTTCCAACATCAAAAGGTCATTGAGTACATTGGGAATACTATGGGCGAGTTCATAAAGATGGATATTGAAAAGTTACAACAAGGATTATTTACCTTTGCTTGTCTATGTGTGGAAATAGATCTAGTAAAGGTCTACCATATCATATTTTGTTGAATCGTAAATATTTGTGATGGATCTATACTTTAGATTATGAAAACACAACCTTCAGATGGTGTTCATGCTTTCGAACAAGGCATATGCAGAATTCGTGTCCACAAGTAAAAAAACTTGCAAAAAAGAAAAATGGGAAAGTTTGTAAATCCAAAAATTGGCAAACATATGAACCCATTTTTTTGGAGGATGAGGAAGAGGAGGTCAAGGAAGGCCCCCTCTCTAAATATGACATGACAACCCAAAATCCAGTTTCAAATTCACAACATATGTAGAAATTGCAAGATATAGAGATAATTCATGATCTTGGTGTAGAAGGAACGCTGACAATTAAAGGTGATGGGATATCAAGAACAAAAAGTGCATGTGTAAGAAAGTTTCGATTTTGATAAAGAACAATATCTGTGGTGAATGCAACAAAGTTGGCAATAATACCTATAGATACGTCATCAGGGGGTTGGCAGAAAATGCAAAAAAACAAGGAAAATAAGAAGTTAAGCCATTTTTAAACACTTAATTTCTCAGTTGTCATATCTTATTTTTTGGGTCGAAAGACAATTTATTTTCTTACAATATTGTGGTCTTCCTCTTATTCAATTCTTTAAACATGTGCAAAATGTAATTTTGTTCCTCATGCAATAAAATTATGGTTCTTTGCGAGGAAAAAACAAAAAATTTAGAAAATTGTTTTATTTTATTTTTATTTTGGAGTCTTAGTAATGATGATTGAAAGAAAAAAATTGAAAAGTATTTCGATATATTCAATTAATTAATCAATAATAAAATAAATAAATAAATAAAATAGGAAAATAATAATGATAATAATAAAATGCATTAATGTAAAAATGAGTTGGAGTGAGTGGAGTTAATATACAAAACATGGAATATGAAATATATTATGTTTTGCATATTAACTTTCTCGACTCCCATATTATGAGAGTGGGAGGAATAATAGACAACCCATTAAAAAAGTTTTTATGTTTTCTTTATGATTTCTCCTCCCAAATAAATAAATTTCAAAATAATAAACACTTAAAAAAAACTGTTTTATAACTGTAAAACTTTAAAATGTTTTGCAAAATATAAACACTTAAAAAAAACTGTTTTATAACTGTAAAACTTTAAAATGTTTTGCAAAATATTTGATGAAGGTATAATCAATGCAAAGTCAAAATATTTTCTATCACAAAATCATAATAAAAAATAATCAAAATTTCAAACTATTAATACTCAAAATTCATATATGTGTGTCTAAGAGAGAGAATTTATAAAATTATTATTGACAAGTGCCTTCAGATGCTTATGATTATAACCTCTCATTGGTTGCACCAAATTCTTGTTGACTACCTCTATCTTCCGATCTATCTGCGAATGCAATATTGTAGACCTCTTCAATTTCATGTCCATCTCCTCCCACAATGTAGTCCAAAGTTCACTTAGAATCTTTTGTCCCTATATGAAATGATTCTCCTTGGTATCCCAAATTGCACCCAAACCTATCCAAAGAAAAAGTTTGGTGCTTCTTTCTTTCTAATGTTCTTCTTGCAAGGCATCGGGACACACATCTTGCTAAACCAGTCAACTACCATGAACGAGTAGTCATGTCCCTTCCTAGTTGTTGGTAAACCTCCCACAAATTCCATGGAAATTCTTTCCTAGGGATAAGTGGGTATATATAAGGAAGGGATGATATAGACCATGTTTCCTATTACTAGGCTTGTTGGTACAACAAAGTATGCATCCTCTTATGAACCTAGTTACTTGTTCTTGCATCTTGGGCCAATACACATCCCTCTATAAGTTGGTCATTGTCTTCCCTACACCAAAGTTCTCTGCAACCTCGGAGGTGCGAGCCTCTCTAATCAGTTCCAATCACTCACCTTTATGAACACGTAACTTATCCAAAATGTGGAGTAACTCATCTTGGAGATGGTAGTCAACTTTTTTATCACCGTTGTGCACATGAAATTGGATATGCAACTGTTAAAACACCTCCTTGAAGTCATCATCCTTTGAATATGCCTCCCTATATGCATCATGGTTTAATGACTCCATGTGCATCAAAGTTCCCAAACCTATGATCTTTGATGTGGGTGGTCTTGAAAGCATGTTGTCCAACTTGTTTGTGTTGCCCTTCTTATGATTGATCACTAAATGAAACTATTGTACAAAACCCCATCCACTTGTAATTCTTGGTTTGTGGTAGCTTACTCTTAGCCTATAGGTACTATAATGGTTGGTGAACTATGTGGATTACTATCTCCTTTCCCATTAGATAGTGTTTCCACTTCTTCACAGCTTGCACTAGGGCATAGAGCTCCTTACCATAGGTAGGGTAGTTAAGAACTTCCCCATTAAATACTTTGGACTTGTGGCATACATGCCTTCCTCATTGTATCAAGACCACTCCCATAGCATACCCACTCACATATGTCTCCACTTCGAAGGGTTGTTGTTAGTAATGCCATAATTAGTGTTTGACTGATCTTCTTCTTTAGCTCGTCAAAGGCCCTCTAATATCCCTTTCACCTCTAGAAACTATTTCCGCTTTCTATTATGGTGTGAAGTAGTGCTACTACCACTAAAAATGAGGCTATGGATGTCCTCAAGTATTGTGCCACCCTAACGAAATTCCTAACCTCAAAAACTTTAGTATACACTCGCCATTAGTATCTTGGTAGGATCTATCGTTAGCTCTCTTGTACTTATCACATATCCCAGATACACCAAAGTTTGTTCTGAAAACTCACACTTCTTGATATTTAATAGCAGTTGGTGCTTCTTTAATGTCTCCAACACCTGTATCAAAAAGTGATATTTTCTCCTCCTAAGTAGCACTATATACCAATATATCATCCAAATATACAATAGCAAATGAATCTATAAAAGAGCACAATATATCATGGATTAAACTCATAAGCATAAACGGTGCATTAGAAAGTCTGAATGCCATGACTAACCACTCATACAAACCTTCCCTGAATTTGAAGGCGATCTTCCAAGTATCTTCTTCTTTGACTTGAACTTGGTGTTGACCAAAGTTTAAGTCCAGCTTGGTGAAAAAATTCACTTGTTGCAATTGATCCAATAGATAATATATTATCAATAGGGGGTACATATTATTGAACGTAATTTTGTTCAACCGCCTGTAATATATACACATTGGCTAAGTCACATCCTTCTTTGGCACAATGATGATGGGTGACCCACATGGTGATGTACTCAATTGAATGAAACCGTGTTCCAATAGTTGTTCCAACTATTTCTTCACCTCACTTGTTGCTATAATAGATTTCTTATACATCCCAATGATTGGAAATGGGCAGTTTGGCGACAACTGGATCTTGTGCTCCACTTCCCTCTTGGGTGGTATCCCTTTAGGTTCCTAGAACACATCCATATATACATGTAGAAACTCTTCTATTTGTTGTTTTTGTTTTTAGTACACCTCTCCAGGGATGCCTTTTCTCTCACTGACTCTTCTACAAACTTATTTTCCCTTTAACAATAACAACATATACTTCTTACTAGAACTGATCAATTTCTTGGCTTGATTGGCAGTTACTAGTGACATTTTTTACTTGTCTATGTGTGTGTTGATGGTGAACGATTTTCCATCCTTGATGATTCGATACCAGTTGGCTCTCCACATAAATATTTCATCTCACATGTACATGTAGGGACTTCCAAACACCACTTCACATACATAAAGGGGAACTACATATAGTTTTACTTCATCAATAAAAATTAACACACTGATAGCAAATCTAATTTTGCATTATTTTGTTACCGCTGTCTATGCATCCTTATTTACCCATCCCAATGTATATGGGCTTGGATGATCATAGAATTCCAATGCCATGTTGTTGACCAACATTTTTTTATTGAGATTCGCTTGGGATCCTAAGTCAAACATAACATCAATATATATATTTTTTAACTTGTATCTTTTTATGGAAGAGCCTAGTATTTATGTTCTATTCCTGTTGCTAAAGGCTACTTAGATTCACCACCTTTTTCATTGATGTACAAACGATATTTTCATCCAAATCCAAGCTTCTTTCAACTTGGTTGTTCAAATCAATGGCCATGAAATTCATCATATTATTATCTTTATTTTTGTTCTTCGAGTTAAGATTTGGATGCAACTTCCATAACTTCACCTTTGTATGACCATCAATGTTATAATGGTTGCATTAGTTGTTGGAATCTTTGCACTAGTGTATTGTGGATGTTGTTTTTTTATCTTTTCCCCATTTCCACTTCTTCTTCCCCTCCCTAAAAGCATCACGGGGCTCCTTCCACATGATTTCCCTTTTCTTCAGGCCTATGCTCTCTAGGTATTATGCCTATATACAAGCCTTGTAAAAATATCTAGGCTTGAAAAACATCACTTGCTTCCATAGATGGTTGTGTAGACCCCCAATATACTTGAGGAGTACATCTAGGTTCTTTGGGGACATACCCAACATTATGGCCATATTTCTAAATTTTGTGGTGTAGTCTTGTACGCTCTACCCCTACTTCTGCCAAAAGTAGTGGCACCAGATCCATTGGTCCTCTACATACCTGATAGGGTAAAATTGTGACCAAATGATGGTTTTAAAGTCAGCCCACTTATTCACTATATGATCTCCATCCAACCTCAAGATATTTGTGTGGATTTCCCACTAGGTCACAACATATCCCTCTAATTTTAGTCGCACAAATGAAATCATATGTTCTTCCTCTATATGAAGAACACTAAAATAAACTTCTAATTGTGGAAACCAATGATTTTACTTTCGTGTCTATCTCACCTTGGTATGTCTTGATATAGACCTTTGTTTCCATTTTGAACAGGGACTATGAATGGTTCACAATAATCAAAGCTAGGTTGATCCTTTTTGGGTCCTTTCTTGGACTCATTTTTTATTTCTTCTCGATCTCTTGATCTCCCCTATGATTGTACCTATACGTTAGAACCCCCATATTCTCCAAGTAACCTGCTCTTATTGGTTAGGGCCATCATGAGGAGATTCACATTACAGTTTATATCTACAACGTGTGATTCTAATTGGGAAAACCTCTCCTCTACGGAATCACGAGAGTTATTCACATATTCGTCGACCATGACTGGGATTTTATGATTTTTGGCCTAGTTGATCTAGATCCCATGCAAATATCCACAATATACCCTAAAAAACCTACTATGATACCAATTTGATCTGTAAACTATTATGGACATTCTACTAGATAGTTCGTCACAACAAATCCGATAAAATTATACTTAAAATTTGAAATCTATAGTATGAGGGTATTTTTCTCTTTAGATTTTTGGATATGTAAATTACTATTTATTGTGTATGCATGCAAATTATAAGTATGTATAAAATAGAGAAAAACAACATAAAAATTCACAAACCATGATTGACCAAAGATATAACCTAAGAAACGCTTATAGGAGAAAACCCCATTGCAAAGTGAGGTCGCTTTTCTCTCTTTTTCTGAATAGAAAATGATTTTGAGTACAAATAAGCAAGGTCTATTCCATATGGGCTACTACAGTGCACAAATCATATCTATGTGCTCTCTCCCTATCCCTCTTAGCTACTCTACTCATCTATGGAGAAAATGCACTCAAAAACAAAGGAACCCCTTTTCCTTCTAGTGGTCCAATCATAACACAACCATATAGCCTACTAGTGGTTATGTTTGACTCTTTCAGACCTTAAATAGAGCTATACTATTGACACTTCTAGAGTATTATTCATCATGATCATGTAGCTATCCCCATTTCCACTAATAATAAGGGATAGCATGTCATCATCTTGAATTATGGTAGTCAATTTCGATAGGTCAACTTCGAGGAGGCATAAATTTCTCATATGAGCTCTGATTGAGGGAATGGCCAGAGCTCAACAACTCTTCAACTTCATTTTCTTTCTTGAACAATAGGTTGTAGGAGAATGGCCACCTCTCTTTTGAGAATCCCAACTTTTCGATGTCGATATCAAAATGTAGTCAAAACTCTATTGCAAGTGGCACTTGAAACACAAAGTAGTATGTTAAGTAACTTAAGATTGTCGACTAATAACAATGAGTCTGAGCACGATATGAAGGAAAAGAACAAGCTAGCTAGATTGTTTAGGCAAGAAGGAAGTAAAAAAATGCATTACTCAACATAAGTCAACAAGAAGCAAAAGATAATGGAAGTAAAAAGCATGCACTACTCAACATAAAGCAACAAGAGGAAAAAGTAAATGATGAGGAGGGAAGTAAGAAGCATGCATTACTCAACGTAAAGAAGAAAGAAACCAATGAAAATAATGATAAGAATGTATAGTGGTAGAAAAGATGAATGATTGTTTCTTCTTATATAGTCGACGACATCAATTGCATTTGCCAGACACTTGTCTGGTCTTCACTATGGAGCTTGTGTCTTGCATCTTTTTCACTGTATCTTGGAATTTTGCATAGGTTGTAAGCCTTTCTATCCCATAGGAAAAATTTGTGGGTTTGATTATGATCTTTTAATTTTGATATTTTTAGGTCAATAATTTTACTATTATTATGCTTCTTTTATTGTCAATTTAGTCTATTTAGGTGATATTATGATTATGTTTCATTGTTAGTATGGAGTCAAATGTGGTTTGTGAAGCTTAATTATAGACAAATTAAATATATATGATGATTGGATACTATTTCATCCCTGATTACCAGAGTTCCCACCCTTGCTAATCCTAATCAAGTTAGGATTGATTGCTTTCACTAACTCTTAAAAGGAATGATTTAACTAAGTCACATATTATATAATGGACGGTGGATGCTCGAAAGAAAATAATTTGTAATAATTGAGAATTTTGTTTGAAATCTTGAGTGAGTGTGTTGGGACCAATGTCGAGGGATTTTACACCATATACTTGGGTTTCATTTTCATATGATTTTACTCCTTTAGGTTTATTATTTTTAGGACTTGGGTGTAGCCGACCTATGTACTTTTATTTCTACAGGCTCTTTGGCACTTTAGTGTAGCCACAGACTTTCATTTCCATAGGATTTTCAGTATATTGGTGCTATCAAGGGGGCACCCAAATGGAGAAATAAAATGTGTTACAATGAGAAGGTGTAATAGGTTCATGGAATTTTATTTTTGCTAACCACAGGCTTAGGCTTTCATTTGCATAGGATTTTTTAGTATATGTTTGTTACCATGGGAGCACTTAAAGGTAGAGATAAAATTTATACAATGTATGGCATGCACCATCAAGATGGTGTGGATTTTCCTTAGCTGTATAGCATGTGCCATCAAAATGTTGTGGCTTTGACTCATCTATGTGGCACGTATCCACCAAGATGGCATGGCTTTCAATGTTTCATTTGTTTTAAACATTCTAAACTAAGGTTTTAAGGTTTCATTTCCATAGGTTTCCCACACCTTTGTGACCATGGGCCATAAAGTGGATTGACATATTTAAAGGCTTTCCCAACCCAATTTATTATGTGCCATCAAAATGTTGTGCTTTGACTTGTTTGTGTGGAACATAACCACCAGATGGCGTGGCTATTAACTTTTCATTTGTTTTAAACATTTTAAACTAAGGTTTTAAGGTTTCATTTACATAGATTTTTCACAGCTTTGTGACCATGGTCCATAAGGTGGGTTGTCATATTTAAGGGCTTGTCCAACCCAATTTATTTTGTTTTTGGCTGAGCATTTTACCTTACCCAACAGTTCGAAGAATATAATAATGGTGGGTAGATGATTTTTACACCACATATTCAGGTTCCCATGTGATTTTAGGGTTTTATTCTCACGGGTTTTTCTGCATTTTGAAGTACTTCAAAGCACCTAGATAGGAATCAACGTTATGGAAACATATAATGTGTTCCTCATCCATGATGTGGCTTTTCTCTATTTGATGATGCATCTATAGTTAATGTAATAAGAACCCAATTTGCTCCATGTTCTCTTAATTAGAATTAAGTATTTATTGAGAACATATTAAGAACCTAAGTCTACTCCATGTTATAAAATTCTCGTTCCCATTATAAGATCATCTAAGAGTACACTCCATGTTCTCTTAATTAGAATTGAGTATATTAAGAACCTAAGTCTACTCCATGTTATAGAATTCTCATTATAAGAGTACATATTAAGAACCTAAGTCTACTCATGTTATATAGAATTCCCATTATAAGATCATCTAGTTTGGAATAGTGGATAAAAAAGGTAATTTGTCCATATATTTAGGGATGTTCTAGTCATAGTTTTTTAAATTATTTTCCAAGTTAGTAGAGGTACATGTAAGTGTCAATATGATTAGATTATAATCTCTCTTTATTTTTTCGAACAATATTATTTGCAACACTTTTTTGAGATCTACATATGATGATCTACTACACCAACAGTTGCAGGAGTAAAATTTATTCTCCATTTTAATAGAGTGTATTATATTAAACAAGACATCCTTCCATGTTTTCTTGAAGAATAATATATACAACTCTTTTTCCAAGATCCACTTGCTACTACATATTGATCTACTATACTTACTGTTTTAGAATTAAAATTTCTTTCCCATTCTAACATAGAGCACATTATAGGAGTAAATAAAAATCCCAATCTACCATAAAGCACATTAGATTAAAGAAGACCTTCTTCCATGTGTTTTTGAAGAATATTATCCACTAACTCGTTTTCAAGATCCATTTGCTATTACATGATAATCTATTATACTAGCAGTTGAAGAATATTATCCACAACTCCTTAAGATCCACGTGCTATTACATAATAATTCTATTATAGTAGTATGGGAGGAAAAAAAAAATCCTATTCTAACGTAGAACACATTAAATTAAATAAGTCTTTCTTTATTTCTCAAAACAATATGTTTTAGGAGTAGAATTTATGTTCCATTCTAACATACTAACTAATATAGTAACAATTGCAGGAGCATAATTGATTTTCCATTCTAACATAGATCGAAGTACAAAATTGGTATCTATTGTTGAATCATTGGAAAGCTCTATGTCACCATATTAAAGGTCTAGGTGTTGGAAAATGTAGCTAGTTTCGGTCTTCATAATTTGTACCATTATGTATTTTATGTAAAAAGCAAAAGAAAAACAAATGAATATTTATTATTATTATTCTAGACAAGCATTTTATTCATGCTTCTAGTTTTTTAAGTCAAAGAGTAAAAGTCCTATTTGGACCTATTGTAAAGAAAAAGGAAAAATAATTAAAAAAATCTATTTTGGGTCAAAAACTTCTCTAGGTGTCAAGTCGGCCTACCTGTCAAGTCGACCCTGCTCTAATGAACATGTCTATTCGCACCCCTCTAGATTGTATAAATAGAGGGAAGATGGAGCTCATTTGGACACATACACTTGAATGATTTTGGTCTGAAATATCGCAGAAAAGACAGAGATGAAGAGGAGGGTCGAAGTACGTCAAAAGGAGTTTCTTCTTGAGTCTCAAAGTTTGTGGAAGTTTTTCCTTGATACATCTCTTGATGATGGATTCATTGTGCTAAAGGAGGGTTTGACTTGGCATCTAGAGGGTGAATTTTTCTATGGTCATGGGTCTTGTATATCTCATATGATCTGATTCTATAAGAAGATATTTTTTTTGGGTTTTCGTCTTTGAATGGTTTTCCCCTGGCTTGGATCCTATATCTTGTGTTCTTGTGATATTCATGTTTTTGTATTTGGTAAATGCTTGATGAAAGAAGAAAAACATGATGAAATAATGCCAACAAATTCACTAGTAATTATCAAGAAGAAAAACATGATGAAATAATGCCAACAAATTCACTAGTAATTATCAAGAAAGGAGAAATTACATTAATCTTGTAGCCTCCCGGTTTCTCAAACACTAGGACTATTCCATATTCGTTGCTTTTTACCTCATCCAATAGGTTTCTAATTGGGCATTTTTACCTTACCCAATAGGTTTAAGAATAATGATGGGAGTGAGGATTTTCATACCACAGATTAAGGTATCCATGGGATATTAAGGTTTAATTCTCATTAGTTTCAATACATTGTATAATACCTACGTAATAGATAAGGATCAAATTTATGGAAATGTGTACTCTATTATTTGTTTTTTTGGTGTGGCCTTCCCATATTTGGATAGTGCATTGAGGCTCTTTGTGACCATATTAAGAACTTTAGTACTCTTAATTCTTTCTTCAACGCTTGATATTTTACCCACTTGCCTTAGGACTAATGTTGGCTACCTAAAGATTCCGTTACCATGGGGATGAACTCCATTGGTTTTCAACACCTTGATTCAACCATGGGGTTCTTAGAGGACAAGGTCAAATTGATAGTCATTTATAGCATGAACTATCTTGTCAAGATGGTATGTCCATACTTATTTTTTTCTTCAACGCTTGATATTTTACCCATTAGCCTTAGGCTAATGTTGGTTACCTTGAGGTTCATTTCCATGGGTTGTCAACACCTTGGTGCAACCATGGGGTATGTAGAGGTAAAGGTTAAATTGATAGTCATATATAGCATGAGCATACTTGTTAAGATGGTTTGGTCATCCATTATTTTGATGGTGTGGTTGTGGTTGTATATCATCATATCAAGACTTTGAGCCCATACCATTTTCTTTGTTATTTTTTAGGGTTTCCACC
The DNA here is from genome assembly GCA_031772625.1 of Pinus tabuliformis. Lineage (NCBI taxonomy): Eukaryota > Viridiplantae > Streptophyta > Pinopsida > Pinales > Pinaceae > Pinus > Pinus tabuliformis. Next base: position 970,684,889 of record CM062813.1, on the reverse strand, counting down.
CACTTTTTAGGGGCAGCTAAAGAAAATATAAAGATCCTAGTGATGGGTCTCTCTTGAGTATTTTAGATATTGATTTGATGTTGACATGCCATATTTTATGGGTACCTTCCATTTGTTTAGGTTAACTAAAAGGAGATCTAAGAAGCCATTTTTTTTAGAGGTAGCTAAAGGAAATACAAGGAACCTAAAAATGGTTTGGAATCGTTCTTGAGGATTCCAAACAGAGGGATTTGATGTTGAATTTCACTTTAGGATTGTACTCCATTACCAACAACTTAATCAAATAAAACATTCTTATGTGGGGTTAGGAACTTAACATGCATAAGAAAACATTCTTAGTTGGGGTTAAGAACTTAACATGCATTGATGATAATATTGATAATAAGCTCAATGAAGGGGAAATAATCCATTTAGAGAATTTAGAGCTGATTTGAGATGGTATCAAATCATTTCATCTCCGACTTTGATGAAAGGAAGTATTGGAAATAATTCCTTATATGAAATGGTTGTTGGCATTATGATTCAGGTGTTGTCCTTGATGGCAACCCATTCAGGTGATAGATCACTATTCTTGATTATCAGCTCTCTATTTTTAAGAAGGACGCAGGCAATCTGTTCAGAAAGTGCGTCCCCGCAGGTATACCATGCAGAACCCGCGTCCAGGGACGCAGGCCAGCCGTTCAGGGGGTCCGTCCACCCAGTGCACACATTTCAAGACAGAGAAAAGCACGTGGGGGTTTCTTGTGTGGTTCCTAGCCGACGGTTTTGTGTTTCTATGGTGTCGGCTCGTGGTATTGTTCCATGTTTTGGGGAGGAGCTTGCCTATATAAAGCAAAGGTTTTCATTTGGATTAATGATGTTTTTGGTTGAACATCTTATGAGGTAAGATCTGGTCTAGATCTAAACAAGGCGAATCTGATGGACCGAGATCTCTTCGGCTCTTGCTCGGATCTGTAGATCTGATTGTCTGGGTTACTTCTAAAGTCTTGAAATCATCTTTGCCCAGAGGGACGCAGGTGCAGTAAGGGTTCAGGTGCGTCCGGGACGCAGGAGCGAAGCGTTTCAGGTGCGCCGGACGCAGGTGCAGGAAGGGTTCTGGTGCGCCGGGACGCAGGCAGTTCAATAGACTCAGTGCGAGGGACGCAGGCTAGCAGTTGAGCAGGGTGCGTCGGGGACTCAGGTCAGCAGTTGAGCAGGGTGAGTCCAGGGACTCAGGCTAGCAGTTGAACAGGGTGAGTCCGGACTCAGGCTGGCAGTTGAGCAGGGTGCTTCCTTCTCTTAAAATCCTTGTTTATCATTGTTGTGTTCTGGGTTTTGGTCCTATTATTGTTGATCTCGTTACTACAGTTGATTGGGTGATTCTCTTACACTTGATGATCAAATAATGCTTATGGATCCAGTTTGAAAATTTATGAAAAGTGGTCCTTGTATGAAAAGAAGTAGGGGGTTGTAGCTCCCTTCCAGGAGAGACTGGAAAACGAGAGAGAGTTGTAGCTCTCTGCAGGTTGCAGCCTGCGTACTGGTAAAGGACTGCACCAGTACAAAATCATTGTAAAAGAATTTCTAAATTGAAAGAAGATAGAGACATATTGCAGCAGGTGGTTTTCTCCCACATTGGGTTTCCACCTTACATCTTGTGTTCTTTGGTGTGATTGTCTATTTTCTTTGTTCATGCTCATTATTTTATGGTACTGATATGCAAGAATAATTCAAAAGATCAAATAAGGAAGATTTGTTAAATTGCTAGATAATACTGATTCACCCCCCCTCTCAGTATTATTTCCAACAATGGTATCAAATCTTGCCAAAGAAATTCATACCCTATTTTTATGAAGGAAGATATAATGTAAAGGTGCAAATGTAAAGATTCAAATGTTATTTGGGATGGTGTGAAATCTTATCAAATCATATCATAATCCATTTTTAAAATTATTTGAGATGGTAACAAACCTTGCCAAATCACTTCACACACCACCTTTTTGGTAGTGCAGTTATGTTTGAATATCATCATATTAAGACTTTGAGCCTACACCATGAACCTAACAACAAGGTTCTCTAGGGGGGCTAAAGGAAATCCAAATAAATGCAAAGGCACAAATGTAAAGATTCAAATGTTATTTGGGATGTATCAAATCTTATCAAATCATTTCATAATGCATTTTGAAAGTTATTTGAGATGGTAGGAAACCTTGCCAAATCACTTCACACACCATTTTGGTAGTGAAATTATGTTGGCTTATCATCATATTAAGACTTTGAGCCTACACCATGAACCTAACAATGAGGTTCTCTAAGGGGGGGCTAAAGGAACTCCAAGGAACCCTACAGTGGGGTTCTTCAGGGTAGCTAAAGGAAATCCAAAGAACCAAACATTGGGGCTCTTAAAACTATGTTCATTTTCATTTGAGGAGTATGCTTAATCACTAGCAACTCAACTAAAATCCATGTTCTCTATAAGATTTGGATCTAGAATTCTTAGTTGGGGTTAATAACCTAGTGCTTCATTGTTAGTTAATAATAAGCTTAATGAAGGAAAAATAATTCGTCACAAATGTGAAGCCGCTTGTCTTGTTTGAGATGGGCTTCAATCTTGCCAAATCATTTCTTTTCATTACATGGTTTTGTACTTCAACAACAATAGGTATTTTAATCAAAAAATGTGTGTGAAGTTCTAACATCTCAATTTGTAGATATTTAAATCACAGGAAAATTGGTATTTTAATTTGGCGTTTTGTTATATACATATTTTATGGTTGACTGGATATTTTCATATCATAAAATTTATAAAATGTCGATTGTTTGTAAAATTGTTTTTCATAAAATTTATAAAATGTAAATTTTGTGTCTTACATTTTTTCATAAAAATTTGAAGCTTGAAGTTTGTTAATTCTTTTTAAGTTGAAATTTTACTCACCTTTGTTCATCATATACAAAAGTTATGAAGGTTGCATATTTTCTTTTCCTTTAAAATTAAATTTATATTTTACATTCATAAATTTAGTTTTACATTCATAGAAATTTAGTTTCACCATCTTAATTATTTTAAATAAGAGGTTAATAAAGGTTTTCTATTATGTAGTAATAGACTTATCAATCCACTAATATATAAACATAATACATGAAAAAATCCATAAAAATTTCCATTATTTTTCATTTTCAAAACATTATTCTTCATTTTCTAGGTTAAAAGTTTTCAGTTTACTAATATATGAACTTAATACATAAAAGATAATCCATAAGAACTTCATTATTCATCATTTTTGAAACATTATTCTTCATTTTTTTAAGATGCAAAATTTCTATTGATGATTCAAAAATTATAAATCTAGATAGTTTGTACATACCTTTGTTTCCCACTTAGAAAACAATATCAATGACAATGAATCAAGTTCTTGATCAAGGGAGTTTAAGAAGTAAAATTTAAATAGAAATGTTCACAGAATTTGTGTTCAAAATTGAAAACATCCTTCAAACTAGCATATTCAATGTAATAAAGAGGAGATGAAATAAAAAAACTACTAAACTAGGAGGAAAACAATAATATTAAGTGGATTCAAAAGTGTCCACTTCAATAGGATCTTGACCCTGCTAGCTTGAGTAGCTTGGAGCTAGTGGAGGAGCCAAATGAGTCTCAATATTTTCCATTTTTAGAGCCAGGTCCTTCATTTGTCATTGAAGTTCATCCATTATGAGAAAAATCTCATCCTTAGAGGCATTGTGATACAATAACACTTTTTCCAACAATTTTTTCATTTATCAATATAAATCTATAGTGTGGAGGTATTGAATTTTCCTTTCTCGAGTGTGACCAATGTCTAGAATCCATGTTATTACTTTGCTACAATCTGTGTCTAAGAGACATCCTCTTTCCTCAACTATTTCTTGCTCAACATCCCAGAGTTCTTGTTAAATGTCTTTCGAGATTTGGCCACGTCATTGACAGGAAAAGTATTCGGCCCTAAAGCGGCCTTTCAAGCTTCCCCAATATTATAGTATGTTTCACCTTGACAATTGTGTGTCTGTTGACGTGTCAAGATAGGGAAGAGAGTTAAGGTTGCATGCCTATTGACGTGTCATGATAGGGGCAGGGTGCTAAGGTTGTGTGCCTATTGAGGCGTCATGATAGAGATAGGGAGTTGACCAAGAGTGCAACTACTGGAGAAGGGATCAAAACATAAAGGGGTGCAAGCAGAGAATGGATCGAGGGAGAGAGCCTATGCCACAACTCACTATTAGTTTTATTGATGGATGCAGTAGCATTGGACATGTGTTCGAGTCTCTAAGTTGTTAGAGAGGATAAGGAACATGAGATATCTATTACCCAAAAATGGTTTCGTGAGATATAGCTTTGAAACACATTAATTAAATTAATTAACCATATAATTAAATTTTCCTAAGTCTAACTTAGGAAAACTAGTTAATTAAAGGATATTAATTAAGGAAATTGACTTATTCTCTAGAGACTTCTAGAAAGTGACATGGATCGAGTCTAAGATAATCTGAGCCATTGATCACGATTAGATCTTGGTCATTTGTACTTTAGTGAGAGAATCATAAGAGCAATTCGATGGGGCTTTGAGAAGACATATCGAAGGGGCAATAGGGAAATGAAAATTTTCCAATGTGCAACATTCAGCGAGGGAAGAGTTTTGTAACACCCTCCTCCCCCATCTACCCAAGCAACCAGCTGTTGGACCGTGAATACGACCACTTTTTAACACTTATTTCATCCATTTTTACTCTTCTTTATCATGTCATTTATTATAATTTATTATATAAATCCATTTTATAATGATTTATGCTTTTATGGATGAATATTATTTCTTCTCCTTTATTTCTAATAAATTGATGATTATGCATGATTTTATCAATGATAGTTTTAATAAATTGGTTGCAACATTATTCACCATTTTTAGCCTCCAATACAATTTCCAGATTGAAGATTTGATCATTAAATATTCCAACTCAGAAATTCGCTGGAATAAGAAGTGACAGTTTTGCGGTTGAGATTCTGGGCAAATGAAGAAGAATCTGGAAAATCTAGAACATGGGTTTTGTCCAGAACAGACCAAATTAACTTTTTTAAAGAACGGTTTGCCAAAATTCGGCTTGTATTGAGAGAAACGTAGGGTTCTTTGAGCATGATTTTCTCAGATTTGCTGTGTGGCCGTTTTCCAAATCTCAGCTGCAAAGCCAAATTCGCCTTGCTCTTGTTGAAAGATGGATGGAAATATATTTTCTTGTTGATCAATTGGTTATAAACAATCCAATTTTGTAATAATGATTATATTGTAATCACCACAGTTGTAACTGCTCTCTGCTCTCTGTGTATTTAAATCAGAACAGAGATCAGAGAAGGAAAAGGATGAATTAGAGATTCAGAGGAGGATGTCTGAGAGAATGCAGAATTGGGAATGATGGATTCAGAATTATGATTTGAGAATTAGAGATTCAGAATTAAGGATTCATGATTCATGATAGGATAGGAGGAAAAAGGGATTGTTGCATGTTGTAATTCTCAAAGCTTTTGCTATTGTAATGCCAACCAAGTTTAATGATTAATATATGATTTGGGAGTTGCTGTTCATTCTTCTCATCTGAAGTAGCCCAGCAACATCCGCTGGCGGCTAAGGGCCTAGCCTCTGGTGGAGTACGCTGCTGCTGTTGTATTATATCTTTACAATTTTTGTCGTGTGATGGTTTGATTTAATTCTTATTTCTTTGAATCATATTGCCTTACAGTTTCATGTTTTTACAGCGAGCTGTTATAGTATTTTATGAAATTGTTTTATTGCACAAGTTGTGATTGAATCGCGTGGCTATTCTTTTCCATCATAATAGAGATTACTATCCTTTTCAACTTACATTATTATGTTGTTCATTTCAAATATAAAGCCTCGCTGTTCATTTCAGACTTTGATATTCATTACAGATTGTTGGTTATTCAATTCCATTAATTAGAGTTTGTTGTTCATATTTATTAAATAGGATTCGTTGTTTAATTCCTTTAATTGTAAGTTTGCTATCCATTTACTTTGCTATTCATTTTGGTTGATTAATTGCAAAGATTTTGCTTTTAAAGAGTTTTCCTAGTTTACTTTCAATAGCAGCTTTAATTCAAATTCTATTTCCTTTTAATTGCTTTAAAGCAGGACTGTCAACTGTAGAGAACGTTGGTTATTGCTTCCTCGTTCCTAGATTGATTGTCTTGTTCCAGTTTGATTTCAATTGCATCAATCTCTAGAGGAATGAGTTATTGTTACTATATTCTCGATTGATGTTTGCTGAGTGAATAGTTGGATTTCAAAGCATTTGAGTTTATGTTGTTGTAGTTAGATTTCTTTTTCAAGCATTCATTTACTTTTGGATTTTAAGCACTATACTGCAAAACATTACTCTTGAGTAAATAGCCGCCTCAGACTGAGCTCTTGAAATAAAAAGTCATCCCTGGGTTGACAATTAATGTGAAGATAATTAGGAGTTAAAAAGACACCTTTTTATCGTTCAACACCAGCCAGCCAGGGTAAACATGTGACAAGAGGCCACTATGATATGATTCGACCTCTTAAGTCACATTAAGGAATTGGAACTGACAGAAAAACACCATATAGACATTCAACATCAGCATTAGGACCCTCAGGAACCAATCCAACCTTTCTTCCAACCAGCCCCTAGGCCCCACTAAGATTTTGGACCACTCGACCTCTGGACACTCCCATGCTATAGCCCTGACAGTGTCCAGGAGGCTCTGGACACTCTCAAGACAAGCCATGCCAGTGTCTAGGGACTATTTTTCTTAGTGTCGTGCCAGCGTCCCCGAGATTTGAGCCACTTTTTCAGGCCCAGAGCCCAGGTCACTGCCCAGAATTAAATGACACCTTCAGAACAATTATATAATATGAAAATGATAGTACAAATGCAATTACTTTAATAAGACCTTGACTGGACCCCTACTAGCCATGACAAGCATTTTGTCAAACATATCACGAATATGTAATCTACAGGAGTAAATAACAAATCTAAGCATAAGGGTCTCATATTTATTTGAGATTCGCTCTGAAGCATTGTTTTGTTATCACATTAGCTACAATTTCATCCATTAGGCCATAGATACATTGTTCATTCAGATACAAGTAAAAACATGATGGGATGCATACATAGCCATTGTCATAATACACATTCATAACCAACATAATAACAACAGAAATACCAAGGAAACAATAGCCATAGAATCCACATATAAATCAATATAAAACTCATGAGGTAACAAGGATAAATAACCTCATATTAATGATGCAAAATCCAACTCGGTATGGGAATACCACATTCCACCTGATTGTAGAATGGCTGAGCCAAATCTCTCTTCATCCATTCGCCCCCGTGCCACATTCCAAGCATGAATGTAGGATCTCATTGTTGTGCGGGAAATCCTTTCTGCGGATAGAAACGATCCCTCTAGTCCTATGGGAGGATCTAGTGACAAACGAAGACAAATATATGTAAACTTTCCTAGTTTATACCAAAAAACAAAAGGGAGGATAGATGACCTACCTCACTTTGATGCTAACATCTGTTGGTTTGATCCTTGATTCTTTCATTTCTAAGCTCAATCTTCTTTTCACCGTTATGGATGAATACTTATAAGGAATATCACATAGAGACAACAAACACGTACATAGCAAAATTCATTCCAATATAAACCATGTAATAGATCAAGGAGTATTACACTAAATGAGCTATAATTGACACATTTATGGAAAGCAAACACATAATGTATTATTAATAGATGGTAAAGGGAGCATTACAACCACTTAAGCCTTGATGTTGGAAGCCTTATTTAGGTGAGTTTCCAAGTCCTAGCCTTAAGCTTCAAGAACTCCTTTCTCATTAGCAAAATGGGAAGCAATTGGGCATAGTTTAGCACTAGGAAGGAAACCAATCATTAGACAATCATTAGTGGATAGTAGGGATCTCATTTATAGGGAAGGAGAGGGAGTTGAGGATCCATGAAAAGAGGGAGAAGTTCCAAATCTCAAGGGAAATATCCATGAAAGTGGGATCAAGGACTAGGAATGGGAGGTCTCATTCTAATCCTCATTCACCTGTAACCAGCTTGTCGTTCTCGAGACTTATAGTAAGAGAAGCTTCTCCTCCATTTTGGGAGAAACTGCCTGAAGAGGACCAACACAGATTTTCCTGATAAAAGTTGTGCTTTCAATGCTAGGAGAGTATGATGTGACAAGTGATCAGCATGAGTCATTGGTTATAAAAAACGCGTTGGTCTTGGAAAACAAATTTTTTGACAAGTTTCTTCATAAAAAATTCAAGGCAAGTCTCCTTCTTTTCTTCAAGGATGCTTTTAAACATGTTTCATGGTGAATACACTGACAACTTTCATCATTTTGCAATATTTGTGGCATTAACGACACGAAGTTCAACACTTCAGGATATGATATGGGGAGTGTGAAAAAATAATGTATAATAGATTCCCCCTAAAACATGAAGGAAGAATGGGAAGTGATGGTTGAAGTGATTTACAAGCCAAGGCAAGGAATTAGAGAAACACTATCAGGAGACCTACAAATCAAACATAATATAATGTATTTGACATCTTTGATGTAAGTATTCCTAATAATATATCTCTAAGTAGGCATCTAAGAATACATGAATCCATGGCATGGACGCAACCATCCAAATAGAAAGGAGTATGTTTATGGATTCACGACATGGACACAACCATCCGAATATAAGGGATCATGTGTATAATCATGAATACTTAATAACTCCACACAACTTGGATTTATCAGATGAAACTCAGGGTCTTCATCTTTGTCCCGATCCAACCAAAGTATGAATCTAACCATGTGAATAAATTTGTTAGAGTCGAACATAGTAGAAACCACCTAAATACCGATCAATGATGTAAACGTTAACATGTACGAGAGAAACCACCAATGATGATGATGGGTCTCAAGGTACACCAGCACATTCCACGAGTGTGAATAATGAAGCTAAAGTCGGACACTTGCATAATCATTCGATCAAAGGCCAGTGATGTGAACCTATCATTGAATGCAAAGAACTTACCATTGAGTCATGCAAGCTCCAAGGTATGGAAAGGGAATTTCTAGACCATCTTCCTGGATAATGAGTTGGAACCGACAGAAAGTGATCCGTTAAAGGAGGGCCATAACATTTCACACACCATCGACACGAAACATAGGATTTTGCAGAGTTGGAAAGAGTGATTCAGGATTGTCGTAGAAAAGTCAAACAAGGTATAAGTGGTTTGAATTTGCAGGTGAGACTTCTCTTGAACATATCAAAGACATGACTCCGGAATTTGGTAATCATTTGACTCAGAATAGGATCAGAGGTCATGGTGACAATAGGATGTAATCAGATGAGAGGCAAATGGATTCCCAAAACCCGGTAAGGAAAGTGATGAAATGAGCATAACCCTAACCTGACACGAGATACAGATAAGTGTCATGTTCAAAAGTGACATGTTTCCTTATACAAAATACAGGCTATATGTTTCCTTACATTTTCCCCCCACTATTTCTAGTGAGTACCTCTTTTTTTTAATCTCAAGCTTGAAGAGGATACCATATGCTTGTCGTATAAGTTCATCATTCGGATGAATCCATCCTAGTGTTTTTAACGAGCCATAGGTAGGAGTAACTCGGTCTCATCATGGTGACAAGTCCTTCGCCGTTTCATTTTTATGAGTCCGACGGAGGGGTAACTCAACATATCTTTCATGTTTAGAGAGTTTGAAAAAGAGGAAAAAAGGGAAACTCCAAATGTCCCTTTTCGTAGATTGTCTCTTAAGTCCGGAAAGGTAGAAAACAATACTCAAGAGAACCTCTTAGCCATGTTCGACTAAGGTATTCCTTTTTCGTAACTAGTTTATTTTAGTTCGGAAAAGGGTTAAACTTATACTAAGTAGATGTATTTTCATTTACTTTTACGAGTTCGAAAATACTAGTGCTTGACAACCTTTTCATATTTCAAGAGTAAAACAAGAGCTGAAAGATGACTCCAAGGGGGTTCCTTTTTCGTTTATTTTTTACAAGTCTGAAAAAGTGATCAAATAAAACTTGATACTTTATCCAAAATCAATTACTGTCGCCAATTAGTAATAGCATGTCGCTAAACATGTGAACAAATGTTACTTGGTTCGAGAAAATATACAAATATAGGTAAAAAATTTCCTAAATGGTAAAAATACTTTAAAAAGTTTATATAAACTCCAAAAGTAAAAATAAAATTACTATTTGTCATTTTGTGAATTGGAGAGCACATTTTTCCCTAAATTCCCCTGATCTTCAAGCAAGAAGTGTGATCGATCCAGGGCACCATTTAGCGCACCGTTTATCATAAGTAAGAGATGTGTCCTTCCTCTACAATTTGATAGTAATTTCAAGCAATTTAACCCATAGAATAGGTATCCAGGAGGGTCTAAAGAAAAATTGAGTTGAGGGCGACCAGCGTGGATTTTACCCATCAGGATTGTGTTTCCCTCCTTGAGCTTAATGGTACCATCGCATTGGAAGCGCAAAAAAATTAGGGATAGATGCGCTAGCACCATGAAATAAATTGTTTCAATAGATATCCAAAATTACTAGTTGTTTTGCAAATTTTCCTGCATGGAATATAATTAAAACCTTGTTCAATGATGTTTTATAGGTTATTTGTTGGAGAAAATGGCTATTGAGTGGAAAGAAATAGGCCATGAAGCTAATGATCATCAAGCATAACAGGATCCTAATTGCATAAGGGCTCTTCGTGCATGTGGATTGCTTAAATCCTTCTGTACCCCTAGTATCAAAGCCCAAGTGGAGTTATTTCAATACTTGGTAGGATGGTGGGATGTAGATCGTCAGATGTTCATAATAAGGGACCAAGAGCTTCACATAAAAGTTGCAGACATATACTTAATCACTAGTTTTTCGAAGAGAGGACAATGATTTCAATATTCTGGTCCTCGTTCTGGAGGAGAAAACACTGACATGCTAATAGATAGGCATTGCCATGGTTCCCGTAAGACAAAAAGCGGGAAGATAGACATCAAAACCATCACAAATATTCCATTAAGAATATTTCTCTACACTATAATTTGAATGGTCGGGCTCCAAGCTCTACATGAGGCAAGAAAATCCCAATTCCAGCATGTAGTGGATTGCTTCAGTCCAACCGTGTTCAACTGGTGTGAAGGACTACTGGTCAATATGAAAGAACAACTCACCAAGTGCAAGACAAGTAAACTCAAACAATTTTGCTATGGATCAATTTTGGTGATGTTCTTTCTAGAGTGTGTTCCACTGTTCAAATATCAGTGATTGGAGGTAGAAACTCCTGAGCCCAGGGATCCACGTTTACTGCAGTGGGGAGATTTGATGCCTCGTCATGGAGGTGGGCAACAAATCTCCTTTCCACCTACGTTCTTTGTATGACTACGTCAACAACTCATCATGGTGGATGATTGGGCCTATGTTGGGACAAATTTCCAAGGAGATCTCGATCTCCCACTGCCACTTGGAGCATAGTGGAATGACTCAGGTAAAGAACTTATTTTTAAGTTTTTCAACTTTTTATGATGTTTTTTAATTATGTGAGCCGAGATTGAGACTTGTGATTTTTTGCAGATGGGGGACCAGAGAGATCTCCAAGGATTTATTCGATAGCAAGGAGGGCGACATGACAGCTTGCGGATGCACCATATGTCGAAGGAGTCGATCTTTTTGTGGAGGTGGAGTGTAATCTGGAGGCCTTGACTAGAGGCATTCCAGATTACTCTACTATTGATGAGGTGCCACTTCACTATTAGAGGCATACCACAGGGGTATCAATTAGACTGTGTAACTGTTGGACCAAGTTGTTAGGGATATATCATGTTATCATGAGCATCATGTTGGTGGATAGACATGCCTCTAGTCTTATTTTATTTCACTTATGTAGGCTCGAGAAGACATGTGTCTCGGAACAAAAGTTTGATTTTTGATGTAAAAAACATTTTGCAAACTCTATATGGCGATCTATATATACATATTTTACCTTATGTACCTAATTTCCCTATAGTATCATGGTTTTCTTTTCACATATGTTGAAAATGTCGATCTAAAACATGATTAGCTAATCCATAAGTCAATGTATTTAGATGTCTTGGAATGTGTTGATATGTTATGTAATCAAAATATCTTTCCAAAATATAAACACGCAAATACATTCTTAAAATGTTAGGGTTTCTGACAGAATAATGCATGTTTAATTGTAATACAATGAGTTGTGGATCAAGTTTAACAACCAACACTCTAATACCCAAAGCAATAGCTTCCAACAATAGTTCAATGACCGCACTATATTCTGCTATATTGTTAGTTGTGTGTCCTAGACATATACCCTGTAAACTCAATAACTCATCATTGGGAGAAAAGAGAGTGCCCATGCAGTGGAAGACAAATTTCGTATACTACGACAAGCACCATCAGCAAAATCGACATAAGGAAGAGGGTGCGTCAACGTCTGCAAACTAAGTGGAACATGCAGTAAGAAGGGGAAAACATGTTTGCAAAAATGCAAACAATCACACCAAAATAAAACACACTAATGAAACACACGCTAATGTACAAAGTATCTACGCAAGATTAAGCATACTACTTTTTCAAGTAGAGCCCATTGTGGGGCTCAGACAATTGATTTCCATCATAATCAACTAATTCATATGCACCCTTTTGTAATATGCATTTAACAAAATAGGGTCCATACCACATGGGTTCGAACTTTCCAACATCTAATTTATCGTTAGCTTAATCATGCAATAAGACCAAGTCACCTTCTGCATATGCATGAGGGGTTACGTTTTTGTCATATTGGGCTTTAAATCGTCTTTTTTGAGTCTTAATTACCAATGCGGCGATCTGGCGAGTCTCGTCAAGACGTTCTAATTAAAGAAATCGTTTTTCTTCAGGTGAAGTACCAGGAAGTAGTTCAACAACTAGCTTCAATGATCGGATCTCACACTCAATGGGCAGAGTGGCTTCCATACCATACACCAATTGGAAATGTGTGAATTTGGTTGTTGTTTTAGTAGCGGTTCGATATGCCCATAGGGCTGAAAAAATCATAAGATGACGGTTCTTTTTGTGCATCCCAATAGTTTGTTGAAGCATAGTGACCAAAACTTTGTTGACAAATTCAACTTGGACATTGGCCTATGGGTAATATGGATTTGAGTTATCATGACATAAGCCCAACTGAGAAGTGAGTTATGTCATCATGTAATTACGGAAATAGGAGGCATGGTCGGTGACTATGGCTTGCAAACACCAAATCTAGCTATTACATGATTAAAAAGGAATAGAGCAGAATTTTACCGTCATAATCATATGTAGGCTTTGCCTAGGCCCATTTTTTGAAATAATCCACGACAACGGTGATGTACCTATGCTCCCTAACCGAGTCACCATTTTGTTGTTTAGGTAGTCCTTTCTGTGGATAGAAACGATCCCTCTAGTCCTATCGGAGGATATAGCAACAAAAAAAGACAAATATATGTAAACTTTCCTAGTTTATACCAGAAAACACACATGAGGATAGATGCCTACCTCACTCTGATGCTAACATCCATTGTTGTCGTCGTCCTTGATTCTTTTGTTTCCAAGCTTAATCTCCTCTTCACCATTATGGATGAATACCTGCAAGGAAGATCACATGGAGACAAACAACGAATACATAGAAAAATTCATTCTAATATAAACCATGTAACAGATCAAGGAATATTACACTAAACGAGAAATAATTGACACATTTATGGAAAGAAAACACAATGTATTATTAATAGATGGTAAATGGAGCATTACAACCACTTAAGCCTTGATGTTGGAAGCCTCCTTTAGGGGATTTTCCAAGTCCTAGCCGTAACCTTCAAGCACTCCTTTCTCCTTAGCAAAATGGGCAGCAATTGGGCATAGTTCAGCACTAGGAAGGAAACCAATCATTAACCAACCATTAGTGGATATTAGGGATCTCAATTATAGGGAAGGAGAGGGAGTTGAGGATCCATGTAAGGAGGGAGAAGTTCCACATCTCAAGGGAAAGAACCATGAAATTAGAATCAAGGACTGGGAATGGGAGGTCTCATTCCAATCCTCATTCACCTGTAACTAGCTCGTCATTCTCGAGACTTCTAGTAAGAGAAGCTTCTCCTCCATTTTGGTATAAACTGCTTGAAGAAGACCAGCACAAATTTTCCTAATAAAAGTCGTGTTGGTAGCACTAGGAGAGTATGATGCAACAAGTGATCAGCACGGGTCACTGGTTATGAAAAACAAAGGTTTTGACAAGTTTCTTCGGAATTATTTCAAGGAAAGTCTCGTTCTTTTCTTCAGGGATGGTTTTGAACATGTTTCACGGTGAATACACTGACAACTTTCGTCATTTTGCGACATTTGTGTCATTAACAACACAAATTTCAACACTTTAGGATACAAAACAGGGAGTGTGACAAAATATTGTATAATACTCATAGAACACATCAATTCAAAACCATTAAGGGCTTCCATAGGCCATCCACCTCAACCCATCAAATAGTGATTCCACCTCATGATCAAACATCACAAAACCATCATCAGACTAGTCTCTATCCAAGCCTTCCAAGGCTTCTAGAGCGTTTCTCCAACCAAGGCTTCCAAGACTAATAACTCAATCCACAAATTTTACCTAGCTTCCAATGTGTTTGTCCAATTAGGGCTTCCAGGACTAGTAACTCAACCCACCAAGCGCTTCCAGGACTAGTAACTCAACCCAAGTTGTTATAGGGATTCTAGAGTGTTTTTCCAACCAGAGCTTCTAGGACTAATAACTCAACCCAAGCTAAGGACACATGAGAACCAACCAAAACAAAATAATGAAATAAACCCACAATCTCCATGGCTATCCAGGAAATGGCAAGGCTAGGCAATCCACTCTCAATCCTGACCATCTTCCATGCTAATGACAGATCATAACCATCAAACCACATGCATATGCCACACATGCCACAACTAGTGAGGAAAAAATACATGCAACTTGGTACATGAAAGCAAAAATCATTGTAGTTGTTGATCTCAATGTCCTCTTGTGCCTTCCTACTCTTCCTTTTCCTTCTTACTCCAAACTCCAAATATGCCACACTCTCCAAGAGTGCTCCAAAAAAACTTTGTGTCCAAGAGTATGAGAGAGAGAGAGAGAATAGAGAGAGAGCTCCAAAACTGAACTGATATAAGCTTTCCCACTGATCTTCAAGAGCCTTTTTATCAATGAGGCCTCTATTTTCTTCATTTTCCATTATTTTCCTTCAATTTCCTCCTCACATGCAACCTGTGACCTTTCACCTTAATTTTCTCCTAATTTCCATTATTTTCATAAATAAATGTGCCAAAATGCCATTTTTCCTTTCTAAATCCTTTTCCATTTCCTTTGCCAATTTCCTTAGCCATAATAAACTAAATGAACACCCAGTAGGATTTTTTTTTCTAACCATTCAGCTTGGAATACATGTCCCATGACTATGGCCTTATATATTTTTACATGAGCTTTTAACTAGGGTTGTTACAAAACCCTCCCCCTTGGGGGAATATTGTCCCTGGTGTTCAATGAAACCTATAACATACAAAACTGCTAAAAACAAAAAATACTTCCCATGGAGCTATATAACATAGCTCGTTGTGATATTTACTATGACCATATGCTAAAACATGACAAACATACCATTGACTGGAGCTTTATAACACAACTCATTACGATATTTACAATAAAAACCACATATATATAAGCACGTTTGCTTCAACCAACAAATAACCATGCTTCCTGTGGAGCTTTATAAACCAACTTGATACAATATTTATAATAAGATACACATATACACATTTTCTCAACCAACAAATAAAATGATACGATGCCTGTATCCGCAATAAGGGAATCCAGAGGTTCACACCTCGATCCTCAAAAGTAGTACCAAGATTCACCTCCCTCTCAGGAAGTCTGAAATCCACTGCAAATTCAAAGTTGCATCCAATGTCTAGCTCTATAATCTTGTGCCACTTGTCCTCTTAGTGAAAATTTACTGGTTCATTATTCCAGGGCACACTCCCATTGTGCATTTGATTCCATTTGGCAATGTTGATGACCAAAACAAATCCATCCCTAACCTTCCCTTCTCTACTACACAGTACCTCGGCAATCTGGTCACCCCCTTCCATGCAGTCATTCACCTTCCAAGTTCCATTGGCACTCCCATCCCAGACAGTCCATCCCTTGACAAGGCTTCCTTGCATCGGAAGATAAAAAAACCAAGGCATATCCCTGCCTTAAAACCATCATACCGATCATAGCATGCTCATGGCAATCAATGGACAATATTGGGTACGCGTTTCCCATAATGGCCCTACTCCTGAATGCTTTACCAACATACTGCAACATTTTCCAATTCCTTTTGTTGATGTTGTTAATTCTTGCAGTTAGCTTCAAGCAACCAACTAGGCATGTTCATTCATTCTTGTACCAAGCACATAATTTCCATTAGATTTAAAGTAAATTGAAATAAATTCACATCATACCTCATTGGTAGTTCCTCAATAAGGTACATTTGCAATCTTGTTTACTTCTTGTCACAAAAAGTGAAACTAACATCTTTGACCAAATCATCATGTATAAACATATCACATCAGGTTAGCTTAAAACACAACCATCATAGATCCAAATCATAAATCACATGTAACCATCATAAACCAGAATGATAGATCACATGTAATCATCATAGACTAGAATCATAAATCACATGCATAATAAAACCATGGAGGCTTCACTAGGAAAGCAATACCATAGCATGTGGGTTCATATTGGGGGATATTTATTGAGGGAAAAATGACATAATATATTGGGGGATATATAGAGGGTAAAGGGATTTTATATTGGCAAGTATAAAAATGGAGTTCGAAGTTAATGAAAAATTATAAAGGGGTGTAAAAAATATTAATGAAAATATGGATACCTACAATATCTAGTGAAAGTGGGGGGTTTTTAAATTGGGAAGATGTATTGGGTTTGTATTTGTAGGGGGTTAAATAATGTGATTTTTAGAGGTATTTTCCAATATGTAGTCAAATAAGGGGTATTTCTCAGTATGCCATGAACGCACACGATATGACATATGTTCATTGAGTGAAGCCCCCATGAATAAAACTGAAATAAAATGATGATACTTATACTGTAATCAATCCTTAGCTTCTACCTTTGTCTTTATTTTGTACGCACTCCAGATCGGTTTCCACACACAAAAAACACCCAGTCCCTTCTCCTTGACCATGTGCACATACACATAGTGTGGATCACACACTTACAACCACACACGACATACAACACCATGCAATACATGCACCTACACATGACATACCACACGTACACCTACACCCAATGTACAACACATCACAATAAATATGCTTACATCCGGTGTACACCACCACACAATACATACACTTACACCTAATGTACAACACAATGAATACATATGTCATGATACCACAACTACACAATGCACATAATAGTACCATATGCCTGCAACACAACATGCATGACATGTGCACAATACCACATGTACAACATGTACACAGTACCACCTGTAAACAACACCATCTGCACAACATCACATGTACACGAAACCACCAGCACAATGTGTACACAACACCACATGTACATCGTACCACCTGTACAATGTGTACACAACCCCAGACGTACAAAACATCACATGCACAACATGTACACAACACCACCTGTGCACAACACCATATGCACGACATGTACACAACACCACATGTACAACATGTACACAACACCACATGCTCACGACATCACTTGTAAAATCATGCACACAACACCATATGTACATAGCACCACTTGTACAACATGCACACAACACCATATATACATAGAATTACATATACAACATGTACATAACGTCATATGTACACAACACTGCATATCCAACATGTGCACAACACCATATGCACACAACATTGCATATCCAACATGTGCACAATACAATATACACACAACACCACATATCCATCATGTACATAGTACCATCTATACCCAACTTTGCATATTCAATACACACAACACTGTCTATATGACCCTATACATAACATTGCATAAACAACATGTACAAACACTATATATACACAACACCACATGCACACAACATCACAGATGCAACATGTACAACATATACGCAATAGTAGTACCACACATCTAAAACCACATTACCTCTACCAAGAAACCTTGATTCCAGTGTCTTATCCATGCTTGTCGTAGCATGTCACATATCACACTACTCTCATTTCACTAATGTGTCCCTCAGTATAGCATGTCTGTAACATAAACATACTATACTAACATAATATCGATTCATATCCACATGATACTGACCTCATAGATTTGTTAGGACTACTCTTTCTAATTGATTCCTCATAAACCAGGAACCTCTTCATACCATTCACCTGCATAAGCAATCATTCCTCCACAAGAATGATCCTTGGTGACCCTGTCAGACAATGACATACATACATACATGTATACATATAAACATCAACATAAAATAATAATGATCTAGTCAGTCAATGACATACATACATATATACATATGTACATATAAACATTAGCATAAAATAATCATGATCCATGATGACCCTGCTAGACATGACATACATGCATACATACATGTATACACATATAGACATCAATATAATCATGATCACAACGTAATTACTAGATATCATATGGTCATGGTTACGATAACTCCCTTTATGCGTGCAACACATGCACAACATCGAGAACAATAGTTCCCGACATAGCTAAGGCATATGACACCTCAAACCCATTTACCTTACCTTTCTTGCTTAGATTTCCCATGATTGTCTCGTCATCATCTATTTACATCAATGGACCCAACCAATCCAACTAGTTGTCATACTCTTGCCTTCAACTTCCTTTATACATGCACCAGCTTCATCTGAGTCTTACATTGCCTATTGGATTTCATTCATCTCTCTCTGAGCTCCATTAACTTTCCTCTTTGCCAACTAATTCCCAGACTCAAAACATAAAAGGAAAGACAAGAAACAAACAAGAAGAAAACCATGAAAACCAATAACAATACAACACCACGAACAAAGTGGCAAGGCATTGTACTAGACATAAACAAAGCCACAAATCAAGATTAGCAGATCACAAAAGACCAAAAGCACAATACTAGAAACAAACACCATGACTCAATCCCCATGGTTCCCAAGGAAAGCTCAACCCGAGCCTTCTTCAAGATTTCATGGCAACCTCTCTTTCCCATGCAATCCCCTGCATCATATTTCCATAAACACATAATTGTTAGTGCATAAATAAACATAACAACGTACTAGTTACCTTACCTTGTTGTTCCAAGCATACTGCTTGCAATTGAACACTTTGATCCAGGGTGATGTTGGTGGCC
Organism: Pinus tabuliformis; assembly: GCA_031772625.1. Lineage (NCBI taxonomy): Eukaryota > Viridiplantae > Streptophyta > Pinopsida > Pinales > Pinaceae > Pinus > Pinus tabuliformis. The sequence continues at coordinate 970,665,364 of CM062813.1, read as the reverse complement.
ACCCACCTATCCCATCTGGACCCCCACAACTGTCCCTTTCAGTTTTTCAGTTTCCTTAATTATAGCGTAGTTTACTAGTTTTAGCAATTTTTAGGGTCCTAAACTTCCGGAGCCGTTTTGAGGCCCTAAACGACATTTTTTTTTGGGAAATCTACCGCCAATGATTTTTCTGTCAAAAAATTGTCTTTTTCGTCGTAGTCCTCGGAGAGACCTTTCCAACGGGCTATCATGCACGTCAAACGGAGATAATACGACCAATTCGCGACCCCGGGAAGTTGATGTACCAACTTACCCAAAAACGGGGCCCACAATTTGGTGTTTCATCTTCTAGGGTTAGGTTTTGGAATGTGAAGGGTTTTCCATTGTTTCTCAACAATAAATAGTCCTTCGAGCCTCTTTGTAACACAGTTCAAAACAATTCAGAGGCATGTAGCGGCCACATCTCTTCTAAGAGATAAGCTACCATCGCCCTAGCTGGTTTATTTCCATTTCTGTTTGTAAGCATATTTCAGTATATTATAGTAATGAAATGAAGTATTATTTTCGCTGCATATCTGTCTTTATGGTTATCTCTGTATTTTATTGCGTTCCTGTTTAAATCCGGATCAGTGGTATCAGAGCGGTCTGCTTTTTCTCTGTTTTTCTTTGTATGTCCCCAACGAGGTCGGGATATAAGGATTTAGGGTTTGAACTGGTCGAACCTTTGGAAGACCACCCTTGCAAATCTCGACGACCTCCCATGGCGGATGAGAAGAAAAACGAGGGGGCAGGAGATCCTATCAAAATCTTGCTCGAAGAAGCCCTCGAGCGACAAAGGAACACAATGATGGACAACTTTGCCCAGATCCTTCAGCGGCTACCCAGAGGCGACGCATCGACTTCCAACAGCTACTCTGGAAATGCCACACCCTTTAAGGTACAAGTTAATTTTGAAATCCCCATCTTCGAGGGTCAAATAGATGCAGATTCCGTAGATAAATGGTTAAATCTACTAGATGGGTATTTTTTTGTTCATGAATTTTCGAGTCGGGAAAAGATTGTTTTCGCTCTTCTCAAAGCAGCTCCCCACGTCAAGGATTGGTGGGAAACCTACTGCGAGTAGAAGGATGAAAGTACAGGCTCACTATTTTCAGCTGCACCCACTTGGAATGACTTCCGGGATGCCATCAAGGAGCAGTACTACCCTGTCAAAAGCTATGAGGACAAATACATCAAATGGACCACACTGCGGCAGGGACGAGACCAAGATGTGCCGGAGTTCACAAACATTTTTCATACCCTTCGCACACAATTGGGTATCAAAGATTTTGAGCTGCATCTGGTACTCAAATACCGCGGTTGCCTACATAGATACATCCAGGAAGAGATGGAGTTCTTGAACATCTCCTCACTCGGCACAGCATATCGATACGCTGTCAAAATCGAGCAAAATTTCAAACAAAAGAAGCGAGACTTTGGATCTACAAATCCGAAGCCCAATGGACAAAGCCAAGGCGGGGTGACCCAAGACAACCCCTTGAAGCTGCAAGAAAAGAAAAACACCATGAAGCCGAAGAAGGACACAGGAAAGTGGTGTGAGTTCCACAAGAGTGCCACTCATAACACAAGTGAGTGTCGGACCAAGCAGTCGCTGGTGGCCGAGTTGAAGGCTTCCGAATCAAATGCATGTTCCAACCCTGAGCCAGAACCTGACAAGGGGAATGGCAAAGGGAAGCAGATCATTGATGCGGAGCCCAGCGCCACTGTTGCCACCACCAAGATCCAGAAAAATGAGCCCGAAGATCCAGAGGAGGGGGAACGTCTTTTCCACTCACAGATGTGGGTGAAGGGTTCGCCGCTACAATTCATTGTCAACAGTGGCAGCCAAAATAACCTCATTTCAGCAAAGGTCGTGAAGCGGTTGGGCCTACCGACTACACCACACCCGCAGACGTACAGTATCGGGTGGCTTCACGAAGGACGAGATCTCAAAGTTTTCCAACAGTTTCGCCTTCCCTACAGCATCAAGCCCTTCACAAACGAGGTATTGTGTGATGTTACACCTCTGGATGTTTGCGATGTACTATTAGGCTAGCCATACTTGTGGAGGCGACATGCTGTGTATGAGTTAAGGCCTCGCGCTGTCATTATTTCTTTGGATAATTCATTATACAGGATACCGGAGGTAGCCCCACCTACCGCCACCTCTTTGATCACTGCCAAGAGAGGCAGCAAGCTCATCTCCCAGACTAGGAAATTCATTTTCTGTCTGATTCACTCCCAAAGTAAGGGGAAGATCGTTGATACATCCATGACCCCCACAAAGGATTCCTCCACACAACAGCAGCAGCAAAGGGATACGGTCATGACAGAACATAGGAACAACTTCTCCTCACCCACAGGGGTACCACGCAAGTTTCAGGTGGGCAACAAAGTTTGGTTACATCTGCAGAAAGAACGCCTTACCAGAACCCATCAGAAACTCAGACCACTCCGACATGGTTCTTACACTAGTACCAAGGCTACGGGAAAAAATGCTTGGAAGCACAACATTCCTCCATTCCTTCGCTTGCACCGAGTGTTCAATGTGGACCGTCGTCGACCATGCTTCCCACCATTTCTGGACACATCAGAGATTGCAGAACAGCTCACCAGAGACCTAGCTCAGCAGAAGCTTCCTCATCTCAGGGAGGAACTCAATGCAATGGGGACCATTTCTTCCTAAGGGGGGAGGAATGATCCAGGGTGATGTTGGTGGCCACCCACCTATCCCATCTGGACCCCAACAACTGTCCCTTTTAGTTTTTCAGTTTCCTTAATTATAGCGCAGTTTACTATTTTTAGCAATTTTTAGGGTCCTAAACTTCCGTAGTCGTTTTGAGGCCCTAAACGACGTTTTTTTGGGAAATCTACCGTTTTTCCGTCGTAGTCCTCGGAGAGATCTTTTCAACGGGCTCTCATGCACGTCAAACGGAGATAATACGACCAATTCGCGACCCCGGGAAGTTGATGTACCAACTTACCAAAAAACGGGGCCCACAATTTGGCGTTTCATCTTCTAGGGTTAGGTTTTGGAATGTGAAGGGTTTTCCATTGTTTCTCAACAATAAATAGGCCTTCAAGCCTCATTGTAACACAGTTCAGAATAGTTCATAGGCATGTAGCTGCCACATCTCTTCTCAGAGATAAGCTACCATCGCCCTAGCTGGTTTATTTCCATTTCTGTTTGTAAGCATATTTCAGTATATTACAGTAATGAAATGAAGTATTATTTCCGTTGCATATCTGTCTTTATGGTTATCTCTGTATTTTATTGCGTTCCTGTTTAAATCCGGATCACACATCCACACGATCACACATCCACGCCATCTCTCAAGGGAATCCAATATCTTTAACATATACAACTATAACTAGACACCATCTATTATACCTATCAAATACATGTCCATGAATATAGCAGATACCCAAATAATGTCACATGAAATCAAGGTTAAGAAGACTTCATGTATGCAAAGCACTCATTCGCTTGGAATTAGGGTTTCCAAACATAGCCAAAGGAATTCTTACCCAATTCCTTTCTTTTACCTTTTTACCTTGTTTCAATTGAAGCTTGCTAAGTATTGTCACATCACCCAACTATTAGTTATTTAAACACATCAATTGTTACCTTGCCACGCTAATACTAAGCATGTTTCATGCAACTGTTTACATATGTCAACCACATGTTCCAAATATCAAGACAATCATATCTGTCAATTTGAAATCAACCTTTACAAAGACTAACAATCATTCATAATCCATAGTTAACTCATAGTTATTAGACATAACACTACAACTGTCACCTACTACACTCAAGTACATATCAACTGTCTCAAAACACGTGTTAGTACAATCATCTTAAAACAAGATCATTTGAATACAAACTCATATTATGCAATTCATCAAACATTCAACCAACTTGCAAACATACCATGTTAAATTAATCAACTAGACGACATGATCAAACATTCAAGCATAAAGTAGACAAAATAAGAAGCTCATACCTTAATGTATCTCAGGGGAGGCTATGTTATATGCATAATCAATCTAGTTAGCACAATATAACTTCACAACACATTATCTCAAACACAAATAATATCATGACATCCATAACAGTAACTAACTAACAAGTTCACATCATAAGCTCATAAACGTTTGTCGTTCATGCATAACAATCACATATGTACGATCAATCTATATTAGTATGACATAATTTCACAACATATGTCGACCCATACCTAAATTTCATAACCCTAACCATCTGCATAGGCCAATCAAAATTAGTATGATGCATATAACATCAAGATATTAATGCTATAACCCTAATCATCAAGTTAACTAACATATAACAACAGCAACAATGCATACAACCACATGTTACTATCATTCATGGCTATTTGACACATGTGTATATGACTAGACTGATCAAATAGCATTTATCATACATGTAACCATAATAATAATATAATTACAAACATCTGTATAACCCTAATGCATATAAGAATCCATTAACCAACATACCTGCATTCCAAACATACAATACTTGTATGACTATCTTGTCTTGCCTCGAGGTCCAATGTTGTAACTTCACCTTGATGGTATGCATCTCCTACTCTATCTCATCCAACACATTAGCATCATAACAAAAAACAACATCATGATGACCTAAAATGTATACAATGGCCTCACAATGCATATCTAACCTATTATGCATGCATAACCATAACCATAACAATGCATGCACGACAACATATAGACACTGACATGCATAACAAATGCATATACAACCATACACTCATGATGACACACTCCACAACAATACCATCAACCTTCACATGGTGACATCACTATAACCATGAACGATACCATGAAAATGAAACAAGCACATGGACTACAAGCATAAGAAACACATATGAAACCAACATGAATGCATGACCAACACGCTGACCATCCAGTTTGAGGGGTGAACCATGCTCTGATACCACTCTGAAACACCCTCCTCCCACATCTACCCAAGCAACCAGCCAACTGGGGTAAACATGTGACGAGAGGCCACTATGATATGATTCAACCTCTTAAGCCATGTTAAGGACGTGGAACTGATGGAAACACACCATACAAACATTCAACATTAGCATTAGGACCCTTAGGAATCAATCCAACCTTTCTGCCAAACAGCGCCTCGGTCCCACTTCGATTTTGGACCACTTGACCTCTCGACGCTCCCATGCTATAGGCCTGCCAGTGTCTAGGAGGCTTTGGATGCTCTCATGACAAGGCATGTCAGCGTCCAGGACTATTTTTCTCAGTATTGCACCAACATCCCCTAGATTTGAGCCACTTTTTTAGGCCCAGAGCCCAAGTCACTACCCAGAATTGAATGACACCTTCAGAACAGTAAGATAATAGGGAAATGATAGTATAAATGCAATTACTTGAATAAGACATTGATTGGATCCCTACTAGCCATGATAGGAATTTCGTCAAACATATCACAAATATGTAATCTATAGGAGTAAATAACATATCTAAGCATGAGAGTCTCATACTTATTTGAGATTCGCTATGAAGCATTGTTTCCTTATCACATTAGATGTTGTTTCATCCATTAGGCCATAGATACATTGTTTATTCATATACAAGTAAAAACATGATGGGAACCATACATATCCAATGCCATAATACACATTCATAACCAACATAATAACAACAAAAGTACCAAGGAAACAATAGCTATAGAATCCACATATAAACCAGTATAATACTCATGAGATAACAAGGAGAAATAACCTCATATTAATGATGCAAAATCCAGCCCGTTATGGGACTACCACGTTCCACCCGACCATAGAATGGCTGAGCCAACTCTCTCTTTAGCCATTCACCCCCATGCCATATTCTAAGCATGGGATCTCATAGAACACATCAAACAAAAACCATTCAGGGCTTCCAAAGGTCATCCACATCAACCCATCAAACAATGATTCCTCCTCATGGTTAGACATCAAAAATCCATCATCAGATTTATCTATATTCAAGCCTTCTAGGGCTTCCAGAGTGTTTTTCCAACCAAGGCTTCCATTCCAACCAAGGCTTCCAAGACTAGTAACTCAACCCACAACTTTTACCGGTCTTCCGAAGCATTTTTCCAACCAGGGCTTCCAGACTAATAACTCAAACCACCAAGGGCTTCAGAGTGTTTGTCCAACCAAGGCTTCTAGTATTAGTAACTCAACCCAAGCTATTATAGGGCTTCCAGAGTGTTTGTCCAACTAGGGATTCCAAGACTAATAATTGTTCCAAGCTAAGGATACATGAGAACCAACAAAAAAAAACAATGAAATGAACCCACAATCTCCATGGCTATCTAGGAAATGGCAAGGCTAGGAAATCCACTGTCAATCTCGTCCATCCTCCATGCCAATGACAGATCATAACCAACAAACCACATGCATATGCCATGCATGCCAAAACTAGTGATGAAAACATACATGCAACTCGGTACCTACAAGCAAAACCCGTTATAGTTTTTTATCTAATTTCCTCTTGCGCCTTCCTGCTCTTCCTTTGCCTTCTTGCTCCAAACTTCAAGTATGCCACACTCTCCATGAGTGCTCCAAGAAAACTCTAAGTGTCCAAGAGTATGAGAGAGAGATAATAGAGAGAGCTCCAAAATTGAATTGACATAAGCTTTCCCATTGATCTTCAGAAGCCATTTTTGTCATTGAGGCCTCTATTTTCTTCATTTTCCATTATTTTCCTTCAATTTCCTCCTCACATGAAACCTATGATCTGTCACCTTCCTTTTCTCCTAATTTCCATTATTTTCATAAATAAATGTGTCAAAATGCCATTTTGACTTTCCAAAGCCTTTTTCATTGCCTTTGCCAATTTCCTTAGCCATAATAAACTAAATGAACATCCACTAGGATGTTTTTTCCTACCATTTAGCTTGGAATACATGTCCCATGAAAATGGCCTTATATATTTTTACATGAGTTTTTAGTCAGGGTTGTTACAAGTTCGATCTAGTAAAGAATCAATGAGAGGATCAACAAAGATTGAAGAGAAGGGTTTCTAGGGGAGATTTCCATGGAAATCTGCAGAGGTCAATTTTACCAGCAAGAAGGTCATGCAAGTTTCTCTAATGCATAAATCTCAGAAGCAGATTAATTTTCTAGTTGTCGGGATCATATCTAGAGGATAGAGCTAGTTTCCTAGTGTGAGTGTAGAATCACTAGGAGTGTAGGATCAACAATTCTCAGTTTCTAGCAAGTGTGTATTTCCCACGGAGAGAATTTTTTTGTATGCATTTACTGGAAGAGGTCGAGTTTGATTTTGTAAGGGAAACTTAGGGTGTCCAGTCTCCCAGTTGGAGTGGTGGAGCAAATTTTTCGAAGCTTGGACAATGTTCTGGCAAGAAGATCTATATACTCTCTAATTTTTTGAAGATAATAAAATATAAACCCTCATCTATTGCACTGGTTTTCTCTTTGGGGTTTTTTTGAGGATGTTAGTCCAAACTTCGGTGTCATTTTATGTGTGCATTATTTCTCAGTTCTTGATTTTTATTTTTTGTGGCATTTATTTTTAATTGTGAAGATTGTAGTAGTGAGTTATTCATTATTTGTCATTAATTAATTAATAGAATACAAATAAACTGCATCAGTTAGAATAATAGTTTCTAGTTTATTGCAATTGTGGATTTTTCACATGGTATTAGAGTGGTAGATGATTAGATCTGAGGCTCAAAAGGGTAAGAAATAAGATCATGTAGTTTCATAGGGAGATTTGAAACACAGGATCTAGATCTGTGCAGGTCAAGCCAAGGGTTCAATTTATAGAGGAGCAGAAAATCGATTTCTAGATCCAAGTGGAGCAAAAGTTTGAATTTGCTTTAGATTTGTCACTGCAAGCAGTGGTATTACATGGAAGAAAATCCAATGATCAGATCCATCAGTTTGTAGAGTAGATATGGGTGCAAAAATTTGCTGCTGGGGTTTATAGTTGCAGATCTGAGTAAGGAATGAAGAGGAAAGCACACTGGAGGAATTTTCAGCAATTTCTCAAAGGGTTTCCAGGTTTTCAAACTAAGGGAGAGGAGATCAAAATTCCAACATCAGGAGGTTGAATTCTGCAGTATGAGTTGTCGGAGGCCAGATCGTTTTTCGAAAGGTAGAGCGAATTTCTTCCAGAGGTAGAGGGAGGCTAGACATCTCAACTAGAGGTAGGTTCAGGGTTATAAAAGTTTGCAGAGGCCAGATATGTGCATTCCAGGAGGAGTGTGAGTAGGAGAAGAAGCCAGATCTAGTTGTTAGAAAGAGAAAAGGGAGTTCTATTTTATTACGTCCACCATATTTGAGTTTCATAGAGATGGCCACAACAAGTCTCAGGGATCAATATAGACTTGACAAAGCCTGTAACTTTGGCATACAGAAGGAAAAAATGCAATTCTTGTTGGATGAGCATGGTCTAAAGTAATTTGTGACAAATTTCATGGTAGAGAATGTAGATCTGCAATAGTTGGACACCTTCAAGAAATAAGTGGCCAAAGCTAAGAGGATGGTCCTATATGGGGTTCGGGATCACATATTCCCAGATATTGTAGAAAAGAATATGGCTAAGGACATGTGGGATGCCATCATAAAATTGTATGAGAACCCATCAGATAATCATAAAATGATTCTCAAGGAGAAGCGGAGGACCACTAAGATGTAGAAGGGAGAAGGTGTTACACCTTATCTTAGTAGAATACAATTGGTCATAGATGAACTTATGGTAGTAGGAGAGAAACCTGAAGAAAATGAGCTAGTGAAAATAGATCTCAATGATTTCATTAAGGAGTAGCATACTTTTGTCCAAGTTATTTCTTGGCGAGATACCCTGTTTGGATGGGATTTCCTGTGGAGTGAATTCACTCTAAAAGAGTTGATGGTTAGTCTTACAATAGTTGCTATTAGTGGAAATAGAAAGGGACCAAAGGAGGAGGAGGATGAGGAGAATGTAGCCCTTGCAAGTAAAGGAAAGGCAAAGAAAGGTCTTAGACAGTGACACAGCTCAATGGGAGGAGAAAATAAGAAGAAAGTCCTTTCAAAGGTCAAGTGCTTCGAGTGGTGAATTTTGTCACTATGTCTCCCAATGTCCCAAAGGAAGAAGGAAAATAAGTAGGAGCATATAACAATGATCGATGAGTTGAATACCAGATTGGAGGAGATTGCACTGATAGCAGCAATACCTCTAGGTCAAGGTGGAGCTTGATACCTTAGTGTTTCAAGAATTGGGCAGGTTCCATAGGTGAGAAACAAGAACTAGGCAGGTTCCATAGTATCATAGTAGCAAGTTCAGTTTCAGTAGAACTAGTTGCAGTCAGCTCTTGAGAGACAATGTAAAGTTAGTTGCAGTGGCACATGCAGTGTGAATTGCTCAGTTAGGGTGCAGATGTAATTCTAGCTAGAGAGGTTTCCCATTGGGAGATTGAGACTTAGAGGGTGTCTATATTTAGAGGGAGAAACCCTATGGAAGCTTAGTGCTTAAGGTTCCGAGTAGATCAAACTCACTATTATAGTAGTTGCAACAACAGTGCAAGAATAGAAACGAAGTAGAGGAAACAATAATGTGAGGTGACTTAGAGTATGTGCAGTAGTTGGTGGGTAGTGAGAACTAGTTGTATCTCATATGTCAGACATTAGCAACATGGGCAATCCAGCTATAGGATTATTGCAGAGAAAACCTTCATTGCTAAGATGGAATGTTAGTTTTTTTATGGATGTGGTAGCATTCGACAAGTGTTCTAGTCTCTAAGGTGTCAAAGAGGCTAAGGAACATGAGATCTCTAATACCTAGAAATGGTTTGATGAGATATAGCTCTGAAACACCTTAATTAAATTAATTAACTGAATAATTAAATTTTCCTAAGTATAACTTATGAAAACTGGTTAATTAAAGGATATTAATTAAGGAAATTAACTTATGCTCCAGACACTTCCAGAAGGTGACATGGATAAAGTCTCAGATAGTCTGAGCCATTGATCATGATTAAATCTTGGTCGTTGGTGCTCCAATGAGATAATTATAAGAGAAATTCAATGGGTCTTGGAGAATACACATCAAATGAGAAAGAGGGCAGTGTAGATTTCCTAGTGTGCAACATTCAATATAGGAAGAGTTTGAGCCAACAGAGCATCATTGAGAGGATCAACAAAGATTCGAGAGAAGGGTTTTTAGGGGATATTTCCATAGAAATTTGTAGAGGTTGAATTTACTAGCAAGAAGGTTGTGTGAGTTTCTCTATTGCGTAGGTTTGGGCAACAAATCACTATTCCAATTGTGGGGATCGGATCCAAAGGATGGAGCAAGTTTCCTAGTGTGAGTGTAGGATCACTAGAAGGAGTGCAGGATCAACAGTTCTCAGTTTCTAGTAAGTGTGTATTTCCTACAAAGAGTGCTTTTTGTACGCATTTACTAGAAGATGTTGATTTTTATTTTGCAAGGGAAACAGAGGGTTTCTAGGTTGATCTTCTAGTTGGAGTGGTGGAGTAAATTTTCTAGAGCTTGGCCAATGTTTTAGAAAGTAGATCTATGTACTCTCTAATTCGTTGAAGATAATAAAATATAAACCCTCATCTGCTGCACTAGTTTTCCGTTCAAGCTTTTTTCGAGGATGTTAGTCCAAAATTCAACGTCATTTTATGTGTGTGCATTATTTCTTAGTTCTTGATTTATTTTCTGCAAATTTTATTTTTAATTGTGAATATTTCATTAATGATTTATTCATGTTAATTTTTCATAGGGCTACATAGTTCTTTTCTTTGATAATTGCATTTCTTTATTAATACATTAAGTTCACCCCACATCATCATTACATTATTCATATCTACGTCATCATTCATCAGCATATGAAATTATATAGAAAGAACAACATCATCATAATCATCATGCAATGAAACATAAAGGAACAATAGAATAAAAGCATGCACACACATATAGACACCAGGATTGGTTTGAGACCAGGACAAAACCCACTATGGGGAAACTCTTGCAAATAGTCTTCTTCTTAGATCATCACCAAATGATTCAACAAACTAGAGTACAATGATCCATAACTTCATCTATGCAACAAAACAACTATGATGTCCATGAAACAGATCTAATCATGCTTGAAATAAAAAACTTGATTCTGATGACTGTAATATGTTGCCATTGACTGTGGACAACTCTTAGATACTGCTGAACACTATTTCCACTAAGAGGAATCTTCAGAATACAGAAATATCATCCATGAGTCCCGGACATATGGAGGAGGAGTTGTGTGAGCGTCTAGAGAAAATATGGACACTCTCTGCATAATTGAATGACAACGTCTAGAACAAATTTGGATTCTCCTAGGTGAACTGGATGAGGGTATCTAGGGTCAAACATACCCATATCTGCCTCAAGCCTTGGAATCTCTCTTAATCTTGTTGTGTGAGTGTCTATGGAAGCCCATATGCTCTTAGGACCACTCTGCGCGAGCGTCCGGGGACTAATACACCTTGATCTATCTCTGAAATGATGAACTCTCCCATAACTCACTACGCCAACTTCCAAGGCTCCCTGGATTCTTTCAAGACTACTTTGTGCCAACGTCTAGGGACTAAAATACCCAGTTTTGTGCCAGCGTCCAAGATCTAGGAAACTCTAGATCAGTCTAAGCTTCACCCTTGATATTTCAGACCCTTGTGAGAACTTTCCTTTGACAGACCTGTGCGAACCAAGACAATAAGAGAAGATAAGATGGATTGATCAATGTGTCTAAATTAGCTTGAGTTCTCTTCTATCTATAGGTTTTCTTAGGGGTCTGCATGGGGTTGAGGCCGACCTAAGTAGTGACACATGTGGTTAGGGCCGACCCATTCCGTAATACATGTATGAATAAAATAATTCAAAAGTCAACTTTCTCTTGTCCAAATAAGGTGATATTTCGGTCCATTTTGGTCCTCTCTAAAATAGGAATCTAATGAAATCATTATCTCAGTCATTTCAGCTGTCTAAGGTGGAATTTGATCGTAGTTTCAACAATTAACACTCCCTCTCAACTAGGGAGAATTCCACTTGCCAATATCTATCCATCGAACAATATGCCATTCTAGAATCTTCAAGTGTCATCATGTATCATCACTGATCATCTATGTCTTGTAGTCATCATGCCATGACTACCTCAAGTATATCATAATCACAAATCATCAATGTACATCTCGATCTATCCCTTTCTTATTCCGACTTATCTCTTTATTTTTCCTGCTCATATGTTGAACATTCTCAAATCTAGAAGAAGAAGAATTTGTTACTAAAGGGGAGCTTAAGCTACCACCCTTTATCCATTAGGATGCTATCTGGAATCTCTTCTAGCGGGCTACTACTCGGGATATCATCATCAATAGTCATCGGAGAGCATATCATCAAGGAGAACATCTCAACCTGGAATCACATCTGGGAACACATCTCGACCTAGAATCTCATGGGGAAGCTATACATATAAAACCCCATATCTAGCAATAGGATATCGAAACACACAGGGGACCACATCTCGACCCTGGGACCACATCAGGGAGCTCAATTTCAACCTGGAACCTCATAGGTTTATCTCAACTCGTCCTATTTCCTATTGATCTTACCATTAATGACCCTGAATAGTCATGTGGTAGAACACTTGCATCATAATTGACTTGGTTTGTGCACCCCAAGTAAAATCTAAAATTGTTGACCAAATGAGGAGTGGTATTCCTGACAAGCCCAGCTTGTGGGTATGATGCCAACTGGGGTATATTCTACAAAGAAAAAATAAGGGAGCAAAATTATTCGACCCTATGAAGATAGGGGAGAAACGTCTTCAAACCTATGGGTAACAGATTCATACCCTATTGTCCAGAGTTCCCTCAACCCTAGGAACCCTCCATCTCAATTCCTCACCTTGGGAGCTTAGACAAGGAGGAAGAGTTGGCTCAGTGTCCTCAATCAACACTGCTCTCATCATCTGGTATTAACTTCTCTCAATAGAAGTTGTTTCCTATTCATATAGGACATCAAATCAAATATCATTTTAGAACATAAATAATCATATAAATCACAAAGGTATACCATAATAATCCTCCTTCTCAAGGAGGTTCCAACCACAAGCCTGAGCTTGTTTCAAATAGCTGCACTTGTCTCAATAAATGAGAGTATCTTGGTCCCAACTATAAATATGGGACTTTCTACCAATCAGATCACAATGTATCTATTTCATATCTAGATCATGCTCAGACAACTCTCTAAGGAGATTTTTCATCCTGCCTCATAGCTAGCCATGCTAGCAACATCATACTCATCCTCAATCGTACTATGGACCTCTCGTCCAAGATATCATGGAAGATCTCATACTAAAGAAACATCCAAATGTTCTTAACAATAATCTCTATCAACAACAATACATACACGTCATCACATATCATAGGAGAATTATGTCAGTCTCAAAAATAGAATATCTCATGCAGATATTGCAAAGGATGCCTAGTGACAACTCTATGTGAATGAATAAGCTCAATCATGAATTTATTCAGGTTCTATGCACATCATACATATACATATGGATGTTCAAAAATGGAATTATCAATTCTTCAATCAATTTACGAATTCCATGTCAAGTTCAACAACATCTTTGAACTTCAAATCAGAGTATCTAAGGATTTACATTTTCATTACTTAAAAATGTTTTCAATAACTTTGCAATGTAGAATTTCTTTTCCAATTTCCATAAATTGATTCATCATGCCATGATACATAATTTCAAGCTTCAAAGGCCATCTCCCTCTTACTTAGATCATCAGAGGCTCATCACCTGTCAAGAGTAGACAATCAGGTTATAAAACCAAAACCATAGTCAAAATCAAAGCCATACCTTTGAACTCATCATCCTAACTTCATTAGATGATTGTCAACTATAAACATATCTAGATTAAGGACCTTGCTTCATGCAATTCTCTTTGCAAGCATAATACCTTACTAAGTCAGCGTAATCATGCTTACATACATTAATATTGTACCATCACATCAACAAAGTCATCTCATCAGAGTTTAGAAGCCAAATCATGACCATTATTAAATTCGTCATTATCATAGTATCAATACTTTTAACCGAGTGACAAGGAGAGCTCATAGCAAGTCGTGACTTCATTTATTATCATGCTAACAAGTTGTAAACAACCATGTAATATCAATCAAGTCATTCTCATAATCATAACATAAGGCATTTCTGTCGGTAGGTGCAAATGCATACACCAAGGATGCGTCATGTAGGTTTCAGTTTCATGTTGAAACCATTGTGCTAGGAATGTGGAGGCCAATACAAAATCATTTTTTTGAATACCCACATAAGTCATTATGGCCGCATAACATTTATATAAGGGCAAATCAACAATTGTCAAATCAGATCATTAGACATCAGGTCAAGTCCAAATTTGCTATCATAGAGAGATCTACAGTGAAAGCTTATCTCAATCATCAATTCAAAGTTCCAAGTTATTTTCAAGTATCATGACACAACACTAAAGACCACTCATTTATATCAATCAGCCAAATCATGCCAACCTCTTGTAGAAAAAACATAGTGACATATCTATATGTATGTCCTGATCACCTGCAAATACAAGATCAATATGCATGTTCATGTTATGGCAAACATTCAAGCTTTTCCTGCTTGTAGATATTTCTATTATTTGCAACACATATGTGGTATTGATATCTTCTAGGTGACCATCCGATTTCATGCACAATACTTCATTTTTATGTGATCAGTGATTTAACCCATCAACTTTAGATATCATATTATAGTGGTAGAATATGTCAAGAACATCTTGATTCGGAGTCCAGACATCTTCAAAAACCCTTAGATGATGGTCAATTGTAGTCAAACCCTTGGATTCTCCCTTCAGGTCGGGATGGGAGCGACTTAAGTTGCCTGGAAGCTACCTTGGCCTTAGCATGCATGCATCCAGGGACAAGATATCCCATTTCTGTGACTACATTTGGTACAAAAACCCTAGTTTCTATACAAGCTCTATATCTGAGACTTTTCTGTAGATCAATGTTTTCAAATGCACATAAATCATACTTTATAAACACATAATGCAAATAGTAATAAGAGTATGAGTCTTGAGAATAGATTCTCCCTCTGACTGGGGATCTGCTTCATTCATCTTCATTCATGTCATCAGCCTCTCTCTACTAGAGTCAAGCAACAACAAATCTGTTAGAATATATATCTATCATGGCTATCAACATCATAACATCAATATTTCATCAAGGTTAGGCTCACAACAACATATAGATGCAATATCATATCTTAGAGATTATGAACACTTTCTATCAAGTCACTCCATTAATTTAGAAATATCAGATATGCCATAGTTACTAATCCCATCAAGACATTACCATAGTTAGTAAGAGATCTACATATTAACATTACACTTTTACTTCTAACATCAAAGTTACCATGCTCTTCATTATCGATAAGAAAAAGTAAGGTCATTTGTCAAAACAACGAGAGTGTTAATCTCTCTTTCCATATGATTTCATCATTCTTAGCACAAGAATTATCAACAGACTCGTGTATATGAGTGAATGAGCTATCCTTCTATGTGAAATCCATGATGACAAGCGCATGCCATGTATCAAGAGTATCATCTGCTAGAGCCAAGGTGCTAGCCTTCTTTATAGAATCAAGATGTCCAACAGATGGATTTTAGCCAAACATAAAGTGTATCAGTGTATCAACATTGGATAGCCTCATGGAATTCAAGAAGATCAAAATGTTCAACACCAGGTGCATCATTTCATCATAGATCCAAGTTGTTTTCATATATATGTATGAGCCATCAAAGACATATACATTCTCATCATACCTTAGGGATTACCTAGCCATCACTGTTATTGCTGAAATACAACAGACCATGAATACCTTGTGGTATTCAAATACTTGTGCACCTTTTCATTGGAAGCGAGTAGTTCTTGTCAACTTTTCATCAAGTACCTTTTTACCTCTTTCTGGATCTAGCTTTTTATCCTGCATCTCAAATGATCCTCAAGAAGGATATGCTAATCACATCTCATCAAGGAGGTTAGAATCATCGATATACTCAAATAAATATGCTGGAAGTATAAGAAATAAACATAATCATCAGACCCGTAGGTCTAAACAAAAGTAAGAGGCATCATAAGTCAAGAAATACTTATCTTCAATGAGAGGTGATCCTCTCCCTCTTGAAACAATCTTCAAGAACCATCAATGTCCATGGTCCATATACCAATTTTTCCTTTAGTTATCCAACCAGGTCTTCTGGGGATTATCCCATCTAGGGCTTCATCAAATCTTTGTCAAGTTCTTCAGCATCTCCACATTGATCAGTTAGGTTCTATACCTCATATTGTTTCTATAAACCAGGGTTTTCTTTCCAACCCTAACCTCATAGAATCCATCAAACCCTAATAATAAAGTTGCCTAGGGTTTTCTTCAAATCCTAGAATTATTTTAGATCTCCACCATCCTCTTCTTGCTTCCATCGAAGGTGTCATCATCGGGGTGATCTCCATGGATTTTCTTTAGCCCAACTCTCATACCATGTTAATTTTTCAGAGGGCTACATTGTTCTTTGCTTCGATAATTGCATTTCTTCATTAACACATTAATTTCACCCCATATCATCATTACATTATTCAAATCTAAACCATTATTCATCATCATATGAAATTATATAGAAATAACATCATCATCATCATCATCATCAATGTAGTGGAACATAAAGGAACAATAGAAGAAAAGCATGCACACACATAGAGACACCGGGATTGGTTCGAGACCAGGGAAAACCCCACTATGGGGAGAACCCTTGCAAATATTCTTCTTCTTAGATCATCATCAAATGATTTAGAAAAAGAGAGTACAATGATCCATAACTTCATCTATGAAATGAAAAAACTATGATATCCATGAAACATATCTAATCATGCTTAAAATCAAAACCATGATTCTGATGATTGTAATATGTTGTCACTCACTGTAGACAACTTTTGGATACTATTGAACACTATTTTGACTGAGAGGAATATTCGAAATACAGAAATATAATCCATGAGTCTTGGAGTAGGGAGGAGGAGATGTGCAAGCATCTATAGAAAATCTTGACTCTCTCTGCATAATTGGATGACAACGTCCAGAACAGATTTGGTTGCTCCTACGTGAACTGGATGAGGGTGTCTGAGGTCAAACATGCCCAAATATTCCTCAAGCCCTATACGCTCTCCTAAGGTTGCTGTGTGGGTGTCTATGGCAGCCCAAAATCTCTTAGGAGCATTCTGTACGAGCGTCTGGGGACTAATATAGCCCGATCTATCTCTAAAACCCTGGATGCTCCCATAACTCATGGTGAAAGTGTCCAAGGCTCCCTAGATGATTTTAGGACCACTATGTACCAAAGTCCAGGGACTAAAATACCTAGTTCTGTGCCAATGTCTGCGATCTAGAAAACCCTAGATCAGTGCAAGCTTCACCCCTGAGATTTCGGATGCTTGTGCGAACTTTCCTCCAATAGACCTATGCTAACCAAGACAATAAGAGAAAAGAAGATGGCTTGATAAATGTGTCTAAAT
This sequence comes from Pinus tabuliformis, assembly GCA_031772625.1. NCBI lineage: Eukaryota > Viridiplantae > Streptophyta > Pinopsida > Pinales > Pinaceae > Pinus > Pinus tabuliformis. The sequence goes on along the minus strand of CM062813.1, from coordinate 970,647,685 downwards.
GAGCTTGAGATCTCTTTTATTTATAGACTTTCCTAAGGGTCCACATCGGTTTGAGGCCAACCTAAGCCGTTACACATGTGGTTAGGGTCAACCCATTCCATAATAAATGTATGAATAAAATAATTCAAAACTCAACTTTTGCTTGTCCAAATAAGGTGATATTTAGGTCAATTTTGGTCCGCTCAAAAATAGGAATATAATTCAATCATTATCTCAGTCATTTGAGTAGTCCAAGGTGGAATTTTACCACAGTTACAAAAGTTAACAATTTGTTGTTTGTCTTTAATTAATCAATATAAGACAAATATACTACATCAGTTATAAGAATAGTTTCCAATTTATTGCAATCATGGATTTTCACACTCACACCACCACCAAACTTGATGATTGGTAGGTTGATGTTTGGGTGGGTAGTGTAAACTCCACGATCAATCAAGTTGTGTTGAATAAATCCAAGAGGAGAAACAAATAAGAGCGTCAATCAGGAATTGGGAAAATACTAAGCTAGAAAAGCCTTCCCTTCCAATTGCAACGAGTACAAGCGGTAAGTCCTAAAATAGCAACTAGAGTGAAAATCCTTGAGGAGAAACATCCTGGAGATTCGACAGGCAGTCGATAGTTAATAAAATACTGAGTTGGGAAAGCCCTCCCTTCGAATTTCCATGAGTATGGAAGGCAAATCCCCATTAAAACAATAAACAAAGTGAAAATCCTTATAATCATTATTCTTCTTTAGAGTAAAACTTCACATTTTTCATTCACATAGAGTTGGTGAGAATTGCAATGAAACTAACTTCATAGTGATAAGCTTTCCTGGTGTGATCCTCGATGGATATGGTATCTCAAGCATTTGTTGTAGGTCCCTTCCATTGATTGTGCAGTGGAATGGATGCCATGCCACCTCCTACATATCTTCTTCCTCATCACCATATTTCCTCTCACTCATAACCTCCTACATATCTTCCTCCTCATCGCCAGATGTCCTCTCACTTCTTCCCCATCTCCACATGTCCTCTCACTCATCACCCAATATGGGGAAATTCATTGTTCTTCATTACTCATAGATGTGAATAAGATTCAGAATAATATTATATATATATTTTTAAAGAAGTGTTACAAATCTTCTTGAAATTGGAAATAAGAATAAAAAATAAAATTAAAAGACAATTGGTAAATAATTTTGTAGTTGTGTGATGTATTAAAATTTATTTTTCTAGACACAATTTTATTTTTTATTTTTTATTTTTATTTATTTATTTATTTATTTTTTCTTGAAAACCTAGATTTACAACAAGAGGGGAAAAAGGAAGGAGGCAACCAAAGCTAGGGTTAATGGGAGACGCTCTGTGGTGATTTGGTCCTCAATGTAAGGCTTCGTCAAAGTGATCTAGGTCTCAAGTGTGAGCTCCTTCATCTTTTTTGGTTGGTGTTTGATTGTGCGAATAATTTCTCTCTTTCAAGGGACCTATTGGGTTGGTATGAGTTTTGCGTGGTTATGAGATCCTCCCCCTCCTCTCAAATTGTCATTTTCTTAGTTTAGTTTCTACTGAAGGTGAGGAGGACAATCAATCCTTTCTGTGTAGGAGTCCCATTACAAAATCTAATTAGATATGGGTTATTTTTGGAGGTTTTGTGGAACGACATGCCTTCCCTTTTTTGTTTTGAGCCTTTGGTTGTGCTTTTGAGGGCCTAACTCCCTCTCTTTGAATTTTTAGGCTTGTATATGCATTTCCTTACAAAGTTATGCCTCCTCAATATATGTAGATCCACTCAGGAAGAAGTGATCTATGGAATATCCCTCCAAATCTTCCTTCCATGGGGACAATAGACAACATAGAAAGCCTGAAATCCATGCAAGGGTTTCAAATATTTTTTAAAACCCTTAATGGAAAATCTATACCTAGTTTCATGTGAAAGCCAAGGCGAAGGATTCAAAATAGATCTTGAAAATGAATCTTGGAATTCTTTTATCTTTCAATATCTTATTTATGAGGGAAAATAACTATTGGACTCTTGCCAACTGAGTGCATACAATGTCTCTAGGAAGTTTTTTATGTTTTTATTCTTGACACTACATGGGGGAGCAATGAGTTCCAAATGGATTTATACTTTAGCCTCATACAAGGATGTTGCATGTGGTAAAGAGATCATCTCAACGGTTTTCAGGGTCATACATTGTAGAGAAGATGGAGGAATCGCCTACTTTGGAAATAAATGATGCAGAGGTAAAGCATATCTTCACATTCCTGCAAGCTAGGGCTTTCATTTGTAGATTCAATGGAATTTAGACAAAGTTAGAAGCATTGCATCAATGGATCTTTAGAACCTAGACAAAAAATTGTGACATTTTTTTATGTTCCAAAGGATTTTCATTGTACAGTTTGATTCCTAGGAATATTATGACAAATGTAAGATAGATGTACCCTAGTTTTGGGGAAGAGCAAGGTTCTTCCTCACTCCATTGTTTCCTAAATGTGATCCCTCGAACATGGTTACAACAAAAATTCCAATTTTAGTTAGGTCGCCACATATCCCTCTTCCTTTCTAGCATCAAAAGGTCATTGAGGACATTGGGAATATTATGGGTGAGCTTATAAATATGGAAAGTTAAGAGTTATAGAAAGGATTATTTATGTTAGATATAAGACTTTTGTGATCCATATTGTAAATAAATGTCTTTCGGATTAATCATATCATTAGGATTTGGTTGACGTTTCGAACCAGCTAATGTGGTTCATCCTCAAGAGGTGAAAATATCAATCAACCTTCAAGAATAAATAGCATGGATGCATCATTGCCCTGAGTTAGCTATTGAAAACAAGTCATTAGTGAATTAGTTATTAAGGTAAATAAAATAATATTCTAAATTGGCAATTAGGAATTATTTATTAAAATATTATATATTTAGTTATAAAGTAGCAGTTAGGAATTTATTTATCATAATTATATATATTAATTTTTAATATAGTAAGAATAATTATTAAATTAGTTAAAATAATACTCTAAGGTTTAAGAATTGGTTACAAAATGTTATTTATTTATAAAGTAGTTGTTAGGAGTTTATTTATTTTAATTATATTAAATTAATTAATTTATAATATTGCAAAAATTAAATAATAACAAAGTTATTGGGTTAAGAATCATAATTATATATATTTATTCCCAATATAGTAAGAATAATTATTAAATTAAGTAAAATAATTCTATAAAGGCTAAGAGTTGGTTACAAAATATTATTTGTTTAAAAGTAGTTGTTAGGAGTTTATGTATTTATTTATATTAAATAAATTAATTTACCTTTGCTTGTCTATGTATGGAAATAAATCTAATTAAATCATATTTGTTGAATCATAGATATTTCTTATGGATCTAGGTTTTAGGTTATACAAAAAAAAAAAAACCTTTAGATGTTGTTCATGTTTTCGAACACGGATATGCAGAATTCGTGCCCATGAGCAAAAAAACCTTCCAAAAATGAAAAATGGGCAAGTTCGTAAATCCAAAAATGGGCAGCCATATGAACCCATTTTTTTGGAGGATGAGGAAGAGGATATCAAGGAAGTTCCCCTATCTAAAGATCATATGACAACCCAAAATCTAGTTTCAAATTCATGACTTATGCATAAATTGCAAGATACAGAGATAATTCATGATCCTGGTGTAGAAGGAACGTTGACAATTAAAGGTGATGGAATAGCAGGAACAAACATGTGTAAGAAATTTTTTTATTATGATAAAGAACAATCTCTGTGGTGAATTTGAAAAAGTTGGCAATAATACCTATAGATACGTCATTAGGGGGTTGGCAGAAAATGCAAAGAAACAAGGAAAATAAGAAGTTAAGCGATTTTTTATAGCACTTAATTTCTCAGTTGTTGTATTTTATTTTTTGGGTCGAAAAACAATTTATTTTTCTTACAAAACTATGGTATTTCTCTTCTTCAATGCTTTAAACATCTGCAAAATGTAATTTTGTTCCTCACGCAATAAAATTACAGTTTTTTTCCAAGAAAAAAAAATCTAGAGAATTGTTTTATTTTATTTTTATTTGGAGTCTTAGTAATGATGATTGAAATGGAAATAAGAAAAAGATTGAAAAGATATTTTAGTATATTCAATTAATTAATCAATCATAAAATAAATAAATAATAGGAAAATAATAATAATATTTATTAATATAAAAATGAGTTGGTGTGAAGGGAGTTAATATACAAAACATGAAATATGAAATATATTATGTTTTGCATATTAACTTTCTAGATTCCCATATTATGAGAGTGGAAGGAATAATAGAGAACCCATAAAAAAGTTTTTATGTTTTCTTTATTATTCCTCTGCCCCAATTAATAAATTTCAAAATAATAAACACTTAAAAAAATTGTTTTATAACTGTAAAACTTTAAAATGGTGTGCAAAATATTTGATGAAGGTATAATTAATGCAAAGTCAAAATATTTTCTATCACAAAATAAGAATAAAAAAAATCAATTTTTCAATTTACTAATACTCAAAATGCATATATCAATGCATATATCTATGTGTGTGAGAAAGAGAGAATTTATAAAATTATTATTGACAAGTGTCTTTGGATGCTTCTAACTATAACCCCCATAAGTTGCACCAAAGTATTTTTGACTACCTCTATCTCCCCTTCTATCTGTGGACGTAATGTTGTAGACCTCTTCAACTTCATGTCCATCTTCTCCCAGATTGTAGCCCAAAATTCACATAGAAATCTTGTGACCCTATAATGAAATGATGCTCCTTGGTATCCCAAAGTGCACCCAAACATATCCAAAGAACAAAGTTGGTGCTTATTTCCCACTAATGTTATTTTTGCAAGGCACTAGAACCCACATCTTGTTGAACTTGTCAGCTATCATGAACAGGTAGTCATGTCCCTTCCTAGTTGTTGGTAAAACTCCTACAAATTCCATGGAAATTCTTTCCTAGGGATGAGTGGGTACAAATAAGGTATGATATAGAGCATGTTTCTTATTACTAGGCTTGTTGGTACAACAAAGCATGCATCCTATTATGAACCTAGTTTCTTGTTCTTGCATCTTGGGAAATTACACATACACATACAAGTTGATCGCTATCTTCCCTACACCAAAATTCCCTGCAACCTTGGAGGTGTGAATCTCTCTAATCAATTGGAATCACTCACCTTTAGGAACACATAACTTATCCAACATTTGGAGTAATTCATCTTAGAGATGGTAGTCAAATTTTTTATCACCATCATGCACATGACATTAGATATGCTACTGCTAAAACACCTCCTTGAAGGCATCATCCTTTGAATATGCCTCCCTATACACATTGTGGATTTATGACTCCATGTACATCAAAGTTCCCAAACTTATGATCTTTGATGTGGCTGGTATTGAAAGCATGTCAGCCAACTTATTTATGTTTCCCTTCTTGTACTTGATCACTAAATGAAACTATTGTAGAAACCCCATCCACTTGTAATTCTTGGTATGTGGTAACTTACTCTCAGCCTATAGGTACTATGGTGGTTGGTGAACTGGGTGGATTACTGTCTCCTTTCCCATTAGATAGTGTTTCCACTTCTGCACAACTTGCACTAGGGCATAGAGCTCCTTGTCATAGGTAGGGTAGTTAAGAACTTCCCCATGAAATAATTTGGAATCGTAGCATACAGGCCTTCCTCACCGCATCAAGACCACTCCCATAGCATACCCACTCAAATATGTCTCCACTTCGAAGGGTTGTGATTTCAGTAATGCAAAAAATGGTGTTTGACTGATAATCTTATTTAGCTCGTCAAATTCCCTTTGTTATCCCCTTCACCTCTAGAAACTTTTTCCACTTGCTATTATGGTGTGAAGTAGTGCTACTACCACTAAAACTGAGGCTATGGATGTCGTTGGGTACTGTCCTACCCTAATGAAACTCCTAACCTCATAAACATTAGTATACACTAGCCATTAGTATAGTATTTATCTTTAGCTCTCCTCCACCTATCACATATCCCAGATGCACCAAAGATTATTGGGAAAAACTCACACTTCTTGATATTTTCTAGCAGTTGGTGCTTCTTTAATGTCTCCAACACCTGCATCAAAAAGTGATATGTGCTCCTCCTAGGTAGCACTATATACCAATATATAATCCAAATAGATAATAACAAAAAATCTATAAAAGAGCACAATATATCATTCATTAACCTCATAAACTTAAATGGTGAATTACAAATTCTAAATGTCATGACTAACCACTCATATAAGCCTTCCCTGGATTTGAAGGTGATCTTCCAAGTATCTTCTTCTCTGACTTGAACTTGGTGATAACCAATTTTTAAGTCCAGCTTGGTGAACATTTTCACTTGTTGAAATTGATCCAACAGATCATATATTCTAGGTAGGGGGTACATATTATTTAGCGTAATTTTTTTCAACGCCCTATAGTATATCAAAATTAGCCAAGTCACATCCTTCTTTGGCATAATGACGATGGGTGACCCACATGGTGATGTACTCGGTTGAATGACACCATATTCCAATAGTTGTTCCAACTATTCTTAACCTCACTTGATTCTATAATAGATTTCTTGTACATCCCAATGATTGGCAATGGGGAGTCTCGCAATAGCTAGATCTTGTGCTCCACTTCCCTCTTTGGTGGTAGCCCTTCAGGATCCTAGAACACATCCTTATATACCTCTAACAACTCTTCTATTTGTTGTTTTTGTTTCTTAGTACACCCCTCTAGGGATGTCTTTGCTCTCACTGACTCTTCTAAAAACTTATTTTCCCTTAAAAACAAAAAAAAAATATGTCTTACTAGAATTAATTAGTTTCTTGGCTTGATTGGCAGTTATTAGTGAAATTTTTTACTTGCCTATGTGTGTTTTGGTGGTGAACGATTTTCCATCCTTGACGAGCCATTGCTGGTTGGTTCTCCACATTGAATATTGAATCTCACATGTACATGTAAGGACTTCCAAACACCACTTCACATACATCAAGGGGAACTACATATAGTTCTACTTCATCAATAAAATTAGCACTGATAACAAATCTAATTTTGCATTATTTTTTTACCTTTGTCTATGCATCCTTATTTCCCCATCCGAATGGATGGGGAAATAAGGATGACCCTATGAGTGACCTCAGTTAAAGATTTATTAAATGAAGGTATTACAGACTCGTGCTGGTGTGTGTCTATGTTATTTAGGGAACGAATCGATTAGATTGCAAATACATAGACACTTGAAAGGGAAAACAACAGAGAAATACAGTAAGCAAATACAAGAACACAAGAAATTAATAAGGAGTTCACCCTATCCTCTAGGGCTACATCTCCGGTCCAGCTCTCAGTGGTTGCCTTATTTTATTGTGTCTTGAAGCAGAGAATTACAATGAAGGAGCTCGATATGAGTCTCCTAAAACCGATTGGCTTGGCAGGGTGGTTCTTGGATTCCCCAAGCCACTAGAGTACACAGACTCTTTTCCTTACTAGCTCTTTGACCTCTCTGGTCTGACAGATACTCTCAGGGATGGCTTGAATCACTCAAGCTCTCTGGTGCTCGATGCTGCCTTTGGTCAGCTCAACCCTCTGTCTTCTTTCTGCTTTTTGCTTCACTGGTTCTTCTCTTTTCTGTCTTCTTTCTTTGGTGTTCCTCTACGTGTGTGTCCTTTCTATTCTCTGTTCATGGTTTTAAAGCCATTCGAGCTCATGGAAGTTTGATTCCCATTCCACCTTCGTTAGATCGCTTGCTGCAGTGGTGCTTGGAGTTCCCTATCTCATCGTCATCATCAGGCTCACAGGGAGTGGCCATTTGTCCTCCTACGAACTGTGCCAGCTTGCTTCGTAGATTCATTTCTTCAGTTACATTGAGGGGGAATGAGTCTTCTGCCACCTTGGTGGTTAAAGCGGAGCTCAAATTCTTCTAAATCATGGCTTATTCCCTCGTTAAATCTGGTCTTACCATCGGGCGCGATATCAATCGTCAGATCAGGGTCCCCTAGATCCAACGCTATCTGCTCATTTCGTGCGGTGGACGTGCTCATTCGTTAGCACACGACGAGCGGCGGTTTTCTCTCTCCTTTGCTTGCTATGCGTTAGGCGCTGAGTGGAATCGATCTGCTTTCACCAAAACTGCTTACCGCCCATGGATGCCTCCGATCAATACTGCCAGTTTTGGAGCGGGTCTCGCCTTTAGCTCTTAGCCTTTTGTCTCCCTACGGTCTAGTTTCGCCTCCTATGCAGTCTCCATGAGCCTTGGTCAACGTACTTTGACCGAGGTCCTCGTCATTGCTGGCTGCTAACTGCCACTGTTTAGAGGTGTTTTTTATCGCTACTCTCAATTCTTTGAAGTCTGTCTCGACCTAGTACATCCATGGTTTCTTTTCTTTTCTTCATGGGTCCAATTCGGATCACAACCTTCCCACTGAAAAGCTTTTGGAGCACCAAAAGTTGGTTTTTCAAGAGTCGACTAAGTGAGGGTATTGCTATCTCACTTGTCCAATCTCAATCCACTTTGCACTGCTCAGCTTTGAACCTTTGAGCCCAGTTCTGAGGTACTCAACATCTACTCTGCACATTGTCCTCACCTTCTTGTCCAAGACTGTGTCTTCCTGCAATTCATTCAGATATTCAGGTAGCAGGTCATCAATAGAAGGAAATTGACTTTTCTCTTCAGGATCCTCAATCATTAAAGGTTCAAATAATCTCAAGCAATCTGAATTTACGACTGAGTAGATGTGCATATAAGCTGGTAGATCAAGTTGAAAATCATTTTCACCAATCTTCTCAAGTATCCTAAAGGGTCCATACCTGATAGGCTTTAGATTTTTACCTTCACCTTGCATCTTATCCTTGCTAATATACAGCCAGCCCTGGTCACCAACTTGAAAACTATGCTCCATCTGATGCCTGTCATGCCTAGCCTTGTATTTGGCTTGGCTCCTTTCCAACTGTTCCTGAACTGCCTGATGGATCACTTGGATCTGTTCAATGAACCTAGTTGCCTTGTCCACATCACTGTGTCCATCAATTATGGTATCTTTACCAAAGACAAAATCCAAAAGAGACCTTGGTGTGAAACCAAAACAGGTCTCAAAAGGAGATCTCTGTGTAGAAGAATGCTTTGCTCTGTTGTAAGCATGTTGTACATAACACAAATGTTCATCCCAAAGCTTAGGATGTTTGCTGCAATATCCTCTGAGTAACTGGATCACTGTCCTGTTAACTACTTCTATCTGGCCATCAGTTTGTGGATGAAAAGTTGTGCTTTTCTTCAGTTTGGTGTCCATCAGTTCCCACAGACTTGACCAAAACCTCCCCACAAATTGGGTGTCTCGATCAGATACAATGTAAGTGGGTAATCCAAAATGAACCCATACATGTTCAAAGAATAGTTTTGCAGTTTGTTCAGCTGTAATCTGTTTATTACAAGGTATCAAAATACACATTTTGTTGAACCTATCGACAACAACATATAGATAATCATGACCTTTCCTAGATATAGGCATTCCTCCAACAAAATCCATGGAAACACTTTCGCAAGGGTGAGAAGGAACTAATAATGGAGTGTAAAAGCCTAATTTTCTATTGTTGAGCTTGCTTTTGGCACACATAGTACACCCTTTTACATATCTAGAAACTGTCTCATTCATTTTCGGCCAATAACAAAATCTTTGCAGTTGTGCAACTTTTTTACTTACCCCAAAGTGACCTGATATCAGAGAAGTGTGTGCTTCTCTAATTATCTTTACTTTCTCAGTTTGTGGAATGCAAAGTTTCCCACAATGATATAAGAGTTGGTCCTTTACATGATAATCCAATTCTTCACCTCTTTTGCCTTGACTCAAAGTTGCATATACATATTTAAAGTCTATATCTTGAGCATATTGTTCAATGTAGCTTTCATGTAGTACAGAATTATGCTTAAGTATAGTAGATTCATTTATAATGGGTCTGGATAACATATCTGCAACTTTCTTACGTATGCCCTTTTTATATCTGATGACTAAATGAAATTGTTGTAGAAAACCCATCCATTTGTAGTGTCTTGATTGTTGCAACTTAGTTTGGAAGTGCAGATATTGAAGTGGTTGATGATCAGTATGTATTACTGTCTCTTTGCTTATTAAGTAATGTTTCCACTTTTTCACACTCTGAAATAATGCATACAATTCTTTATCATATGTAGGATAGTTAGCTACAACAGGATTAAAAGTCTCAGAATGATAACATATGGGTTTATCATGCTGTGTCAACACTGCTCCCATGGCATAGTCACTAGCATCTGTTTGTATCTCAAATTGGCTTTGCTTATCAGGCAGTGCTAGTACAGGTGTTGCACTAATCTTTTATTTCAAGGTGTCGAAGGCTTTCTGATGTTTTCCTCCCCACTGAAACAACTTCTTCAATCCTGTTAAAGCATGTAAGGGAGTTGCAATTGAGGAAAAGTTAGAAATGAACTTCCTCCAATATTGTGCTACTCCTAAGAATCTTCTCACTTCTGTAGTAGACTTGGGTTTAGGCCAGTTTACAATGGCTGCCACTTTAGAGGGATCTATTTTCAATTCACCACCCCCTACTATATGACCCAAATAATTTAGAGATGTTTTTCCAAATTCACATTTTGAGAGTTTAACATAAAGTTTTTCTCTTTTCAAAACATCTAATGTCTGCTTAACATGATTTAAGTGTTCTTCCCACGTTTTACTAAAAATCAAAATGTCATCCAGATATACAATAACAAAATCATCAAGAAAATTTCTGAGTACATCATTCATTAATTTCATGAAAGTAGTAGGATCATTGGTCAAGCCAAAAGGCATAACTAGCCACTCATACAATCCCTACTTTGTTTTAAAAGCAGTCCTCCATGCATCTTGTTCTGCAACTCTGACCTGATGGTAGCCACTGTGCAAGTCTAGCTTGGTGAAATAAAAAACTTCCTTCAATTGGTCTAAAAGATCATCTATGCGAGGAAGGGGATAACGATTTTTGATTGTTATCTTATTTAGTGCTCGGTAGTCAATGCACATTCTCCACGAGCCATCTTTCTTTCTCACCAAAACGATTGGTGAAAAACATGGTGATGTGCTATGCCTGATGAACTCTTTCTCGAGAAACTCCTACACCTGCTTCTTGATTTCAGCATTCTCTAAAGCAGACAACCTATACATTCCAATGTTAGGCAATGGAGCATCTTGCTGCAAAATAATATCATGTACTATTTCCTTTTTGGGTGGCAGACCTCTAGGTTCTTGAAACAAGACATCATACTCTGAAACAACCTTTTCTATATCAGCTTACTGCTTAGCATTACAACCCTCAAATACATTGGTTTTATCAGGTTTCTTTTCCTTTACAACCATCAGTAAGAATTGTTTGCATAAATTTATCATTCTTTTGATCTGCCCTGAGTTTATGAGAGTATAATTATTCTTGAGCTTGTGAGCTCCTACAAAGTATTCGATTCCATCTTTAACAAGTAGATACTTGTTCTCAACTCTATAGAAAATAGCCTTTCTATCATACAAGTAAGTACTTCCTAAAACAATTCTACATATAGCCAAAGGAATTATGTCTAACTCAACCTCATCTACAAATGTTGACCCAAAAGAAAACTTGAGTTTGCACTGTCTAGTCACTTGTAGTTGTGCTTTATCATTCAACCATCCTAATGGGTATGGTTTCTTGTGAGGTGTAGTTGCTAATCCCAATTTCTTTACAATTGCTTCAGAAATCAAATTTACTTGTGAGCCACTATCAAACAAAGTATCAATCTTTTGATATTTGGAAACAACCCGAATATGGAAAATCTCATGTCTTTTTCTCTCATGCTCTTCATCAATAATAGATTGAGCAGAATTACTAATAGATGCTTCAGAATTCTTACCTTTTATACCTGTGGCTGCAATGGTTGTTTCATCTCCCGAGTCTGACCCCAAATCTTTCTAAATAGCTACAACAGTCTTCTTCTTCTTGCCCTCGGACTTCTTAGGTCTCAGCTCTGGATGCAGAATCCAACAATGCTCATCATCATGCCCATCCTTTTTACAGTGAGTGCAAGAAGCTTTGCTTTTCTATGTAGTGTTTGCCTTCCACTTCTGCTTTCTTTTCTCCTTGCTCTTGCTTGCAGTGGGTTGGGATGATCCCCCAACTTCTGGATTTTCATTCTTTCCTCTAGCTTCTAGATGAGTTGCTTGTATAGATACCTCATCTATACTGGTGGGATTAAACATGAGGATGGTATGCCTCATGTAGTTGTGAAGACCACCAATGTACTTCAAAAGAGTCTCTGGTGAGTCTAATGAGATCCCTAGAATCAATGCTCTCTTTCTAAATTCTTGAGTGTACCCTTGCACACTTTGCCCTTTCAACTGCCGAAGAGTTTGCCAACTCATCATGGCTTGTTGCATGTAGGCCAATGGATAGAACTGCTTCTTGATTGCAGAAACAAAGTCACTCCAGACAGAGATAGTCTTACCATGTCTTTTCATGTCAGCTTGGGTTCTGCCTTCCCACCAAACCAAGGCAGTGCCTCCTAGGTGTAGGCTTGCTAGCTAAATTTTGCTCTTGTCTGAATCGATGTTCTGTACTATGCAATGAACATCAAATTGTCTAATCCAATTGTCCAACTTTTCAGCATTTAACTCTCCACCATATATAGGCAAGTCAAATTTAACATCTAGCTTAATCAAATATGCTTTATTATTATGCAGAGGGCTATTAGGAGGTGTGAGGAAGTTTTCCTCTTTCCCTTTTCCTTTTGAGTGGTCATGGGAATGAGACTCATCTTCTTCTTTGTCTTGTTTGGAACCCGATGAATCTTCATCCTTATGCTTTCTAAAGTCCCTATACATTTCTTCTACCATAGACTTTATAGCTAGGAAACTTTCTATGAATTGAGGGTCTGGCCCCACAAAACCTTCCTCTGACATTGTCTTCCGAGGATAGACTCTCCCAATTTCAAGATTAGTTTCGACCAACTCTCCTTCTCCTAATTTGAGCTTTGATCTAGTGAGCATTCAACGGCTAAACCAACACAAGCTTGTCTAACCTTACAACCTAAAGCTCTGATACCACTTGATCTGATAATGACCCTATGAGTGACCTCAATTAAAGATTTATTAAATGAAGGTATTACAGACTCATGTGTTGGTGAGTGTCTGTGTATTTGCAATCTAATCGATCCATTGCCTAAATAACATAGACACACCAACACATGAGTCTATAATACCTTCATTTAATAAATCTTTAACTAAGGTCACTGATAGGGTCATTATCAGATCATATATGGGCTTGGATGATCAGAAAATTTCAATCCCAATTTGTTGACCAACTCTGTTGCATTGAGATTTTCGTGTGATCCCGAGTCAAACAGAGCATCAATATTTGTCTTTTTAACTTGTATCTTTGTATGGAAGAGCCTAGTATTTTTGTTCTCTTCATGTTGCTAAAGGATACTTAGATTGACCACTTTTTGCATTGATGTACAAACGATATTTTGATCCACATTCAAGCTTCTTTCAACTTGGTTGCTCGAATCAATGACCATGAGATTCTTCTTCTTATTATCTTTATTTTTTTTCTTCAAGTTAAGCTTTGGATACAACTTCCATACCTTCACCTTTGTATGACAATCAAAGTTACAATGGTTGTAGTGGTTATTGGAATATTTACACTAGTGTATTGTGGATGTTGTATTTTTATATTTCCCCTCTTTCCACTTCTTCTTCCCCTCCTTAGAAGCATCTTGGTTCTCTTTCTGGTTTGATCCACTTGATTTCCCTTTCTTCAAGCCTATGTTCTCTAGGTATTATGCCTATATACAAGCCTTGTCAAAATATCTGGGCTTGAACAACATCGCTTGCTTCCATAGATGGTTTTGTAGAACCCCAATATACTTCAGGTGTACATCTAGGTTCTTTGGGTACATACCCAACATTATGGCCATCTTTCTAAATTTTATGGTGTAGTCATCTACACTCTACCCCTTCTTCTGCCTAAAGTAGTGGCATAGGATCCACTAGTCGTTTACATACCCAACAGGGTAAAATTGTGACTTTATGAGGGTTTTAAAGTCCTCCCACTTATTCATTAGAGGATCTCCATCCAACCTCAAGGTATCTATGTGGCTTTCCCATTGGGCCACAACATGGCCCTCTAATTTCAGTCTCACAAATGGAATCTTATGTTCTTCCTCTATATGATGAACACTTGTAGAGTCTCCAAAATGTATTCAAAATGTCATCCACTTTCACCTTTATCACCACCATTTCACTCACATGTCACAACTCCATGACCATATAACCTTTCATTAGCCTCCATTTTCATAATTATATGGGTTACCTTCATGTTTTCCAAAAGTTAATGGTTTATAGTATTATAAGTGAATTAAATGGTTAAAATTTAGAAAAATGACATATACTTGCTAATAATCAAAAGTGGCTTGAGTTTCATGACATGTGTAGGTCATTTGGAAGCTTCCAAGGCACCCTTATGTGGCCTCCGATACTCAAAATTCGAATTATCTTCAAGATATGGAAGAAGATTTGGATAAAGGTCAAAGAGGATATGTGTCTCATCATTACCTATTTGAGTTGTAACTCTATGAGATTTTCTAGGGATCTAGGGAGAGAATAATGGACCTCCGTTAATGAGGTAGCTTCTTATGTTTTTGTATAAATAGGAGAGCCTTCTCCTTTGAAAGGCATGTGTAAAGTTGGGGAAATTCTCATGTTTTGAATATATAATTTGGATTTGGCACCATGCTCATGAGTGGTGTTCACTTTGATTTGGTTATGCTTGCATTTGGAGCCTCTCAACTTTCCATCTCTCATGCTTTTGAATTGGCCACCTACAATGTATGAGATTTATTGCTTTCATATATTAAGATTTATTTCTTTCATATATTTTCCTGTGTGAGAGGTTAAGAATGATTGTCTTTATTTGATTTCTACGTAGAAGTTAATAGCAATTGTTTTTATTCGCTTTCATCTCTTTTCCTGAGTTAGAGGTTAAGAATGATTGTTTTTATTTGCTTTTTACCTAGAGGTTAAGAGTGATTGTTTTTATTTTCTTTTTACCTATAAGTTAAGAGCAATTGTTTTTATTTGCTTTCATATCTTTTCCCGTGTGAGAGGTTAAAAATGATTGTTTTTGCTTTCATTTCATTTCATGTAATTTCATTTCCGCGCGTTGTACTATAATTTCTTTCAAGTTGATTGTTGAATTAGAATAAGTGAATTTGGTTTGTCATTATTTGGTTTCGTAGTTAGATTGATCTAAATTGAAAGTTAATTTCTATCATATACAGTGCAACATGCTTCGCAAGTTTTACGAAACCCCCGGGTTGACAATTAAATGATAGATAATTAATTTGCCTCAACATTTTGGCGTCGTTGTCGGGGAAGTGTGGATAGGAACTAGCTTTCAGTCTAGATTTCATATTCTTTTTCAATTTTTCTAAGATGCATGATTAAAACATGTATATGCATAAATCATTTAGTTGCATATCATTTTTATTAAAAAAAAAAAATGAGAGAGAGAAAAGATACTAACCATTTATGGATGAAAGATCTAGAATGCATATCAAACATTCTTTGGAGCACAAGGACTACATTAAGGAATGGTGTCGAAACGTGATTGCGCTACGACATTCATCTATTCTTAAAGAGATCTTTGCAACAAATCTAAAGGTCAAAATAATTTTTCATGTCCTCATACACAATCAGGTATTTCATAAATTTGGATATGAACATTTTAGAAAGTTTAATCCGTAAATGGCTCCATTGGAAACATTCATAAACTTAAAAATAAAATAAAAAATCTTTTAAGTAGATAAATTAGGAAAAATAAAATCAAGCTTGATTGCATTTAAAAAAAAGGTTCTTGATTGCATTTTTTTAAAGTTTTTAGACTTTAAAATATTTTAGAATTTTTATTTATTTTCTTGCATTTTTTATTAACCTCACTCAAATAGTTTCAATAAAAAAATGATGTTTTTATTTTAAATAATAAAAAAAATCATGTTCGATTAAAAAAAAAAAAAACTTTATGTTTTTGAATAAGGAAAATGTAAGTTTGAAATTAATAAAAAAAAAAATTAGTTCTCTTTTTACTATCTTCATTTCTTTATAATCTTCATTTTCGAAGAGAATTGACAAATTGACAACTGGCTCTTGTGCGACCTGCAAATTTTTTTTTTTTTTACAAAACATATAAACCAAATAAAAACAATAAAAGAAAATATACTTTAAAAATTCACAAGGAAAAATGCAATAAAGAGTGCAAACGGAAAAAAAGCTTATTCATCAACAACGTGTGTTTGGAATTTTGTTGTTCTTGAGAACTGCAATGGGAACAACAAAATTACATGATCAGAATGATAATTAAAAAAAAAATTGAACAACATGCCAAGCTTGTCAAAGAAATGAGAAATAGCGAGAGATAGGATGGCATAGCATTATAGCTCCAGGATTCTCCAATTTCAGTTATTTTCAATCCTCCTCCTCCACCCAATCACCAACTTCAAGATAATTCATTTTCTGTTTTATGCTTATGTTTCACTTGAATCAATCCATTGTTGAATTGTTTCAAGCACTTTGGGTAGCAGCTCGATAACGAATTCCAGTTTTTAATTGCCCATGAGTTTTGACTCAAATCAATGAAGAAGAATAATATTGAAAACAGTTTCTCGGCTCTATCGTTGGATTCAAGGGATCCTAAGGACGATGAAGATCGGGCCAAGTCATCCACTGCAACATTGAGTTCTTTGAAAAGCATCCACTGCACGACTGAGTTCTTTGAAAAATGCCAAGAAAATAGTGGGAGCAAGAAGCTGAGCAACAGGTTATGGAATTTGTTAATAAATACACTCCAAATCTCCAAATATGGCAATTAACTAAGGACCTATAGGTTGGGTGGTTCGTTTGTTGAGCCTGGGAGTTGCATTTTAGTGGGTTCATTTCGGAGGATCTTTCTTTCCAAACTCACTGCGTGCTGTTAATAACTCAAGGTGCGTGTGCTTGGCTCATCCCGGTGTTCAGCTACAAGAGTGCACAAATCTTCCACATTGAAACCTCCCAACATAGAAGGCCGAAAAATCTGCATATGCATTAGCATGGGCCACGTAATAAGCCCAAATCTCCAATCAATCTAGAAACAATTAATTTTGTTAACTGAGCATTTGCCAGAATGCGTAACAACTTAAAAACGTCATTTTTAAAACACTATTTTTGGCCAAATGAAAATGAATTTGAAAACAATAAAACATGGGTTTTCCTCATAACAAGATTAGTTATAAACCTAAGAACTATTTTCTCAAATTCGTAACCGATTGAGAGATATTCAGGGTTCTCTGGAGCCTTACTTGGAAAATTCTGTGAGAAAAAACGATTTTTAATTAATGCAGAGACAATTGCGGCCATGCAAGGATCAGATCCGTTTTTGGATGCTATAGTGGTTTAAACAATCAAATTTGTGATTTGCCTCACCTAAATCTATGGATTGGTTGCAGGGTGATCTCCTCAATTCCTCCTCTGAGGCAAGTTCTTCTACTAGTTTGAGAGCTTCTTCATGTTGCAAGCATTACACAACTTACGACATGGATAGCTGGAAGGTCCATGTTATCACCCCAAGAAAATCTCCTAGGTTGTATATCAGAGATGCTTGGGAACATTACAAACTCAACAAAAATGTTGGAAAATGGTGGATGAATGGAAGGAATGATGCATATTCAAGCCAGATAACCATTTCTACTATGCTTAACCCCAGACATGGGTGAACACCCCCAGACTACAAGGCTTTAGACCACCAATTACTCACAGTTTGAGGAATAAGTGAACATGGAGAATACTGACCACACCAGCAGATGCACAAGACCATGTGATGGTCGGCTGCAACCAGTAGAAAGGTCTGTAAATCTATTTCCTAATGCATAGATAGGATGACAGCTCTCTGGCATTAAAATAACAGAAACCTGCATACACATTCAATGATACATACTAGATTCTAACACAGAGGTGGGATGACAGCCCCTCTAATGCTAAACATCAAGAGCACATGAAAAATGCATAACAGGCACAGCCTGGAACAAAGAAGAAGTGGAAAGTGAGCAATTAACAACAAAAGAAGCTTGTATTAGCTAAAAATGAAGACTAGACGCTGCAAGTATCACAGTAGTTACAGTCTCTAGAAGTTGAACTTTACATCAAATTAACATTCATCAACCCTCATTACATCTTGTTTCTGGGTATATATGGAGGTTGATTACAAAAAATATATGCTATCCTATGCATGGAGGGGTCATAACTTACCACCAACCACATTTACAATCTAATATGGGTCTCAGCTGCAAACTGTGTGCTTTAATGAACAAAATCGGCCTTTTTAGATATTTTATTGTCCTTCTTGAGCATGCGGAGTGTTGTATGGAAGAAGTTCCATAACTGGTAAATGATTTGATCTGCTCGAGGCTATCCTTCTTGTCCTTCTGATGTATAATGTGTTGAATGCAGTCGTTGAAGCTTAATTGCACAGAGATGGTAAAAAATCACCTTCACCTTTTGGAAACATGGTAAAGTCCAAACACATGAAAACTGCATGGAAACTGAGCGGAGGGCTGAGAATAATGTTAGCCATTGGATGGAACTGGTGGACGGCTGAGATCTCATGGTGGGAGGAGATGGGAAGACATGGGGTGGAGCAACTATGAACCGTCGGATCATATATACGGACGGCCGAGATCATTTGATAGGAGGAATGGAGAGATGGATGATCAGGAGATCGAGGGTCGTTGGATCTTTCGCTGGTAGATCTGACGGTAATCAGGAGCGGAAACTGCGCAGGAGATAACGCGCGGGAATTGTACGGGATGGCGGTAAGCGGTTTCCTCGCACCGCTTATCGGAGGTGGGCGGTATTCATACATAGCCAAGCGATCGCAATAGGAGGCTGACACGTGGACGATGGGACAGGTGGAAAACCGTTGCGATCATGAGTTAACGCGCAGGCAGGTTTCAGCGGTGAGAGGTGCGACTGCCGTCGGATCATGCGGCAACCGATCGAGCGGCAGAGAACTGAATGAGGTTTAACCTGGCTGATGTGACAGGGAAAGAAATGAGTCGGGGACCTTTTTTTGTATGCGCACGGTTATAAAGGTTAAGACTTTAGCACCAGGGGTTTGAAGAATATGGGTTTGTGGAGAAATTTAGAGGAAAACAGAGTTATCAGGAGGTATAAGAGTGTAAGTGGAGTGATGAGGAAAAGGTGGGTTATGGTGCGCGGTCATGTTATCAGGGTTTTATAACATTTAAACCCAGCACCCAGGAGCTAAGGATACATGGCCTTTATACTAAATATTGGTGTAAAACAGGGATAGCGGGGTTTATAGGGTTATAGGGAAAATGAAGGAGAAGAGGGAAAAACTGTTGCGAGCCCTTTGCAACCAAAACTAGCACTACCCAACATGTTTTTATCCATCAAATGTTGAAGAACATAGCAGAGTTAACACTGGCTCCTTCTAGGGATGAGATCCTCCCTGTGAGGTCTCAAGAACCTTTAGACCATTGCCCTTCCAGTTGAAAACAAATTAGCAAAATTCCTAGTGTTCCATTGGGCATGGAGTCTGACTGAACCTATACTAAAATTGATAAAACAAAATATTTACAATTTTAAGGCTAAAAGACCTTAAATCACATAAATTTTAAGAAAACACCGATTAACTGGGCCATCAAAAACCGCCTCTCCTCCCATACTTTTCAGTATGAAGGTGTTGATCCCTCGAATCTGTGAAATGATGAAAGGCCCTGTCCAGAAAGCATCAAATTTCTCATGATTGCCTTTCTTTTCCTTCAGTGCATCCCATTTAAGGACCAAGTCTCCAACCTGAAAGTTATCTGTTTTCGTCTTCCTGTCAAAAGCATCCTTGATCTTTTTCTAATGTGCTACAACCTTTTCAACCAGCTATTCTCTAATCTGATGTACCTCTGCTAAATCAGTGATCTTATTTGCCATTTCTTCTTCCTTATTCTGCTCTTCTTGAAGGAATTTTTCCACAGGGAGAGACAACTGAATTGGAAATACAACTTCAGTGCCATAAACCAGCTTGAAAGGAGAATTCCTTGTGGATTTCTTAATGGTCACTCTGTCAGCCCACAATGCATACTTGAGCTTAGAATCACAATTCTTTTTATTGTCCTCTAACAGCTTCTTAATTATCCTTATCAGGCTTTTATTAGAGGATTCTCCTAGACCATTTCCTTGAGGATAATATGCGGTGGAATGAACTAGTTTAATACCCATTGAATCACACATTTCGACCAATTCTTTTGCCCTGAAGGCTACTGCATTGTCTGTGACTAATTTGTGTGGACAACCAAATCTGGTAAAGATATTCTCTGTTAAAAACTTCATGACCACATTATGATCAGCCTTTTTGGTAGGGATTGCTTCAATCCACTTAGTAAAATAATCAGTAGCTACTAATATCCATCTGTGCTGGCCACTGGAATGTGGATTGGTTTCTCCAATGAAATCCAAGCCCCATTACTGAAAAGGTCCTTTTGCATGTATTGGTTTTAAGGGCAGGGACTTCAACTGTTGTTTTCCTTCAAATCTTTGGCACTTGTCACAAGACTTAACAAATGAGAATACATCAGAAAATAAAGTGGGCCAATAGTACCCAGCTCTGAGAATTTTATGGGTTGTAGTCTTCCAATAATGGTGCCCTCCACACATGCTTGAATGAAATCGTTGCATGACTTCTATTGACTGTTCTTTGTCTAGACACCTAAAAAGCACTCCATATGGATCCCTCTAGTAGAGAAGATTTTCATTAATGCAATATTTAGCTGCCCTAAGCTTAATAGTTCTGGCTTGACTTTGAGTAAATTCTGAAGGGATTTCTAGCTTCAGTAAGAAATTAATTATTACAGAATACCAATCACAAGAAACTAGATTCTCGGCCACTGACTGCTTGCTCTCTGGTTCAGCTGCTTACTCTTCTTCATCTTCCTGACCACTTTCTACAATTGTGCATAGGAAATCAATATCCAATGATCTGCAATTTTCTTCAGCTAATAACTTGGAAAGACCCTGACCTCTGACAAGTTTGGTGGGCTTCAATTCTATATTAAATTCAATCAATTTTGCAATCCATTTATCCCTTCTTCCATCATCATCAGGTTGTGTTAAGACATCTTTTATTGCAGCAGAGAGTACATATACAATTATCTTGGAATTTAGAATGTAAACTCTGAAATATTTAAAGGATTTGATAAGATCATATGCTTGTTTTTCAATAATATCATACCTCAGTTCAGGATCCCTTAAGTTTTTGCTGAAAAATGTTACTGGATGCTCTGAACCTTCTTCATTTGCTTGCAATAAAACTGTTGCAATGGTGTCTTCAGAGGCAAATGAAAATATATGGAACTCCTTGCTGTAATCTGAGCTTATTAAAGTGGGAGCCTCCATAATAGCCTTCTTAATGGACTCAAAATATTTTCTTGCTGCATTAGTCCACCTGACCTCTGACCCTTTCTTTAACATGGAGGTAATATGTTTCATCATCTCTACAAAATTTGGTATAAACCTCCTCACAAAATTAATCTTGCCTAGAAAGGACTGAATATCCTTCTTTGATCTTGTGACAGATAAGGCCTGTATTGCTTTTACTCTTTCTGGGTCAGTTCGGACACCTGCAGAAGAAACAATATGTCCCAATAGCTTGCCTTCTTCTAAAGAAAATTGTGACTTTTTTGGATTGACTGAAATCCCAAACCTTCTGCACTTTAGAAACACTTTTTTCAAATGCTGCAAATGATTTTGATGGCTACTAGAGTATATTGTTATGTCATCAAGGTAGATAAGGAAAAATTTATCCTTATCCCCCACAAATGCTATATCCATAGCTCTCTGAAAGGTGGCTCCAACATTCATCAATCCAAAAGGCATCTTGGCATACATAAAAGTGCCCCAAGGAGTGGTAAATGCAGTCTTCTCTTGATCATCTATATGCACAACAATCTGATTAAAACCTGAAAATCCATCCAGGAAAGACATTACTTTAGCTCCTTAGACCTTCTGCAACAAGTGCTCCATCTTGGGTAAGGGATAATTTCCTTTCTTAGAGCACTTGTTCAAGTTTCTGAAATCAACACATAGTCTGATTTCTCCACTTTTCTTCCTCACTACTACTAGTTTGGCTACCCATTTGGAATATTTGAGAGGGATTATGATTTTGGCAGCATGCAACTTTTTAATTTCTTTTTCAATCATAGGAAGAAGCATAGGATTTATTGGTCTCAGCTTCTGCTTGAAAGGAATAGTGTCTTTCTCCAGAGGGATTTTATGCTGGATTATCTTCTTATCATATGTTTTCAAATCACTATACTCCCAGGCAAACACGTCAGCAAATTGCTTCATTAAATTGCAATATTCAGCACTCTACTCAGCAGACAGATGAGTGGACAAATTTATGTATCTAGGCTGACCTGGACTCTCTATGTCATGCTTACAGACTGCAGATTGGTCTTCTTTTTGGGCAGCTTTGTAAGGCACATCATTATGGTCAAACAGTCTTTCAAGAGGAATTAGACCCTTAGGAATATGATTAGTGGGCAGCTAGACAATGCTATTTTTGCCAATTTTATTTCTAAGCTGGGACTGGGGTTTTTCTTCCAAGGCTTCATTCTCTTGGTCAATTTGCATTTCAGAAAAATCATCAATGACTTGCAGAAACCTATTTATCTCATCATCATCATCGAAAGCTTTCCCATGCTGGACATTATCAGGCAAGGATGGTCTATATCTCATTTGCACTTCATAAACTAGTCTGGGAGGCATGGGAGGAACAAACAAACTAGCAGACACAACAAGGGAATCAGCAAGCTGATTTTTGGCTCTAGGAATGTATGAAATACAGAAATTTTCAAAGGAATCTTTGAGTCTCCATACCTCATCTCTGTATGATTTCAGCCTTGGGTGCTTTGCCTGAAATGTTTTATTTACTTGCTGAATAATCAGATCAGCATCTCCAATCACTTTTAAGTTCTTGATTCCTCTATCTTTTGCTGCGTTAAGGCCCAACAGCAGAGCCTCATATTTTGCTATATTGTTTGTGACTTGAAAAGCTAGCTTAAAAGACAGCTGTGTGCTTTTTTGTTGTGGAGATATCAGCACCACCCCTACTCCTATAGTCTCCCTGGATCATGCTCCATCAAAGAACATCTCCCAAACCTGACTTCCTTACTCTTCTTCAGCCTGAACAATTGGTTTCTTGAGCTGCAATGAGGCCTTCTACGATTCTTCTATTTGAAGAATACATACTCCAAAATCAGTGTCCACAACATATATGGGATGATTAGTAGGATTCTTTTCATCACTGATGATGTATGCCAACTGTGCTTCTCTATACAATCTCCTACTTTCTCCTCCAAAAACTGGGATAGTGGCATAAGATAGATCATTCTGTAATGTCCCACCTAGTCTCTTAATCCATCCTCTGGACAACAGCATGCCAAACTTGGGAGGGACATCTGCTACCACAATATCCATCATCATACTCTTCATGGGCAGCTGAGTTAGGGTAATGGCCAGGTCTTTGATTAATCCTAGGCATTTTACTTTCCTTGAATCAAAAGAGAACAAATCATGATATGGTCTGGTGATGTCAAGGCCTAACTCTTCCATGACAGTTTTAGGCATCAAATTGTGGCTGGCCCTTGTATCTAGTAGGAAGTTGTGGAGGATTTTGTCATGAATGGTCAAGGAGACATAAAAATATGGAGAATTATTATCAGCAGGTTCAATCATGGGGCTAAGCACAATGGCAGGCTTCTCATCTTGCAAATTGACAGATTCAGTAGAGGTTTGTGTGATTTCTAGCTCAAGAGCTTCAAGAATAGGCTTTTTAAACATTTCACTCTTTACCAACTCTACCAGAGGCACAGAGATCTTCATCTTCTGGACTTTATACTCTAAGATGAAAGAGGAAGGTAATTTATCAGAACCTGTCACCTCTTGAACTGGTGCTTTGAGGATGACTGGATCAACTGCTGGTCTTGTCTGTTTGATATTTCATGACTCTGTTTGGACAACAGCTCTTTGGGCAGGATTCTCCTTTACATATTTTGCATTTGACCTCAGGCTATATCTTCGTTGCTCCTCAGTTTGTAGGACAACTTCTCTATCCCATTCTTGACTGTCTTGTTCTTGCAACAATGATTCTTCATAAGCAGCCAAAGTAAAAAATGCAGCACTGCTTTTATCTTCCATGTAGTGAATTTCATCCTCATCTTCAAATTGTTCCTCCTCCATGACTACATTTTGAAAAGGAGCTTTAACTTTTTGTTCTTCTTTTGATTCTTCACTCCTCTGAATTATTTTTGACTGCTCATTTGCTCTTCTAAATGGATTTGGATTTCTTGGAGCAAATGTGTTCTGTTGCCTTGTTTTTCTTGAATTTTTCTCAACCTTTAGCTTGGAAATTTCAGTAGCCAATGACTCTATCATCTTAGTCATTTTATTTAATTTAGGCTCTGAAGATGATGCAGAGGAGGTAGAAGCCTGACCTCTCTGCCTCCTTCTATCAGCATGACTTTTGATCTTTTCTGTAGCCATAATATTGGACTCTACTTCTAGGGCTGCATCCTACATGTCTGCCAGAGTAGCACATCTTCTTTCTCTCAGCAATAGGCAGAAATCAGAGTCAAAAGAATTGGCATATTTGAGTTTGGCAGAGGTGGGGGTAGGTTTTACTTCAGCTGGTATCTTACTATACATATGATTGAATCTTTTATTAAAATCAGGCAATGATTCCCCATTTTCCCTCTTTAGGTTACCAAACTCTATATGGTAATACAACAAATCCTTTTTATCTCCCCAGTGCTTCAAAAATGCATCATATAAGGCTTAAATATATGTTATAGATCGCTGGGGTAATTCTCTAAACCACTTCCTGGCCTATCCATCAAGGCTCTGGACAAAAACTCTCATCCACATATCATTTTCACTTATATCTAAGTTATCAGCATAACTGTAAAAGGCTTCAAGGTGTTCTTCTGTTGTCACTCCCTCTGTGCCAGTGAACTTGGGCATATATTTCTGGCACTCTCCCATAGGCATGGGATTCAAAGGAACAGGCAAGACCAAGGGTCCATATCTAGTAGCAACAATTCTTCCTATCTTCGTGGGTGCTTGCTGGCCTGCCATGATTGGGATATGTGGAAGGATACTGACAGATTTAATGGTAGGAAGTAATGTGATGGATGGCAGAGACAAAGGGATGTTTTGGACTGTATGGGAAACTTTCTTTGGACCAAGATTCAAAAGGGAACTAGATGGACAAGGGGTTGTATTAATCTCTGAAGGAATTTCCTTATTAAAAGTGTTGGGGTCTAAATTTTCAAACTGTATATCTTCAGCTATAACTTTATCTTTTAGAGATGCAGGAGATTTCTTAGGCTTATCTGATCCTGATGCCCCTTTCTGTGATGCTTTCTTCGATTTAATAGTCTTCTCAGGGTCAGGCACTGGTTTAGCTGGTGATTTCTAAGGATTTCTTCGAGTATGTCTCACAAACTGAGCCAGAACTTCAATGTGGAGTCGCCAAAGGTTGGTCTTCCTCCAGTGGAGTTTCCAGATAGATGATTACAACCATAAATGTGCCCAGAGCTTGTCTATCATCAAAATCTAGAACTGTGTCATTCTCCTAGGGAAACTGAGCTTCAATCTCCTCTCCCCGACAACGGCGCCAATTAATGTTATCACCCCAAGAAACTCTCCTAGGTTGTATATCAGAGATGCTCAGGAAAATTACAACCTCAACAAAAATGTTGGAAAATGGTGGATGAATGGAAGGAATGATGCATATTCAAGCCAGATAACCACTTCTACTATGCTTAACCCCAGACATGGGTGAACACCCCCAGACTACAAGGCTTTAGACCACCAATTACTCACAGTTTGAGGAATAAGTGAACATGGAGAATACTGACCACACCAGCAGATGCACAAGACCATGTGATGGCCGACTGCAACCAGTAGAAAGGTATGTAAATCTATTTCCTAATGCACAGACAGGATGCCAGCTCTCTGGCATTAAAATAACAGAAACCTGCATACACATTCAATAATACATACTAGATTCTAACACAGATATGGAATGACAACCCCTCTAATGTTGAACATCAAGAGCACATGAAAAATGCATAACAGGCACAGCCTGGAACAAAGAATAAGTGGAAAGTGAACAATTAACAGCAAAAGAAGCTTGTATTAGTTGAAAATGAAGACCAGACGTTGCAGGTATCATAGTAGTTACAGTCTCCAGAAGTTGAACTTTACATCAAAGTAACATTCATCAACCCTAATTACATCTTGTTTCTGGGTATATATGGAGGTTGATTACAAAAAATATTTGTTATCCTCTGCGTGGAGGGGTCATAACTTACCACCAACTACATTTACAATCTAAGATGGGTCTCTGCTGCAAACAATGTGCTTTAATGAACAAAATCAACCTTTTTAGATATTTTGTTGTCCTTATTGAGCATGCGGAGTGTTGTATGGAAGAAGTTCCATAACTGGTAAATGCTTTGATCTGCTCGAGGTTGTCCTTCTTGTCCTTCTGATGTACAATGTGTTGAATGCAGTCGTTGAAGCTTAACTGCACAGAGATGGTAAACAATCACCTTCACCCTTTGGAAACATGGTAAAGGCCAAACACATGAAAACTGCATGGAAACTGAGCGGAGGGCTGAGAATAATGTTAGCCATTGGATGGAACTGGTGGACGGCTGAGATCTCATGGTGGGAGGCGATGGGAAGACATGGGGCGGAGCAACTATGAACCGTCGGATCATATATACGGACGACCGAGATCATTTGATAGGAGGAATGGAGAGATGGATGATCAGGAGATCGAGGGTCATTGGATCTTTCGCTGGTAGATCTGACGGTAATCAGGAGCGGAAACTGCGCAGGAGATAACGCGCGGGAATTGTACGGGATGACAGTAAGAGGTTTCCCCGCACCGATTATCGGAGGTGGGCGATATTTGTACATAGTCGAGCGATCTCAATAGGAGGTTGACACGTGGACGATGGGACAGGTGGAAAACCACCGCGATCGCGAGTTAATGTGCGGGCAGGTTTCGGCAGCGGGAGGTGCCACTGCCATTGGATCGTGCGGCAATCGATCGGCTGGTGGAGAACTGAATGGGGTTTAACATGACTGATGTGACAGGGAAAGCCACGAACCGGGGACCTTTTTTTGTATGCGCGCGGTGGTTAAGACTTTAGCACCGGGGGTTTGAAGAATATGGGTTTGTGGAGAAATTTAGAGGAAAATGAAGTTATCAGGAGGTATAAGAGTGTAAGCAGAGTGATGAGCAAAAGGTGGGTTATGGTGCGCGGTCATGTTACCAGGGTTTTATAATGTTTAAACCCAGCACCCAAGAGCTAAGGAGACACGACCTTTATACTAAATATTGGTGTAAAACAGGGATAGCAGGGTTTTATAGGGTTATAGGGAAAATGAAGGAGAAGAGGGAAAAACTGTTGTGAGCCCTTTGCAACCAAAACCAGCACTGCCAAACCTATTTTTATCCATCAAATGTTGAAGAACATAGCAGAGCTAACAGGCCATACTCATATTTTTTTTGGATGCTGTGATTAGCCAACAAGAATTTTTCGATACATATCAACCACCATTCAGGAGTTTGCAAGAAGGGCGTACTAGTGGTATCATGTGTTCTTACAACAACCTTAATGGGGTCCCAACGTGTGCTGATTTTAACCTTCTCAACAAGGTCATGAGAACTGACTAGGGACTTCAAGGTTATATTACATCAGACTGTAGCACTGTCTACCTTGTTTACACTACTCATCAGTATGCTCGGACTGCAGATTTCAGTTTTGGTTGATTTTCTGAACACGATTGCTGTACACAATTCCGTTTGATTTCCTTCAGATTCACAGCTCCAGCATTATCACCAGGAGGAGGAGGAGAAGGAACAATAGGGAATAAAGAAACCCTAGTGAAGAAATCTACTTAGAGATCAGAGGATCGAATCCCTACCATGCCCAGTACACAGAAAATGTTTTTACATGGCAAATTTTGTTTTTTTTTGTTTTTTGGTTATGTTTTTTTAATGTTACGTTGTGTTTTTTTTTTAAGAATGTTTTTGTAATGTTTATATATGTGTTTTATATATTTATATATGTTATGTTTTATGAAAAAGTATTTTTGTATATTGATTGTACATATAATTTTTTTTTTTGTATATATTTCATTTTGTAAATATTTCTTTAATTTTTTTTAGATTGTATATTTTATTGTTTCTCAAGAAAATTGCCATGAGAAAAATTGTCGAAAATTTTTTATGCAAAACATGGAGAAAATTGAGAAAAATATTGTTGTGATGGTCCACTCAAACACACCTATCGAAGCAAGCACTATATATATATATATATATATATATATATATATATATATATATATATATAAAAAAACTAAAAATAAATAATAAAAAATTGTTCTATTTGCTAATTTTTCTGGAAGAGGTATTGATCAATTTGAAGATTGGACTGGTTATTTGTTCATAACAAAAATGCATAGCTGTGTGTACTTAACTGTCTGTTCAGGATTTTAGCTACAAAAACTGCGCAATTCTGCAGCTGAACCGCACTTCTGTAGCTGAACCACAATTCTGCAGCTGAAAAACAATTCTACACCTATGTATTTAACTCAATGATCTACTTGTCAAAAATGCATTCTAATAAGAAAAGCATGAATAAAATTTAATGGATTTCTCTAATGATTATGTTTTCAAGCATGATGCAGGAAAGAAGAAGAACTATGAAGGCACTTTATCTGCAGGGTCCATTGATGAATTTTTTATCAAAGATTCTTTTGCAAGAATCATTAAGCATTTGCAAATAATATTTCTTTATCTTTATGAAATGATATGATTCAAACATAAATTGAGGAAATTGTTTTTTTTTAGAAATTGGATTTATTATTGCAATTATGAAATTGGACTAACCATTTGAAATGAAGACACGTCATGAACCTATTAATTATACAAAATTTTCAGATGTACCTAGAGAAATTGATCGCTTCTCTTTGAACACAGTCACTTTTGTTGCAATGTTAGTGCCATGTTTGTTTTCAGGTTCCAGGGCAATCAGAGAATTGAAGGAAGCCAATTTATGCATGTTTGGTTTTCTACGACTAATTTCAAGAAACATAAACCAATTGAATCCATTTCTATCATCCATAAATGCCATCAGTTTTCCTCTCCAACTCACAAGCTATCCAAGAATTTTTGCTAAGCATCGTCATCACCATTTTCCTTGCAAAGAGTTGCATGTTTCCTTCACATTTTCCATTTACATTTTCCATTCACATTTTCCATAATTTCCATTCATTAACTCATTAATAGAGACATTTAGCTCGCTTACATGTTGATTTGTCATTTTTCTTTCCGTTTGCTTGTTTACCCTCTTGTCATTTTCCTTTCCATTAAATAAACCTTGATCCACTACAAAATTTTTCATTCATAGTCCTTCCAAAATCATCATTTCATACTCGCGCTAGATGATGGATGATTCATTAAGGCCTCCCTTCTAACAAGTCTTGGCCTATCGACATCAGCGCATTATCTAGGATCAAGGCTAGAGTCCTTATTAGTACCTTGAGGCTTGTATGCATCAATGACAAGTTCTCTTGCTGACAATCATGGAAATACATCAATGTCCCTTGATCGTTGGATCTTGCAAGTGGCTCGACATCAACTCATCTATTCACACTTTGCAAGATGTATTAAGTACCTTGGCACTCGTTGAAATTAATGGCAAGTTTGCCTCGCATTGGTTAACGACATTCATCAATGGTCGGTAATCCAAAGACTTCTCTTCATGCTCGACAACAACACATTCATTCACATCACTAGAATTGTACCATCGAGTTTTGTATCAGGTGAATACTATATCATTCAACATTTTGCAGCAGATACAATACATTTAGCAGCAACAATAAAGAATCCACTTTTACCACCTCATCAACTATTTATGCAACCAAGAAGCAGATGAATTCTACATTCTATTCCATGATCTAGCAATAGCTACAACTTCTCTACATATGCACAGTTTTTCCACTTCCTATGTAAGTAAAGGTATGTTATTTTCTAGCTTTTAATCATAGAATTCCTTGAATACTGAAGTTATAATTTTTGGAAAATACTTCACCATATTTCCTTTCTCATTTGAAAAAATTGTAAATACCTTTAGTTGGGGGGAAGGGACATCCATTTATTATCACATCCATATCACTTCATTCCATTTCAATTCATTTCATCCTAACATACTTGTCCTAATCATTATGATTGCATCATGGTTCAAAAGTTATGTGATTTTCAAATAAATGCCTAAATGATGAGCATATTAAATGACTGATTTAAGCATTCTTAAACATGTTCAATGAATCTTGCTGCAACAAAAAGAAACAAGGTATTGAAACACAAGAACCAATACCAATTAAGATTTGGTTGTCACACAAAAAGCAACCAAACATGTTGCAATTCAATGTATGACAAGAAATACTTTGCAAAACGAAATAAAATTGTCAAATACTATAAAACGCAAAGTTTAAGGAAATATGATATAAGCCAAGCTCATTCAAAAGCAAATCATGATTAAGAAATGCAGTAGATTGCATGAGGACATGCAATAACGTCAGTTGGGGGGAATGTGGAGTCTCCAAAATGTATTCAAAATATCATCCACTTTCACCTTTATCACCACCATTTTACTCACATGTCACAACTCCATGACCATATAACCTTTCATTAGCCTCCATTTTCATAATTATATGGGCTACCTTTTAGTTTTCCAAAAGTTAATGATTTCTAGTATTATAAGTGAATTAAATGGTTAAAATATAGAAAAATTACATATACTTGCTAATACTTAAAAGTGGCTTGAGTTTCATGACATGTGTAGATCATTTGGAAGCTTCCAAGGCACCCTTATGTGGCCTCCAATACTCAAATTCGAATTATCTTCAAGATATGGAAGAATATTTGGATAAAGGTAAAAAATGATATGTGTCCCATCATTACCTATTTAAGTTGTAACTCTATGACATTTTCTACGGATCTAGGGAGAGAATAATGGACCTCCATTAATGCGTTAGCTTCTTATGTTTTTGTATAAATAGGAGAGCCTTCTCCTTTGAAAGGCATTTGTAAATTTAGGGAAATTCTCATGTTTTGAATATATAATTTGGATTTGGCACCATACTCATGAGTGATGTTCACTTTGATATGGTTATGCTTGCCTTTGGAGCCTCTCAACTTTCCATCTCTCATGCTTTTGGATTGGCCACCTACAATGTGTGAGATTTATTGTTTTTTTAGATTTATTGCTTTCATAGGTTAACATTTATTTCTTTCATATCTTTTCCTGTGTGAGAGGTTAAGAATGATTGTCTTTATTTTCTTTCTACCCAGAAGTTAATAGCAATTGTTTTTATTTGCTTTCATCTCTTTTCCTGTGTGAGAGGTTAAGAATGATTGTTTTTATTTGTTTTCTACGTAGAGGTTAAGAGAGATTGTTTTTATTTTCTTTCTACCAGAAGTTAAGAGCAATTGTTTTTATTTGCTTTCATATCTTTTCCCGCGTGAGAGGTTAAGAATGATTGTTTTTGCTTTCATTTCATGTAATTTCATTTCCATGTGTTATACTATAATTGTATTATAATTTCTTTCGAGTTGATTGTTGAATTGGAATAGGTGAATTTGGTTTGTCATTGTTTGGTTTCGTAGTTAGATTGATCTAAATTGAAAGTTGATTTCTAGCATATACAGTGCATGCACACTTCACATTTTTTACGAAACCCCCAGGTTGAAAATTAAATGATAGGTAATTAATTTGCCTCAATAACACTAAAATGAACTTCTACTTATGGAAACCAATGATTTTACTTTCGTGTTTATTTCACCTTGGCATGTCTTAATATAAGCCTTTGCTTCCATTTTGAAGAGGGATTATGAATGCTTCACAACACTTGAGCTAGGTTGATTCTTTTTGGGCCCTTTCCTTGACTCATTCTTTATTTCTTCTCGATCTCTTGATCTCCCCTATGATCGTACCTCTATGTTAGAAACCCCATATTATTCAAGTAGCCCGAGCTTATTGGTCAGGGTTACCAAGAGGAGATTCACATTACATTTTATATTTGCAACTTGTGATTCCAGCCACGAAAACCTCTCCTCTACAAGATCATGAGATTTATTCACATATTCATTGGTCATGTTTGGTATATGATTTTTGGCATAGTTGATCTATATCCCATGAAAATATCCACAATATATCGTAAAAAACCTACTCTGATACCAATATGATCCATACAATGTTATGGACATTCCACTAGACAGTTCATCACAATAGGTCTGATAAAATTATACTTAGAAATATGAAATCTACAATGTGGGTATTTTTATCCTTATATTTTTGGATATGTATTACTATTTAATGTGTATGCATGCACATTATAATTATGTATAAAATAGATAAAAACAACATAAAAAATCACAAACCATGATTGGCAGAAGATAAAACCTAGGAATCTCTTCTCGGGGAAAACCAAGTTGGAAAGTGAGGTCGCTTTTCTCTCTTTATTTGAATAGAAAATGATTGAGTAAAAAAAACAAGATTTATTCCCTATGGGCTACTACATTGCACAAATCATCTCTATTTTCTCTCTCCATACCCCTCTCAGTGACTCTACTCATCTATGGAGCAAATGCACTTGAAAACAAAGGAACCCCTTTTCCTTCTAGTGGTCCAATCATAACACAACCTAGTAGCCTACTAGTGGTTAGGTTTGAATATTTTAACCATTAAATAGAGCTATAATATTGACACTTATATAGTATTCTTTGTTGGGCGTGGTATCCCCCCAAGGCAAGTTTTGGGGCTTCAAGCCCAAGTTTTGACTAAGTCCATTGTAAAGACTCCATGATTTGTGGGCACGGAGCGTGAAGTGGTAATAGAGTCATAGGGTCGCCCGCCCTTACTTTTGTAAATGTAGTGTCAGTTTGAGAGATCTACCCATGGTCCGCAGACCATGGGGTTGTATAAATAGAGCGAGGCTCTAAGTGTAAAAAGGAGATCATCTGATCATCTAAGGATCTAAGAAATTGATGAAGTAGTGAGTTGAAGTGTAGAGCTGTGTCGTTGGGTCGTAGGGTAGGAGAAGGCTTTGCAGCTGAGTGCACAGAGGCCTAGTAGTCTGCAGTTGAGTGCGCAGACCCCTGCAGCTAAGTGCGCAGGGTAGGTTGAGTCTGTAACCATTTGAAACATTAATAAAGAGAAGTTTTACCATATTTCTATGTATATTTTCCTATTTTATGCATTAAAGTATATTGGGTATGAATTGCATGTTTACTATTTATTTACTACGCGAAATTATATAAATATGCTAAGTAAGCAAATATAATATAAGGTATCTGTTCATGCGAAGATAACTAACTATTATAAGAAGATAAGTAAGACCCACGGTGTGACTTAGGGAAATAATACAGATCACTGCTCCAGCAGCGCAGAAGCCCCTTAGCCCCTGGTTAGGGTTGTATGAAGACGAATATAACAGGGTGCGAAGGCCCCGTAGGTCAGGAAAGTACGCGAAGTAACCTGCACAAAGGTATTCATAGTTGGATTAAATCAAACCCTTAGACATCTCACGGGTGCAGAAACCTGGTTCCAGCATCCCCCGATACTGCTTCGGGTGAGACCTCAGTCTGCGCCCCATGGACTGTTGCCGAAAGGGCTAGTAGTACAGGGATTTGTTTGGCTAATTAACTCCGAACCTGGGTAAGGTCCCAACAAGCCAAAAAATGGTTCCGTTGTTGGGACCGGAATCTACATCGAGATGTCTGATGTCGTATCATTGGAATCCAACTAAGAAAGAAATTGAAGGTTGGTTGGACAGGAGGATTCACGAGTTTGCGGCACAAGAGAACAAGAACCTGCAACTATCAAAAGAAGAGTGGTTAGACTGTTACTTGTACACAGAGATCCACGAAATTTTCTTCGCATCTTTCCCTACTGAGTTGTACGAGTGGATCGCGAAGTTAGCAGATAGCTAAGGAAGGTGCAAGCTCGACATTCCTATTGTGTTGACCCCAGAATTAGTGCGTAGATTGGAAGAACCGGAGGATAAGATCGAGCGCGATGTTGATCACTGGGTTGATCGAATTTTAGGAGGATTCATTACTGAGTTTGTGGTAGATACTTCAGTTAGCTATAGTGAGGCAGAGCGATGCTTCCTTAAGGGATCGTGAGGTAAGTACATTAAGTCTCTAAACACTTAGATTAAAATACTACTGTGTGAAAAGAGGATTATGGGAATACATTGATGTTCGAGGCTACGCGAAGTGGGAAAATTTATAGAAACAAAGGTGGTACAGAACTAGAAATTAGCCCCTTGATTTCACCTCCACAAGGGGACGAGGAAGAGCTCACGAAGGTCTCACCAAGAAGTGCGATCAATTTGATAAGGCAGAGGATTCCACGCATACCACCTCCACCAACACCACCACCAGTTTCACTGCCTTCACCCCCATCTTCGTCCATACGACCTCTGCCACCACTGCAAGTCAAATATGGAAAGCGCGATAAAGTTGTCAGTGTTCAAGGGAGTAGGAAATGAAGATCCAGACCAGTTCTGGTTTGTGATAAAAGTTGTATGGGAAGCACAGGGAGTTATAGATGACAATATAAAGAAAGTAACATTGGTCAGCGCACTAAAGGATCATTGCACTGACCTGGTATATTAAGCATTATAATGACAATCTGAATGGGGGGATCGCAAACATCCAAAATGCGCTGAACATAGAATTTATCAGGTTGAAGTTAGAGGCGTAATCCATCATTGGGTTCAAGGAGATCATGATGCTACAAGGCAAGAACCCCTGGGAATTATATCAGAGATTGAAGTGCACAATTCGAGAAGCTAATATGACCTTGATAGATGGACAACGCCGCGAATGGTTTGTAGCATCATTAATGTCGCATTTAAGGAACACAATGTCACAACAAAGGTTAACAACTCAAGCAGAGGATTTGGAGATCACGATGAGGCTACATGAAACCTCGATACAGGATCCTAACCTAGGGGTTCAACATATCCATGCGTAGTTGAAAAACTTGTGCCTTGAGATGTAGAGTCTGAAATAGGACAGGACATCTCACCCGGAAGTGCGAAAAGAGGTATGGTGTGTTAAATGTAAAGGTCAGGGTCATGACAAGGACCACTGCCCAGTGTTCTCAAATTATCTCGTGGGAGGAGGACTGATGCCATTAAGATCGGAGGCCCAAGCAGGACCTAGTGTGGCACCTATGCTATGGTGCACGATTGGTCAAATAAGAGGAAAGCATTCTATGGACAACTGCCACTTGTTGCAGAAGTACACACAGAATTCCTAACAGTTTTTCTATAATTTCTGTAGATCAGTGGGACACGATGAGCACAGATGTATGAACTATGAACTGATGATGGATAAGACTCCCACCTACAGAGTTCAGGCCGAAATGCAGCCCCTTGACCAGAACGCAGGAGCGGTACGAACCAGATTTTAGGGGCGCGGATAAGGTCAAGGTGGAGGAGGACTTGGAAGAGGTCATGTGCAGCTGATATGTTACAATTGCAGGGGGCTAGGACATTATGCCCGTGATTGTATGAATCCAATGCATCCATCATGCCTGTATTGTACCTTGTTCGATCATGAGACAAAGGATTGTCCCACACTCATAGCGAGGCTACGGGACAAGGGAGTGCTCAAACCTCCCCCGATTCAGAACCTACAGATGATGAGGTTTGAGCCGCGCGAGGAAGAACCTAACGTGAACATTGTGCTCCGAAGTGGAATTACAACAGGGGATGATAAAGGAAAACAACCTGAAGATAGTACTTGGGCTAGCAAGGCTCCGATGAAAGAACTAGAGTTTTATTTGGAGCACGCTAAGGAAACCTTCATGGAAGCTAGGAAGAGCTTCGTTGATGCCTCCACTTCAGGAAGAAAAGACAGACCGAAGCTAGAAATGGACCCATCGATGCTCACGACGTTCCTAGAAACATGCATGAAGCTACTGCGTGACAACAAGGTTGTAAAGGGATTGCAGGAACTCATAAATGGATGCGCTGGGATCACACCAGGAGAACTGCGTGTAGTCTGCAAGATTGGAAAGCATGTGATGAGGATGGGAAGAGAAATGAGATTGACTGCATAGATTGGAGAATATGAGATGGACCAAGTGATTCTGGATTTAGGATCAGACGCGAACGTTCTGCCAAAGCAGACATGGGAGCGCATGGGAAGGCCTATGCTACAATGGTCTCCTATCCAACTGCAAATGGTGAACCAACAAAATATCATACCTATGGGGAGATTGCAGGGAATCACCATGGATATTGAAGGAGAAAGCACACTAGAAGACTTTTAAGTGATAGAGATTGTGGATGACAACAATCCCTACCCCACACTATTAGGAATATATTGGGCCACTGACATGAATTGGGTGATAAATCTGAAGAAGCGCAAAATGATTTTTGAGAAAAAGTATTTGCACGTATTCGTACCTTTGGAACCTGTAGAAGGATCATGCTACACGGAGCTAGTGCGTGACTTTGAAAGCGATGACGACTTGGAATGCATTTACATGATAACTGCATGAGAGCAAGACTGGGTAAATCCCATCACGGATGGAGGAATCTCATGGGAGCGCAAAATCTCCTGTACATCGGATTCCGATGAGGAAATAGAGTTATGGCAAAACCGGTTGCATGATGTGACCACGCTGAACTATAATATAATGACAAGATTGTTGCATTGCATATCAATGGAAGTAAGGGATCTACCTACTTATGATGGGTTAAGTGAGGTAGATGCTTTCTTGAACAGATTTGAAAGAGAAGTGTCAGAAGAACAACGTTTCAAGGCTTTGAAATGGTTACTGCATGCTACTCTCATGAGGTTGTCGGGTATGCACCAAAGAATCTTTGAGGATTGGCGCGAATGTAGGAGACTAATGCGCATGCAGTTTGGGAAGCCTCAGATGCATCTAAAAAACAAATATGACAGACGAAACAATCCGCGCGTGCATCTGTTCAGATGGATACAAGCATATTCTAAACAATCTGTGCAGATGCACATGGACTTCGCGTTCAGGAACCTGGTCAATAAGCAGTTGTTGACGAGGCAGTTGCGTGAATGGTCCCTCTAGTTGGAATGACAAAGGGTGGAAAGAACAAGTGCGTAGAATGTTACCAACGCAGAAGCCTTTAACGAAGTGTGCAAAGCACTGAATAAGGTATATAATGCACAGTGGAGTGATTGGGACATGCGCGTACCAGTAATTCTATGGGCTTATAGGACAACAAGCAAGAAACTGACGGAACAGAGACCTTTCCGGCTGCCCTATGGAGCAAATGTTGTCATCTTGATAGAGTATAATATGCCTAGTCCGTGTATAGCAGTGCCGGTAGATATGAGGGTTTGTGAAGCCTTGGAAGAAGGAATAGCATAGCTGACCGAAGCAAAATTCTTGGGACCTGAGGAAGAAATTCAACATGGTGATCTCAGGCTCCAAGAACTCATGAAAGAAAGGGTACGATTAAGGGAGAAAAGTGCTCTGATAGAAGCGAAAGTCAAGAAGCTTGAGGAGGAAATAAAGAAGGATTTTCTTGATAAGAAAATAATGGTGATAAAACAGGGTGCGCACGATTACGTTGACGAATCTGGGGACTACCGCCGATAGTTGATCAGTTTGGTGCCTTGGATTGCACCATATATTACTAGAAGGATCGCCCATGATGGTGCAATAAAGATGCTGAAGTGCGCGACACAGACAGTAAAACCAAAAGACGGATTTGTTTCAGGAGAAGTGATGGATGATCAGTTGGAACCCTATACAGGTGTGTTAGGAGCATCTATACCAGTGAAGAACTCCTTTCGTTTCACGTGAAAAGGTTTTTGGTAAGCCTAGCTACGGCATTTTAAAGATCTTGAGGTATACAGTTTGGCTAAAGATAACTTCAAGCTGTAAGGTTTGTTTTTTTTTTTGTATGTCCGTGTTGGGTTTTGTGGTTTTTGTTCTATAGGAAAAAAAAGAGCTTTTTCAAGTAAGCACGCACCCCAAAGCTTCAGTGACTTAAAAAAAAAAAAAACCCTTCTTCTTTTCCAAAAATTACTAACACTTTAAACTAGCTCACTTGGTCTAAAGTTACTTTATGAGAATAGAGGTCTTGAGTTCAAGTCTTTCCTTTTATTGAGTTACTTTTTCAAAAAACACATGTAACTTATGTTTTAAAATTACTTTATGTAAAAGTGTTCTCACCCATTATAAAAGGTGAGTCACTTATAATTCTAAAGTTTCTTTATCTTTTATTTAAGTTAAAATTTAGTGGGTAGTGTATAAAGTACCATTGTAAAAGTGACTTTCACTTATTTATAAAAGTGAGTCACATAATTTTTTTTTTAAGTGAGCTAATTAGATTAAGTTTGGAAAGGGGCGGATTTTTTTTTAAATATAACATTATCATTCAATTCCACACATTCACGCACTTCATCGGCATCTTCAACAACTTTTCTTCAAAAAGCCATAACTTGTTCATCCGTAAGCCATTTTTAGAGCTGTTTTTTTCTTATCAGCCTAATTTTTCGATATCTTTCCATTGAAACACTTAGTTTCAACATCTACAGCTTCAGTTTCTATTAAAATTGAAAGTCCATGCCAAGTTATTCTTGACAGCACCAACTATTTCCAATGTTCCAATGGTGGTCCTATATTGTGGATTTACTTAGAAGTAAAGATCTTTACAGAATAGCCTCACGCCAAGAAACCAAGCCTCAAGATGAAGATAAGGTAGCCCAATGGGAAAATAGGCAAGATCAAGCACGTGGGTTAATAGGGATGTCTATTTCTCCAGACCTTAGATTCCATATCGCAGAACTTGATACTCCTAATGAAGCAATGAAACAACTCACTAAAGTTTTTGGAATTAAAAATAAAATTAGAGCCCATCAACTCAAAAATGAGTTACTTACATTGGAGCCCAATAATTTTTCTCCCATTGAAGATTTTTTGTCAAAGTTAAATACCCTTAGACTTCTCTTGGAAGGTGTTAAGGTTGAGAAAGAAGATGGTAGCCTCATCTATTCCATTCTTACTAAGTTGGGATCAGCCTACTCTGTGTTTGTTTCCACATTCCATTCTACTAGAGAAGCCTTTATTTCTCAAGGACATGACTACAACTTCCCCTCTTTTGATGCCTTTTGTGATTCTTTAGTAAGAGAACAAGAAAAGCTTTTATATCTTGGTTTTTTTAGTATTGGAAACTCTTCTAAGAAAGACTTAGCCGCCCAGCAACAACGAAATTCAAAGAATCCGAAGAAGCAGTGTCCTAAAAAGAATGGTCATAAACCAAATAAGGGTCCTAAGCAATTTCAGTCTCACAATGAAAAATCATTTCAACAAAATGATAAGGCAAATAAAAACAAAAGGAAGAAGACTGATAGATATTGCCACTTTTATAATCGAGATGGCCACTTAAAATCCAAATGCTTTAAGAAGATGGAAGCCTTAGAAGCAGCAATGAGGAAGCATAACATCCATTTGGAGCACTCTTCAACTTCAACTTCATCTTCAGGAATAACACTTTCTGCATGTGATTGTCAAGCATCTCCGTTTGGTTATGCACTAAATGTATTTTCTTTTTCTCATTCTCATGAGTGGCTGATTAATTCTGGAGCTTCTTATCACATGGCCAAAAACAAAGCCATGTTTTATTCTTTAAATGATTGTAACACCAAAAATATATGTGTTGGTAATGATAGATCTCTTAGTGTTGTAGGGACTAGAACTGTTCATCTAAACAATGGTCAATTTAATGATGTATTATGTGTTCCAACCTTATCCTGCAACCTTCTATCTGTATATCAAATAACTCATTCAGGTGAAGGTAAAATCATTGAATTTTCACCTCACGATGTTGTAATTAAGGACCTAAGAGATCCTAAACAGATTTTAGCTACTGACATTGCTGATGATGCTACAAGATTGTATAAGTTTAACAACTTTGGGTCATCAAATCTTCTCTCGGTATTTGTTTCTCATAATGATGAAGTGAGCAAACTTTGGCATGAACGATTTGGTCACTTAAACTATCGCTCCCTTCAAAATCTATGTAAAGAAAATATGGTGATAGGTCTTCCAATGGTATCTTGCAGAGATGGTGTTTGTTCTGGATGTTTACTCAGAAAACATCATCGAGATAGTTTTGAAAAGTGTGCCTCTTGGCATCCCTCAACCCCTTCGCAGCTTGTGCATATTGATTTATGTGGTCCACTTCTAGTTGTTTCATTCTCTGGCTACAAGTATTTCTTAACTTTCGTTGATGATTTCTCCAGACACACTTGGGTATACTTCTTAAAACTCAAAAGTGAAGTATTTAACATGTTCTTGGTCTTTAAGGCCTTTGTTGAAAAACAATCTAGACATCAAATTATTAAACTAAGATCTGATAATGGCGGAGAATATGTTAACAACAAATTCATCAACTTTTGCACTGAGAATGGAATTCAAATGCAACATATTGTTCCATATACTCCACAACAAAATGGTGTAGCTGAAAAGAAGAATCACATCTTAAAGAAAATGGCTAATTGTATGCTTCAATCTAAAGGACTTAATCTTAATTTTTGGGCAGAAGCAATTAACTGTGCAAATTACATAGTAAATCGCACTTCTACTAAGGTTTTAAAGAATATCACTCTAGAAGAAGCATGGAGCTCAATTAAACCAGATGTAAGTCACTTTTGTGTTTTTGGAAGTGAAGCATGGGCCCATATTCTAGATGAGAAATATAAAGCTTTAGAACCTAAGAGTGAAAAATGTGTTTTTGTTGGATATTCTGAAGATGTCAGAGAATTTAGACTTATTCCACTTAAGTCCAAAAATGTTATTATTAGAAGAGATGTAAAGTTTGCTGAAAATATATTGGCCTACGAGCCTAGTTCGGCGGATGTGCCACCTCTCTCTATCCCTTCTACTTCTG
This sequence comes from Pinus tabuliformis, assembly GCA_031772625.1. Taxonomy (NCBI): domain Eukaryota; kingdom Viridiplantae; phylum Streptophyta; class Pinopsida; order Pinales; family Pinaceae; genus Pinus; species Pinus tabuliformis. Next base: position 970,606,568 of record CM062813.1, on the reverse strand, counting down.
AAAATATTTCTTCTTCAGAGGATGATAGCGAGGATGACAATCCTCCCCCACCTTCTCAGGATCCTCCGTCAACTCCTCAGCTTCCAAAATGGGTCTGTGCTACTCGGGATGCAGCAAGTGCTCTTGTTGGTGATCCTACAGATCAGCGACGTACATGTTCTGAGTTTGATAGAGCTTCTTCTTTACTGGCTCAAGCTTCGGCGAATTATGATCTTGACACATTTGCAGAAGCTTCAGACCATCCAGATTGGGACACAACTATGAATGAAGAATATCGTTCATTATTGGAAAATGATACATGGGATCTTGTTCCTCTTCCAAAGGGATGAAAACTTGTTAGATGCAAATGGGTTTACAGAACCAAGTATGGACCAGATGGAAAAATTGATAAACATAAAGCTCGTCTTGTTGCTAAGGGTTTTTCACAAGTTGAAAGCATTGACTATACTGAAACCTTCTCCCCTGTTGCCAAAATTAACTCTATATGTCTTGTTCTTTCCCTTGCTGCCTCTTTCAAATGGGAATTCCATCCGATGGATGTTAAATCTGCCTTCTTGCATGGGGACTTGCATGAAGAAATCTACATGGAACAACCTACTGGCTTTATACAAACAGACTCCAGCCTTGTATGTTGGCTTAAGAAATCCATTTATGGTCTCAAGCAAGCCCCTCGGGCTTGGTATGCCAAAATGGATAGCTTTCTTTTAGAAACTGGCTTTTCTATGTGTCATTCTGATAATACTGTCTACAGCAAGAAAGTGGGCAAGTCTTATCATTCTTGTTCTTTATGTTAATGATCTTATCCTTACTGGTAGTGATCCCAACCTTATAAACCGTGTGAAGTCCATCCTTAAAAAGAAGTTTGAAATGACAGACTTAGGACACTTGCATTATTTTCTTGGTCTTCAAGTCTTGCAATCCAAGGAAGGTATTTCTGTTTCCCAGTCCAAGTATGCCTGTGATCTTCTATGTCATTTTCACATGTAAGACTGTAAGTCAGCCCTTCTCCCTTTCAGTTTGGAGCCAAACTTTCATTCATTTGTACTTCCTCTAAATTTGATGCTACCTTATACCATCAACTTGTAGGAAAAATTTTGTATCTGACCCATACTCGTCTTGACCTTTCCTTTGTTGTTGGATTTATTGCTCGGTTTATGAAAAACCCACATGAAAGTCATTGGAAAGCAGCTAAAAGAATAATTCGTTATGTTCGAGGTATAGTTCAGTTTGGGATTCATTACAGTGCAGAATCATCTCCTCTATTAGTTGGTTTCACTGATTCTCATTGGGCTGGTGACTCTGATGATCGGAAGTCCACTTCAAGTTATGTGTTCACTCTTGGTTCAGGACCTATTACATGGGCTTGCAAGAAACAAAGTGCCATTTCTCTTTCTTCAGCAGAAGTAGAGTATCGTGGTGTCGTATAAGCTAGTAAGGAAGCCATGTGGCTTCGTCAAATCCTGTCAGAGTTTGGCTTTCAGCAGCAGCATCCGACTACACTTTGGTGTGATAATCAAAGTGTCATTCAACTATGCAAAGATCCAGTCCAACATCAACACAGCAAACACATTGAACTGCACATTCACTTCATCAGAAAGCTCATTCATGACCATGTTCTTTAAGTGCAATATTGTTCAAAAGATGATCAAGTTGTAGACATCTTTACAAAGGCTCTCACAGAGGCGAAATTTACTAAACTTCGATTTATGGTTGGAGTTCAGGAAGTTGTCACTAAGGGGGGATAGGCTCTAGTGCCTCATTCCTTCTCTTAGTGTGTCATATTTGTACATCTTTCAATTCTATCCCAAGTTGTTCTTAAGGGGGGATGTTAAGATATTTTGACACATAGGAAATAGTTAAGTATAACTTGGTCTAGTGTAGAGTTAGGTAAAGTGTGTTTACTATGTACTTTTTTAACTTACAATCCGGCGGTCATAATATGTTCTAGACATGAAATGATCTGATGGTTCATTCTCTCCTCAGTATTACCGACACTTGATCCATGGCTTAACACTCGATTGGTCCATGATCTCTATTTAAAGAGCATGGAGGGTCGTTTGTAAGGTAACTGTTCATGAGAGAAACTTATGTAAATTTTCATTCTTTTATTAACAAATTGCTTGAAGTGGCAGCATTGGCTCAAGCTATGGACTGTTTCCCTCTTTGAGGATTTTAACCACATCAAGAATACTAGTGTATTGATCTGTGATCTGTTTGTGAACGGTGTCCTTTGGTGTTCTGTCTAAGGAACTTACCTTGTAAATTCCTACAAAATTTGTGTCTAAGGGAAATTATGTTCTCATCTTGCAGTTATAACAGACCCCCACATAGTTTGTTAATAAGGTGAGCAGAGAGCATTGAAGAGGCTATCTGCATCATACCTTTGTCTACCAATGTGTTGAAAAGAACTTCTTTGCATTACTTCTTCCAATGGATATCTAAGATGGGTTGAGTTAGGCTTGGTTGGGAGGCACTAGCGGAGGCAAAGTTGGGGGAAGGAGTGATTATCAGACCCACGAGGGAGGGGAGACGGACATAATGGAAGAGGTCATGGACATTGGTGGAAGGGACACAAGAGGAGTCTTCAAAGTCAAAATAATCACACCCACTTTCTCTCATAGCTTCTAAAAGTTGCCTCTTCTTTGCAATTTCTTTTTTTATTGATTTTTCCCTAGCCTTCTCCTTTGCAAATGTCCCAACCCTAATATCCCCTACCACTTCCTTTGGTGCATCACATGGGGTTACATGGCCTTTTATATTAGCCAAGTGTTGTTTCAATCTATAAATAACCCCACCAACCCTCCAAATCATTGGGTGTTTCCAATATTTCTAAATCATATTGCCATCAATAACATCACAATGAACCTATGCAACATCTTTGGCTCTTGAGGGCATGATGGATGATAAAATTTGAACGTAAAACAATTTGCAAATTGACAAAAAAATGCAACTAATTACTATTGAAGCCCTATGATAAATTTAAAAAAAAAAAAAAAAAAAAAAAAATACAAATTTAACCTACAAAGAGGGACTGATTTTTAATTGAAAGAGAAAAAAAAATTAAAAACAAGAATAGCAATCAAATCTGCAATTTCAGAGGATAGAAAACACAACCAGGAATGAATACTAGTTGCCAAAGCCTCCTCTCAAAGATGTCAACTCCACTAAATAGCTCCAAACCAAATTCAAGATGCCAAACTTCTTGTTGTTAAACTATTGCTACAAAATCCATTACTGTTGTACAATTCTCCAAGCTCACATATGCTCACAAATATCAATATGTGAGGTGCGAGGCAAATAGAAAGGGGAGAGTTGGTTTTATAGCCAAGAGGGGTCGTTTCCGAAGGGACACAAACCCTAGTTTCCTCCAAAACCACATCAAAACCCAACAGAAACCACCATTGTGGGTACTACCCATGTGAAAGTTGGTTGGCCAATTATTGTCAAAACTAGCCAGTTAGGGGTAGTTTGTATTGGTTAGGTATTGTTACCGCTCAAACTAGCAGGGGTCCTAGAAGGGGATCTTACAGAGAAACTGCTAGGTCAAGGGGCAAAAAATGGAACGATAGCCCATTGTCACGTTAGCTAAGGCTCCCTACTCTTTACGGACTTTCACCAATGGGAGTCTCCGTATGAGAGGAATCACAAGAATAGATGGATCAATAATAAGATATGGGGTGATTCCTAAAGCCTAATCACAAAAGAGGCTCAAATAATTAAATTTCTTGCTTTGAAAGAAAGGTGATTAGCTCTCTACAAAGGGCTATGAGGATACCTAGACCTAGGGTTGGATAATATCATTTAACAAGAGTATCTTAGACCTAAGAATCCTAAAGGAGAAATGGCTTCTATGTGACCTGTGTGAGTTACAAAGTTGTGGGACCACAAAAAACTCAAGTGGGCCCAAACTAGGTCAAGAATATGGAGTTGATCAATACTAGAGGGGCTTGACCTATTTAGGGAGGAGAATAGGATCAAAGGACAAATTTTCTTTTGAATTACGAATGTAATGACCTAAGTGAGGATACTAACCCAAATCAATCTAGGGAAAGAAATGGTCTTATGGCTAGATCTTGCTATATCTTGGGATTCTGCCAACGGATTTGCCTTGAACTTGGAGGATCTCTTGAGAAAACCCCAGCGTAGTAGTGGACCAATATTCAAGGGTATGCCCTAGGTGACCTACTAGGGTTAGGCCTAGAAATAGGGAAAAAGGCGAGAAAATTCTTAGATTGAGGGACCACCAAGAGGCTAAATCAGTGTGGGGAGAGATGGAGTCAAGGTAATTTTGAAATTTGGAGAGGCTTTTACCCAATCAAGGAGTCCTTACGCAACTTCACATGGCAAATTAGGGCATGAACTCGACCACCAAAGGATTTTATACTTCGATGTGCAAGAATTAATGACTTATCAAGGTATATTCAATGAAATTAAACCTCTAGGAACATTCATTCATTATACATGAGACATGTAACATATGCAACATTTCAAAAGTCCAAAATTTCCACAATCTCACATAGAATAGGGAAAATTTCAGATCTAGAGAACGAAAATCCCATACATTATTCATATGAAAAGATAAATGTAAATAATAGAAATGAAAAAGAGCACTTACATGTACAATGAATATATCCAATCATCAATTCAAGACAAATTTGAAGCTCCAAGAGTAAGAAAATAGCATCGAAACATAAAAATTCATCCATGAAACCAAACTTGTCCTCCAAAAGGGAATGTGAAATTCTCACAAAATCTCCTAATCCAATCCAATTGATGATGAGAGAAATGAATCATCCTCTCATCTATTTATACAATCCCATAGGGGATTCGAATGCCCTAATTTGCTTAATTTAGCCCCAAATAATAATGTACAATAATGATATGCCTTGGTGACAAGCCCACCAAGATAGCTCCAAAATATAACGATGAGCCTCTCAAGAGGAAAAAATAGTAAACATGATGAGTCATTGGACCATTGAGAAGGTCTAGTGGAGTCCAAAGTGTGCCAAGTTGAGATAATAGGCTCCAAACACAGTGATCAAGGGGTTTGCCCCTTGATATCCAAGCAAATCACATATGGTGTCCCCAAGTGGGTGTGGGGGCACAATGACATCCTCATGGGTTGCCAAGTGAATCGACAATGTTTGTAAACCATCTGTAAGGGCTAGAATGATGACATAAGCCCTCTCTTTGTCTCTCATAGTGAGGCATATTCTCATCTGGGCCCTGGAACGTCTGCGAAATGTATGGTACAACTGCGAAGCCGGTTGGGCATGGTGATCCAGGTGCATCATCCCCATTCAAAAGGTGTAACACGAATAATCAATGAATGGTGATGGGGATCCATGAAGTTCTCTCTGTTATGGTGGAGGCTCATGGCTCTCAATGGTGACCCTCTGGATGGCTTGGACCCTATATAGGGAGACCAAATCCAAAATGGACACACACATACAATCCTGCATAAGATCCAATGCGCCCCCTTGCCTTCCATTACAACAAATCATGAGAGCACTTGACTAAAAGAGCTTACAAATCATGGAATCAAATGGACATTTCATGGTGGCCGCATTACCTTCCGTAGTGGGTTTTAGCGTGTACAGGTGTCTCCAAGCTCAATAAGGGGGCTAACCAAGGACCTTATTAGGTGGGTTCTATTTCTAAAGGGGATGACATGTCCATGGTACATCCATCAAGTGGTAGGTGGCATGTGATATAATGATGGAATGGAGTGGAGATCGGGGAAAAAATCCAAGCCACAAGCCATGGTACAAGGGTAGCTATAATAGGGGAATTCCATACTTAGATATATGAGTGAAGAGGTGAGAAATCGTGGTACATGAGTTACCCCGACCTTTGCTTTTCCACCCTTCTTCATATGTCTTTTGTCTTTGATTGATTTTTCTTCATAATTACTCCGGGCTCCAGGGGATGAGAGCATGTTGTGTAGGATGCAAAATTAGATACCCCATTTACGGTGGGGCAGTTCATTGCCCACCAAGGGTTGGGACAATCATGGGTCTTGTTGTCGCACAAAATGTCTAGGAACCGCGACAACGCTTAGAGTAAGGGATGTCACTCTTATCCTTACTCACTTCATTTAGACTCTCTCCTAGACAAGTCAAGGGGTTAGTCCCTAGGGTGTGTTAGCGCTTGAGATTTCACCTAGGCTGAGATAGACAAATCTCAAGGCTACATCAAACCATTACACCTCGTAGCTAGCCCTACGAGGAAGGAGAAGGCTCTCTCCGGTCAGACTCAAGGTATTTCTCAATGGGGTGAGCTGACCAATTAGGAACACTGATATTAGGCTAGTAAACTGATAAGGAGGGTTGATTTAAAGTTTTTGGGGTTTTTGGTGGCAATTGGAGGGAGTGCAATTCAGGGTGCGGGGATTGAGCTCAGTTTTTGCAGGTGGGTCTTTGGGGCAAGGTAGGAGTTTGTGCTGATGCCTTTAGCTGAGATGGATGATCAAGGAAGAAAAAAGAGAAGCTAAAGAGGGCAAACAATGACTTTGAATCCTCTCTAGACAGTGGAAAACATAAACATTAAACAAATTTGAAAGCTGAGCATGGCAAGCATGAATTCAAACTTTATCACTTCATTTGTTTAATTAGCAGCAGTAAAGAAAGGGATGGAACACATAAACACACTTACAATTACAATAAGAGAACACACCATCAACACAAAAGTCCACAAGAATCCCAATGATGTCTGCAAAACCCTGGTCTTCCTTTTCCTCAAATTGCAGAGATACCAGTAAAATATACAATAGGAGCTTCTCCCTCAAGAGTCCAACCTCTCCAACCCTGAAAATGATTGAGAAAATAGATAATATAGGCAAGCCAACCTCTTTCCCCACCTCTAGGGGTCGAGCTCAGCTTCCTAGGAGCCGTTTCAACTAATTCTAAACTGAGCACTAGATAATAGGCAGTCAAAACAACTTGCCTCTAAAACTTAGGTAACCCATCCATGCATTTAATATTCACTATTTACATCAAAGAAACTTCTAGAAGTGTTAAAGGAGAATAAATGTATCCATGTGCCATGAAAATTACCCAACAATCCATCATTTACATGCATTAAGAGTCAACCAAAGTAAAAACAGTGTTTTGCAGGCCGAAATAGTCAAAATGGTGAAATTTCCCTGAGTGGTCGCGCCCCTCCCTTGGAGTGGTCGCTCACATTGGAAGCTATGTTTGAGGGCCTTCCTGGTGTCCAAATCCGGTGCAAGATAGCTTTTTGGAAAGGTCTATGAGTCTACTTTCCAACCCCACTGGAATTTCTGAATTTGGAGTTGATTTGACCCCTCAAAAGTCATTTCTCCCAAGGCAGCTTTCTGTAACTCAAAAAAGGGGCAGAAAGTCAAAATTTGCATGTATTTTGAGCTTTTGGAAGTCCAAATCTCCATAAAATTTGAATTCCATCCATAGGCAAGTGTATTTTTGCATGAAAATTCCAAAAATGTAGAGTTTTCCCCGTTCTGAGCTGTCCCCACGAGTGGTCGCGCACGGGGTGAGACCACTCCAACGGCCAAAACCTGTAAAATTCTCAAAAATGCCCAAAATGACTCAAAACTCTCAAAATTTCTTGATTTTGCTGCTAGGAGGAGGCTAATGAGTATCATGGTGAGTGAGAGAAGCCTCGGCCAAGATACGGAGTGGATTGGCCTTCTTCTTCTTCCCGAGAGCTTCGGTCAACCTTCTTTGGAATATTTTCATCTTTTCCTTGCAAACATGCATCCTTCCTCTCTTTTATGATGACCACCTTTGCCTCCCCTACGAGGCCTCCGCTGTACCTCAACCTCTGTGGAAGAAGACCGGTCATCACCTTGCTCATAGGTTTCAGTGGTTGACATGGTGCTTTTGAGCAAAGTGGAGAAAATAGATAAAGTAAATTGCTGCCCTTGCCTGCAAAAATACTGAGTTGTATGTTGTTTTCAAGGGGAAAAAATCATAAGGGAAATGTTAGGGGAGGGATTTTATCATAAGGAATGGCAAAATATATAAAAACAGGGAACTTTTAAGGAATAATTCACACAATGTCAAACATGTTATCCTATCTCTCATCATCGGGAAATCATTTGCAAAGAAATATCTTTATTAGGGAAGACATGTAATAGGGTCACCAAGGGAAAGGACAATACAATTTTCAACAGGGGGTAAAGGATAGCATGATTACAGGGGTATAGGGCAACAATGATAACTAGCATCAACAGCTTGCTTTTTAATTATGTCCTTTGACTGTACATTTTGAAGCATACTCTGTTTTTCCAAGGGACTGATATGCTTTTGATGCTAAGGGGCAATAAGGGATTAATTTGCATTTGTCATAAGGGGAGGGGAAAGGCTTTATTTGACAGATTCAAAGAGAAAGGAGATGTATTGCATCTAGGGGAATAGAAGGAAAAAAGATACATAGGTTTGGGCCTAGAAACACAGCAATCTTCCTTTACAAACAATATTTCAAGGCAACCTGTCCTTTAACAAATAGGTACAGCTGTATTTACTTTGTTTTTGTTATGAATAACAGCCTCCTTTTCACTGTTTTTATGAGGACTATACACAGCAATAAGTTTCTTTTGTCTTTGCAATAACTTGGCTACACATAGTAATTTTTTTCTCTGTTTTTTGTCTTTTTGTTTTATTATTGCAATTGCTCTTTCATTTTCACATCACTATTTGATCTTTGCTGTGGTTTTACATATTTTTATAATGATATTGCTGTGGGGAATGAATTAGGGTTTTGGGACAGATTTGTATAGAGGGTTTAGGGTTTAGGGATGCATATGAGAGGGATTAGGGTTTTAGGTGTAGGGAATGGGGAATTGAGATTCATTCTTTGCAAATGAGATGAGATTGAGACACATGATGACAAGTGTAAATCTAATAGGAGTAATGGAGGGAATAAAAAGGAATTAAAAACCTTGAAATCAAACATAACCCTAGCAAAATTGCCTACAAGAACAAGCAATCACTTAACCTATTTCTCTTCATAATTTTGATGATAAAAATGCACAAACACAAGCTCATCATCCTTATTTTCAACATTCAAAACATTTGAGAGGCCTACCTCGAGCAATTTACAAGTCACAAGGCAATTTGAGTGAGTTTGGGCCGGTTCTGCAAGTTACAGCTCGAGTGGTCACGCGCAGGGTTGGAGTGGTCGCGCGCAGCTCGAGTGGTCGCGCCAGTGTAAAATTTGCACTGCGGAGGAGGGCTCGAGTGGTCGCGCACCGCCCAGGTGGTCGCGCACCCTGCTCGAGTGGTCGCGCACCGCCCAGGTGGTCGCGCACCCTGCCCGAGTGGTCGCGCACCAGAGAAACTCTCCAATTTCACTGCAATTCGACCTCCTTCACTATTTTCGCCCTCTTTCTCCTCTTTGTTAGCTCATAGAGGCATAATGAAATGTTTAGAGGGAAATTTAGCTCTTGTAGGTTGAATTTGAAAAAATTAAATCACAAAACCCACTCTCTAATGTTCTATTTTGACATTCACTTTTAACACTGCTTTTTGAGTTGCTTTGTCCTGAATTTAGCTTTTGAGGTGCTTTAACTTCATTCTTTTTGCAGGTTGACCATCTGATGGACTCTGGCGAGGAGACCAGGGTTATTTTCGGCATTTTGAAGACTTTTGAAATTTTCCTTATTTTTTACAAATATTACATGACCTTGGGTTTAAAAACAGGGTTTTTAAACCCAAGGTATAAATGATCCGTACCTGATGAAAAATATCAATGGAACATATGTACATACCTCCTTCTGGCTTGCTGGGCACTCATGGACCTTTGACTCATGACCTTGCAGTGATTTTTGACCAAAACCCTAGACCTAAGACTTGGGACTTCAAGACAAAACAAAACAAGTATGACACAAGCTTAATACCTGACATGACCTGATCCAGCAAAGCCAAGAAGGGGACAAGGACCAGCTCCTCCATCAGTTTTATGGCATGCCTAACGGGATGCAAAACTGATACTGATGAGACACCTACCTATGCACATGCAAAGAGCTTTTGATCACCGATGGAGGGCTCAAGACCGACACTAACATTGGCTCCAATGGGGATGGTAGCTCCTTGGAGGTGCCAAGAACCTTAGACCTCTGGGAGAGCAGACCAGTGCCTTATTTATTGGGCAATGGAGTCAAAAACTCAAGCTGAAATGCATGACTGAAAACAGAGGACTTAACAACACAAATTGACTCTCACTCAACTAAAAACTGACTCGATACTTAAACACAACCGACAAACTGAAAATGATGCTCAAAGTGGAGCTTATTCATCACAACCTACTCTAACAGTTTCATTCATCACCTGATCAAGTGAAATGAAACAACCAATGCAACCAAGTAAGTATCCCGTCTGCTGTTCGAATTCTCCACAAGTGCTCGTTAATGAACAACAAGAGAGAACTACTGAAAGGCAACTCTGATGGCAACTTAGAAACAGATCCGTTGAATGATACGAACTCTCTATCCGCCTCCAAAAACACTGCATAAGGATCTTGAAATTCAAGCTCACTGGAACTTAGCTCATCCAATGGATTACTTCTCTTTTCCTCATACCATGCATGCAAACTTTGATCTGAGCCTTGTGACGAGACGTCTGCTGAAAATGACAAAGAAACCGGCTGCCGGATCAAATTCATATCAGCACATTTTTCAAGCTCACATGTAGTCAATGGAGATAGATTTTGACTGCAAAACTCATCCAAAACATCAGCTATGGGATCATGAAAAACTTGAAAAGACTGCTGCAATGTATCCATTGAAGATGTATGACATCCTTCTAGCTGTTCATCTTTTTCTTGAGAGATTTTACGAAGATTCTGCCTTATAAACTGAAATGCTTCGAAACAAAAGGGTATAGAATCTTCCTGCATCATCACATCATGTATTTCATCTTCCACAACTTCATCTATAATCTGACCTTCATCCTCAACATTAAAACTGAGTGATTGTTGATTTGTTATAGGCTTTTCATTTGAAGATGTACTATGCAATCGACCCTTCAAAAACTGAAATGATTCAAAACAGAATGGTACGGAGTCACCTTGAATCATTAAATCAGCTGCAATTTGACAATCAATGGCTTTCGGGGGTTGCAAATCTGAATATGAGAAGTCTTGAACAAAATTTTCATTGCCCTCAAGATGATCTAAATCAAGACTTGTTGACATTTGATTTCTGATTGCATGGTAGTTATCTCTGATGAACTGACATGAATCAAAACAAAAAGGCAAAGATCCTTCACTTACTTCAAAATTTGATGCACTTTCCTCGTCACTGTCATAGCTGATATGTGATGGTTGATCATTGTATTCGAGCTGCTGAAAATGAACTTCTTCCTCCCACAAACGAGCTGCTGATTTGTCTGCAAGATTAGCTTCTGTTTGGAGAACATAATCATCATCATACTGATCATAATGAGGCAAATCATCATCAAACATATACATCATATCAACAGCTCTCTCTTCTCCTAGATGATCTACAAAACAATCACTATGAGTGCGATGACAACTAGGATGGGAAACAAAATGTTTTGGATCAGCAACTTGTTCTTCTTCAATCAGCGAGCCATGAACATCATAATCATTTCTTGTGTTGATCTTGTCCATCATATCTTCTACTGCACTTACCAAAACGTCAAGCTTTACCTCTAGAGATTCGGCCGGATCTATGTTTTTCATCTCTTCTTCCTTCATCCTTGCCCTTCGGATCAACAGATGAGCCTCTACACTTACTGCACTGTTTTGCATCTCGTGAAGTGTTGCAATATTCCTTTCTCTCAGCTGAAACTCCATCTCCGGATCAAAGGCACCCGGATAGTGCAAGAGAGCAGATCTAGGAGTAGGCCTTATATCAGCCGGCATCGAATAATAAACTTGGTTAAATCTGGCTGAAAACTGTTGTACTGTCTCCCCAGGCAATCTTTTCAGCTGGTTATACTCTTCTACAATCAAGAAAAGGTTCTGCCCGATCATCCACCTATCGAGAAAAACTTTGACGAACTGCTGGAAATCTGAGATGCTTGCATCAGGCAGGGTTTTGAACCAACTCTTAACTTCAGCTTGCAAAGAAAGAGCAAAAAGCCTCATACTAACATCTTCATCATCGACTTCAAAAAGGTCAAGAAATAACTCAAAATTCTGCACATGTTGCTCAGCGTTGACATTCTTACATTCACCATCAAACCTCGGCAAGTATAGATCATAGCTTTTGGGGAAAGCATGAAGAACAGAAGGTAAAACAAGAGGTTTATACCGATCTGGAATTTTACAAGGTGTAGGGTTATGTACAGCAGATATAGAATCGGTCTTGGTCTCTTGGGGCTCATCAATTTGAAGATGGTCATCACAAAATTCGGAAAAAGGATCTTGATCAAGCTCAAAGGTATGCAAATCTTTGGTATTCACAATCTTCAAAGGGAAAGAATCAACTGCAGGCCGAGGATCTCTTCTCAAATACAATATGCTTTGCAAAGCCTTCTTGACATTCTTGGGAAAAGAGAAGAAATAATTTATGACAAAGAACAAAATGTCTTGGATAAAATTCCAACTTGAGTACCTGATCTTGCCATATTCTCCTTTCATGTTTCTGCTGGTCGGGATCATCCTCCAGTGGAGTCTTTGGATCTGATCTTCAAAACTGATTTAGAGTCGCCAAGTGAATGATTTCAGCCTTGTCAGTGTCTGATCGTTGTTCACCATCAACAATCAGATCTGAACTTGATACATGTACTGGGGTAAAATGCAACCGAAGTGTTGTTTTCACAAGCCCACGGAGATTGACTGAAGCGGCGTTTATCTACTAACGCTGATGTAAAACAAGAGCGTTTTCGAAGGCTCCTGGCGTAACTTCAGGCTCCGTCTAAGACTTATGAAACAAACACATCAACCCACAAACAAGTTTGTTCTTCCCCAGTATGGTCGCCACTATGTTAGCGCTTGAGATTTCACCTAGGCTGAGATAGACAAATCTCAAGGCTACATCAAACCATTACACCTCGTAGCTAGCCCTACGAGGAAGGAGAAGGCTCTCTCCGGTCAGACTCAAGGTATTTCTCAATGGGGTGAGCTAACCAATTAGGAACACTGATATTAGGCTAGTAAACTGATAAGGAGGGTTGATTTAAAGTTTTTGGGGTTTTTGGTGGCAATTGGAGGGAGTGCAATTCAAGGTGCGGGGATTGAGCTCAGTTTTTGCAGGTGGGTCTTTGGGGCAAGGTAGGAGTTTGTGCTGATGCCTTTAGCTGAGATGGATGATCAAGGAAGAAAAAAGAGAAGCTAAAGAGGGCAAACAATGACTTTGAATCCTCTCTAGACAGTGGAAAACATAAACATTAAACAAATTTGAAAGCTGAGCATGGCAAGCATGAATTCAAACTTTATCACTTCATTTGTTTAATTAGCAGCAGTAAAGAAAGGGATGGAACACATAAACACACTTACAATTACAATAATAGAACACACCATCAACACAAAAGTCCACAAGAATCCCAATGATGTCTTCAAAACCCTGGTCTTCCTTTTCCTCAAATTGCAGAGATACCAGTAAAATATACAATAGGAGCTTCTCCCTCAAGAGTCCAACCTCTCCAACCCTGAAAATGATTAGGAAAATACATAATATAGGCAAGCCAACCTCTTTCCCCACCTCTAGGGGTCGAACTCAGCTTCCTAGGAGCCGTTTCAACTAATTCTAAACTGAGCACTAGATAATAGGCAGTCAAAACAACTTGCCTCTAAAACTTAAGTAACCCATCCATGCATTTAATATTCACTATTTACATCAAAGAAACTTCTAGAAGTGTTAAAGGAGAGTAAATGTATCCATGTGCCATGAAAATTACCCAACAATCCATCATTTACATGCATTAAGAGTCAACCAAAGTAAAAACAGTGTTTTGCAGGCCGAAATAGTCAAAATGGTGAAATTTCCCTGAGTGGTCGCGCCCCTCCCTTGGAGTGGTTGCGCACATTGGCAGCTGTGTTTGAGGGACTTCCTGGTGTCCAAATCAAGTGCAAGATAGCTTGTTGGAAAGGTCTATGAGTCTACTTTCCAACCCCACTGGAATTTCTGAATTTGGAGTTGATTTGACCCCTCAAAAGTCATTTCTCCCAAGGCAGCTTTCTGCAACTCAAAAAAGGGGCAGAAAGTCAAAATTTGCATGTATTTTGAGCTTTTGGAAGTCCAAATCTCCATAAAATTTGAATTCCATCCATAGGCAAGTGTATTTTTGCATGAAAATTCCAAAAATGTAGAGTTTTCCCCGTTCTGAGCTGTCCCCACGAGTGGTCGCGCGCGGGGTGAGACCACTCCAACGGCCAAAACCTGTAAAATTCTCAAAAATGCCCAAAATGCCTCAAAACTCTCAAAATTTCTTGAGTTTGCTGCTAGGAGGAGGCTAATGAGTATCATGGTGAGTGAGAGAAGCCTCGGCCAAGATACGGAGTGGATTGGCCTTCTTCTTCTTCCCGAGAGCTTCGGTCAACCTTCTTTGGAATATTTTCATCTTTGCCTTGCAAACATGCATCCTTCCTCTCTTTTATGATGACCACCTTTGCCTCCCCTACGAGGCCTCCGCTGTACCTCAACCTCTGTGGAAGAAGACCGGTCATCACCTTGCTCATAGGTTTCAGTGGTTGACATGGTGCTTTTGAGCAAAGTGGAGAAAATAGATAAAGTAAACTGCTGCCCTTGCCTGCAAAAATACTGAGTTGTATGTTGTTTTCAAGGGGAAAAAATCATAAGGGAAATGTTAGGGGAGGGATTTTATCATAAGGAATGGGAAAATATATAAAAACAGGGAACTTTTAAGGAATAATTCACACAATGTCAAACATGTTATCCTATCTCTCATCATCGGGAAATCATTTGCAAAGAAATATCTTTATTAGGGAAGACATGTAATAGGGTCACCAAGGGAAAGGACAATACAATTTTCAACAGGGGGTAAAGGATAGCATGATTACAGGGGTATAGGGCAACAATGATAACTAGCATCAACAACTTGCTTTTTAATTATGTCCTTTGACTGTACATTTTGAAGCATACTCTGTTTTTCCAAGGGACTGATATGCTTTTGATGCTAAGGGGCAATAAGGGATTAATTTGCATTTGTCATAAGGGGAGGGGAAAGGCTTTATTTGACAGATTCAAAGAGAAAGGAGATGTATTGCATCTAGGGGAATAGAAGGAAAAAAGATACATAGGTTTGGGTCTAGAAACACAGCAATCTTCCTTTACAAACAATATTTCAAGGCAACCTGTCCTTTAACAAATAGGTACAGCTGTATTTACTTTGTTTTTGTTATGAATAACAGCCTCCTTTTCACTGTTTTTATGAGGACTATACACAGCAATAAGTTTCTTTTGTCTTTGCAATAACTTGGCTACACATAGTAATCTTTTTCTCTGTTTTTTGTATTTTTGTTTTATTATTGCAATTGCTCTTTCATTTTCACATCACTATTTGATCTTTGCTGTGGTTTTACATATTTTTATAATGATATTGCTGTGGGGAATGAATTAGGGTTTTGGGACAGATTTGTATAGAGGGTTTAGGGTTTAGGGATGCATATGAGAGGGATTAGGATTTTAGGTGTAGGGAATGGGGAATTGAGATTCATTCTTTGCAAATGAGATGAGATTGAGACACATGATGACAAGTGTAAATCTAATAGGAGTAATGGAGGGAATAAAAAGGAATTAAAAACCTTGAAATCAAACATAACCCTAGCAAAATTGCCTACAAGAACAAGCAATCACTTAACCTATTTCTCTTCATAATTTTGATGATAAAAATGCACAAACACAAGCTCATCATCCTTATTTTCAACATTCAAAACATTTGAGAGGCCTACCTCGAGCAATTTACAAGTCACAAGGCAATTTGAGTGAGTTTGGGCCGGTTCTGCAAGTTACAGCTCGAGTGGTCGCGCGCAGGGTTGGAGTGGTCGCGCGCAGCTCGAGTGGTCGCGCCAGTGTAAAATTTTCACTGCGGAGGAGGGCTCGAGTGGTCGCGCACCGCCCAGGTGGTCGCGCATCCTGCCCGAGTGGTCGCGCACCAGAGAAACTCTCCAATTTCACTGCAATTCGACCTCCTTCACTATTTTCGCCCTCTTGCTCCTCTTTGTTAGCTCATAGAGGCATAATGAAATGTTTAGAGGGAAATTTAGCTCTTGTAGGTTGAATTTGAAAAAATTAAATCACAAAACCCACTCTCTAATGTTCTATTTTGACATTCACTTTTAACACTGCTTTTTGAGTTGCTTTGTCCTGAATTTAGCTTTTGAGGCGCTTGAACTTCATTCTTTTTGCAGGTTGACCATCTGATGGACTCTGGCGAGGAGACCAGGGTTATTGCCGGCATTTTGAAGACTTTTGAAATTTTCCTTATTTTTTACAAATATTACATGACCTTGGGTTTAAAAACAGGGTTTTTAAACCCAAGGTATAAATGATCCGTACCTGATGAAAAATATCAATGGAACATATGTACATACCTCCTTCTGGCTTGCTGGGCACTCATGGACCTTTGACTCATGACCTTGCAGTGATTTTTGACCAAAACCCTAGACCTAAGACTTGGGACTTCAAGACAAAACAAAACAAGTATGACACAAGCTTAATACCTGACATGACTTGATCCAGCAAAGCCAAGAAAGGGACAAGGACCAGCTCCTCCATCAGTTTTATGGCATGCCTAATGGGATGCAAAACTGATACTGATGAGACACCTACCTATGCACATGCAAAGAGCTTTTGATCACCGATGGAGGGCTCAAGACCGACACTAACAGGGTGAATGAATGAAGGTAGCATGTAGAACACAGGCTCTAGGAGACTTAAGGATGAACAAGTTGATAAATGTAAACAAGTCTTGGTTAACCGAGGTGGATAGATCTAACAATTAAGACAAATAAGACAATGACAAGATAGAAATGATTTTCAGACCAGTGCCTTAATATTCAGTTAACTATAAACCAAATGAAAACAATTTATTTAGAGATATTTATAAATGTAATAGAAGTGACGATCGTTAACGATTAAATATAAAATACCCAAAATTTTATCATGCAATATATTCTAAATACTGTGAATAATTAATTGCTAAGAAATGATTCTAAATTTAAAATGATTTTCTTCAATAACCCAAATCTAGAATTTTTATTTCTCCTACAGTCAATATTTAGATATGATTCTAAACATTAATCTCGCTTGAGAATAAAGAAATCGATACCACAAAATTTTACACTTAACACAAAAAGACACGAAGGAACTTTAGATTAAAATTTAATTATCCCTTAGGTAAATTTTTTAATGTGAAAAATTAATGTGGCAAATGTTTAATTAAATTTTTTTAATGTGACCAAAGATAAAAATCAAAAGATATTAATTAAATTTAAATTTTTAATTTTTCATAGGCCACATAAAAAATTATTATTTTTTGAAGTGTGAAATCTTACATCTTCTTTTGATTTATTTCATTCAATTTGAAAGTCACCAAAATGAAAAGTTTAAATTTTTTTAGTTTTTTGCTCTTTAAGAAAATCAAAACCCAAGATGAAAAGAAAAAATTAAAAATGAAATTCAATTTTTAAAAGAAATCAAAGTCATAAAAAAATAAATCAAAATTGAAATCAGGATTCTAAGTTTTTCTCTTCTAAAATTAGAAAATCAAAACAAAAATTAAAATGAAAACTAAACAAACAAACAAAAAAGATCGAATTTTTTTAATAAAACACTAAACCCTTGACCAAAGTTAAAAAAAAACATGAAATCGAATTTTATTAGAAAGAAGAGCTAACCCTAATGCATAGCCAAACAATAAAGCAAATAAAAAAAAAGGAAGTCGAACGTTTGTTTGCTTGCAGGTCTGGCGGCGTATGGGAGCGAGGAGCTCGAGGGAGGGGCAATGCAGTTGCAACGGGAGGAGCTCGACTGAGCTGTAAGATGGAGTAAGGGATAGCAGCGAGGGAGAGGACACGGTTTTGAGGGGTCAATGAGCAAGGGAGCCGCAAAAATGAAGGTCGAAGGTGTAGGGCTGTGGGTAGAGATAGGTGATGCAAATAAAGGAAACGCAGCAACAAAAAGGACACAACTCATGCAAATGGAAAGGCTCACAGTGCAACAAACGATGAGGAAACAATGATGGAGCAAGGTATGGAGGCGTAGAGATGAGGAAGGGGGGACGATGGGTGAGGGAGATGACTAAAAACACAGAGGCAGAAAAGGGTTGTGGGTTTGAGGAAAAGTCGATAAGGGGTAACACAACTTTTGGAGGAAGAGCTTGATTTGCAGGTCTACCGAGAGGGTTTAGGCAACGAACAACAAAAGGCGTGGGCACAGAGAGGAAGCTTCGAGGGAAGCAAAGAAATTTGAAATTTGCAGCAGACAGTTGGAAAACCCCAGGAAACAGAGAAAATAGAG
Organism: Pinus tabuliformis; assembly: GCA_031772625.1. Taxonomy (NCBI): domain Eukaryota; kingdom Viridiplantae; phylum Streptophyta; class Pinopsida; order Pinales; family Pinaceae; genus Pinus; species Pinus tabuliformis. Next base: position 970,588,138 of record CM062813.1, on the reverse strand, counting down.
GCTTCCAGGCTGCAAATGGTAACCTCAAAAACCCTAGAATAAACCCAAAAAATCAAAATTTCACGACAATATATTTTTCGTTTCAGATTTCTCTTTGAAACACTTGTAAAATCTCAAGATTTAAATTTTAAAACCCTCTGACTGTAAATTTTTTTGAAAAATGTCCTTGCAAAATGACATTGAGGCCAGATCTTACCCTCTAGGGCCTAAATCTGGCTTCAAATAAAAATTTCTCTTTCAGATATGTACCTGCAATAACAAAAACAAAACACCCAGAAACCAAATATATAAATAGAATTGAAAAAAAACCCAAAAACCCAGTTAAATAATTACAAGCTGAAGGCTCAGCCAGATCTATCATTATGCTGCACAAAAATTAAAAATTAAAAATTTTGAATGGAGGTACTAGCTCGAAACCCTTCATGTTATAGCTCCAAATCTCACTCTTATGGTTTGTGATGCTGCACTCATGGCCTAGGGAAACCCCTCCTTCCAGACCTGGTCCAAAAATTTAAAAAACAGTGTTTTATCCCTTATATGCGACATTGCCCTGAGGTAAACGCGTGTATACGCTGGTAGGCACATACCCAACTCGCGTATATGTATTAAAACACTTAAAAAAATATAAAACTCCTTAATTTCGGGCAGAGATCGCGGGCTTTACCTGCTGATCACCTGTTAGTGCCCGTGGCCCAACTGTTCCCAACCAACTCCCAATGTGTGTTTCTTTGAATAGACAACTTTCAGTCTGCTAGGGTTTCAACCCAAAAGCCCTAGGGGAACATTTCCCTCAACACTTCATGCATCACCAATAAAAATATTATGATAAGCCTGACTTTAATCTAGTAGGGCCTTTCAGAAAATACGAATCAGGAGTTCGCTGGTTCAACTGAAAACTTCCCCTAACACGCGAGGATTTAAATCAAGATCTCTTTGCAAAACTAAATCCAGCCATAAAAAATATAGCGAGAAAATAATAATAAAACTTAGACAAATAGAGATACACGTTATTACGTTCAAAATTTAAATTATTCTTCATACCCAAACAACTGAGCAAAATATTTGTTCTCAAATCACTCTTCAGAAGCTATCATTAACGGGTTTAGAAAAAATTATGCATGAAAATAAAACATCTTACAGTATTCCCATGAAGAGTAACACCAGCAGAAATTAACCCCAAAGTCTTTCTTTATTATCCAAAAAAAGATTACACAAGAGCTTCTTGCTAAGCACACGACTCAGAGATCGGATAGATAGACTGACAAATGACCTCCTATTTAAAGATAAATCCTTCAACAACTAGTTCAAATGATCCTCGTCAAAGAAATCTCGATCGTTAACGAAGATTAAAATTTCTTTTAATTTCATCTGTCGAAATATTTAAATATTGAAGAAATTCAAAAATTTTATTTAAATGCATTTTAATTAACTCAAACATAGAATTTTTTAGTTAATTTCCCCAAAATTTTGACTTTGACCCAACTCCCAGAGATCAAAAGTTTAAAATTTATCAAAATAATTAATTTACTTAGTCCCGGGACTTTTTAAAATTTAAATTTTTAGGATCGACGAATTTTTCTTTTGAAGAATTTAAATTTACTTAGGACTTAGAATTAATTGAATTTCTCACTTAGAATTTTAATTAATTTTTTGCCAGAAAATTTAATTAATTGACCTATGAGGGGATAAATTATTTTTTCAACCCTCAAAGCACTTTACATCATGATTTTCATATTTTTTACGCCATAAAGGGAAAAAATCATTTGTAATAGAACTTCACAGACTACCCATTTATGCAACACAAATATAATCCGACAGACCAAGCAATTTGTAATAAAATAACCTAACCAAATAGTTAGAATTATTCCCAAATCACTTTTACATAGACTCGGTCTAGAACACTAAGACTTGCATAAGATCCTAGTGACAAAATTCATTCTAGCTTTGGGGTAAGATTGGACGGAAAAACTCTGGCGTCATCTGAGAATGAATCAGTGAGACAAAAAACCTCTCAGAATGGAGATTGTCACTAGAAATGTAGATTTACCTAAGTTGTTACATACATGACATGGTTCTGCTAAAATTATTTACATCATATACATGTAGAATGGGTTTACATTATAACATGATCATCAAGCTTATGACGATAGTTGGACGGCATGGACACATTGATCAGGAGCTATCCCTTTTGTGAAAAAAGAGGGTGTACTGCCATGGGTCATTGACACATAGTGGTTAACATCTGGCCCTAATTGGGGACACGTTGTTGCACCAGAGGAATTTGAAAATCCAGAATCTGCATCCACGCAACACACAAGATAACATATGTAGCATCTATCCAAAAACTATCATATAATATTAAACACATGAAAGATATAAACTCTTCATTTATTAACTAGTCTAGGAACATGAAAAACATAAATCTGACATAACTACAAAATGAAATGTTAAAATGGAAGGGTGTAGGGTTAGGAATACAATACAAAGGATGCCCAATGGCATCAGATGTCCTCTCTGAAGTACAATTTCAGCATTTGACCATTCGCGGGTAAATTTAGTGGTTTGACTTCCATCGTGATCAAATGGAATGAGTTGGGTCCAACAATGCCTTGAATGATGTATGTTCCCAGCCACAAACTGTCAAATTTGTTATGCTTTCTTAGTTTTTCATTCTTTCGATCTCACAATAAAACCATATCTCCAACTTGCAAAGGTCTAGGACAAGATTTTTTGTCAAGGATTTTCTTGATATTATATTGATTCGTATACATATTATTAAAAGCCTTCCTACAAGTTTCATCCAATTCTACAAGTTGATCAATTCTATTCTGGACAACAGTATTATCGTTAGTAAAGTGTTGAAGGAGTTGGTAAGCTAGCAATTTGAGGTGCACAAACAAAGTTGCATCTAGGCCATAAACTAATTCAAAGGGAATTTTACGAGTAACATTCTTTTTTGTTATCCTATCTGCCCACAAAGCATGCTTGATTTTACTGTCTCAAGATCGTTTGTTATCTCCTACTATTTTCTTGATAATGGTTATAAGATTTTTATTACTTGATTTAGCTAGGCCATTACCCTAAGGATAATAGTTAGATGAATGAGATAACACAATGTCATACTTAGAACAGAACGATGAAAGTTCCATAGAACTGAAAGACTTAGCATTGTCAGTAGTGATCTTGGCAGGGACACCAAATCTAGTAATTATTTGATTTTCAAGAAAGTCGACAATAACCTTTTAAGTGGAATTCTTAGCTGGAATGGCTTCTACCCATTTTGTAAAATAATTAGTAGCGGTCAAAATCCATGAGTAGCCATTGTTAGAATTTTCGTGGAATTTCCCTATGAAATCCAGACCCCAATGCTGAAAAAAAACCTCAACAACCACAGGTTAGAGGGGCAAGGCAACTAGTTTCTACTTCCCAAGGAATAATTGACAGGTCTGACGACTTCTAACAAATTTGTGCACATCAGTAAAAGCCGAAGGCCAGTAATATCCAGCTCTAAGGCAGTAGTTCTAGCAGCGTAATTCCCTCCACAAAATCCAGAGTGAAACTTGGAAATCAACTTTTTATACTTAATTCATCAACACATCTAAGTATAATGCCCTTTGGATTCGCCACCCAAGGCCATCCTTCATGAGGCAATACTTAGAAGCCTTTAATCTAAGAGTCCTTTTATGAGCAACTAAATGGTTAAGACACGTAAGATTCAACAGGTAATATATAATATCCTTGTACCATTCATGCTCTCCTAACCTTTGCAGCTGAGGTGAAGATGAATCGTTAAGACAAATCAGACCAAGAGCTTTTTCGTTACTTTCTTTTAACATTTCGGTTAAACCTTGACCCTTGACCAACTTGGTGGGTTTAATTTCCAAATCTGTAATGTTCCTATACAAGAATTTAAGTGATAAACCAATTAAACAAACAGTGCAACAATGAAAAATTAAAAACATTCAACAAACACCCATGAAACATTATAACATTGGAAATGTTGAGCCATATATTATGAAATATGAGAGCACGATTACAATATATAAATGGATTAGTGCACCTGAGCTTGTCTCAAGGACAAGATGGACCAAACCCAGGTGGTAGAATAGCAGAAAAGATGGATGTTCAACTGCTGCTTTACTATGCTCCGCGATGTCCCATTAAATTGTTGATCTGCTGACTTCGACCTATTGGAAAGTGCCAAAAAATTGCCCAGAAAATTCTGTTATTTTAGCCTTAGACTCCTTGGACAAAACCCAGAAAAACCCAAAAGAGAATTTCTCTGATTTTGACTTTGGATTTTCGGCCTCTTGGAAGTTGCTCTCTAGCGACATCTGCTAACTTTTGGCCTGCTGGAAAGTGCTCAAAAACTTCCCAGAAAATTCCACCCTTTTAGCGTTAGACTTCGTGGATAAAACCCAGAAAAACCCAAAAGGGAATTTCTCTAATTTTGACTTTGGATTTTCAGCCTCTTAAGCATTGCTCTCTAGCTACATCTACTGACTCTCGCCCTACTAGAAAGTGCCCAAAAACTACCTAGAAAATTCTGCCATTTTAGCCTTATACTCCTTGGACAAAACCCAGAAGGAAATTTATCTAATTTTGAATCTGGATTTTCAACCTCTTGGGAGCTGCTCTCCAGCTACATCTGTTGACTTTCAGCCTACTAGAAAGTGCCCAAACACCATCCAAATTTTTTGTCCTTTTAGCCTTAGACTCATTGGACAAAACCCAGAAAAACCCAGAAGGGAACTTCTTTGATTTTGACTTTGGATTTCCGGCTTCTTGGGTGGCTAAATCAACCTCTGCGTATTTCTAGCTGCCCAGAAAACACGCAGTTCCTTCCTTTGTGTGGCTGACTGAGCTATGAATCGTTGCTGGAAACTCATACAGTCTCTGTGGAACAGCTTCCCTAACACGGGCACGGATGGTCCCCCAAAGTAGAGGTTGAATCTTCCCTACGGAAGACTCATGGCTAAACAGCCGATAGACTCGCTAAGCAACAGAGCATACAAGAGTGAGTTTGTTTGTCAAATATTCAGAATGAAAACAAAATGAGAGTTGATCTCTCTTTATAACTCCTTGGGCCCCATTAGCCTCATGTGGGCCCCTCCATCCACCCATTCAATTTTCTCTCCAAGCATATTGAATGACTAATTCAAACTCCTATATGGGTGGCCCCATATTCCACTAGCGACTAAATAAAGTTGATTTGGCCCCTAAGTCCCTAAGTCGAAGGTGTGGGGCCCTCTTCCTTATTCAAAAATGTGAAAAATTGTGTAGCAGCACGGACATGACAAAATCATATTCTTGAATTTTCATTACCCACCTAGCATGTCCCTAAGCAATCAGTTTGAGTTAATGTATCTTTGACAACGGAATGTGAGACGAAAGCTATGACTTTGGAATATCCCACATATGTCCTAAAATGCTTAAGAGATTTAACTAATGTATAAGCCTGTTTTTCCATCGTAGTGTAATTAAACTCAAAATTCTAGAGCGCTTTACTCATGAAAGCAATAGGTTATTCATGCACATCTTTATTTTTTCGAAGTAAGACACCATCAATGGTATCCTCGGAAGCAAAAGAGAAAATCATGAAATCCTTGGAATAATCGGGATTGATTAAAACAAGAGCTTTGGCTATAGCATTCTTTATTTCTTGAAAGGCCTTTCCACTGTCTTCTTTCCACAAATTTTGCGTCATTTTTCAAAAGACTTTGAATAGGCTTTGCTAATTTTACGTAATTCAGAATAAATCTTCTAAGGAAATTTATCTTTCCTAAGAAGGACTAGAGGGATTTTAGATTATAGGGCTTAAGAATCTTTTGAATTGTCTCAACCCTTTCAGGATCAATCTTGATCCCATCCTATGAAATTATGTGACCAAGTAACTTCCCTTCAGTTACTCCAAAGATAGATTTAGTAAGATTTAAGGAAATGCTAAACTCCCTACATTTGTCAAAAGCTTGCCTAAAATGACTTATATGATCAATACAATTCTTAGAAGAAACATTAAGGTCATCTTGATATATTTCAATGAATTTTCCAATTAAACCCTTAAAAGCATAGTCAATAGCCCTTTGGAAAGTAGCCCCAACATTTGTTAAACCAAAAGACATTCTTATGTATTCAAATGTTCCCCATGGTATGGTGAAAGTTGTTTTATGTCTATCCTCTTTTTTTACCCAGACTTTGATTATACCTGGAAAAACCATCTAACAATGACATCATCTCGGATCCTGTCACTCTTTGCAACATGGTCTCCATATTAGGCAAAGGGTAATTATTCTTTTTACAAGCTAAATTAAGGTTTCTGAAATCAATTCACAATCTCATCGTACCGTTCTTTTTCCTAACGATCACCAAATCTGAGCAATAATGTCAGCAACAAGCATCTTTGTGAGTTCCTTTTGGACTAAGGGAGCCAATTTAGGATTTATTTGTCTAAGTTTCTAACAAAATGACTTAGCATTTTCATATTTTAAGGGAATAATATGTTCCATAACATCTTCCCTATAGCCTTTTAATTCATCGTAAGAAAAAACTAAAACATCCCTATACTAATGAAGTAAATTTATTAATTTCTTTCTTTCATCATCATTAGTACCTCTAACAATTTTAATAATTCTAGGATATTTAGATGTACCAATGTTTACTTCAACAAACTCTCTAGGATCAATTTTATTTTCCTCTCTCTTCTTAACAACATCATGTCGATCAAACTGTTGCTCAAGAGCAACAACATTCCAAGGAGTAGGATTAAAAATATCTTCATCGTTATCAGGTCCATCCTCCTTATAATTTACTTGAAAACCCTGAAACTCATCCAAATTGTCTAAGAAGCGAATAATCTGTCTTTCATCATCAAAGACCTGTCAATGCTCAAAATTATCTGGGACAGAAGGTCTACAAACAATTTTCATCTTAATTTTATCTTCAATTAAATTATCAAATAATTGCATGGTGGGAGTAGCAACAACGAACACATTGACCAAACTATTTTGCTCACTTTGGATAGCTTCAAGGTTAATGACATCAAAATACTCCATCTTATCCCACACAACATTTTTATAATTTTTTAATCTCTAATTTTTACATGTAAATTTATTTTTAATTTGCATGATAACTAAATCTGAATCACCCTTGATACTTAGCAATTTAACTTTTAAAGTTTTTTCCAATTCAATACCCAACAACAAGGCTTCATATTCAGTCACATTGTTGGTTGCTTCAAATTCCAACCGATAGACAAATTTGAAATTATGACCAAGGGGAGATTTTAAGACAATTCTCGCACGTTTACCATGCTTAGATGTTGCACTATGAAGGTATAAATGTCAAACCTTATCTTTCAAATTACCCATTTTTTCTTCAACCTTGGCCTCTTAAGGGAACCATAGAATTAGACAAAATAGCATGATTCCCAAGGCTAGGTTGTTCACTTATGATTTCATTGTGGAGACTTTTAGGATCTTCCACATGGAATCTCCTTTCAGGCTCTTTACTTAATTTAAGATATATTTGACCATTAGGGGAAGGAATCATAGCATATGACCAGTTCATTTGTATGCTTCCTCCTAAATCAAAGGCCCATTTCCTAAACAATAGCATACCCCAAGCATCAGGCACATCAACAACAAAAATGTCCATGACAATAATGATATTAGGGTAGATAGACAAATGGACTTGTAAGTCCTTAATCAACCCATGAACTTCAATTTTCTTCGAATCCATGGCACATATGTCATAGTAAGGCCTAGATATCCTTAAGTTGTTCAGTGACTCTCTTAGTTATCACAAAAGCGGAAACACCAGAGTCAAGCATGTAGTTATATAAGAGATAATTGTTCACAAGCAATGAAGAACGAAGAGCATTCTTTATTATTAGAATTCATACTTTGCAAGTATATGGGAGCATCTTGATAGAAAGCCTCAAGAGGTTCCTGTTACGCTGCATTTATATGGGTTCTACTAATAGCATTCAATAAATTAGTCATTTGGGAGGGGATCTTTATTATTTCGGTGTCAGGAACCAAAACTTTAGATTTATTAAGCCAACCTCCTAAATCAATATTCATACCAGAAGTTGACCCAAAGTTAAGACTTCGAGAATTAATCAGATTATCATTTTGATTTCTCCTTTGATAAGTTAACCCATTATCCTTAGCGATTTCAAGGACTCGCTCAGGTGGAGGTTTCTCACCAAAGAGTTTAACTAAGACATCAGTTTCTTGACCAAAATTATCGATACTATATGAAGATGTGAAAGGTCTGACGGGTTAACTATTTCCCTTGAACTCTCCCTGATTTTCTTGCGATAAACGATATTCTTTACCAACCACATTTATCTGGTGGCTTATCCCAAGCATCTCATGATGCACGATTCTATTGATAATAGGACAAGTGGCTTCTTCATGAAGCTCACCACATACTTTACAATAAGGCGGGGTCTCCTCCATAAGATTATTCGTTTCAAGAGGGTGAGGAGGCCTCTACTCACTAGACTGACTTTTCTTCTGCCAATTATTTCGAATATATTATTATTATTCTGACCGCTAGGTTGATGATTTTTCATTTGAGCTCTTTCCATTTGAATCAGCCTAGACTGTAATGTAGTTATTTCTTTAGCATGATCAACAATCATCCTAGCTTGATTTAACTCCATATTTTCCAACTTCTTAAGCAGTGTTTGCATTGGTTCTTCTTCGGATTCCTTTTCTTTTCCTTTAGGTTCTTTTAATTTAACAACATATCTATCAAACCGAGAATTTCAGATGCCAAAAGCCTTCTTATCTTTTTTCAGTTCTAAAGATGTGAGTTGACAAACCTTGTAGTCAACAAGCTTGGACCTTTTTAGCTCATAAGAAGTGTCAGGATTGAAAGCATCGAAATAATATTCTAGAAGCATTTTCTCAGTTGGTTTGTAATCATTAGATATATCTTTAAGCATGCCATTAAACCTTTTATTAAATTCTTCTCACGTCTCATTTTCTTTCTTTTTAATGACGCTAATGGTTTTTGCTAAAAATCGATCTTCTCTCTTATCACCAAATTTTTCTCTAAAAGCATTGAGGGAATCAAATGAATCAATGCTATGATCAAGCCTATCCTTAAACTAATCCATTGCATCTTGCTCAAGGGTCGAGACAAAACATTTCATTTGCACATCCTCATAATTATGAGCATGAGCGAATTTAGCCCACCAAGTCTGAAAATCATATAAATGATTTTTAACAGTGATTGCATTATTTCCTTGTAAAGCGGGCAACTTGTCTATACCAATATTAGGAAAGTTATGGGAATAACCCTAAATGTTAGCAAAGTTAAGAGGCTCATAGATATCCATGATGTCTAGAACGAGGGGATTCAATAAGAGTGAATGGATGTCATAGAGAGCTTCCTGGCTGAGATTGTCAAGGAGTGTACGAGAAGGGAGCTTGTGTAATCTAGCTCTAAGAGCCCTTTCAGGATCCGGAGCAGGATTAACCAAGTTGTTTGGGTTCCTCCTAGTACACATCCCTGCAAAAGATGAAGGAAGTGGAGTCGCCACCTGGACATTAATCTAACTTAGACACAAAAGATGATATGATGAAAATGAGATGAAGATGAATGGTTGAAGATGAAAGGATCAAATCATGAGAAGAGATTGAAAGGACCAAGGACATAAAAACTCTTTCCTCGGCAACAGCACCAAAAAATGTTGTCGCACAAAGTGTCTAGGCACTGCGACAACGCTCAGAGTAAGGGTTGTCACTCTTATTCTTACTTCGTTTAGACTCTCTCTTAGACAAGTCAAGGGGGTAGTCCCTAGGGTGAATGAATGAAAATAACATGTAGAACACAGGCTCTAGGAAACTTAAAGATGAACAACTTGATGAATGTAAACAAGTCCTGGTTAATTGAGGTGGATAGATCTAACAATTAAGACAAATCAGACAACCACAAGATAGAAATGATTTTCAGACCAATGCCTTAATGTTAAATTAACCATAAATCAAATGAAAACAAGGTATTCAGATAAATTTGTAAATGTAATATATGTGACGATCATGAACGATTAAATATAAAATACCCAAAACTTTATCATGCAATATATTCTAAATATTGTGAAGAATTAATTGTTAAGCAATGATTCTAGATTTAAAATGATTTTCTTCAATAGCCCAGATTTAGAATTTATCTTTTCCTTATAGTCAATCTTTAGATATGATTCTAAAACATTAATCGCGCTTGACAATAGAGAAATCGATACCACCAAATTTTACACTTAACACAAAAAGACATCAAAGAACTTTAGATTAGAATTTAATTATGTAAATTTTTAATGTGGTAAATATTTAATTATTATTTTTAAAGTGACCAAAGATAAAAATTAAAAGATCTTAATTAAATTTAAATTTTTAATGGGTCGTAGGCCATATAATTTTATTTATTTTTAATGTGAAAGTTTATATCTTCTTTTGATTTATTTCATTCAATTTCAAAGTCACCAAAATGAAATTTTTAACTTCTTTTTTAGTTTTTTTTTTTCTTATGAAAATCAAAACCCAAGATGAAAAGCAAAAATTAAAAATGAAATTTAATTTTTAAAAGAAATCAGAATCATAAAAAAAAATTCAAAATTTTAAGTTTTTCTTTTCTTAAAAACAAAAATAAAAGAAAAAAATCAAAACAAAAATTAAAATGAAAACTAAACAAAAAAAGATCCAAATTTTTAAATAAAACACTAAACCCTTAACCAAAGTTAAAAAAAAAAAGAAATCAAATTTTATTAAAAAGAAGAGCTAACCCTAATGCAGAGCCATAAAGCAAATAGAAAAAAAGGAAGTCGACTGTTTGTTTGTTTGCAGGTCTGGTGACATATGGGAGTGAGAAGCTTGAGGGAGGAGCAATGGAGTTGCAGCAGGAGGAGTTTGACTGAGTTGTGAGATGAAGGGATAGTAGCGAGGGAGAGGACGCGGTTTTGAGGAGGTGGTGAGCAAGGGAGCCACAGAAATGAAGGTCGAAGGTGGAGGGTCGCGGGTTGAGACAGGTGATGCAGTTAAGGGAAACGCAGCAACAAAAAGGACGCATCGCACGTAGATGGAAAGGCTCACAGTCCAAGCAAGGATGGCACCAAGGTATGGAAGCGTAGAGATGAGGAAGGGAGGACGATGGGTGAGGGAGATGATTGGAAACATACAGGCAGAAAAGGGTTGCGGGTTTGAGGAAAAGCAGACAAGGGGTAACGCATCGTTTGGAAGAAGAGCTTGTTTTGCAGGACTGCGGAGAGGATTTAGGTAGCGAACAACAAAAGTCATGGGCACAGAGAGGAAGCTTCGAGGGCAACAAAGAAATTCGAAATTTGCAGCAGACAGCTGGAAAACCCCAAGCAACAGAGAAAAGAGAGGCTTCCAGGCTGCAAATGGTAGCCTCAAAAACCCTAGAATAAACCTAAAAAAATCGAAACTTAACACCAATATATTTTTTGTTTCAGATTTCTCTTTCAAAGACTTATAAAATCTAGATTTAAATTTTAAGACTCTTGGATTGTAAAATTTTCTGATTAAACGAAAAAACAAAAAAAAAGTCCCTGCAAAATGATATTGAGGCCAGATCTTACCTTCCAAGGCCTAGATCTGGCTTCAAATATAACTCTCTTTCAAATTTGTACCTGCAATGACAAAAACAAAACACCTAAAAACCAGATATAAAAATAAAATTGGAAAAAAAAAAAAAAAAAAAAAAAAAAACAACTCAGTTAAATAATTACAATAATTACAAGTTGAAGGCTCTAAATAGCCAGATTTATTATTATGATGCACAGAAATAAAAAAAAATTAAATTTTGAATGAAGGTACTAGCTCGAAACCCTTCGTGCATTATCAATAAAAATCTTATGATAAGCCCGGAGCTAATTTAGTTGAGCTCTTCAAAAAATATGGATCGGGAATTCGCTGGTTCAACTGAAAACTTCCTCTAACGCCCGATGATCTAAATCAAGATTTTCCTGCAAAACTCAATCCAACCATTAAAAATAGAGCGAGAAAATAATAATAAAACTTACACAAATAGAGACACATGCTATTATGTTCAAAATTTAGATTGTTATTCAAACCTCAACAAGCGACTAAGCAAGGTACTTGTACTCAAACTACTCTTCAGAAGCTATCATTAATGGCTTTAGAAAAAATTATGCATGAAAATAAAACATCTTACAGTATTCCCAAGAAGAGTAACACCAACAAAAATTAACCCCAAAGTCTTTCTTTATTATCCAGAAAAAGATTACATAAGGGCTTGTTACTAAGCATACAACTCAAAGATTGGATAGATTGACTAACAAATGACCTCCTATTTAAAGATGGATCCTCCAACGACTAGTTCGAGTGATTCTCGTCAAAGCAATCTCGACCGTTGATGAAGATTAAAAAAAATTTTAATCTCATTTGTCGAAATATTTAAATATTAAGGAAATTTGAAATTTTTATTTAAATGGATCATTCGAGAATGGAATGGTAAGACAAAAAACCTCCCAGAATAGAAATCGTCACTAAAAATGTAGGTTTCCCTAGGTTGTTACATACATGACACGGTTCCGCTAAGATTATTTACATCATATACATGCAAAATAGGTTTACATTATAACATGATGATCAGATTGATGACGCTAACTGGACAACACAGAGACATCGATTAGATGCTATCCATTTTGCGAAAAAATGGGGTGTACTACTATGGGTCGTTGACACGTATTGGTCAACAAGTCCCTCAATATGGAGGGAGCTCATCTAGGGCCCATGGGAACCAGGGTGATGACCATAGATAAGGGGTAGAGTTCATGTTTGACTTTTGCCCACATACTAAATTTGTATGTCCCAACTATCTTTTGCATTTTGTGATACATTTCCTGTTGAGAATGGTCAAATTATGTTTTTTCTTTTCTTTTTAGTTGCATCAACCTCTTGGACATCGTTTTAGGCCCGACACAAGGAGTAAACAAGGAGAGGGGGAGGTTTAACCCCTTGAGGACCCTGATGGGAAAAGTAATAAATATGATTAAAATGAGCGGAAGGGAGTCATGTATATGATGTCGGAAAGTGGGACCACGCAAACAAAATCAGGATTTCCCATATAATGTCAGCCCTAAAGCTAATAGTCAGTAAAAGAGATCCCACGGGACTATGATACAAGGCTAACCATGAAATCATACAGAGGAGACAAAAGTACAGACACCCACTCTTTGCGCCAAATCCCCCATCAATCCATACCCTAAAGTGTTCATGATAAGTAAGCAAAATTACTCAACTACACCAATGAAAAACCAAGAGTACAAACCTAGCCCACTCTTTCTGTCAAATCCCCCTATCAATCCATACCCTAAAGTGTCCATGATAAGTAAGCAAAATCACTCAACTACACCAATGAAAAACCATACCTTCGGGGTTGGGAGGCCCACCTTCAAACATACAATCATAACGGCTGAATGAGGGGCCACATGACTAGCTCAAGTGGCAGAGATAGTGGCACAACGGGGTATCTGATGGCTGCAAGGGATTGTTGGTTGCCGGCTAAGGACCATCTTGGAGAACATTTTCTCCTATGGATACTACCCAAGGATGGTGGGTAACAAGTACCAAACTGGCCCTACATTCCAGCCAGCAGCCTAGTCTGATACCACGCCCAGTCCAAATAGCCAGTTTGACTGGGTCCAGTTCAGACCAGGCCCGTTTTGAAAGCTATGAGTTAAAGTTCAATACACCCAAGAACCCCAGCTTGTTTTGCATACAACTATCTTACCAGAAACACTACAACAAGGTACAGACAGTAAACAGAAATGTGAATGGAACACCATTTCTTGCGTGTTTCTCTGCATATGGCTGCATTTTAAAAAGAGACGAAATAAAAAATAAAAGACGTAATTTTTTTAAACACCTAAAATTTGTTATGCTAATGTAATTTGATTTATAACATTGATACATGGCATAAGGAGGATTTCTCTAGTCTTGAATGGATTCACTAAAATATTTCTTGCAATGAGCAGGGTTGCATCTTTCTTGTACTCCAAAACCCTCTAGCCCCCATTTCTTGTAAGACTTCATTTCACGTTTTTGGCAACACAGGATCGAGATACTTGGCCAGACAATAAGTCCAAACGATTAGAATAATCGAAATGATTTTATATGAAGGTTACGGTAATATTCATACCCAAAATATTTCTTGCATGCTCTGGAAGCTTTCTCCATATATTCCTGGCTTAGCTTCTCCCAGATGCTTTCTCAAGAATCTCTAGAAAGTCAACCAGTCATCAAATCAAAATGATGCTGTGAAAAGTGAGCAATGTAATTTACATACAAACCACTATAATTTAGATGGAATGTACAAACTTTTCTTCACAATAAAGGTGGAAAGTAACAATTGCGTTTAAAACAACGACTCTCCAGAAAGGTTCATTGCTATATCTTTAGCTCTTTGAAGTCATAATTTTCTTAGTCCCCAGTTTCGCTTATCTTCACCAATAATCTCCACATGAACATACACCATCCACAAAATGATGGAAGCGATTGGAATCTCTAACAACAATTTCTGTCCTAACAATAATCGAAATGAACTTTATGGTGGTGTGGCAATCACCACACACCCGGAGATTCTTGTAAACTCTGATAACCGCCCTTGCAGGTGCCTTTAATAGGCTAAATGCAACAGCTAGCTTTTCACTGTGATATAAAAGACTCTCTTCCTTGTTCTCTTCTTCCACATCGTGCAATGCAAAGTTCATGTCAGGCACATACCCAGCTGCCTTCATCTTCCCAGCCAATTCCTCTATTAATGCATAAATTTCCTCTGTTTGTGGGTGTGATCTATCTTCTGACAGGAAGGTGTGTACCTTGTTTCCTAATTCAACCCAGCTGCATCCAGGCTCCTTCTTTACTCCCTTGTACTTCATCTGATTTCTCACCTTCGTTACTTCATCCCACCTGCCAACTGAAGCATAAATATTTGAAAGCAGTATATACGGTCCGGCACGTTGCGGTTCCAGTTTGAAAAGCTGTTCCGCTGCGTATTCTCCGAGCTTCACATTCTTATAAACTCGACAGGCACTGAGTAATGAACCCCAAATAACAGCATCCGGTTCAAATGGCATGTCGTTGATCAACTTCTCTGCTTCATTCAAGCGGCCGGCACGGCTATAAAGATCAACCATGCATGCATAGTGATCTTCTCTTGGAGCAATGCAGAGGTCTTGAATCATGTAATTGAAATACGAGCAACCTTCAGCCACCAGGCCTCGATGGCAACATGCAGTTAAAACACCAATAAAAGTTACATGATTAGGCTTCTGCCCCGCCTGAATCATCTGTTCAAAGAGTTTGAGAGCCTCCTGGGCTGGCCCATTCTGCGCATATCCTGAAATAATAGTATTCCATGACACCACATTGCGCTCATCCATGTTATCGAACACCATTTTTGCATCCTCGCTGTTTCCACATTTGCCATACATGTGGACAAGGGCACTTGCCACAAACACATTTGACTCAGTTCCAGCCCTGATAATGTATCCATGGACTTGCTTACCATGTTCCAAAGCTGTAAGATTGGCAGAAGCACTAAGTACGATAGGAAAAAGGACAGCATCCGGCTCTATCCCTGCCTTACGCATTTGCGAAAACAATTTCAGAGCGTCCTCGGCATTTCCACTCTGAACATAACCTGCCACCATCGCAGTCCACGATACGATATCGCGTTCAGGGCTTTCGGCAAACAGCTGCCACGCACTCTCCATGCTCTCGCATTTGCAATACATATCAATCATGGCGTTCAAAAGAATAGCATTGGATTCAAACCCAGTCCTAACAACATAGCCATGTACCTGCTTCCCTCGTTCAAGAGCACATAGTTGCCCACACATACTGATCACACTGGTGAACGAACGCTGATTTGGCTTCATGCCCTCGCGCTGCATCTCTCCAAACAATCTGATTGCCTCTTCGCCTCGATCATTCTGGCTATATCCCGCAATCATTGCATTCCAGGAAACCACGTCTCGTTCAGGCATTTTCTCAAACAATTCGTGTGCAACCTGCAACTTACCGCTGCTGGCATACGCGCCGATCATAATATTCCAAGAAAAGGTATTTCGCTTAGACATTTTATCAAACACTTCGCGTGCATCCTCCACTTTCCCACTCTTCGTATACAAAGTCATTAGACGGTTCCACAGATATGTTCCAGGTTCATATCCCGCCCCGATCATATGGGCAAGGACTCGTTTTCCCTCCGCCGATGCCTTCAACTGGATGCATAACTCTAAAATACGATCGTAGCTTTTAAAATCTCTGATAATTGGGTACCTGTCTATGAAACGCAGAATGCCTGTAACTCCATTAAATGGCTCCTCGAGCAAAATGTCTAATGCATCCCTCAAATCTATCTTGCTGGACAAATTCAGAGCATTCCCATTGATGAAAGGATATGCTATCTTCTCCTGTGTTTCTGAAATAACGGCAACAGCAAGGGTAGAGAAAGGTGCACGAGTGGAATCCATGTTCAAATATTGAAAATCCATAACTCTCATAATGCGAGATGGGATAATGGTTCTCATGGATGGTAATACCATTCTGAGAACGGTGGTGTAGGGTTTCAAGTCTATCAGAATCTTCATGGCTGTCCATCATGATGACCGGCGTGCATGTTCATTGAATGAAATTTGAAGAACTTTTGGGTGGATTGTATAGTTGTAGGATAAACAATTTTTTTTTTTTTGGAAAATTATAGAAATTTTGGTAAGGTTTTGATAATGGTAAATTTATTTTATAGTTCTTAAATTTAAAATTTTGGATATTATTGAAGGTTTTAATGGTGTTGAATTGAAAATTTCAAGATTTTAGGTATCTACAAATGTTTGATGGTGTTCAATCCATTTCCGCTATCTATATGATTCAAACACTGTTATTGATTTTGTCGAATTTTTTTTTTCCAAATTTCAACCACTTTTAACAAACCCCAAATTCCCACCATTAAAACATATTCAAACACAACTGTTGCAAAATTTAAAAGAAGAAAAATAAAAAAAAATAATTCCAAACACTTTTGAGCATCAGGGAATTCCTCGGCCTCGAATCTTCGTTTTACCAACTGGGATTTTTTTAAACGTGTCACTATGATACCTGAAGGGTTGAGACATGGTGCAAGCAAACCAAAATGTTTAGACTTCATGAGTTTTGTAATCCTCTAAAAGTAGGCTAACCCAAGCACACTTTGAGACAATTATATTAAAAGAAGAGTGAATGTTTTATGAATTTGAATTTTTCCAAGGATATTATCATTCGAATTTTATTATGCAATTATTTGTAGTCCCCATCTTTTGGGCTGCACGGATTATATAATTGATTTGTATTAGTTGTGGGTTGAATCTAATTTTTTCTTTTAAACAAAGTTTTATTGAATTATATAAAAGAAATTAAGATTTTTATGATTTTAAATCAAGTTTAAGGTTTGAGATTTTGTTTGCTTTTTTTTTCGAGGTATTGGTCTATATTATTTTATTTTAAATTCAGGGTGCACTAGGTTTCATCAACATGTTTTTAGAGTAAAGTAAGGTTAGTATTATTTTATTAATAATAAATGTTTAAGTTTAATAAATTTTAATTGTTTTTTAAATTTTGTGACATTTGGGTTTTGGAACATCTAGGTCTTGGGGCTTTGTGACATTTGGGTTTTTTCTAGCGAGCATATAGATGGGTGATATTGCTTCTCGGCAAGCACATAAGGACCATAACATCCTCATCTTGGTCAAATGAAAGCTCCTTTAGTATTTTAACAATTGCTCTTGTCCCAACAAATCCAATCCTAGGTCCAGATAAGAGTGTAGCGAAGAAAGAAGGAGTGCAACAGAGAATGAATGATGAATTGACCCTGTGAACGTGTTTTAGAGAAGAAAAATTAGTTAGTAAATGTTTCTAACTTATATTTTTTATTGATGAACTGATGCAAATTCAAATGACAAGATCTCTCTGACAATATTCTGGTAAGAAATTACAAAGTGATTCATTTCCTTGACCTTTCACATTTCTTGATTGCAATAAGTTAGAGAAAACCAAAATTATGGCTAAACCCAATTGTTGATTAGCTTCCTTCTAAAAATATAACAAAAATCAATTGTCAATTATAAGAGAAATCAATTCTTGAATTCATATTGATAGCAAAGTGCAATGAAAGAGCAACCTAATTTTTGAAATCAAACTCCAAAATTTTCAAATTTGAAATAAAAGAACCCAATTGTTAAATTCAAGCTTTAGATTTATCTGATTTGAAATCACAAAACCCAATTGTTGAATTGCAGATATGATCATCCAAGGAGTACCCATGTTGCTCACATCTAACATGAAATTAATGGAACAGGTGATCGTGTCGCAACCTACATAAAAAATTCTTGGCATGCAAAATTAACTCAATTACAGTGACTCATGGAGCACCAAAGACTGATACTTCTAGTGGCGAAAGATTGGAACTTGTGAAGCTTGTGGTGGCTTCTTTCAATACCGCGGACACATGGAATGCATGTAAGCTTTGCGTGACAAGTATTTTTTTTTTTTTTACTTTATTTATTATTTGTTAAATTTAAATTTTAAATTTCAACTATTATTATATGTGTTGGCATAAATTAAAAACAAACCAACATAAGGTTGCATGCACGGGCCTTGCATGCAACCCAAGTGTGCACCCCATGTAGCCATGTCAACCATATTGATTAATGTCTGTGAGTCTTTCCATATAAGGTTTGTTGGTTGAGTTTGGCTTCCTCTTGTTTGGCCCAAGAGAGATAGCTATAGAGTTTGGAGGTGTAGGCATTTTTCCAATTTATCTATCTAATTCCGTGAAGGGATGGTGGATAGAAAACTTACTCATGAATCTCACTTCATTGTCTTGCCCTCGCAGCTACTCGATTTGTTGATGGTAAAATCTAAATCCTTCTTAATTTGTGTTAGTAGAAAAATTATAAGATTTGTTTTTGAACCTTATTTGCAAATGGAAACAGAGATTAGCGATCCCTATTCTGAGAACTATCAAGTAGGTGAGTTCAACAATCAAGCCTAGATTTAGGTCAATACAAGATGTTAGAGATTTTATATGTAAACTTCATAGTTTTCATTGCCTCACCAAATTCTACTAACTGTAATAACATCAAATAAAATAAAATGGCCATGAAAACTTTGTCCTTAAAGAGTGACACAACCATTAAATTTCACCAAAAAGAATGGAACAACTTGCTTGTCACGAAGTTTGAAATACCAAGATGTGATAAACCTTAACAAGGATGTTGGAGAAAAAAGGAACACACTGAATATTTATGTTTATGGCCCTCATTGCCATTGCCATGCATAATGGCACATTCTTGCTCGTCTTGCTACTAATGTTGTCTCTTAGATTGGGTCTTCCACTAGATTCATAAAGTCATAATCTCTACATCTTGACCTAGAACCTTGCTTCGTGGCAAACAGATAAAACCCCTGCCTTTCCCTTCATGTTTGCCTCTACTTATAAGTCATTATATTTAGCTTATGGTGCTTCAATAGGGACTACGTAAAGAACTGGATCATGATTGAGAACATTTGTTAGTTGTTATTTTATTACTAACTTTGACTATGCGGGTTCCTCCACTACTATTTCAACCACTGTAGAATCAACCATATCTACTCATGATGTCATTGGTGATTCGAGTGGCTATGTGGTCTATTTCTATCGATGATACTAGATATGGATGAGCTATGTCAATATATATATATATATATATATATATATATATATATATATATATATATAGATATATATTAGAAAAGATCAAAATTACAAGCAGAAAGATCATAAACTAGACCATGGAGGTTATATCTCACTCTAACTAAACCTAGTGGTTCTTTACCACAAGTATCACTCATTGGTACACAGTCTCGATGACTAAAGCTAGTGACTAAATGTCTATAGATAATAATAAGAATGTGTTACACTCTATGACATGAGCATCAAAATTTAATGTCTAGATATAGATATATTATGTGTGCTTCACCTATTTGATGTCGAATGATGATGAATGTTAACAAGTTAAGATGGTTCACAGGAAGGGAAAACAATCCAAAGAAGCAGCTTCCACTATGAATTTGAATTCAAAATGATTGACTACAATAACTTTTACAAACATCGCATTCCAACACAAATATAAGCCATGATAAGTCTTACAATTATTGCTTCCAGACGTACAAAAATGTGCACCCATATCTTATAGTGTCCCAAGTTCCCTGATAAAGCTTTGCAAGTTATAACATCAATGGGCAAAGATTTGTTGCTTCACAACTTGCCTTGTTTAAATTATAATTTTGATTAATACTTAATATTCTGAGAATAGCTTAAATGTTTTATGTTTATTTTTAATTTTTTTAAATAGATTTTGATGCTTGAGTGTGCCTAATTCGAATATTTTAATTTTTTTAGAATATTAAAATAATTAAATATTCAAAAATGTGATTTAAATAATATAAAATTATTGTTTCCTAACAATTTCGTTGTTGAATTCTGGTGATTATTGTTAGAAAAATAAAAAATACAAATATTTAAGCTTGTTTATTATTTGCAACTTCATCAATTTAACATTGTTTTAGAAAATTTCATGTTAAATAAGCCGTATCCCTTCATGTTATTCTACGTAATAAAGAAAAACAAATTCATAAAACATTTATACTACAACATTATATTATAACTTGCTCGATGATGATTTAAAGCCTTTAATGACTATTTTTGAAGGACAAACATTCACTAAAAGCTAGTTCTTTAATCTCACACTCTTATGATTTGATAAGAGCAAGAATTTATTCATTTGATGGAATCATCAATGCAAACTTTATTAGATGGTTACGTTTATTAGTATGAGATCGAAACCTTATTGGTATGTTATAATCATCAACATAAGATAAGTACCTTATTCATGGGATGGATTGGTCAAGCCAAGATCAAGAAATTGTTGATGTTGGATTAATCAATAAAAGATTAAGGCCTTATTTGTTAAGTTGATTAATTAGTGCAAGATCAAAACCTTATTGACTAGTTGGTTGGTTCGATTAATCAATATATGGTTAAGGTTTTATTATTCAACTGATAGAATAAAGTAAGATCTTGACCTTGTCTGTTGGTTTGATTGACTAACGTAATATTTCAAACTTCTTAGTTAACTAGATTTGTTGTAAAGATTTCAACATTATTTGCTAAATAGATGGACCAACTGAAGATTAAAGCTCCCTTACTGACTTGTTTGATTAATTAATGAAAAACCAACATTAAATTAAAATGGTTAATCATGATCCTATTGTCAGGTTTAACTTTACCCTCACTCTAGTGTGACATTTCCCTTCTAAATTACTCAAGGTTTACCTAACAAAACCTAATCTCAAATAATGCATTTGAATCCAAACCAAATAATGTCAATCTGCGGGTTGACCTTAATTACTTATGAAAATTACTCTAGGGATTCAAAAATAAAGGACTAATGTAAGTTTCAAGTAATATATTTTAAAGATAACTTCTAGTTTATTATTAGAGTATGCATGGAATTGAACCTTTAATTTTGTGTTACTATTCAATTAATAACGTCTAGAACATTGAAACAACACAACTTGGATCGTGTTAAAACAAGGTAACATGCTTTTCATGAGAGAATGATGTAATGAAAATATTGTTATAAATAAAATGGCATAATGAAGTATAGAAAGTTTATTATAATTGAGCAATGATATGCTAAGAATTTATAGAATGTTAGTATGACATCGTTTCCATTTCTTTGGGGCATGTCATAAAATCCCATTAACTCGGCATCAAACATTCTAGATCTTCTTGATGAAGCACGCTACATCATACACTTTTTTATCTGTTGATGTAGAAATGTGTATCTCTATTGGAACTACGTGAGGAATGTCCAATGGAACCATAGGTGAAATCTAAAGCAAACTTTAAATGGGCTATGTTTAGTACACTCGTGTATATTAAGCTCTATTATAAGTATGCCAAATTATTTTCAAAATATCATCATATGTGTGAGTTGTTGATGATTATACATGCACAAGATGTGAATGATTGCCTTGTTCACTATTTCTATCTACCCATTTTATCTATGGATAGAA
Organism: Pinus tabuliformis; assembly: GCA_031772625.1. Taxonomy (NCBI): domain Eukaryota; kingdom Viridiplantae; phylum Streptophyta; class Pinopsida; order Pinales; family Pinaceae; genus Pinus; species Pinus tabuliformis. The sequence continues at coordinate 970,565,990 of CM062813.1, read as the reverse complement.
TAATTTGAGCATGTGTAGCCCTATGTCTAGGTTCCAAAGGGTTTGCAAAAAGTAAGAGATAAATTTGAAACCTATATCAAAGGTAACAGATGTGAGAAACTCAAAATTGACCCAAACATATTAAAAAAGAAAATGAAAAAAAAGTGGTGTTTTGCATTCAATGAATATTTTTACAAAGTGCTAGCATTTTAATCTTCAAAAGCTAATTTATTATCACAAAAATTGTATCATAGTTGTATTATATTGTTTGCAACACTATGAAAAATTCATGGAATAAATTCCCATGGTTGCAAAAGAATGAATAAAATTGTGTGGAGACCCTACTTCTCATTAGTCAATTTTGAAATGGCATACAACACAATATTTCTCTATGTCGACATAGTGTCAAAGCCAATAGAATCATTTTGACAAATTTGTTAAGGTCTTGTGGATGCTTAAATGCCTTTGTTAACTTAGAGTATTGTGGCATATAGATAAGCTTGCATGCTTGGTTTCTTCTAGGATACATAAATTTCCAAGAACCAAGTTGAGCATCGGTAGTTACCTTAGAGGATACTTGAACATATTTGTGCAAGCACTAGATTAGTATCATACCAATGAGACCATTCTTGTTTATGAAGTCGAGGTGTCTAAAACACATTGAAAAGAGTGTTTTTTAATGGTCAACTTAAGAAATATATTTCACTAATGATGGTTTTGTACTTATTTTGGATGAACAAATATAACTATTGTAGATAAGCCATCCATCTAAACTACTGCAAGCTCTATACTTTGTTTTTTATTTGCAAAGATTATAAAGGCTTATGGTCCATGTGTATAATTGTCTCCTTACCTAATATGTAATGTCACCATTGTTGATTTTCTTAGTGTAATTAAGGTTAGCACAATATTTCCAAAATTTTGATAATTACTTTTGATGTATATCTTCTTTTAACTTATTCCAATATATCATTTAGCAATTATACTTCAGAAATTCAACCATAGAGAACAATAGAATAGTAGAGATCACAATACATAAAAGAATACAATATTTACCCTAGGCAAACCCACCAAGGGGAAAAACCCAACAACCTTTTTCAACAGAGAAATTTTTTCTTGTTTAATGAGAGACACGGTTAGACCTATGGTCAAACCTAGTTTTCTCCTCCAAAGTCAAGTCACTCAATTTAGTCCCACAATTCATTCTACTTGTTTGACCAAGAATTTTCGCTCTCCTGCAATTGCCAATTGCCCCAGAAATTTTGGCCATGCAACACTTGCCCTAGTTACCCAAGAAATTTCGCCCCCCAATAGTTTCCCAAGAAAAATGTGAACCACATAGAGAGTAGCCAATCCACATGTGCGAGTAGCAAGAGAGAGAAGAGAGATAATTATTCCTTCCATTCTTCCTTCTTGTCCTTTGCTTGCTTGCCTAAAAATTGTCTTGTGTGATAGAATGTGAATGCCCAAATGGAGGAGGTAAAGCTGCCTTTATATAGTAGTTTGACTTGGCTGAATGGATGCCGACTTGTCACTTTGGGAGCCAAAATTTGCATTTCAAATTTTCAAATTTTGATCTTTAAAAAGTCGCAATGGGACTTTTACTCAAAATAAATTTTCCTTTGACTCTAACATTTATAAATATGATCCGGATTTAAACAGGAACGCAATAGATTACAGAGATAACCATAAATACAGAGATGCGATAACCATATACACAAAGATGCAGCGGAAATAATACTTCATTTCATTACTGTAAAATACTGAAATATGCTTACAAACAGAAATGGAAAGAAACCAGCTAGGGCGATCGTAGCTTATCTCTGAGAAGAGATGTGGCGGTTACATGCCTCTGAACTGTTCCGAACTGAGTTACAATGAGGCTCGAAAGCCTATTTATTGTTGATAAACAATGGAAAACCCTTCACATCTCGAAACCTAACCCTAGAAGATGAAACGCCACATTGTGGGCCCCGTTTGGGTAAATTGGTAAATCAATTTCCCGGGGTCGTAACTTTGGCATACGATCTCCGTTTGACGCGTACGATAGCTCGTTAGAAAGATCTATCCGAGTACTACCACTTTGGGAGGCAACATGGGTCCATGGACCCATGTTGCCCCAGATTCCCAAAAAAACGTCGTTTAGGGCCTCAAAATGGCTCCGGAAGTTTAGGACCCGAAAAACTGCTAAAAATAGTAAACTGTGCTACAATTTAGGAAACTGAAAAGACTGAAAGAGACAGTTGTGGGGGTCCAAATGGGATAGGTGGGTGGCCACCAACATCCACCTGGATCATTCCTCCCCCCTTAGGAAGCAATGGTCCCCATTGCGTTGAGTTCCTCCATCTGCTGAACTTGTCCTGCAATCTCTGATGTGTCCAGTGATGGTGGGAAGCATGGTCGACGACGGTCCACATTGAACACTCGGTGCAAGCTAAGGAATGGAGGAATGCTGTGCTTCCAAGCATTGTTTCCCGTAGCCTTGGTACTAGTGTAAGGACCATGTCGGAGTCGCCTAAGTTTCTGATGGGTTCTGGTAAGGCGTTCTCTCTGCAGATGCAACCAGACTTTGTTGCCCACCTGAAACTTGTGTGGTATCTCTGTGGGTGAGGAGAAGTTGTTCCTGTGTTCTGTCATGACCGTATCCCTTTGCTGCTGCTGCTGCATGGAGGAACCCTTTGCAGGGGTCATGGAGGTAGCAACGATCTTCCCCTTACTTTGGGAGTGAACCATAAAGATAAATTTCCTGGTCTGTGAGATGAGCTTGCTGCCTTTCTTAGCAGTGATCAAAGATGTGGCAGTAGGTGGGGCTACCTCTGGTATCCTGTATAATGAATTACTCAAAGAAATAATGACAGCACGAGGCCTTGACTCATACACAGCATGTCGCCTCCACAAGTATGGCTGGCCTAATAATACATCACAAACATCTAGAGGTGTAACATCACACAATACCTCGTCTGTGAAGGGCTTGATGCTGTAGGGAAGGCGGCACTGTTGGCGAACTTTGAGATCTCGTCCTTCATGAAGCCACCCGATACTGTACGGCTGTGGGTGTGGTGTAGTCGGTAGGCCCAACCGCTTCATGACCTCTGCTGAAATGAGGTTCTTTTGGCTGCCACTGTCGACAATGAATTGTAGCGGCGAACCCTTCACCCACATCTGTGAGTGGAAAAGACGCTCCCCTTCCTCTAGACTTTCGGGCTCATCTTTCTGGATCTTAGCAGTGGCAACAGTGGCGCTAGGATCCACATCAATGATCTGCTTCCCTTTGCCATTCCCCTTGTCGAGTTCTGGCTCAGGGTCGGAACATGCATCTGATTCGGAAACCTTCAACTCGGCCACCAGTGACTGCTTGGTCCGACACTCACTTGTGTTATGAGTGGGACTCTTATGGAACTCACACTACTTCCCTGTGTCCTTCTTCGGCTTCATGGTGTTGTTCTTTTCTTGCGGCTTCGACGGGTTGTCTTGGGTCACCCCGCCTTGGCTTTGTCCTTTGGGCTTCGGATTTGCAGATCCAAAGTCTCGCTTCTTCTGTTTGAACTTTTGCTCGATTTTGACAGCGTATCGGTACGCCGTGCCGAGTGAGGAGATGTTCAAGAACACCATCTCTTCCTGGATGTATTTGTGCAGGCAGCCACGGTATTTGAGTACCAGATGCAGCTCAGAATCTTTGATACCCAACTGTGTGCGAAGGGTATGAAAAATGTTTGTGAACTCTGGCACATCTTGGTCTCGTCCCTGCCGCAGTGTGGTCCATTTGATGTATTTGTCCTCATAGCTTCCGACAGGGTAGTACTGCTCCTTGATGGCATCCCGGAAGTCATTCCAAGTGGGTGCGGCTAAAAATAGTGAGCCTGTATTTTCATCCTTCTGCTCGCAGTAGGTTTCCCACCAGTCCTTGACGTGGGGGGCTGCTTTGAGAAGAGCGAAAACAATCTTTTCCCGACTTGAAAATTCATGAACAGAAAAATACCGATCTAGCAGATTTAACCATTTATCTACGGCATCTATGTCTATTTGACCCTCGAATATGGGGATTTCAAAATTAACTTGTACCTTGAAGTGTGTGGCATTTCCAGAGTCGCTGTTGGAAGTCGATGCGTCGCCTCTGGGTAGCCGCTGAAGGATCTGCGCAAAGTTATCCATCATCGCGTTCCTTTGCCGCTCGAGTGCTTCTTCGAGCAAGATTTTGATAGGATCTCCTGCCCCCTCGTCTTTCTTCTCATCCGCCATGGGAGGCCGTCGGGATTTGCGAGGCTGGTCTTGCAAAGGTTCGACCAGTTCAAGCCCTAACTCCTTATATCCCGACCTCGTTGGGGACATGCAAAGAAAAACAGAGAAAAAGCAGACCGCTCTGATACCACTGATCCAGATTTAAATAGGAACGCAATAGATTACAGAGATAACCATAAATACAGAGATGCGATAACCATATACACAAAGATGTAGTGGAAATAATACTTCATTTCATTACTGTAAAATACTGAAATATGCTTACAAACAGAAATGAAAAGAAACCAGCTAGGGCGATGGTAGCTTATCTCTGAGAAGAGATGTGGCGGCTACATGCCTCTGAACTGTTCCGAACTGAGTTACAATGAGGCTCGAAAGCCTATTTATTGTTGATAAACAATGGAAAACCCTTCACATCCCGAAACCTAACCCTAGAAGATGAAACACCACATTGTGGGCCCCGTTTGGGTAAATTGGTAAATCAATTTCCCGGGGTCGTAACTTTGGCATACGATCTCCGTTTGACGCGTACAATAGCTTGTTAGAAAGATCTATCCGAGTACTACCACTTTGGGAGGCAACATGGGTCCATGGACCCATGTTGCCCCAGATTCCCAAAAAAACGTCGTTTAGGGCCTCAAAATGGCTCCGGAAGTTCAGGACCCGAAAAACTGCTAAAAATAGTAAACTGTGCTACAATTTAGGAAACTGAAAAGACTGAAAGAGACAGTTGTGGGGGTCCAAATGGGATAGGTGGGTGGCCACCAACATCCACCTGGATCATTAGTAAACTGTGCTACAATTTAGGAAACTGAAAAGACTGAAAGAGACAGTTGTGGCAGTCCAAATGGGATAGGTGGGTGGCCACCAACATCCACCTGGATCAAAATATTATTTATAATGATAAGTGCAAATACATCAAGTGACCAAATATAGATTATGAAGACCGAAAATAGTTACAAATTCAATACTCCCTCTTAACTAGGGAGGTATTCATAATCATTGTAACCAGTGTTCTCAAATTGAACAAATTTCTCTAAAGAAAAAAGTTATCCATCATCACCAACATCGTCATCTATCATCAAGATATGCTAGTGGCCATATATGGGGTGGTACCAAGCCTAATGAAATTTCATCAACATATAAAGTCTCACTCCTGTAGAGTGATCAATCCTAAAATCCCATGGCCTCTTCCTAGGCCAAAACGTTGAGACCCTCAACTAGCAAGCACTCATTCACCCTTCCTAGTGAGAACTTTGGGCCAAGGCCTCACTCAACCCCTTCCTAGTTGGTGATCGGATCTAGAAGCTAAAAGTACCTCACTCCACCCTACGCAGTGTGTAATTAAGGTCTAAGACCTCACTCTACCCTTTTGGTGTGTGATCAAGGTCCAAATGTTGAGGGACCTTACTCCACCATTCCTGGTGTGTGATTAGGGTCTAGAACCTCGCTCCACCATTCCTGGTGTGTGATCAGGGTCCTCCTCCAAGAGACACTCACTCAACCCTACCTATTGAGCACTTTGGGTCTCTTGGACACATTCTCCCTTTCAGGAGAATGTCCATCCATGTTGCAGACATATCAACACTCCCTCTCAATGAAAGGGGTAATCTCCACAAGCCCTAACTTATCTCTAAAGTTGAGCTAGGTGGATCTCTAAAAAGTACCAGTGGCATGAAGGCTCAAAACTCAAAGTGGCATAATCTGGATAAACTTAGCATCGGATCGAAGTGCTCGTCATCCTGATTCCAACGGTGTGAACGACACTCAAATACGAGTTCATATGAAGAAGTTAGAGCAAGTCAAAGTTTAGCTTTGACTTGGACAAGTGGCAGGAGAAGATTACGTGGTAGAAAATCTCAGCAAATGGGGAAGCACCAAGTGGCAGGCTACCATTGGCCCCGCATATTGTAGATCGCAAGGAGGGAAGCGTTGAGGAATTGGCTCTCAACAGATTCAGGTTGCAATGTGATATATCGCAATCATAGTTCGCAAAGGGGAGCAATCGTATGGAGTATCACCTCGGTTCCCGCCAATCGTGATTTTCAATGAGGCTTTGGGTCTGTCGCTGATTTAAAAGCACAAATTCTCTGTGATAAAGCCGTCGAGTTAAGGTAATGCACGGTTAAATAAGTTAAGTGGTTTCGCTATATTGGATAGGGATGTTACCACATACTATTCAGGGCCTGAAATCCTCTATGTGGAAACCGCCTACATGCTAAAACTTTCCATTTTGTTAAGAACTTCCCAGGATTGAGGAGTAGCCTCCAACATATATATTGGACTATTAGCACAGAAAAAAGCAAAGAGACTGGCACAATTGTTCAGAAACCATTGTGTACAACAATAACCCGACCTGACAGCAGGTCTGGACCTCGCCTTGAGCAGCAGGGAGGTTCCGAGAGGGTGCATAAGATGATTCTACACGATTTTCCGCTAGGATTTCAGTGGTACTATCTGTTTTTGAAGCTAGGCTCTCCATTCTTCATCCATCTTCCATCTTGGAGGTATAAGAATTGTAAATGAATGTTGCTTGTACTTTTATCTCTTTTTATGCCACTAAATGAATGAAGGCCTCCCCACTATTGAGAAGGGCCTGAAGCCATAGTCCAAATTAGATGAACTCCATAATTAACTCTTTGTGTCATAGTTTCATGCTTATCTTCTTATTTCCGCATTATTTTATGTTCTTTTAAGTTCCACGGTTAATAATATTTGTTTCATGTAATTCTGATGCATCTATAAGTAAAATAACTTGGATAAAGTTTGGTATCATAGCAGGTCTTTTTCGATGTGAATTGCGTGAGTATATGCTAACCTGGAACAAGATGTGAAAAGGTGAAGGAAAGCTTAAGTCCTTTGATCCTGAAGCAGGACGTGCACAACGAAGAAGAAACATGACCAATGAAGAAGCTCGTTTGGATGAGGAACAAAATTACTGTAAAGTATTCTACAATATGGCATTGAAAGTGGACAAGGTGTTTTCATAGTATGAGAAGGCAATGAGGCACAAGAAGAAGGATGTTGATAACAATAGATCAGTAAACCATGAAGGTGGTGGAGAAGAGCCTCCTCCCTTTCCTTCTTCAAGTGATAGTTCTCATCACTCTAATCAAGATTCCAAACATACATCTAAGAGACCATTCTTCAAGCTAGATGTAAAGTTTGACCTACCCATGTATAATGGAGAGTGTAGTCTAGAAAAAACTTAATAATTGGATAAGACAGATAGAGACTTACTGCCGGATTCAGCAAATCGAAGAAGATGAGGCAAAGGTCCAAAATGTGCAAAGCTTCACTGAAGAATTTCAGAAACAAGCATTGAATTTGTGCATTTCATTAGATTCGCCTGAGATTGTAACTAAGTAGGTGCGTTGCATAGTTACATAAGACACTCATTATTATTTTTCAACCCTACTGTGATTGATATGGCCAGCGTAAAGGCTATTCATCTTGAAATTTGAGGCAAGAATGACAGAGATGATCAAGCCAAGAAAACATCGTTCAAACCTCAGCATGGAAAATTCTAGAAGAAAGGCAAGGGGAAGGATAAGAATATTGTCGCAGCCAAGAAAGGGGATGGAGCAACACCATCTTGCATGCATTTCAAGAGAGAAGGTCATGACGAGGACCACTGTTGGAAGCTACATCCGGAGTTGAGACCAAAGAGATTTAGTAGAAAGGGCAAGCAGAAGACAGTGGAAATAATGTAGAAAGACCTTGGATCAGATTCTGGCGATGAGACATTGATCACAGCCATGGGTGCAAGAGGTACTCTTTCTGTTAATAATAATTATGATTCTATTGCAAGTACTAGTTCCTTGAATGAGCCTGTAAGTAATGAATGAAGGATAATTGAATTATTCCACATTAGAGTTATTATAAAACATAAAAAGGTGGAAACTCTGTTCAATAGAGGTTCCCAAGCAAGCATAATCTCGGAGTCCTTAGTAAAAAATCTAGACCTTGAAACTAAGCCTCATCTGAGTCCATACCCGCTTGGTTGGGTAAGCGATAAAATAAAATTACAAGTAACCAAGCAGTGTAGGGCCATATTTGGTATTTGCTTCCAAATTAGTTGATGAGGTAGAGTTAGATGTTGTACCTTTGGATATCTATGGAATCATCTTGGGATGTCCATATCTATATGACAGAAAAGTAGTTTTCTTTCGACATGAAAATAAATACCACCTCACGAAGGATGGGGTAGAATATATAGTCAGAGCTCATCATACAAAAGTCAATGATAGCCTTGTAGGTGCAGGATAGATTAAACGACTTGTTAATTCCAGCAAAGGGTGCATGCTCATGATGTTGAGAGAGAAAGAGGCTGAGATGACTGATGCTTTCAAAGGTTGTGATCCTAATCATAAGAAAGAATTGTTAGAAATTATTTCTGACTATGATGGATTGTTTCAGGAACCGAGAGGATTTCCCCCAAAACGGGAAATCCAACATGAGATCCATTTACAACATGATTCTCCTTTACTGAATATTGGCATGTACAGGATGGCTTCTATCGAGATGGAGGAGATCAAGAAACAGGTGCAGGAATTGCTAAATCAAGGGATCATCAAACCAAGTTCTTCTCTGTGTGGCTCATCGATTGTGTTGGTTCCAAAGAAAGACGACACATGGAGAATGTGCGTAGGCTACAAGGTGTGTTACACATTAATTTGTCACCGTTTGTCACCGTCCCTGTTACCCCTATCCCGCACGCTGGAGGACTCATTCCGGGACCTGTGAGAAGTGGCATAACCTGAAACCACTTGCATTGTATTCCTCTAAGTGTGAGCTTCATATGCCCTGAAGACATCTCTTGCAGTATACCCATAAAAACAGCCCTTTTTGCATTAGCGCGAGTCCGCAGTGTACTTCCCACGCCAATGGGGGAAATCCTCTAAAGAGGGCGCGCCAGTTGGCGCTCTGTCTTAGAGTCGCACTCGCGCCAACCCAGTTGGGTAAAGTTTTTAACAAACAAACTTCTGAAGGTTCTCCCTAACCCATTCATCAACTGAATCTATGTTGAGCTAGGATGGTTTTGCTTCAAATCTCCATAGAAGGGAAGTGGTTTGCCACCTTTCATGGAAGCTTCTTAGTGATAAATCCAATCCCATGAATATTGTGGTTGATCCTATCTCCTTCCCCTCTATCTATAAAAGCTTGTTCTTTTTCCTTGAGCAAGCTAGTTCCAGCAGAGTGCTAGTGATAGTAAGAGTTCTAGGAGTTCAAGAGATTGAAGTTGCAAGAGCCTTCTTTGCATCCATAAGGCCAAATCTAAGTGAGGAGATTCTTGTCACCAAGGAGAGAGAGGCTTGTTTCCCATCCCAACAAGCTTTGCAAGACTTGTGTAGCTGATAACCCAGCTAAAGGAGGATTTGACGTCAGAACTATGGTTGTATTCTTCTTTGTTGTTTATCAATAATAGATGACTGTCATTATGGTTCCACTCTCATTGTCCTTTGTAATGATTGATGTTGAGTTATATCTTTTCTGACTGATATATAATTGCATCTATTGGATTTTATGCTTGTATTTGTGTTGTTCTTTGCATGTGCAGGTGTCCAATCACGGAGATCGTGGGGATCGTGACCGGCTGAAGCAAAGGAACGAGAGCGACATTTCCTCTACGAATATTAGCGTTGGAATCCAAGTAGGTTCTCATCATCCACCTTTAATTTGCAATTAGGAACTTGCGTGATAGCATTGTTTGATTGTTGCTAGACCCGGTCTGGGCTAGTAGGGATCGCCTCTGTCCACAGAGGGGATTTACCTCCACAACAATTTGGTGACTCCGCTGGGGAGTTAGCTTGTTGTTTGATTTGTAAACTTTAGACGGAGCCTGAAGTACGGCTAGATAGCCTTCGAAACGCTATTTCTTTGCATTAGCGAAGTAGATCAACGCCACTTCAGTCAATCTCCGGTTTGGTTTACAAACTAAACAACTTGGAGTTTGTCTTGTCTCTTTGGTTTCTCTTGTTTTGATTGCTTAGATAGCTTTCTGGGTTGGATGCTCTGTTGTCTCTTGTTGCTTGGTCTGTCTGGATACTGTTGACCAAGCCTTGGACTGCTTGTTTTTATTTTTAAGCTAGCAAACTTGATTGGCGCTCTTTTTTGCATGACAGTCGCGCCAATTGGCGCCACTTTCTAGTGTACAGCCCGCGCCAATCCTCAATTGGCGCTAGTTTTCCACCTGATAGTCGCGCCAGGCCTGTGAACTTTTCCAGTTTGCTTGTTTGCAGCCTTCCAAGCTTGGGTTTTGTGTCTAGCTACACCTTTTTCAATCACTTGAGCGTGTCAGAGTCTTGTTTGGCTGGTTTTGAGTTTTTTTGGCAAATTATTAATTTGATTTCCTTTGATCATTACTTGGAGGTTTGTCTCAGTATTTTCACAATTTTGCATCTTTTTGCTTTTGTTTTTGCAAAAAAAATTCCCCCTCATTCGCCGGGGGGGGGGGGGCTAAATTGTGTATGAGTGTTAATCGCCTTTGAGTGTTTTTATTTTATGATCTTTGGAACTCTCACCCGTTTTTCTTGATTTGCACTTGATTGATTCTTAGATTACAATCATCTTGTGTTTGAGAATTCTCTTGCATAGATCACACTTGCACAATTAGAATTCTCATTTTTAGGATATGAATGAAAAGTGTGCATAGATTACATTTGCATACTTTGGGTGTTTGCCATTTTCTATCGATTTCACGTTTTAGCCCTAGGACATCTAGTGGCTTTGTGTGTCGAATTTTTGGTCTTCTATCATTCCAGTCGACTTTTTGGTTACTCTCTTGCACTTGTTCAGTGATTGTTAAACTTTTTATTGTTATTCAAGCGATTTGCTTCTTTTCCGCTTGGATTTCGCTTGGCTTCGTTTGGGCTTAGATCACATAGCTCATAGAGGTCTTTGTGTTTTCTTTTTGGTTTGAAGGACTGCCTTAGTGTTTTGGGCTTAGATTACATGACCCATTGAGGTCTTTGAGATCTTCTCTTGGTTCTAAAGGACTGCCTTGGTATTTATGGACTTGATTGTATTTTCATTGAGTGAAATTTGTCTCTTTTACTCGGTGTTATTATCTCTCAAAATTTGTTTAGTGCACTTTGCCATTGAAAAGAAAACGAACAGTCTCTTTTGCGTTGAATTAGTTAATGGAAATTATAGCTTTTCATTGATTAGTGACTTTAAAGAAAAGTTTCGTTCATTGCCATTAGCTGCATTAGAGTGGTTCTTGATTGTTTATGGTCATTTTGTTTGATTGGAAAGTTCTCAACTCTCTCGTAGTTAGTGTTCATTGAACGAAATGATACTTTTTGGCATATAGCTTGCATTTGGGGAATTGTGAGAGATTACATACGGTAGGACCTGGAAATCGAAACCTAATCAAAGATCAACCGTAAAATGAACTGAATGAACTTAAAAATGCATTGGAACATAATGCTCACTGTTTAGAGGTCTAGGCTAGAGATGTGCTCCGACGTCGTTAAACCTAGTCACTTTTGTTTCACTTAAGGTTGGGTGATTCCTCCTTCCGTGACGCAACAAGTGGTCTAGCATGGACTTGAGCTCCCACGTACCGTCGAGTATATGGGGAGACCCCACTAGGTTATCATCCTTTATCCACAGGAAGTCGTGTCTACCGCCTTACAAGCCGTAATGCACCGAACACAACATTCGGGAAGATTGACTGCAGTACGGAAAGTCCTTAGTTTTCATATGATTGCCAAGGTGTATATGTAGTTTTACGGGTTGTCTGGTAAACCCTTTGACTAGATTCTCCAGAGTAGTCACTTTTGATCCTTTTCGGACTCCTTAAAAGAAAAGGCTCGAGCACTTGTCACTTCGGGCTCACAAAACATTCAAAGGCGACTAGAGTCACCTTTTTGTCCTTTTCTCGACTCTTAAAACATGAAAAGGTCAAGTTCAGTTCCTTTGTCTTAAAATTTATTCGATCGCGTTCACATTTACCCGGTTAGATCTCGTTTGCGTTAGCTTGAGTAGGCTTCTTTTTCGTTCTCGATGGCAACTTTTCCAGGGTTCACCAACCCAGGGATCCCCTCTAACGGGAACCCTGGTCATTTCGCTCCTTTTGGGAACGTTGGTGCTCCTTATATGGCAACGTTGTCCCTCCCAGGGTTAACTGTTGGGTTGCCGGTTTGGTTGTTCTCAACCTCTTTGGTCCCCGTCATCTCACCGTCTAGTCAATCCGTCCCTCCACCTGAACAACATCATGTTGATTCTAAGGTGGATCTCTCCCCTTCTACGCCCACTTCTACATCCTCATCTTCTACTTCACCTGGTGAAAGTCTAGATTCGAGTAACCAGGCGGCTAAGAAGAAGAAGAAGAAGACGAAGAAGAAGAAGGCTCCTAAGGGAGAAGTTACAAGTGCAGCTACCCCCTCGAGTACACCTGAAGTCAGGCCCCCTTCCACTCCTCCGCGGAAGGTCAAGTTCCCTTGTCGATTATGCAAGGAGGACCATCTTCTTCGTGATTGTCCTGGCATTCCCAGGGTACTAGAAGTATGGTATCGCGATCCGGCTCGCCCCTCATCGTCCTCTGAAGCTCACGACGATGCTACCTTGTCAGTTGGGAATGGTAAGGGAAAAGGGAAGATTCGAATCCACTGTAGACTTTTTGAAGGAAATCATCCCCTTCACCTTTGTCCACTCATGGATAAAGCCTCCGTTGTCTTGGAAAGTCTTACAGCTCCTTCACCCCAACTTCCCGCTGGTTATCAACGTCTCTCTGTAGCTGCAGATCGTTCTCCTGCTGACAAAGAGCTTGATTCATATTCTTCTCTTGTCCAGCCTCCTCTCTCCGAACCTGGTTGTGCCCAGCCTGTTCCAGACCAACCATTGTCGGAAAGAGTGTCGATTCAAGTTCACCACCCGTTGATCACTCTGTTTCGGAAGAGCATCACTCCCATGTTCTTCTCATCTCCTCAGATTCTCCTGAGTCTGGAAATGACTCTCCTATCCCAGCTGCTCCCGAGAGTCCTACTTCAGTTCCTTTAGAGCAGGGGGTCAATCATATGATTCCCCCACCAAGTAGTTCAGTCGTTTCCTTCGACTGGAGTCGTTTGACTACCTCCCCCCTTCCATCCCATGTGCCTTTCTGGGTCACGGTACATGCCTATAATAAGGCGATACCTGGCACTGTGTTGGATGAGGGAGCATCGGTTAGTCTTATGCCTGCCACTACTTGGCAAGCCTTGGGTTCCCCACAGCTTGTGCCAGTCGCACCGAATCTGACGGCTTTTGATGGAGGAACTAGTCAACCATTAGGGATCCTTCCACAGTTCCCTGTTACTTTGGGAGGCAAGACCGTCTATATAGACGTATCAGTTACCCAAGCTGCTTTAGAATTCAGTCTTCAGTCTTCTGCTTTAGAGACCATGGGGGCCCTGGTCTCTTCACTTTTCCGGGTGGTTTGCTTTCCACACGATGGAAGAATAGTGATGATAGATCAATTATCGTTCGTCCGTCCCCGGGTGCCTCCTGCGCAGTTGTCATCCCCTCCTGGTTTTCATCCACCAGTTGCATCTGCCCCATCACAGATCAACTACGTGGCCACCTATCCCATGCCTAGATCCAGTGATGCCGCCATCGTGCATAGTGTCCTGGGGGCATTGGGCCCTGACTTCCAAGATGTTTCCCTTCCACCGGGAGTGGCAATCTTGGAAGCCCCGAATTTCTATTCATTATGATGAAGTTCGGGTGGAGCATAGTTCCTTTCCGGTGTCAAGCTCCTTAAAAAATGAAACTAGGCTTGGTCGGAGCACAGTTCCTTGTCTTGTGTCAAGCTCGTTAAAAAATGAAACAAAGAGTCCCGAGCATAGTTCTTGATCTTGTGTCAAGCTCGTTAAAAAATGAAACAATTCCCCCTTTCCAATCGCGTCTTTTAAGATCTCGTGAAGCTTCATTCCATCCACTTTATTGAATACAATGAAGCTTGGGGGGCATGTACCTCATCCTGCGCCATTACACTGGGGGCATGCGCATTTCCAACAAGCAGAGTCCTTCCTGGTTCAAGCTTGTGTCCCGAGGATAGTTTTGATCTTGTGGCGACCTCGTTAAAAAATGAAACAATGTGTCCCGAGGATAGTTTTGATCTTGTGGCGACCTCGTTAAAAAACGAAACAAGGTGGTCGAGCATAGTTCCTGATCTTGTGTCAAGCTCGTTTAAAAAATGAAACAAGGGTTATGAGGATAGTTCTTTTACTGTGTCAACCTCATTAAAAAATGAAACAACTCCTCCTTTTCCAAATCGAGTCTTTGATTAAGATCTCGTAAAATATAAGTCGAGTCTTTCATAGATCTCGAGAGTGAACCTTCATTCCATCCACTTTGTTGAATGCAATGAAGCTTGGGGGGCATGCACCTCGTTTTGCGTCATTATGCCTGGGGGCATGCGAACTCATAACAAGCATAGTTTTTCGTTTCAAGCTTGTGTAAACATGAAACTGAATCCAAGAAAAGTTCTCCATGGTTCAAGCTTATGTAAAAATGAACCCATACCCGATTTACATCTCGTGATTGCCATTTTTATCCGTTGAATTCTGCTAGATGAGCCTTGGTTGTTTTCATTCCATCGCCACCATCTCTTTGGCCGATCATATGCTCTCACTTGGTTGTTTATCCTTTCCTGAGGAGCCGCAGCGATGAGTGGTTTTATTTGCCAGCCTCTTGACCATTATATGTTTTGAGCAATTCCACCATTACCGGAACCAGTTGCTACCCTTTATACCACTCGTTCCTCCAGGATGAGTCTCCTTTTAAGCTCTTTTCTGGCTCGTAAAAGATGAAAAGATTGCCGAGTATTTTCCCTTTTTGACTCGTTAAATAGAATAAAAATGGAGGTCTACTTTCAGCTCTTTTCCGACCGTTTAAAGATGAAAAGATTGCCGAGCTGTCCCTCTTGACTCAGAGGTGGTCATCTTTAAACTCTTTTCCGACCATGTAAAAACGAAAAGATCGTCGGACCCTTGTCGTTTCAGGTTCGTTAACGGTTACGAAACGATGTGATATTTATCGCTTTTTTACTTTTTCAGGTCGTTGTCACTACATATGAAAAGTACTCCTCGACCGTAATGGTCGGGCGGTTCTTTCGAGCGTCGTTTTATACTTTTTTGGGCTCGAGAGACACAACTTTACGAAAAAGGACCCCCCTAGAGTTTCATTTTCTGTTGTCTTTTCAAACTCTCTAAACATGAAAAGACGCCGAGTTTTTCCTTTGTCAGACTCGTTAAAACTAATGACATCGGATTCCGTCGAAATGACGTCTTTCAAGCATATGCTATCCCCATCAAGCTTGTTAAAAATAACTGGGGTACTCGCCAGAAATGGTGGGGAAAATGGACCCATAATTATTGTCGTGTCGGCAGTATGTCGCTCTTGAACATGGCACTTGTCTGCTTTCGTGTCTAGGTGGGGACATCTCATCTCGCGTTTCACTTGCCTCCGTGGGTTTTGGGTGATCCTGTTTGACCTCTCATCTACTCATTGCCTCGTCACCATGACCTTTGATTCGTTGATGTCAAATACTGCCAAGTCCACTGTCGTGCCACCGATATGTTCAAGAGAAGTTGACCTCTGCAGAATTACAACCTCCCTCTGATACCTCACATAATTCTGATTCACCACAACATTCTTCCTCTGTCTTGTGTCAATGATGTGGGAAACACTATGGCCCACCTTTGATCAAGGTCACTTCCTGTCGAATTCAGCTCATTATCCACGAAGCTGATCTAGAGACTCCCTTCCGGTGCCTTGGAGCCTGCATGCCTCAATAGCAGGTTCTTCGTGTTCAACGCGAGGTTTTCATCATTGGCCTCCGATCGAATGATTATACTGGTGTTCGACGCCAGCTCACTGATTCGCATGCCGTAGATTGTACCTATAGTACCTTGAGGGCCATTGTCATTATTGGTGGTACCTCTCGCGTATGTTAGCAGTTTTCACTATTGGCTGGTAATCAGACGATGTTCATGCATGTTCGAATTCAACTCCTGTATTTGCATGCTTGGACTTGTACTCTGTTCGGGTCAAGATGGAGCGCAAGACCCTGGATTTTGTCTGTTGGAATCTAGGCCGTGATTTTATGGATTATTATGATCATTACATGACTCATTGACTGGATGGCTGCGACCATGCCTGAGTCTATTTATCGATCCTCACTAGATGGTTGTGCCCATACCTTGGATCTAGATTCTTGTGTGCTCTGTTATGGATGGCTGCGCTCATACCCCATATATCATGTACTTGAGATATCAGTTGTACTTCTTTACGCAGGTTCTCCGACAGTGTTTTCAGTTACGCATGTTCTTGTAAAAGCATTTCACCCCTCTCTCTCCCTCGGGCCTCATGCTTTAGGGGGCATCTGTTACATAGTAATTTGTCACCGTTTGTCACCGTCCCTGTTACCCCTCTCCCGCACGTTGGAGGACTCATTCCGGGACCTGTGAGATGTGGCATAACCTGAAACCACTTGCATTGTATTCCTCTAAGTGTGAGCTTCATATGCCCTGAAGACATCTCCTGCAGTATACCCATAAAAACAACCCTTTTTGCATTAGCGCGGGTCCGCAGTGTACTTCCCGCGCCAATGGGGGAAATCCTCTAAAGAGGGCGCGCCAGTTGGCACTCTGTCTCAGAGTCACACTCGCGCCAACCCAGTTGGGTAAAGTTTTTAACAAACAAACTTCCGAAGGTTCTCCCTAACCCATTCATCAACTGAATCTATGTTGAGCTAGGATGGTTTTGCTTCGAATCTCCATAGAAGGGAAGTGGTTTGCCACCTCTCATGGAAGCTTCTTAGTGATAAAGCCAATCCCATGAATATTGTGGTTGATCCTATCTCCTTCCCCTCTATCTATAAAAGCTTGTTCTTTTGCCTTGAGCAAGCTAGTTCCAGCAGAGTGCTAGTGATAGTAAGAGTACCAAGAGTTCAAGAGATTGAAGTTGCAAGAGCCTTCTTTGCATCCATAAGGCCAAATCTAAGTGAGGAGATTCTTGTCACCAAGGAGAGAGAGGCTTGTTTCCCATCCCAACAAGCTTTGCAAGACTTGTGTAGTTGATCACCCAGCCAAAGGAGGATTTGATGTCAGAACTATGGTTGTATTCTTCTTTGTTGTTTATCAATAATAGATGACTGTCATTATGGTTCCACTCTCATTGTCCTTTGTAATGATTGATGTTGAGTTATATCTTTTCTGACTGATATATAATTGCATCTATTGGATTTTATGCTTGTATTTGTGTTGTTATTTGCATGTGCAGGTGTCCAATCACGGAGATCGTGACCGGCCGAAGCAAAGGAACGAGAGCGACGTTTCTTCTATGAATATTAGCGTTGGAATCCAAGTAGGTTCTCATCATCCACCTTTAATTTGCAATTAGGAACTTGCGTGATAGCATTGCTTGATTGTTGCAAGACCCGGTCTGGGCTAGTAGGGATTGCCTCTGTCCGCAGAGGGGATTTACCTCCACAACAGGGTGCTAAACAAAATTATGGTGAAGAATCGATACCCTCTCCCTCACATTGATGAATTATTAGATCAGTTGAAAAATGTTGTCTATTTTACAAAACTGGATTTGTGTAGTGGATATCAACAGGTTAGAATTGTAGAACAAGACATCTAGAAGATTGCGTTCAAAACCAAATAGGGGTTTTTTGAATGGATGGTGATGCCATTCAGATTGGTGAATGCTCCGACCACGTTTATGAGGATAATGAATGATTTGTTTAGGCCTTTTCTTGATAATTATGTTCTTGTATACCTGGACAATATTCTTGTTTGTAGTAGGACATGGGATGAACATGTATGTCATATGAAGAAAGTGCTTGATGTTTTGAAAAAAGAAAGATTGGAGGTAAAATTGTCAAAGTGTGAGTTTGGGAAGACCTCTCTGGTTTATTTAGGCCACATAGTCGGTAATGGGCAATTGAAAATAGATCCCTCTAAAGTAGATGTGATTATGAAGTGGCCCAAGCCCACAAATGTTATAGAGGTCCTAAGTTCTTTGGGTGCGGTACATTATTGGTGAAGGTTGATTGTGAACGTATATGTTATCGCAACCCCCTTACACGCATTGACTAGTGTGAAGCAGGACTTTCAGTGGGGAGGAAAGCAGCAAAAATCCTTCGATACACTGAAAGAGAAGATCAGAACACACCAGTGCTAGCCTTACCAGACCTTCAAAAACCTTTTGAGATTGAAATAGATGTCAGGGGATATGCCATGGGTATTGTATTGATACAAAAAAGGAAGCCTGTATGTTACCATTCAGAGACTTTCTCCCAGGCTGTTGTGAATTATCCCATGTATGACAGGGAGTTGTATGCCTTGGTTTAGAGTTTAAAGAAGTGTAAACACTACTTGATCGACAAGGAGACCATCATCCATAAGGATCATCAACCCTTGTAGTACCTTTAGTCACAGACCAAGCTTCAACAAGCCCATCATTTCAGATGGATGGGATTTCTCCAACAGTTTCATCTGGTAATAAAATACAAGAAGGGTGCCAACAACAAAGTAGCATATATGATTTCTCGCCCTCCTATTTCTGTATTTGTAGTTTTTCAAAATGATTCCCTATCGTTAGAAAGTTATGTTGAACAATATGTTGATTTTAAAGAGATTTATGCAAAACTGACTCGTGGATCGCAGGGAGACAATTATTATTTGCAGGGAAAACTATTGTATCACCTTGGAAAACTGTGCATACCCATTGTAGAAATTTTGAATAATATGACACATATTCACAGAGATTATCATGATTATACACTTATAAGTGTAACATACATAATACATAACCTCCTCTACGTTGATCATCAATTTACAGAAGCAGAAACATTCATAGGAACACATAGAAGCATCAATCACACATATCAACACAGTATTTTCCCGGGGAAAGCATCTCGCTAAAAACCCCAACTATTTGTATATTATAGTGATTGAATCATGTAACATTACAAAGTACAATGATTATCACAAGCAATCCAGTACCAGCTCCACCTGTTACACACAATACAGCTCAGATCTGATCTCCAAATCTATTCCACTGCTTGTCTGCCTCTCCAACTCAATACCTACTCAAGAACTGATGAGAATGGCTTACCAAACTCATATTTGCCCTAAAAATAATTGCTCACACTCTGTTGGACGTGAGCACAGGCTACAATTCTTGGTATTGGCCAATTCATTGGCATACTCAATCCCTATGATTGTGCAAATCATCATGCACAACTATAGTCACAACTGATAGCAATCTGATACTCTAACACCTGTCCCTGCTGAACTAAACATGCCCTGACATGCAACTGAGTTAATTGATGTATTCTATAGTTGCATTATGAGTTAATAACTTGTGAATTAATTAATAACTAATTCACCCAACTCATCTCTAGTCTATTGATCAGTTAGACTAAATACAACTAGTTTAACAAGGCTAAACTGAACACAACTCCATCAACTGCACCTCCAGTCCACTAAACTCAACTCACTTGAGTTCTAACTGAAGTCCTGCATGAAAATATTAGTCATCCCATAGGTAACCACATATTTCCTTCTGGGATCTGCATGTACCACATCCGTAGTTCATCCTGAAGTGCTCCAAGAGAATAAGATCAAGTTTATAGTCCAAATATTATTATGAGACAATAATATTTGACTTTTCTATTTTTGACAGCTGGTCTAAAAATAGACTTTGATCACTCACACTGTGATCACTCACACTGTGGTCACCCACACTGTGATCACTCATACTGTGATCACCCACACTGTGATCATCCACACTGTGATCATCCACACTGTGATCAAAAATAGAACTTGCACCATAATTTGTCTGCGGGCCCACTTAGTGAAGGCGACTCTTTTCACTAAGCTCCATCATATTGTTGCATTCTCAACAAGCATTTCTTGTTGCACACTTTTCAACACTCCCTCTCAACAAGAAAGGCTTCCTCTCAAACCCGATCCTGTAACTCTGGAATGTTCTCCATGCAACACATTTGGCCGGTCCACTTGCTCTGTCATCAAAGTCTCTGACTGCTATTGCCTCTGTCGACTGAAAACTCTGCATCTCTGTGCTCTTCAGTATCTTACTGCTCTAGCCTCTGTCACTTTGATCTCTGACTGCATCCGTGCTGTTGCTGGTTCTATCTCCCAGCATTGCATCCGCACTGCACCTCCCAACTGACCTCCCTGTTGGGCTAGAAACATCCTCTGATGCTAAAGCTCTACTTGTTGCTGACAAGTGCTCCCTCTCTGACATCTACGCTACTGCAACATCTCCATGCATCTCGCACCATTTCACACCTCTCTGTGCCACCTAACACTGTGCAAAACACTTGTGCCTCTCACATTGCTGCAGCCTGCTAGCTATGCGCTGTCCTGGGATTCCCTGCACTGTCGCTCTCTCTGCCGCTCCTTCTGCATCTGTCTCTACCCAATCAGTCAGTTCCTGCTACTACACATCTGGGGCTCCCGTAGCAAGGTCTCATCCAAGAGGTTGGGTACCTCAAGGATCCTGCCCCTCCTCCTTGGGACAATCAATCCACATCACCCCACCTCCTACCTGGAGGTATGGCTGCATGCAATCCCTCACCCCATCTGGCTCGAAGTTTCCCCCTACTGGAGGTCTCTGGATGAGTAGATGTCTCTACTCGATCTCCTCTCAGCTTCCCTTGTTGTGGCTCCTCCACAACCTCCTAAAGCTGCTGCACCAATCATGGCTCCTCCACAATCGTCTGAGACTTCTTCTGGCTCTACATGTTGAGAGGTAATATACGCTCCCTCTCAACCACCAAGTCTCCATCAGTTGCCTCGCTGCTCAAGGCTTTGCATGCATCTTGAACCTCAAGAGCATACAGGTTCTTGACCCGTGAACCCTCCTCATGACAACGAAAGCATCTCAGCTTCGACTTGTCAACCTTCTTCCCATCATTGGAAGAACTGGATTCAAAAAGAGAAACCTTCTCCTTCCCCTTCCTCACCTTACTCGCTAAGACACAGTTCTCCTCATCATGCATAGATGAAGAATTGTCTCTGGTGCACCGTCTAATCTCCTCTTGCACAAGATCCGACCAAAGTCTCTCCCATCCTGGCAATTTCTCCCTTCCATTCACCGAGTCCTGGTAGCTATGCCAACTCTTAGGAAGGTCAAGGAGTCCTAGACTCACCATCCTCATCCGACAGTCACCCCCACACTTCCTAGCTCATCCCGGCATTGGGTGAACTTCGTGAGATACTGGGGCATACTATCTCCATTCTCACACTGAATGTTTCTGAGTTTTATCTCTTGCTTTGGAATTAAATTCGAATTCCACCAGCTCAAAACTCAACCGCTTCTGATCTAGAATTCGTGAGAACAAAGTATTTCTTGTACAGAGATTGACTGTCTGGGCATTCATCGGATATCTCACCTTCCAAAAGAAGGATGAATCCAGAGGCTACCTGGCCCGATTACAGACTCTACCTGAAGAAATAAAATGTAAACACTTTCTGAATAATAGATCTGATGATCAATCCTTGCTTGATATCCTGTAAAAATCTCTTCTACAAATCAAGCAGCTCCGATACCATGTAGAAACTTTTTCTACAATTATCTAGCTCTGATACCTTCTAGAAATTTTGAATAATTTAACACATATTCACAGAGATTATCCTGATCATACAATTATAAGCGGAACATGTATAATACATAATCTCCTCTACGTTGATCATCAATTTACAGAAGCAGAAACATTCACAGGCACACATAGAAGCATCAATCAAACCCATTAACATAGTATATATCCCGGGGAAAGCATCTCACTAAAAACCCCACACTATCTGTATATTATAGTGATTGAATCATGTAACATTACAAAGTACAATGCTTATCACAAGCAATCCAGTACCAGCTCCACCTGTTACACACAATACAGCTCAGATCTGATCTCCAAATCTATTCCACTGCTTGCCTGCCTCTCCAGCTCAATACCTGCTCAAGAACTGATGAGAATGGCTTACCAAACTCGTATTTGACCTGCAAATAATCACTCACTCTCTGTTGGACGTGAGCATAGGCTACAATTCTTGGTATTGGCCAATTCATTGGCATACTCAATCCCTCTGATTGTGCAAATCATCATGCACAGCTATAGTCACAACTGATAGCAATCTGATCCTCTAACACCTGTCCCTGCTGAACTGAACATGCCCTGACATGCAACTGAGTTAACTGATGTATTCTATAGTTGCATTATGAGTTAATAACTTGTGAATTAATTAATAACTAATTCACCCAACTCATCTCTAGTCTATTGATCAGTTAGACTAAATACAACTAATTTAACAAGGCTAAACTAAACACAACTCCATCAACTACACCTCCAGTCCACTAAACTCAACTCACTTGAGTTCTAACTGAAGTCCTGCATGCAAATATTAGTCATCCCATAGGTAACCATGTATTTCCTTCTAGGATCTGCATGTACCACATCCGTAGTTCATCGTGAAGTGCTCCAAGAGAATAAGATCAAGTTTATAGTCGAAATATTATTATGAGACAATAATATTTGACTTTTCTATTTTTGACAGCCAGTCTAAAAATAGACTTTGATCACTCACACTGTGGTCACCCACACTATGATCACTCACACTGTGATCACCCACACTGTGATCATCCACACTGTGATCATCCACACTGTGATCATCCACACTGTGATAAAAAATAGAACTTGCGCCATAATTTGCCTGCAGGCCCACTTAGTGAAGGCGACTCTTTTCACTAAGCTCCATCATCTTGTTGCATTTTCAACAAGCATTTCTTGTTGCACACTTTTCAACACCCATTGATGAAAGGGTACATGTAATCCAAGAGGTTCATACCTCTCTTGTGTCTGGCAATTTTGGGGTTGAAAAAACTTTATGTCATTTACAGAGGTTTTGTTTTTGGCCTCATATGAAAAACATTGTGACTCGCTTTGTAAAGGGTTGTGTGTTGTGTTCTATTTCAAAGCCCTCTAATAGAAAACTTGGGCTCTACACACCACTCCCTATTCCGAGTCGACCATGGGAAAGTGTGTCCATGGATTTTGTAGGTGGTTTGCCTATGTCTAGGAAAGGTCATGACTATTTGTTTGTCATCATGGATCGTTTTAGTAAAATGTTTATTTTAATGCCTTGTAAAAAGAAGTTCACTACTGAACAGACTGCTTATCTTTTCTTTCAACATGTTTGGGTCCATTTTGGGTTTCCCACATCTATTGTGTTAGATCGAGACTCTCGCTTTCTTGGAGAGTTTTGGACCAGCTTGTGGAGAATGATGGACACTAAGTTGAAAAGAAGTACGACATTTCATCCACAGATTGATGGGCAGACAGAGCTATTAACCACACCTTGGTACACTTGTTACGAGGCTATTGTGGAAAACATCCCAAGTTGTGGGATGAACAACTTCCTTATGTGCATCATGCATACAATCGAGCAACACATTCATCCACATATAGCTCACCGTTTGAGACATGTTTTGGCTATCTACCAAGGGATCCCTTAGACATGATATTTGGGAAAAATGAGGATAGCAATAAACGAGATGATAGGGACAAAGCATGAGAGTTTATTGAGTGGATACAGGTGATTCACCAGGTAGCATAGGAGCAGTTGGAGAAGAGTCAAGTTCTATATAAAGCTCAAGATGATAAGCACCGATTTGACCATTAGTTTCAAGTTGGGGACAAGGTATGGGTCCACATTAGCAAGGATAGAATAAAGGGATAAGGGAAGAAATTGAGACCCATTCGATATGGTCCCTTCACTATATTGGCTAAAATTGGAGACAATGGTTTTCGTCTTGACTTGCCCGCTTATATGCAAATGTACTTAGTGGTAAATGTTGAAAACCTGAAGCTTTATGAACCTCCATTGGTAATGGATACCGAAGAGGTTGCAAATATTCCTATAGTGGATGATTTTGCAATAGATTATCTAGAGAAGTTGCCCGAAGATATCATACTCAATAGGAAAACCAAAACTTCACGATGGGGAGATGTGGAGTACATTCGTGTGGGATTCAAAGGAATGCATCCGAGTAAAGCTTGGTGGATGGAGAAAGAAAAAGTGAGGGAGAAATTTCCTCACTTTCCAATTGACTGAAATGGATTTTGGCAGTCCAAAAGCTCTTAGTGGGGAGGATTGATCCAGGTGGAACTCTAAAATGTACCAGTGGCATGAAGGCTCAAAACTCAAAGTGGTAGAATTTGGATAAACTTAGTATCAAATCGAAGTGCTCGTCATCCTGATTCCAATGGTGTGAACAACACTCAAATCCAATTTCATATGAAGAAGTTAGAAGAAGTAAAAATTTCAGGTTTGACTTGGATAGGTGGCAGGAGAAGATGATGTGGCAGAAACTCTCAGTGAATGGGGAAGCACCAAGTGGCAGGCTTCCATTAGCCTCACATATCACAGATCATAAGGAGGGAAGTGTTGAGGAATTGACCCCCGATAGAGTTAGGTTGCAATGTGATATATCGCAATTGTAGTTTGCAAAGGGGAGCAATCGTATGGAGTATCACCTCGGTTCACACCAATTGCGATTTGCGATGAGGCTTTTGGACCCGATATATTATGTTTGTTGTAAAGGCTTGGGTCTGTCGCCAATTTGAACCTCCGATTCTTTGTGATAAATCCGTCGATTTAAGGTAATGCATGATTAAAGAAGTTAAGGGGTTTCACTATATTGGACAGGGATGTTACCACGTACTATTTAGGGCCCGAAATCCTCGGTGTGGAAACTGCCCGCATGCTAAAACTTACCATTTTGTTAAGAATTGACTAGGATTGAGGAGTAGCCACCATCATATTTATTGGAATATCATCACATAAAAAAGCATAGAGACTAGCACAGTAGTTCAGAAACCATTGTGTACGGTAGTAACTCGACCTGGCAGCAGGTCGGGACCTTGCCTTGAGCAGTAGGGAGGTTCTGAGAGGGTGCAGAAGCTAATTCTACACGATTTTCCGCCAGGATTTCAGTGGTACTGTCTGTTTCTGAAGTTGGGCTCTCCATTCTTCATCCATCTTCCATCTTGGAAGTATAAGGATTGTAAATGAATGTTGCTTGTACTTTTATCTCTTTTTATGCCACTTAATGAATGAAGGCCTCCCCGCTATTGAGTAGGGCCCGGAGACGTAGTCCAAATTGGATGAACTCCGTAATCAAATATTTGTGTCATGGTTTCATGCTTATCTTCTTATTTTCGCATTGTTTTATGTGCTTTTAATTTCCATGGTAAATAAGCTCTATTTCATGTAATTCTAATGCATCTATAAGTAAAATACTTGGATCAAAAGTACATGAAATTTCCTCTTGGTAATGGCTTCGTCAGAACATTAGTTGTCTACCCATTTGTGGAGATGTATTTGAGCCTTATTACTCTATACACGATGTCATGGATGTAGTGGTACTTAATCTCAATATGCTTCGACCTATCATGGAACACAAGATTCTCTGTAAACTTCACACAACTTTGATTATCATAGTGTATCATCGTCAGTTCCAACTCTTGGATGAACAATCCTATAAACAACTTTTGAAGCCATATTTATTTGGTATAAGCCTCATTGGCTGTGATTTACTCTACTTCAACAATGTTGATTGTAATTGACCTCTACTTCCTACTCATCCATGATATCATAGTGGATCTACCAATCTGGAGTCAGAGCCTCTTAACTTCTTCAAGTTAGTCAGGATGGTGTTAACCAAATACATTAACGAACCAATCAGTTGTCAGTACATAGATGGATCTACTAATTTGGAGTCAGAGCCTCTTAAATTCTTCAAGTTAGTCATCATGGGAGTCACCATGGATTTGTAATCTATCATACCAAATCTCTGAATGATCTCTAACACATACATTTCTTGACCAAGGAAGACTTTGCCAAGTTTCTAGCATACTTCTAGTCCCAAGTAATAATGCATCAACCCAAGATCCTTCATATCAAACTAAGAAGCCAACTGCTTCTTGCACTAAATGATAAGAGGCTCAACACCTGTCAGAAACAAGTCGTCAACATATAATAATAATATCACAGGTGCATTCTTCACAACCTTAAAGTAAAGCTTTGGATTGACACTGCTCTTGGTAAATCCTAGTCTTGTCAGATAACTTTCAATATGATCATACCAAGCTCTTAGAGCTTGCTTGAGTCCATATAAGGCCTTCTTCAACTAGCAAACGTGATATTCCTTTCCATATAACTTAAAGCCTTGAGGTTTCTCTACGTACACATAATCCTCAATCACGCCATTGAGGAAAGTGATCTTCACATTCATTTAGTGCAATTTCCATAAGAACGAAGCAACAAGAGAAATGATGGATCTAATAGAGGTGTACCTGAAAATTGGAGCAAAGGTCTCATCATAATCTTCTCTCTCTTTTCGAGAGAATCCTCTAGCCACAAACTACGCCTTGTATTTTTCAATAGTACCATCTGCAACATTCTTGATCTTTGTATATCCACTTGAAAGTCACCACTAACTTCCCTCCAGCCCTTGGCACAATCTCCCAGACATCATTCTTCATGATTGATTGGTACTCTTTGTTGAGTAGTGAAAGCCCCATAGAACGAGTATGGGGTGCAAAGCCCGAAATTTTGGGTAATATTAGGGTAAAAGACTCCGTGGAAAGCATGGGGTGTGAGCTATAGTAGGTTGAGTCAAAGGGTAGTCCGCCCGAAAATAATGTGAAGAAATAGTAATAGAGTCGGCCCGCGGTAGGATCGCAGGCCAAGGAAAAGTATAAATAGAGCGAGGCTCTATGAGGGAAAGGCAGAAAAACTTTTGGTTTTTGGCCCGAATATGTAATGGGTGAATAGTCTGAGAGCAGTTGTAAGTCCAAGTCGAGGGAGTAGGGTAGAAGGTAGAGGCTCTGTAGCTGTGTGCACAAAGGCTTGGAAAGTCCGCAGTTGTGTGCGCGAACCCCTGCAACTGAGTGCGTATGGTGGATCTGGATGTATTGTTGAAGATTGATAATAAAGATAAGTTTCTTCTGAATTCTGTGTTGATTGCAACTTTACTCTTTTATGATAAATGAACTATTATGATTTCTGCATTTTCTACAGTTGAATACATGTGAACTGGGTTAATCTTGATGCGCGAAGTAACCAAAAGTAATAAATGTTTGCTTAAAGACCGTTTTAACTAGATCAAACCAGTAATAAGTGATTCAATCTGTAATAAGCGCGATAAGGGTATTCCAATCTGCATGGATCTGGCGTAGCACGAGGCTGCAGAATAGCGCGCGAGCCCCAAACCACATCCAAGACATCCCCAGGGTGCGGAAACCTGGTTCTAGCACCCTCCCCTACTACCTCGGGTGAGACCTCAGTCCGCACTTCGTGGGCTGTTGCCGAAAGGGCCGGTAGCTACGGGATTTGTTTGGCTAAATAATTCTTCCGAACCTGGGTCAAGCCCATATAAGCCAACAAATGGTTTCGTTGCCGGGACCGGGATCTGCCTAAGGGGTGTCTAATGTGGGAACACTAGAATCCTACAAAGAAAGAGCTCGAAGATTGGTGGGATCTGAAGCTCCACGAGTTCACAGTTTAGGAAAACAGGAACTCGCGGATATCAGAGGAACAATGGTTGGATCGCTATATCCTCACGGACATACATGAGATCTTCTTCGTAACATTCCCAATAGAATTGTATGAGTGGATTGCAAAGTTAGCTGATAGCGTGGGAAGGTGCAGATTAGACCAACCGATAGTGTGGACCCCAGAACTGGTGCATAGACTAGAAGCCACTGAAGACAAACTCGCGCGCGTGGTCGATCACTGGGTAGATCAAATCATTGGAGGATTTATCACTGAATTCACAATAGATACCACTGTAAGCTACAACAAAGCGAAAAGACAATTTCTCCAAGGACCGCGGGGTCGGTACATCAAGTCATTAAACACTTGGATTAAGATGTTGTTGTGCAAAAAATATATTATGCGCATACATTAATTTATGGGGTAACACGGAGTGGAAGAGGTTACCAAGGAACAGGAGGAGCAGGGAACAGTCCTTTGATTTCTATCTCGTGGGAAAGCGAGGAAGATCTCACTAGGTTCTCACCCAGAAGTGCAGTCTGGTTGATTACAGAACGCCTTCCGCTGATACCACCTCCATCTACACCATCACCCCCATCACCCATATCGCTTCCACCCACACCACCTCAACCCTCACCACCTCCTAGAACAGGGATGGTGACCGCAGTCAAGTTACCGACCTTTCAAGGTATAGGGAATGAAGATCCAAGCTGGTTCTGGTTTTTGATAAACTCTGTATGGGACGCGCAAGGTATAACGGATGAAAACATCAAAAAGGCTACGCTAGTCAGTGCACTCTAGGACCGTGCGCTGACATGGTACATAAAACACTCAACCGACCATCCGAATGAAGGACTAGCAGCTATACAGGATGCGCTTAATAAGGAGTTTGGTTGACCAAAGTCTGAGAACCAATCGATCATTAGGTTCAAAGAAATAGCAATGCTGCCTAGTGAAACCCCGTGGGATCTGGACCAAAGATTAAAGAGTACTATTCACGAAGCTAATATGACGTTGACCGACAGACAACATTGTGCATGGTTTGTGGCATCGTTAACACCCCATCTAAGGATGGCTTTGTCACAACAAAAGATCTCAACCCAGGCCAAGGCACTAGAGACAACTATGAGGTTATATGCAACCCCGATTCTGGACCCAGGGTTGGGAGTTCAGCAACTCCACGCGCAACTTCAGAACTTAAGTTTGGAAGTACAAAGCTTGAAGCAAGGAAGAATGCCTCGATCAGGGGTACAGCCAGAGGCACGATGTATTAAATGTAAAAGCCACGCACACGAAAAAGACCATTGCCCGGTCTTCATGAACTATCTGGCAGGAGGAGGCCCAATGCCATTAAAAGTGGAAGTCTAGACAAGACAAAATGCCACGCCTGCGCTCTGGTGCACGATTTTCTAGGTGGGAGGGAAACATGCAACAGATAACTGCCATCTATTACAGAAGTATACCTAGACCTCACAATAGTTATATTGCAATTTTTGTTGATCAGTAGGACACGATGAGCGAACGTGTCGAAGTTACGAATTAATGATGGAACGGACCCTAGCCTACAGGGTACAGGCTAAAACACAGGGAGGATTTCAAGGACGAGGTTGGGGAAGAGGATGGGGACCTGGCCGAGGTCGCAGATAGATAACTTGTTATAATCGTGGTGAACAGGGACACTATGCTCGCAAGTGCACTAACCCAATTAGGATCTCATGTCCTTATTGCGAACAGTTTGATCACGAATTGGTAGATTGTCCAACCTTGCTTGCTCAATTAAACGAGAAAGGGGTGCTTCAACCTCCCCTAATGAAGAATGTCCAGATGATGCGTGCGGAACCCCGTGAAGAGGAAACTAGTATAAATATGGTGCGAAGGAACAGCGTAATGGAAGGAGGGAACACAGGAGGGGAGCGAGGCGACCCGCCTATGGGGAACCATACTGTTGAACTAAAGCAAGGAAGGGTGGGGCCAAACGAAGATCAGCTGAGCTTCGCGAAAGCCACTACCTCAGGTGAGAAGGACCAAATGGAAGCCAAAATGGACCCCTACATGATCACCTCCTTTCTTGACGCATGCATGAAATTGCTGTGGAATCAGAAGGCTATCCAAGGGCTACAGGAGTTGATTACCAAGAGCGTCGAATTCAGCGAACCCCAGGTGGTCCGGAGGATAGGACGACATGCTCTACGCACTGGACAAGAAATGAGAATGACGGCGCAAATAGGAGATTATGAGATGGATCAAGTCATCTTGGATTTAGGCTCAGATGCAAATATACTACCTAAGCAAACTTGGGAGTGTATAGGCAAGCCCGTACTGTAATGGTCCCCGATTCAACTACGAATGGCTAACTAGCAAAAAATCTTACCAATGGGCCGATTGCAAGGGGTGGCGGTATATATCAATGGTGTAACAACCCAGACTGACTTCGAAGTCATAGAGCTTATCAATGATAGCAATACTTACCCTGCTTTGCTTGGGATTGATTGTGCCATTGACATGAAAGTAATCATCAACTTGAAAAGGCGCACAATGACTTTCAAAAAGAAGTCACTTCGTGTAGTAGTTCCACTGGACCTAGCAGAAGGGGAGTGCTACACAAAACTCATCCGCGACGAGGAAAATAATGATGAACTAGACTGCATTTATCAAATAACAGCGCAGGACCCCGATCAGATGCATTAAAACAACAATAGAAGAACCTCATGGGAACGTGAGAGTATCTGCACTATTGATTCTGAGGAGGAGACAGAGCGCTGGCAGAATCGATTGCAGGGAGTTACAACACTCAACTGTAATAGGGTGACTCAATCGGCACGATGTGAAGAAAGACACCACCCAAAAGAGCAGGACGCGACCACTGAAGACCAGCTCACATGTGTAGTATAGGAACCGCCTAGTGCGTCGGCAGACAGGGTGCGTGCACCGATAGAAGGATTAGGGAAGCTTAGATACACGGGAAAGTTTCGACTCCAAATTGGAAGATATGCGCAACGGTTAAGTTGGCACAAAATGATAACATGAAGAATACAAGTGTATGGCGGACGATCGACACCTCAAACAGACCAGAGTGGACCACAGGATCATCAGGCTAGAGGGAACCTCCCCCCTACGGCCTAATCAGCCACTACAAGCATAGCTTCTCCCACCAGAGATGAAGTTCGTGACAAGGTTTAACAATTGTGGGTTGCCATTCGGCATGCAAAACGACGACTTGATGAGTTGGAACAAATTCAGGTCCGAATCTATTACCATAGTATGAAGTTGGAAAAAGCCATCGAGAAACTTCAATTAGAAGTGGCTGCCCTAGATGACGAAAAGGAATGGCCCAGGGAAACCAACATGGTTGGCTTTCCTACCTTGATATGGTTGCACCAGAAGCTGCAGGGGCACGTAAACCATAATTTCGTGATAGAAGCAAGAGGACATCTAGGGTGCTCACGACCTGGGTTAGTGAGGAACTGGGGAACCCGCGGGAAGGGTTCGCCCTTCTGACTATCCATCGAGGATTCAGTCCCAGCACCCCAAGTAGTTGGAAGAGGGTGCGTGACTATAAAACAGGCTACTGTACAATGGTGTGATATGACCACTAGTCCCCTGCAGAAACCGCATCTGCGACATTGGGGATTTGCGGCTAGAAAGGAAAGATGGAAAGTGACCATTGAAGATACTGGTCATGGTATGATGGTGCATTTAAAGCACCATGAAGCAGGCGGTGGGCCAGTAAGGCAAAAGCATAACCACCCAAGTCACATTTATGAGCTACCACAAAAACAAGCCGCCGGTTTCCAAGTTCAATTGATATATAAACAAAGTAAAGGTCACACCACCACGTCGTACTATCCGGCAAGAGAATCGGTCCATATTGCCTACATCATGAGCACCAAGGAAGTTGAAAACAGTTCGTGGTTTCAGGCAGTGCCGCTGCATTACAAAGATGTCATCTTGAAAGTTCAAAGGCCTACTGCCGATAGTCCATAGCCAGAGTCGCTGCAAGAAGCAGAACACTCTAAATCCCCACGGACACCAAAGACCAAGAAGAAACCTCCACTCCTAGAATCAGTTCGGCGGTCGCCATGACACTTGCAGGTTGGCAAATCCACAATGAAGGAAAAAGGTAAAACTGTTATCATCGATAGCGAGGAAGAAATAGAAGAGTCTCCCACGAGGGTCGAAGAGGACATCCCTGAGGAAGACCTTGTACAGCCGGTGTGACGACCCAAGTATATGCCTCCAAACAAGGGGACGAACAAGGTACCCACAAACTTGGACGAATTCAGCAGTATAATCACTACCCCCTCTCTCCCGAAAGACGTCCCAGTAGAAAACTCGGTGGTTGGCCGTGTCGCGACGATGAAATTCGATGATTGCGACCTTGTAGATCAAACAAAATTTCCCCATCTAGCGATGGATGCCTTAATGGACCACACGATAGAAGGCATGGTGACCACTCTACAACCAAAGGAGTGGCTACGAAAGGTGGACGAAGCTAGATTACTTCGTCTCCTGGAAATTCCGCACTTTCTTCGGCCCCTATTACTATGTTAGTCATCAAGTAGTTGCTCTGTCTAGTGCACGAAGATACACTATGGGTTGGTAAACCCATCTGTATCACAATAGAACTTTTTCATCGGGTCTCACATCTACCCTGCGCTGGATAGAACCCTCGGGAAATTACGGCCAAAAGTAACGATGTAGGAATGATAGAACGACTAAAGAAGACGTATAAGCTCACCAAGGGAATGCGAGGGTACATCATTGATAGTATCTCCGACGATGCAGTCCGGGTGGCCACTCAGTTGTTGGCAGGAAAAGTAATGAGGAAATGTCAGAGCTCTAAGGTCTCCACCGTAGTTATTGCACTGGTTGAAGAATGTGCCGCTAGTGTACGATTCAATTGGTCACAGTTTCTTTGTGAAGAATTTCTAGTCAATTGTTAAGTCCAGGAAGAAGGCAAGCCGTTCTATTATGCATGGCTGCTACTGTCCCTCATGCTGGTCGCTACTGAGTTGCCGAAAGACAGCCAGTTTCCTGTTTTAACCCCAAAATGGCTGGAAGCCACGTAGTATGCGTCCCTCTGGGCAATCAAAGATGCAAGCAGAATTCAGGGGATTAAGATCTTTTGGGTATTGATGGATGCACATGTGCGTCAGTGGATCAATGTGTTACCATGCTTAACAAATGAAGTTTATAAGAGTATGAAGCACATTGTGGAATTAAAAGCAGATATGCATCATGTCTACATCCGGGCGCAGAAGGACCCAGCCCACACATGGACCCCTCTCTGGTTCATTGTCACTAATGAAATTGTTCACAAGATTGTCGGGGCTTGGTCCACGGCTTGGTGAGGACCTGCGGCAATGGAATGCGATGAGGCTGCTATTCAGAAACAAAAAGAGGCAGCCAAGTGCACCACACAACAAAAGAAGAATGAACAGTATGCTGCAGAGGTTAAGGCAGTGCGAGAGGAAAAACTTGCAGCAACGGACAAACCAGTACCAGGCGCGCAGACACCAGCAAAGGACAAAGGCACTCAGAAGGAAACCGCTCAGCTAGCCGCAACGGGTACCCCACTAAAGTGCTCAGCCACACCAGAGCGACCGAAGGCACGAAAGAAAGCAAAAGCATCTAAGACCAATAGTGAAGTTACCACCCTAACGGAGGGAAATCTAAATGACATCGAAAACATCGTTCACGAAGCTACTCGGGAGGCAGTCGATGAGGCTATGTTGGAACAACACATTGTGTTGGGGGAGCTCCAGACACAGTTACGTGAATTGGGATCAAGAATTGCGCAGGTAGGCCCTAGCATTTCTACAGAAGCCTCCGGTATGACAGCTACAGAACCATTGCTCAGAGCCCAGGTTGCTTAGTCTACTCCGATCCCAGTAGGCGCGTTGGTCACCAACCAACCGGAAGAACGAGCAATACTAGAACACCTTACTAGATTGGGACTAAACGTGGCTGCACTCCCACGCGATAGTTTGCAACAACTCCACGACAACACCACAATCGAACTTCGCGCAAGGGCTGGCCGCATTGACCAGATACTCCAAGAGCAAAAAATTAATATTGAATAGCTACGACTCCAACGCGATGAAGCAGTCACACAAAAACAACAGATGGAAAAGGTAGTAGTGGAAGCCTGTTTGAGTGCTCAGGTGTTAGATATTATAGGGGACTTGCCTGTTGACGTACAAATTTGTACATTGGCTACGGAGTTCCGAAGGACAAAAGAGGATGCCGCACGACTGCAGCTCGAACTCGGCGTGCATATCGCCAAGTTGAAATTGCAGGTCCCACCACCAACGCCCCCACAGGGCATAGTATAGCGCAAGAACATTATTGATATGGGGCGCACGATGCTTGCATGGTCACTTGAAGAATGTATCGAGTTGCTAACTCAGTTGATTGATATGCTCACTGTCCTTTAGGAAGATCCCACACTCCACAGGTTGGAAGCAGAGGCCCGGGAACTTCAACATGCCTATGATCAGCTCCAGGGAACTGTGCAGACCGTTGCTATCCTGTAATGGTTGGCTAAGATGAGGGAGGTGCAGGACATGAAAATCCAAGTCGAAGCCGCGAGACAGAAGGAAGCTGTGGTGAAAGCTCATATCCAGCCATGGTTGGACGAGGCATTTGCAGTTTCAACCACCATAGAGCATAAGGTATCACACATGAAGGCCGAATGTGCTAGGATGGAGACAGCCGAGACAAGGGCAGAAATATCGGCACCACAGGTGGAACGGATGCAGCGCATGACAGAAGAATTTGCTGCTAGTACCAGCGACGCACTAAAGTTGTTGACCGACCTCCGCGCAAAGATGGACACACCAGCTCAGTGACTCGGGATGAGTCATGATGATTGTGTTGGGGGACTGTTGGGTAGCGAAAGCCCCGCGGAACGAGTATGGGGTGCGAAGCCCAAAATTTTGGGTAATATTAGGGTAAAAGACTCCACGGAAAGCGTAGAGCGTGAGCTATAGTAGGTTGAGTCAAAGGGTAGTCCGCTCAAAAATAATGTAAAGAAATAGTAATAGAGTCGGCCCGCGGTGGGATCGCGGGCCAAGGAAAAGTATAAATAGAGCGAGGCTCTATGAGGGAAAGGCAGAAAAGCTTTTGGTTTTTGGCCCAAATATGTAATGGGTGAATAGTCTGAGAGCAGTTGTAAGTCCAAGTCGAGGGAGTAGGGTAGAAGGTAGAGGCTCTGCAGCTGTGTGCGCAGAGGCCTGGAAAGTCCACAACTATGTGCGCGGACCCCTGCAGCTGAGTGCGCAGGGTGGATCTGGATGTATTGTTGAAGATTGATAATAAAGATAAGTTTCTTCTAAATTCTGTGTTGATTGCGACTTTACTCTTTTATGATAAATGAACTATTATGATTTCTGCATTTGCTATGGTTGAATACATGTGAACTAGGTTAATCTTGATGCGCGAAGTAACCAAAAGTAATAAATGTTTGCTTAAAGACCATTTTAACTAGATCAAATCAGTAAGAAGTGATTCAATCTTTAATAAGCGCGATAATGGTATTTTGATCTGCGTGGATCTGGCGTAGCACGAGGCTCCAGAACAGTGCGCGAGCCCCAAACCAGATCCAAGACATTCCCAAGGTGCGAAAACCTGGTTCCAGCACCCTCCCCTGCTACCTCAGGTGAGACCTCAGTCCACGCTTCACGGGCTGTTGCCAAAAGGGCCGGTAGCTGCGGGATTTGTTTGGCTAAATAATTCTTCCGAACCTGGGTCAAGCCCATATAAGCCAACACTCTTCATTCATCACTTCCTTCCATACTTGTTAGCTAGCTTCTTCTTCATATGTGGAAGGTTTTGCATCAACAAGTTTTGTCATGAGAGTTGCATAGCTAGAAAACCTCTTGGGTTTCTTAATTTCTCTAGATGTGCCATCAGGAGCTGCATCCCCTTTTGCCTCTTCCAATGTATATCTAAGTCATGTTGGTCTCTTATTGATCTATCAAACTATCACTAGCTCTGCTAGATCTTGAGGCCCTTCTAGCCTTCCAGTATATTTTGTAGAACTCAAATGCTCCTCCCTTGAGACCTCCTACTTTACTTCATCGAAGGAATCAGTGGAGACTTCCTTAGACTTCCAATATGCCACTTTCTCCTCGAAGGTGACATCTCAACTGACCTCAATCAGTTGATGCTCTGGAATGTATATTTTGTTTCCCTTTGATGATTCATTGTAACCAACAAATATGCCTTTATTTCCTGAAGGCTCAAGCTTGTTCCTCTTATCCTTGGGAAGATGAATATATAAAGGACAACCAAATATTTGCATGTGTCCAAACTTTGGATTCCTTTTAGAGAATGTTTCTTCAGGATTCATACCTTCCATAAATTTTATGAGTACTTATATTTTAAATGTACACAGTTGTTTGTGATGCCTCTCCCCATAAGAACAACGACAAGTCCAAATCATGCATCATGGCCTTGACACATTCTTCAATGGACTTGTTCTTTCATTTTGCTACACAATTTTGTTCTAGATTATGGGGGATAATTATCTCCCTCTTAATTCCAATCTACTTGCAAAAAGAAACATGCTCCTTTGAAGTGTATTCTCCCCCATTGTTAGATCTCAGTATCTTGATCTTCCTGTTTTTCAAGTTTTCCACTTTAGCTTTGAATTCCTTGAACTTTTCAAATACCTCATCCTTAATTATCAAGAAATATATCCAATTCTTACAGGATAAGTCATAAATAAATGTCACATGGTACAACGAACCACCAAGAAATTTCACGGGCATTAGACCACATACATCAAAATAAATCAAGTCTAAAGCTTTCTTATATCTGCTACCACTGTTTGGAAATGGTTTGTTAATGTTCTTCCCAAGAGCACAACCTATGTATACACCATCATTATTTATCTGCAATTTAGGAACCCTTGACACTATTTGACTCAACTCAAGCAATGCTTTGAAATGAAGATGTCCATACCTTCTATGTCATAACTCACTTGGATTTATCTCATCATGTACTAGTGCTTGATCTGGTTGACTCACAAGTCTATACAACCTTCCATCATGAATCCCAATAACCCTAACATCATCTATACTAGGGACCTTGGACCAAACAAGTACTTTTCCATCCACAAAAGATACTTTATCTCCTTTATCTTCCAAACAAGAAATAAGCACAAGGTTATTTTACAAACTTGGTACATAAAGAACATTGTTGAGATGTACATTGTTACTGGATTATAGCCCTATGGATGTGTTTCCAACTCATTTGACTGCATAGTTGTTATTGTATCCTAGTTCAACCCTTTGAGACCGATTATTTTATGTCATGCTTGAAATATTCCCATGCTCTCTGGTCATGTGTCTTGATTCTCCACTATCTACCAACCAAATTTCATCATCATTTACAAAGGAACTTGTCAAAGCAAAAAAGTAAAATAAATCCTTATCACCTTTGGTCTTCTTTGGTTTTTCATCTTCAACATATGGTGAGGAAGCATGTTGTTTTCCTTATCTCTTTTTGTTATTAGCCATATTAGGAAAATCTCTCTTGAAATGTCCATTTTCTTAATAGCCATAACATTGGATCTTTGATAAGTCTTTCTTCTTCTTAAAGGAAGAAGATCCCTTTCCTGACTTCTTGTGTTGAGGTCAAAACTTCTTCTTTCCCTTGTTCTTGAAGCAAGTTGCAAGGGCTTGAACCTCTTCATATTGAAGATCTCTAGTCATCAATATTGATTCTTCTTGAGCACAAGATGTCCATAGTTGTTCAAGTGTAGGAGCTTCCTTCTTGCTGCTTATACCTCCTACAAAAGCATCCCATGATCTAGGAAGATCATTGAGTGTTGTAATCACTAGTTCTTGATCGAGAATGGATTCACCAATTGCTTGAATCTAATCACTTATTTGTGAAATACTTATGAAGTAAGAAACCGTGATTTCATCATTAGTCATCCTTGTATTTTTAAGTTCATTCTCCAAGCTCAATAATTGAACAACATTCTTGATAGTGTAGATATTCGTTAGGGCATCATACATATTCTTTGAAGTATCAAGTTTTGCAATGTAGGGAACCAAATGATCCCTAATGGATTCCACTATAAGATTGATAGCAATGATGTCATACTCCTTGAAATTTTATTTTCCTACATCATCTTCTTGTTTAACAACCTTCCCTTTCACAATCTCCAAAACTTTGTTCTTGGCAAGAAGAATATCTATTCTAACTTTCCATGCTTTAAAGTTAGATGCTCCCTCTAGCTCATTTTCAGAATTCATAACAAAAGCCATATAAACCAATCTACAAGAAGGACTTGAATAAAATTCTCTCTAGGGTTTTGTCAAGGTGATTTAAGTGTTCCTTTGTTCCTTCACCAAAGCTTTGATACCATGTTGATTTTCTTAGTGCAATTAGGGTTAGCACCATATTTCTGAAATTTTGATAATTACTTTTAATGTAGATATTATTTTAACTTATTCCAATATATCATTCAAAAACTATACTTCAGAAATTTAACCATAAAGAATAGTAGAGATCACAATATAATAAAGAAGACACGATTTACTTTGGGAAAACCCAACAACCTTTTTCAATAGAGAAATTATTCTTGTTCAATGATAGAAATGCCTAGACATATGGTCAAACCTAGTCTTCTCCTCCTAGTCAAGTCACCCAATCTGATCTAGCAATTTGTTCTACCTCTCTGACCCAGAATCTCGACCCTCCTGCAATTTCTAGTTGCCCAAAATTTTTTGGCCCTGCAATAGTTGCCCCACTTCCTAAAAAATTTCAGCCCCTCCAACAATTGCCTGAGAAAAATGAAAACCATAGAAAGAGTATCCAATCCACACATGTGAGTTGTAAGAGAGAGAATTCATCATTCTATTCATCCTATTTTTCCTTCTTGTCCTTTTCTTGCTTGCCCAAAAATTGTCTTATGTGGGAGAATGTGAATGCCCAAATGAAGGAGGTTGAGTTGCCTTTATATAGTAGTCTATCTTGGCCAAATAGACATGTCCCTTGGCTTGAGCCAACTTGACTTGGAGGGAAGCTAACTTGTCACTTTTGGAGCTAAATTTACATTTCAAAATTTAAATTTTCATCTTTCAAAATTTGTGATGCGACTTTGACTCAAAATAAAATTTCCTTTGACTCTAGAATTTATAAATATGCTTTACAATGATAAATACAAATACATCAAGTGACCAAATATACATTATGAAGACCGATAATAGTTACAAATTCAACAACCATTTCCTGACAACTTGGATGATACGTTAAACTCTTAATCATTAGTTGGATAATTTCTAGTTGCAAGGTTAATGGATAGAAAGTGATATGTGATCTAGTGTTCATGCTTCAAAAGAACAATTTCAACTATATACTCAAAGGCATTAACTTGGATTTCAAAGGGTTAATAAAAATTAGGTAGGCATAACACCAACTTCTCTACATAATGATTGATCATAATCTTATTGGTAAGGTTAACTTTACCTTCATCAAGACCTTTTCCATCTTGTTCCTTTAGGTTGACCTTTCAGGACTTAGGCTTAAGTAAGGCCTTTCATTCTATGTACAAAAGATTTTATGACATAAATATGTGTGAGCTTAAGTACTCCAAAGTTGATCCCAATTTATTATGGTAATTACCATAGAGATTTGAAACCAAAGAGACAAGTGCAAGTCTTCGGTAATTTATGTTGAAAATACGTTTTCGTTGAATAGGGTCCAAGTGGGATCAAACCCTTAAATTTGCATTATCTATCAATTTTATGACAAATATTGAAATAATGTAATAAGCTCGCCACAATGGATGCCATGATGTAAATATTGATGTAAACAAAGATGTAGTTATCGTGAAGTGCATAAGCTTAAGAGATATCAACAATTTATGCACCAATGTTTTTTAAATATAAGATTATAAACCTATAATGGAATTAATACATAAACACTTGCAAAAGCACAAATCACACAATGATATATGTTATGTTGAGAAGGGTTTACAAGTAATTTGATAAATATTTATACAAGAAGTTATGATCAAATCAATAATAGAGGTGGTGCCCAACAATGAGCTTTGTGAGTATTCACGAGGATGATCGCCACTTCATTTTATAAAATAAGGTAATCTTGGGTATGTGTGGACTAGGTTTTAATTGATCACTAGAACATTTCCAAAATTGACATGATCTACTTTTAATCCCAAGTGCTTTCTGTTAGCTACCTATACTAATAGGTTTCATATTTCATGATTGACTATGAAAGGACCAAATATGCTCTGCTTTGATGACTCAAAGATCACATATTCCCAAGAGAATCCAATCTGTGCTTATAGCTTGGTATGGACTTAAAATTTTGATGGATGGTCCAACAGTCTAATCTAGATCATTCTATGGTTTAAATTTGCAGTTGTAGAATAGAGAAAGAAGTCTGTCCAAACTGTTTAATCTTGGCAGACAAGTAGTTCAGGTAGAGAAGAAAAGGCTCCCAACAGCTTAATCTGGGACCTTGGAAGAAATAAGGGTAGAAGTGGATAGAAAAACAAAAGAAAAGCCAAAGAAAAGAAAGGGCAAGCAAGGGTCTGCAAGTCCAAGTGCACCCTCCAAGAAGAAATAAAAAATGCTAGGCAAGTAGCTGGGTAAGTAGTTGGGGTTGCAGAAAGGTTATCTTTACCATTGCAAATGTGTTAACTATGTTTACCAAAGCAAAGTTAATCAATTGACAAGGTGTTCTTCTTCATCAAGTTGCAGGCAGGAAGCATGTCTAACCGCCCTTTTCTCCTTTTCATATCATTTACTAACATTCCCTCATCAGTTGAGATTCATGGAAGAACTATGGTTTTATGGTGGTTCTTAATCTTTTTAGAAGCCACATTTCTTGTCTAAAACTCTTTTCATTTTGATCTACTCCCTAAACTAAGTAAGTTTCAAATAAACTTAGTGTTTTCTCCCTCCATTCACTCCCCCCATCCATATTAACTCTAACTTTACTATATAAATCCCCTATATCACCTTTCCCCTACTAGTATTAACACCATGGTGTATAAACCCCAAATCTTATATAAATACCCACCCCCTTGGCATTATAGCCAATAAGTCCTATGTTAGGGATCAAATGACATCTAGTCATTTTGATAAGCCTAAGCCAAACCCTCTTTCCCCTTTTTAAATCCATTTTCTCACTCTTGGCCCCCATTTACACATAAAACCTATAAAACCTTGTTTCTACCCTTACCCGCTCAAAATTGCTAAAAATACATCAAAACCCACTTGTTCCCCCTTACCCAAAGTTCAAAGATCGGGCGCATAGTCACAAAAATCTCACGAAAACCCATAAGTCCAATGTTCTCCGCTCATGCACATATGCCGAAAATAATCATTAAATAATCCCCGCCCCCCACCATATCCGTTGACTATTTCGTCCTCCCGACAGCTGTCCGATTAAAAGATTGAAGATCCAGCGGCTCTATTCGCAGCGGAGCTGTTCCGACGTCCGCTGTTTACCCGCCTTATTCCCCGGTCACATCAGTTCCCCGATAGCCGTCCGATCAGACCCCCCAGATCTGACGGCCATCGTTGCATCGGAGCGGATCTCCCATCCGAAAGTTATCTTCCGATGGCCGTATTTTGGGTACGTCATACGGTAGCCACGCGTCTCCATCACCATTCATCGGAGGTACGCCTGACACATACCTCCACCGTACCATAAGCGGTGCGATATGAAACCGCTGACGGTTTCCGGTTTCCCTCATCCCACCTATATTACGTCAGCTCCCCGTCACCTCTCGTCACTGCCACCGATGCCGTCACGTCAACCTTTGCGCTCAACCATTGGCCGATCTGTCATGCCACTTCACCATCCCCCTGGACCAATCAGAGCCCGCCACCTGGCCTGATGACGTCATGCTGACATCATCCGACCCTGACCCCACCTATGATGTCATGCTGACGTCAGCAGAAAAGCGCGCCAGTATTACCAAAATTCCACATTTAGGCCAAAATTTCACGTTTTTTCTACTTTTGGTAAAAAGCTCTACTGTTATTTCTGCATGTGGCTCACGTCCAGACCAGCACCAGCTTGCTAAAGGGATTCTGAGACCGCCAGAGCCTCCAGCACTCGCGCATTCACCATTCTTGCCGACGAATTCACCAGGTATTCTCGATAATTATCCCAGAAGTCTGTTTTATCCGTAATTCCGAGAGTAATCTGTGAACACACCTGAAAACTCGGCTTTCACCATTAAAGTACACTGTAACCAACACTTATACCCAGCCAGTGCATCCATTGCACTCCTATAAGGCCACATTGGACAAATTGAACTGAAATTTGTAGATAGTTCGCGCAGTCGTGAACCAGCTACCTTCAGTAACCAAATTCACCACAGAAGACACTCTGCTCGGTCCTGCTACTGGTTTATTGGTTCAAAGCAGTATTTCAATTGCTGCAACCTTCCCATTCACTCTCTGTCCTCTACAATTCACATCTTTCATTGAAGAAAACCTGATTGTGTTGCTCTGCATAGCAACTCTACCCACAAACCTAGAAAAACCATGGACCCATCAGTCCCTCCTGTAGTACTAAATGTTCAGCCTCTAAATTCCCCTCAAAGG
Source organism: Pinus tabuliformis (assembly GCA_031772625.1). NCBI lineage: Eukaryota > Viridiplantae > Streptophyta > Pinopsida > Pinales > Pinaceae > Pinus > Pinus tabuliformis. The sequence continues at coordinate 970,523,596 of CM062813.1, read as the reverse complement.
AACTTGAAATGGCAAGCCTTGGCAGATATGGATTACCAAATTACAGAAGAAATGATTATGGGCAGCAAATTCCACATTCATCTGTTGAATGAGTTGAAAACCAAGCATGAAAATGGGACAGATATATTGGGTATATGGGACTCTTTCCTCCCTATTTTCAAGCTCCCTCAGGTCAACCAGTTCCCTGAACTAATCCACCTGTGTGCTGAACAGTATGATGCTTCTCAGAGGGCTGTTGTTGACCCATCTGGTTCAGTACTTTTCTATGTTACCCCTCAAGCTATCAGAGACATGCTTTGCTTCAACCCTCAGAAAAAGCTGGTCCCTTTGTCACTAGTGAACCTGATAAATCAAGGGGCCAAACTGACAGATGCTCAAATTATCAAACTCAATCAATTATACATTAACTCTGACATGGTGATGTACCCTCCAATTGGCCATGTATATCTCAATGGGCTGGGCAGAGACCTTGTAGACATGATTAGTCCCATCTTGGGATATAATTCAATTGAGCATATTGACATAACTGTGCTGGCAATGATGTTTATGTTTGCTCCTGGCAAGTCACCAATCTGCTATGACTATGCCACCTACATATCAGACAAGATTCATGAGCAATTGATGAATTTGGCGAGAGATAGGGTATTCAGATATACCTCCTACATCTATCATTTGATTTTGTACCATCAACATGACAGATTTCATTTTTCAATCAAAAGAATGGATGCCCAGGGCAATCCTAGATCAGTGGTCTATTGGTCCTCTGTCTTCCACTCTACACCTGATTCTCCATACACTTACTGTGAATTTATTGATCAGTTCATCCATCCAGCTATGACAATGCTAATGAGCTCGCCTCCTCCAAGACTCACTGATGACATGCAGAGAATTCTTCAGCTGTCTAAATCTTACAGCATTGGGGATTGGTACTTCTACCAACACCACACTGTCATCAGGATATATGGGTGTGATTTGCCTCCATTCAGATTACCTAAGTATGTACCTATGAGGCTATTTGCCCTAGAGTATTTTAGGCAATTTGGCAGAGTTGATGTGCTTCACTTTTCAGGAAAAGGCAAAAAGGCACAGTTAAAAGTGAAAAGCCAACTTGGCCATCTCATCTATAACGAGAGGGAGCAAGGATGGAGGGAAGCAGATAGAATGCTTGAGTTCCTTGGCCTCCAAACAAGTTTCCCATGGACACCCTATGACCCTAATCATTTTATAACAATGAGGAGGCTCAAATATAAGTTGTCTTCCTATGATCATCATAGTATCCCTCACATTGAAAAATATGCTAATCAAGACAAATGGAGGAGAGGGACCCTAGAAGAGCCTGTATCACAAGAAGAGCTAAATCTGAGGGCAGTAAGGAATCTAAGGAAGATGGCTGACCTTGAACTTTGTTCACAGGTGAGCTCACTTCCAAGCACACAAATTGGAGCAACTGCATCCTCCTCAACTGCCCAACAGCAAACTACAAAAGCTGTTGAAAACATATCAGAGAAGGGAAAAGAAAAGGAAATGGAGATAGAGCCACAGCAGCTAGATAAAGAACAGCGGCAAGCAGAGCAGCAAGAGCAGCAACAGCATCAACAACAGCAGGAAAGGCAACATGAAGAAGGGCAACCTGACAGACAGCAGCCCTTGCAGCAGGAGAGAATAATTGATACTCCAATTTCCACTGAGCAACAGGCTCAGAACATAGTGCCTCCTAGGCCAGAAGTCACCACTGATGCCTCAGTCCTCCAAACTCCACAAAAGGAGGACTTAAGTAGAAAAAGGGATAGAGAAACTCCTCTCACTTCATCTATCAACCAGGGAGAGAAGAGACAAAGATTAAATGACTTTTCTGAAGATGATGCAGCAATAAGACAAGCATTGGGCATGGGCCCACCCAGCAGAGAAGCTTCAGCAAGTTCCTTCCAACAGGAACAAGACAGGACCATGGGAGGGGAGGTTAGCTCCTCCAGCCAGCAAAAAGAAGGATAAGTAAGCATCAAATAGCAATTTATAGACATCAAAAGGAGGAATGATCCTATCAAAATACAGCTGTACAATCACCTGCTAAACATGGCTCCTACCAATCAACAAAGACTTATGTCTGCCTTTGATGTAGGTGAAGGCAAAATGATCATGAGTCATTTTATGCCCACGGCACTGCATCCCCAATCTGCCTCAGATTACCTCAGGACCAACCTGGAGGTCATGGCCAAAGACATACACCCAATGGACAAAATTGAACTGCATAAACAGACTGGTGAGATGGTGTATGCCTCCTTGGCAGATGAAACATTAGAAAATTACAAACTAAAGAGCAGCCTTAATGCTACAGCCTCTCAACTGGAATTGGAGAAGGCATCATCCCAGGCGAAGGACAACAGAATAAGGTCCCTGGAAGACATAATCATTGAAATTGGGCATGATCCCAAAGATATTTCAGGGATACAGGAAATCTTGAAGTTGAGGGATGCTGACATGGCTGCCATGAGGAAGAAAATCAAACTCCCAGCCACCATGCACCCTCAGACAGATGAGGTAGTCCAACAAAGGCAGGAGAAGGACACCACAGATTTGTTGATCTCCATTTATAAATAGCTTCTTCAAGCACAAGAGAAATTAGGAGAATCAGAGGCTGCAAAGGCAGCATTGCAAGCAGCATTAAAACAAAGAGAAGAGGGTCAGACCTCTCAGCCTCCTCCTCAAATCATAAATCTTGAGGAAACTACTCCTATCACTGCTCCTCCTCCTCAACAGACTGAACAGACAGCAACATCTACTTCAGCAGCGCCAACAACTACAGAGCAGGCTCAAAGCCTGGATATGCAAAAGCTGAAGAATGAAATCCAAATCCTGGAAGCTCAAATGACAGAGTTAAATGAGACCAGGGATAAGTTGGCCAAGGTAAATGACAGACATGATAAATCAAAGAGAGAAGTGGCAGAAAAGGGCAGGGAAATCAAAGCCCTCAAAGACAAGATCAAAGAGCTAGAGAATGAGCTCAAGTTAGATAAGGTGGTGGTTGAGCTTAAAATAGTGCTGTGGGATAACATTGGTCAATCTATCAATGTGCAATGGCCATATATTGAGACAATCCATGAGCAATTAGAGCTCATCCCAAAGGCATAGAAGGAGGTTTACAGATCAAGAGCTTCATTGAGCAATATGCCTGAAGTGGCCACCAGAATGATCAATGTACTTAACCATAGAACAAGTTCTTAGTTAGCTACCATGGGAATTACAAACAGAACTGAGACTATCCAAATGGTCAAAAGGGTTCTCACACTGAGAAACTTAGTGCAGACATTGGAGAGAAGAACCCAGGATATGCAAACTGAGGTGAACAAGTTTTTGGAAAAATTTCAAGTGTTAGAAAGCAGAGGACTCCCTGGCTTACTGAACAATGCAGGGAGATTGTTCACACATGACCAATATGCTAAAAGGGTCAATACATTTGCCACTAGCCAGATCAATGATAAGCCCAGCACCTCAGAGGAGACAGGGCTAGCCACAGGACAGTCTCTCTATAACAGAGTAGAGAATCTATTTTTTATAATGAATGAGATCAATCACCTGTTTGGGGTGGCTCCAAATTTCTTCAAATATACAGAGGCAGAGGAGACTATGGATGCAATTCTCAGGCATCAACTCCCTACACAGGACTGGTGGACAAATGCAATACAGAAAATTTTGTAAACAGTGAGGCATTCACCAAATTTTGTTCTTAAAATATAAATTGTTATATAAAGCACAGTCTAGCAAAAATCAGCATGCATCGTGGATTAAAGCTGAGCCAACTCAGCAGATGTATCGGCCAACAAAGCAGAAACAGAAAACTACAGCTGGCAGGGCCGAGAAATTACAGCGCAACAAGAAATAAAGGCGCATTTATCAGCATTAAAGCTAAGCGTTGCAACCGACTCAATGACCTCGAAAGGTCAAAATTATCCTCTGACAGACATAAAGAGCATTTATGCTGCATTTAAAGTTGTAATAACTTCTTGTCTACTTTCTGAACGAAGTAATGAAGATATTTCTCTCAGATGACTCAATGCCTGAGATATTTTGTATAAGCGTTCCTATAAAGTCCCCTTCACATAAGATTGCAAGGGTTGTTGTTGATTTCTCCTGAAGAAGTTCTTATGTTGTAATCCTTTCAGAAGTTAATAAAGAAAGTGATGGAATTTCTCGGATCTCTGAAGTGTTGAATGCGTACTGGTGTCTGTTGGAAACTGCTGGATTCCTGTGTATTACACCATGCAATAAGTCTCTGTAACCCTCTCTGTTATGTATTTTGTTTGTTAAAATCCATATGTTATATAACTTTAAATATTTAGCAACAAGGAAAAAGAATAACTTTCAGGATTTATTCAATGAATACCCTGAGTTCAATCTGCGTTGTTAATGAATGTTTTCTTCAGATGCAATCTTGATAAGTGTAATTCTTAACTGCTGCACTTTCAGAATACATCTTTCACAGTGGCCTTTGTCACAGGAATTCAAATTTTGCTCCTGTGCAGTGCGTTTCACTTTCACCTCACCAGCTTAATAGAAAATTCTTAATTGCTTTCTGTTGGTTGTCATACATCACCATTTAAGCTAACTTTGTTTGTCTGAAATACAATATTGGCCCTGCAGTTTGAGCACCATCAATCCTTCATTTCTAAGCATTTCAGAACTCCAGACTCCATTGCCCAATGATATTTTACTCTTTAAACACTATATCATAAGACCTGAAAGAAATCCTTCAACCAAAAACATAAACAAAAAACCTGAGCATAATAGCTAGCCTAAAACACCATCATAACAGAGACAAATCATAAAGAGAGAGCCCTCTCTGATTACAGTTTGGCTAGAAACTGTGATCCAAAGATTGGTTAGTGGTTACCCCGGCCGTATTCCCTTGGGAGTCATAGGGAACAACCTGGGTGTTAACACTTTCCAATAGAAATAGTGCAACCACAACAACAACTATAGAAAACTTAACCTAGATACACAACCATTAAGTTACTTCAAGGAAAAAAATTAAGTAAATTATAGAAAACACCTGAATGGTTTTTTATTGCCATGTACATGGTTGACATTATAAGTTAGGCACAATATCAACTTTGAGATTTAAAAAAAGAATAAGTGTGCACAACACGATATGAACAACATAAATCTTTATATCATAGATAACATCCACTCTTGGTTATTTAATCACTACCAACACTAAACCCATTACCATGTTAGGGAGATGATTAAATAATAGCTTCGACAAAGTTAAAGCATATCCAGGTTTTTTCATATCAATATTATATAATTATACAAGATAATGAAGAAAATGGTGATCCATTATGATGGTTGGATGCTGCTTAAGGATTATTTTAGTTTTATACATGTCAATCATGTGTGTATCAATGATGAGATGTGTCAAGATAACATGACAAATCTAATAAAATTTAAGTAACAAAATGATATTGTTAGACCTTACAATTGGGATATATTAAGTGTGTTCACAACATATTGCATGTTACTATATTGGTTTGTAAATTATGTTATGTGATTATACTTCGACACCAATTTAGGGGTATAAAAATGAGTATTGAGTAAAAACAAAGATATCTATTGAAATATGGGTTATTTTTATTAGAAAAAATGTATTGGGAAGGGGTTAAAGAAAAAGATTTTGGGAGGCTTTTTTCAATATCCAGTCAAAATAAGGGTATTCTTTAATATCCCATGAATGTAGGCACTATGATACAAGTTGACTAAGTGGAGACACAATGAAACCTTTGCAATATTGTGTCAACATACTTCCTCTAATTTAAACAAATTTTCTTATTTTCCCAAATCTCTTTTAAGTTCCATGCCCAACATGAAATTTGCAAAAGGCAATATCCTTCATGTCAAATTTAGAGGGAAATTGAGTTTTCACTTCCTAGACGATTTCCTTATCATTTCCAATCAGCAACATATTATCCACATATAAGACCAAAAAAATAAGATGATCACCAACTAATTTGTAATACACACAATGATATATTTTTCTCCTTATGAATCAAAGTTCCTTGGTGATTGCTTTAACCCATATAGGAACTTTTCCAACCTACATATCATCACTTTCTTTCCCTTCATTGCAAATCCTTATGACTACTTCATGTAGATTTCTTCTTCGAAATCCCCATATAGGAATGTTGTCTTCACATCCACCTATTCTACTTGAAAATCAAAACCAACAACAACAGATAAAAGAAACCTAATAGAAGTTAACTTGGAAACAGGTGGAAAAATCTCACCAAATTCAATTATCTTTACCTAGAAATAACTTTTTGCTACTAACCAGGCTTTGTAATTCTCCACTTTGCCTTCTACATTCATCTTCTTATTAAACACTCATTCATTGTCAATGGGGTTCTTCTAGCCGATAACTCCACTACATCCTAAGCCTCATTTGTTAAAGGTTTTGATTTCTTCAACCATGGCCTTTTTCTAGAGTTTTCCATCCTTTTAATTCACTACCTCCATAACTATTCTAATATTATCATTAGTAATAATCAAAGCAAAATTAGAATGTAAATAAGGTGGTTTTGGCTTGTTGGGGCCTGACCCAGGTTCGGAGTTAATTAGCCAAACAAATCCGAGTACTACTGGCCCTTTCGTCAATAGCCCGGGGAGTGCAAACTGAGGTCTCACCTGAAGTAGTATGGGAGGGTGCTAGAACCAGGTTTCCGCACCCTGGAGATGTCTGATGAGTCCGACTCGTCCTTTGCCTATTCCTAAGCGTAGGTGGCTTCACGCACCTTCCGTGCCTCGTGACTTGATACCCTTCCCTTGTGCAGCCCTAACCAGGAGTTGTTCCATGCTCTGCGTTATTACCCAAGATCTTATTTATCCTTTAGTGTTAGTTAATCACTTTCTCCTACCTAAATGTCTTAAGTTATATTTAACAATACAAAACATTCATACAGGTGTGCGTAGTTAATAAACAATAGATTTTCAGATTATATCAATCATGCATTAACCCAAGAATAGACACATAGAATTATAGAAAAACTTCTCTTTATTGATTCTCCAACGGTTACAGACTTGACTAGCCCTACGCACTCAGTTGCAGGGGTCCATGCACTCAGTTGCAGAGCCTTCTCCTACTCTACGACCCATAGACACACTTTACACTCTAACTCAACCACTTAGACTTCTCATTCTTCTATTCCCTTTGTTATTGGTTACTCCTTTTTTTTACACTTAGAGCCTCACTCTATCTATACAATCCCATGATCCACGGACCATGGGTAGGTCTATCCAGCCAACATTACATTACAAAACTAGGGCGGACAACCCTGTGACTCTATCATACTTTCACACCCCGCGTCCGCAATTCGCAGAGCTTTGACAACAAGATTTGGTCAAAACTTGGGCTTTAAGCCCCAAAACATGCCTTGGGGGGGATTCCATGCCCAATAGGCCCCCAACACAAACATCGTGACTTGCCCTCGAATCACTCTGTCAGCATGGAGATCTTTGCTCGGAGTCCCTCCAACTGTTCTCGAACTGTGGCAACGTCAACAACACTCTAAGCTACTGCTTGCTGGATCTGCTACATTTGTTCTTCCGAGACCTCTATGGCGAGAGTGCTTCTCTGCATCAATGTGTGCATCCCCTGCATTTGTGCGACCTTGCCTTCAATATCTGCGGTGATGGTGAAGGCCTCTTCAATCCAAGGTTGAACGCGCACCTTTAGGACTACTTCCTTGTGTCATGTCGCGTCCACTTGCTCTTTTAGCGTTTTAGCCTGCTGCATCTGCGTGAGCCCCTGAGTGAGTGCCATCGTCTACACAGTTCCTTTGACGCTGTCATACTACCGTTGGAGTTTTCGTGCCTCTGTCTCGAAGCATTGGATGTTGGGGTCCTCCTGCAGATTTGTGAGGACCTCAAATGATTCTTCCAACATGCTGGTGTAGTCTCACACTGCATTGCCAATTTCCTCCAATCCCGCTGTGATAGCACTAGTGCTCTGTTCTTTGACTTCCTGGGGGGTGGATGGCTGCGCCTTTAACTGGAGGTCGACGATTTGAAGTTTCAGATCCAACTCAACCCTTGTCATTTCTTCCCTCGCCTTGCGAGCCCTTGCTGCTAACCTGTGGATCTGCGCCTTTGCTGGTATGTCTGTTGGGATGGCCAGCTCCGAGACGCTTTGGCAAGGGTCGTCTATCACCTGTACCAGCTATTTATTTTGTGACACCACTTCGTCGCGCTGTAAGCTCAATTGTTCCATATTGATTTTCTTCTCACTAACGACTTGCAGTGCGCGACTCTCCCTAGCTCGCAGCTCTGCAGTTATCCCATCCTGCAACATATATAGGGTCTCTCACGGGAGTGCAACTAGATTGATACCGAGACCTTTCAACGTGCTAACTGAAGGCCTATCAGCCTCATTTGATGTCACTAGTGCCCCTTTTGGCAGCACTATGGTGTTCGTCATCCGTGCGCGCAACATCTGTTCTGTTGCTGTTGAGCTGACTGCGAGGCTGGTCGAAAGGGTACCAACCTGAGGAGGGCGTGCCTGTAATTCCTGCAACTATGCTCTGAGGGCCCCCAACACAATTTGGTTCTCCTGCATGAAATCTTGGAGAGCCTCAGAGGTGACATCGTGCATTGTCTCACCGATGTCATGCAGATCACCCTCGGTTAGGGTGATCGGGTCAATAGACAACTTCGATGCCTTGACCTTCTTATGCAACCCTGCCCGCTCTGTTGGGTGCTGGCGCTTTAGCTGTATCGATGTAGTTCATGGGTCCATGCCTCCCTCTTCTGTCTCTGCTTCCTCTGCTTCCTGCCCCTACGAAGGCGTTGTTTGGCCCTCGCTCACCTTTGTGGCTGCCTCCTGTGCTGTTGCTGCTGCTGCGGCCTTTTCCTACTCAGTTGCTTTTTATGCAGCATCCCGCGCTGCTCGTACTTCTACTGCCGCTGCTTCCTTCCTTCGATTTTCAGCCAACTGTGCGATGTGTAGCTTTGCCTCATCTTTCTTTCTTTGTGCCACCGACTTCTCGATCTCAGTGATGTTTGGAGCGCACCACTCCGATGGCCATGCCTCCAGTACATTGAAAATGACATTGTCTATGGCTATGAAGGGTAGCTTTGTCCACTGTTTAGTCGGGTCCTTGCATGCTCTTATATAAATGTTATGCATGTCCGCTTTGAATTCTGCAAAACTCTGCAGACTGTTGTAAATAGTGGGTGACAACTGTGGCTTATGGTTGATCCCCATTCTGAGGTTCATCTCCATGAACACCCAGAATATTTTACTGTCACAGATCCTCTTAGCATCCTTTATTGCCCAAAGCGAAGCGTACTTCGCGGCCTCTGGTAAATCCCTATCAATTATGGGGAATTGACTATCCTCCGGCAATTCCCCAGCCACGAGCACTATGGACAGTAGAAGCCATGCATAGTGGAACGTTTTGCCCTGTTCCTGAGCTTCGTGGCAATTTTCTAAAAAATCCTTGCAGAGGAACTTAAACCAGTTAAACTAGACCCCGTTCGAACACTACTCGGCCAGTGCTACCGCCGGCGTGGGTACTTCGTCCACGCGGCACTTGTGCATGACCTTTGTTGCCAGGATTTGGGTTGCCACGTGTATTGCTTTCTCCTTGATGCTGAAGGTGGCGTAGCCCCTCTTCTTCTTTTTCGGCTTATACTTTTTCTTCGTGGCCTCTGCAATGGCCAAGTCACTAACCTTCCCTTTCGATATGTCCGCGGGGTCCTCTCCTTTGCATGGAAGCCAGGAGATGTGGTGAATCAGGTCTGTTGTGACGTGGATGGGTTCGTCCAACCATAAACGCCCATCATGCACTAGGCATAGCAAATTCCTGATGACGAAAATGGTTATTGATGCATGGTGGAAGTGCGGCACCCAGAGCAGATTCAGTAGCCCATCCTTTTCCACTTCGTGCAACCACTTCTGCGTCTCTAGTTCTATAACTCCCACCGTGGTGTTCTGCTTGGGCTTCATAAGGTGCCTGGTCTCAAGGTGGGGGAACTTCTCGTGGTTAGTGAGGTCCCAATCTTCGAATTTCAAGCTCGGCACGAGTCCCAGGTGTGTGCCCTCAAACATAATGTTGTCTAGGAGGAGTGGTGTGTGGAGCGAGCTCTTGGTCTCGTTCAAGTCCTTGGGCACTTTCGCCTTCCCTTTTCGTGGGGGGACATAGGCGAGAAATTTTGTCGCAGTGTGCACAGGTTGAGTGTCCTCCTCCGTGCCTTCATCCTCATCCTCTACGATGATAAGATCCTCCAGATCTTATTTTTCTTCATCCTTCTCTATGGTGACAGCTTTCCCCTTCTCCTCCATTGATAGCTTGGTGTGTAGCGGGTTCCGCGGGGATACACGTACGGGAACCATTGCTTGTTTGTCCTTCTTGGGTCTTGGCGTGCGTGGTGATTTCAGGATTTCTGTGACAATCCTGACACTTTCCAGAGCATCCCCCACAGTCAGGGCCTACGCGGCCTCCTCGGCGGTCATTTCTATTATCATAACATCTCAGCTGTTGCTATTGTATCTGTGTAGAAATCTATCACTCGCTAACTCAGGGGCTCAATCAATGCTTGGCACTCAACAAATAGGGCTCTGCTCAATAACTCAATTCGCAAATGACCAAGTGTTGTTTGCTGGGTAGGCCTTTGTAATTTATAGTGCTTTTTGAATTTGAATTCGACCATTCCCCCCAAATCCAGTTCATTAATACTACCTTGGTGGCAAATTTTCCCAAATCTTGCCCATAAATTGCGTTTTAAATGGCTGCCAACCCACTGCATTTGGCCTCAAGTCGAGCATCCCATCATGAATAGTGACTTCAACATTCACTTTCTGGTCAACCCGCGTGGCAGCGCATCCCCCTGTGCATGATCATGGACCTTATGACTCTTTACTTTTGTGCGCATCTCCAACATCGCGCAGTTCTTGGGTAGAATAGTTTATAGTCCCGCACTCCCTTTCAACTGCCTAGAGCACTAAGACTATCCTTCCTTCAGCTAGTCAGGTGGTCGCACCACCCGTGAAAAGTTTCATCCTATCATCCATCATGTTGCCTGGAGAATACCCACCTTTTATTGTTACGGTCGGCCTCGCGCACTTTTCCATCTTCAACGCGCTACCGTGGTTACTACACTTAGCAGTGTGCGGTCCAAGCCAAGGCATCAGACTGAGCAATTCACAGAAATAGGCCTTAAACCTATCATCACGATCGTATGCATCCGGCCTTTCCACCTTGGTCTTTTTGCCGAGAAAAGATTCCTTTATCTCGTCCTCCATTTTCCTGACTTCCACGTCCACCAGAGTGCTTTTCTTCCTTAACCGTAGCCTTCTTTTTCAAGTTCTTGGAGTCTAATATTTCCTTGTTAAAATTCTGCTTCCAAGGTTCCGTGAACCGTCATATCTATCGGGGCTATCGGGCGTAGTCTAAGTTCCCCAAGTACTACAAGGCTTACTACGGTTGCTTCATACTCCAGCCTTGGTGGTGCCTGTGCGGTCAAGTTTTTGCACGTGGTCCTATAAGCCTAGAGAACCATTGGTACGTGCAGGTCCCAGTCAGTCCACTTCACCTTGTGGACCTTATTCAGTGCTTCACGTACTTTTTTAAAAGCTTCTGCGTGGATATTCTTCTGCGCACTTTGTCTTTCCATACTTCATAGTCCCAACCATAGAGGTTGTTCGTGCCATTGCCTTGCCCACACCTGCTTACCTCTCATTCTCCTATCGTGAGTACTGTGTGCATTCCTGCAGGTTTCACACCATATGCTTGTATCCACCTGGAAATGTGAGTGCGCGGGCTGGTTCATTTGTCATACTTATCTTTCAATTGTACCTGAGGCTTCCTAAAATGCATGAGCATCATCCTTCTACATTCACGCCGGTCCTCAAAACTTCTTTGGTGTGTACCCCACCATCTTGCGGGCGTAGCGTGTAGTACCCATTTCAGAGCGTCGAAACGCTATTGTTCCGGTACTTATCTTTCAAATTTTTTCAGGAAGTCATCCACCTCACTTAGCCTGTCATACGTAGGAAGATCTCTTACCTTTGTTGCTACGCAGCACAACAACCTTGTCATCATGTTACAGCTGAGCGTGGTTACCTTGTGTAACCAGTTTTGCCATCGTTCTATCTCCTCGCCAGATACTGATGTGCAGGAGCTTTCGCGCTCCCAAGAGATTTGGCCATCCACAGTTGGATTTACCTAGTCTTGCTCCCACGCAGTTATCTTGTAGATGCAGTCCAGATCATTATCATTGTCGCACACTAGTTCTGTGTAGCGCGATCCTTTTGCAAGGTCTAAAGGTACCACTACGCGCAGTGACTTTTTCTCAAAGATCATCTTGTGCTTCTTTAAATTATTACTCCATTCATGTTAGTGGCCCAATCTATTCCCAATAGCGTGGGGTAGGGATTGCTGCCATCCACAACCTCTATCACTTCAAAATCTGGTAGCGCGCTCACTCCTTCGATGTCTACTGTGATTCCCTGCAATCTCCCCATAGGTAGGATCTTTTGTTAGTTTTCCATTCACAGTTGGATAGGAGACCATTGCAGCGCAGGCCTGCCCCTGCGCTCCCATGTCTACTTTTCCAGGACATTCACGTTCGATCCTAGATCCAGAATCACTTGGTCCATCTCATATTCCCCGATTTGCGCGGTCAATCTCATCTCCCTACCTGTTCACGTTGTGTGCTTCCTGAGCTTCCAGACTACGGAAAATTCTCCTGGCACGGTCCTAGTGCATCTGGTTATGAGTTCTTGCAGTCCCTGTACAGCCTTGCTGTCGCGCAGTAGCTTCATGCATGTGTCCAAGAATGTAGTGAGCATCGACGGGTCCATTTTTGGCTCCAGTCTATCTTTACTTCTTGAAGTGGAGACATCAGCGAAGCTCTTTTTAGCTCCCATGAAGGTCTCCTTAGCGTGCTCCAAATCAAATTCTGGTTCCTTTGTTGGAGCCTTGCGAACCTAGGTACTTTCTTTAGGCTACTTCCCTTTGTCATCCCCTATCATAATACCACTTCGGAGCATGATATTTACATTGGGGTCTTCCTCGCGTGGTTCAGACCTCATCATTTGTAGGTTTTGAGTTAGGGGAGGGTGGAGTGCTCCTTTATCATGCAACCTTGCTATTAGTGTAGGACAGTCCTCTGTCTCATGATCAAACTGCATATAATATAAGCATGATGGTCTCGTTGGATTTGTACAATCGCGGGCATAATGCCTCGGTCCTCTGCAATTGTAACATATCAGCTTTCCACGACCTCTTCCTGGTCCTAAAATCTATAGGTAGGAGTCTGATCCATCATCAGTTCATAACTTCTACAGGTGCGCTCATCATGTCCTACTGACCTGTAGAAATTACAGAACAACTGCTGAGAATTCTGCGTATACAACAGTAATAGATGGCAGTTATATGTAACATGCTTTCCTCCTATCTAACAAATCGCACACCATAACACAGGCGCCGCGCTTGGTCCTACTTGTGCCTCCAGTCTCAATGGCATTGGTCCTCCTCCCGCAAGGTAATTCACGAACATCGGGCAGTGGTCCTTGTCGTGCCCCTGGCCCTTGCACTTTATGCACCATACCTTGTCGCGCACTTCTGGACGAGCCATCCTATCTTGTTTCAAACTTTGCATCTCCAGGCACAAGTTTTTCAACTACACGTGAATCTGCTAGACTCCCAAGTTAGGATCTTGTATTGGAGTCTCGTGAAATCTCATTGCGACCTCTAAAGCCTCAGCCTGAGTGGTTAGCCTTTGTTGCGACAACGCGTTCTGTAGATGTGGTGTTAACGAGGCTACAAACCATTCGCGGTGTTGCCCATCTGTTAAGGTCATGTTCGCTTCATGAATTGTGCACTTCAGTCTTTGATCCAACTCCCACGGGGTTTCGCCTGGTAGCATTGTGATTTCCTTGAATCCAATGATCGATTGTGCCTCCAATTTCAAGCTTCTAAATTCTTGTTTAGCGCAGTCTGGATATCTTCTATCCCTACATTTGGATTGTCATTGGAATGCTTAATGTACCAAGTCAGTGCGGGATCCTGCAGAGCATTGGCCAACATTGCCTTCTTTATATTGTCATACATGACACCCTGTGCTTCCCATACAACTTTTATCACGAACCAAACCTGGTCTGGATCTTCATTCCCTACTCCCTTGAACACTGGTAGCTTTATCGTGTTGGCTATACTGCTTTGCGGTGGTGGCAGAGGTGGTATGGGCGAAGTCAGGGGTGAAGATGGTGAAACTGGTGGTGGTGTGGTCGGGGGTGGTACGCGCAGGATTCTCTACCTTATCAGGTTGATCGCACTTCTTAGCGAAACCTTCGCAAGCTCTTCTTCGCCTCCTCACGGAGGTGAAATCAAGGGGCTAGTTTCTAGTTTTGTGCTACCTTCGTTTCTATAGATTCTCCCACTCCGCGTAGCCCCAAACATCAATTTATTCGCATAACCCACTTTTCACACAGTAGCATTTTAATCCAAGTGTTCAAAGATTTAACGTACTTACCTCGCAATCCCTTGAGGAAGCGTCATTCTGCCTCGCTATAGCTAACTGAAGTATCTACCGTGAATTCAATGATGAATCCTCCTATGATTCGATCCAGCCAGTGATCGATAGCGCGCACGATCTTATCTTCTAATGCTTCTAGTCTACACACCAATTCTGGAGTCCACACAATAGGTTTGTCAAGTTTACACCTTCCTTGGCTATCTGCTAGCTTCACGATCCACTCGTAAAACTCAGTAGGGAAGGATGCAAAGAAAATTTCATGGATCTCCGTATACAAGTAGCAATCTAACCACTCTTCCTTTGATAGTCACAAATTCCTATTTTATTGCACCGCGAACTTGTGAATCTTTTTGTCAAACCACTCTTCAATTCCTTTCTTGGTCAGATTCCTGTGATACAACATCAGACATCTCTATGCAAATCCCGGTCTTGGCAACGAAACCATTTGTTGGGCTGTTGGGGCCTGACCCAAGTTTGGAGTTAATTAGCTAAACAAATCCCAGTACTACTGGCCCTTTCGGCAATAGTCTGCGGAGCATGGACTGAGGTCTCACCCGAAGTAGTATGGGAGGGTGCTAGAACCATGTTTTCGCACCCTGGAGATGTCTGATGAGTTCGGCTCATCCTTTGTCTGTTCTTGCGCATAGGTGGCTTCGCACACCTTCCATGCCTCGTGGCCTAATACCCTACCCTCGCACAACCCTAACTATGAGTTGTGCCGCGCTCTGTGTTATTACTCGAGATCTTATTTATCCTTCAGTGTTAGTTAAGCACCTTCACCTACCTAAATGTCTTAAGCTATATTTAAGAATACAAAACATTCATACAGGTGCGCGCAGTCAATAAACATTAGATTTGAAAATTATATCAATCATGCGTTAACCCAAGAATAGATACACAGAATTATCGCAAAACTTCGCTTTATTGATTCTCCCATGGTTACAGACTCGACTTGCCCTACGCACTCAATTGCAAGGGTTCGCGCACTCAGCTGCAGAGCCTTCTCCTACTCTACGACCGACAGACACACTTTACACTCTGACTCAACCACTTAGACTTCTGATTCTTCTATTCCCTTCGTTATTGGTTACTCCTTTTTCTTACACTTAGAGCCTCACTATATTTATACAATGCCATGGTCTGCGGACCATGGGTAGGTCTATCCAGCTAACGTTACATTACAAAACTAGGGCGGAAAACCCTGTGACTCTATCATACTTTCGCGCCCCGAGTCCACAATTCCCAGAGCTTTTACAACAAGATTTGGTCAAAATTTGGGCTTTAAGCTCCAAAACATGCCTTGGGGGGGATTCCATGCCCAACAGGTGGAGTGTTCCTTTTTGGTTTCCTTCTTCCTTGATCTAATCTTGTCAATATTAGAGTATGTGATTCTTTTTATTCATATTCTTATGTAGAGTCTAATTCATCTTCCTTCAATTCAACTCTGTCATCTCTGGTTTTTTCTCCCTTGGTTGGATTTCCTATTTGGAAACATCTTTGACCTCTCTAAATACCCTTTGACTTCTCTAAAACATCTTTGAGGCCCCCAAGATCTGGATGCTGGGGGGAGGCCCCCAAGATGATCCAAGTGGATATTGGTGGCCACCTGACAATTCCATTTGGACCCCCACCATTACTTCTTTCAGTTTTTCAATTTCCTTAAATGTAGCACAATTTACTATTTTTAGCAGTTTTTTAGGTCCTAAACTTCCAGAGCCGTTGTGAGGCCCTAAACGACGCTTTTTTGGAAATCTACTACCAACGATTATTTTTCTAAAATTTCCTTTTTTGTCGTAGTCCTCGGAGAGATCTTTCCAATGGGTTATCATGTGTGTCAAACGGAGATAATATGACCAAGTCGTTACCCCGGGAAGTTGGTTGTCTATCTCACCCCAATGGGGCCCATAAACTCTTGGTGTTACATCTCCTCGGGTTAGGGTTTTGGTTGTTTAGGGTTTGCTCTTATTTTTCAATAATAAAAAGGCCCTTGAGCCTCATTATAAGGAAGTTCAGAGGCATGTAGCCACCACATCTCTTCTTAGAGATAAGCTACCATCACCCGAGCTAGTTTATTTCCATTTATGTTTGTAAGCATATTTCATTATTCTCCATTAATGAAATGAAGTATTATTTCTGCTGTATGTCTGTATTTTTGTTTATTTATGTACTTTATTGCGTTCTTGTTTAAATCCAGATCAGTGGTATCAGAGCGGTCTACTCTCTCTCTATTTTTCCTTGCATGTCCCCAACGAAGTCGGGATATAATGAGTTAGGGCTTGAACTGGTCAAACCTTTGCAAGACTAGCCTCACAAATCCCGACGGCCTCCCATGGCGGATGAAAAGAAAGATGAGGGGGCAGGAGATCCTATCAAAATATTTCTCGAAGAGGCCCTCAAGCGCAAAACCATGTGATGATGGATAACTTTGCCCAGATCCTTCAGCGGCTACCCAGGGGCGACACATTTACTTCTAGCAGCTACTTTGTAAGCGCCACACCCTTTAAGGTACAAGTTAACTTTGAAATTCCCATATTTGAGGGTCAGATAGATGCAAACGCTATAGATAACTGGTTAAATATGTTAGAAGGGTATTTTTCTGTTCATGATTTTTCCAGCTGGGAAAGGATTAATTTCACTCTTCTCAAAGTCACCCCCCACGTCAAGGACTGGTGGGAAACCTACTGCGAGTAGAAGGATAAAAGTACGGCCTCTTTATTTTCATTCGCACCCACTTGGAATTCATTCTGGGCTGCCATCAAGGAGCAATACTACCCTGTCGAAAACTATGAGGATCAATATATAAAGTGGACCACGTTGCGACAGGGAAGGGACGAAGACGTTCTGGAGTTTACCAATATTTTTCATACCCTCCATACAAAGTTGGGTATCAAGGATTCAGAGCAGCATTTGGTACTCAAATATCACGGCTACCTACATAGGTACATCTAGGATGAAATAGAATTCCTAAACATCTCCTTGATTGGCACGACATACCGATATGCTGTCAAGATCGAGCAAAATTTTAAATAGAAGAAGCGCGACTTTGGATCTGCGAATCTAAAGTAGGGGAAAGGTGCCCCCAAATCGTAAAACAAAGGACAAAGCCAAGGCGGGTCAACCTAGGACAACCCACCAAAGCCGCAAGCAAATGATAGAACCGCGAAGCCGAAAAAGGACACGGGAAAGTGGTGTGAATTCCATAAGAGCTCCACTCACAACACAAGTGAGTGTCAGACCAAGCATTCACTGGTGGTCGAGCTAAAGGCTTTAGAATTAGATGCATGTTTTGAATCTAAGTCAGAACCTAACAAGGGGAATGACAAAGGGAAGTAGATTATCAATGCAGAGCCCAACGCCACCGTTGCCACCACGAATATTCAGAAGGAGGAACCCGAAGATCTAGAGGAGGAGTGCCTCTTCCCCTCCCATATGTGGGTAAAGGGCTCCCCGCTAGAGTTCATTGTCAACAGCGGGAGCTGTTTGGTCAATTTAGTGTGATCTAAATTGCTATTTATAATGTCAATCCGGGGTTCGTAAACTGACGAAGTGAAGTGTACTATATGTACTAGATAAACATTTCCTTAATCTTTTGTCGTTTTTGAGTTTTTAGTTTATTTTTGGATTTATCTTTCCCTAATGTGTGATGGTGAGAGTGAAAGTGAAGTATGAAGTATGGATGGTGATGGTGGTTTCTACGGTGATTTTCTCAAACTTGAAAGTGCTCAAGAAGAAAGCTTTAAAACAACTAAATTGAAATCAATTCTTAAGAGAAAGTAAATGCATCAAAAAGTGAACTAATGACAATGGCCCAGTATCCTTGCTGCTGAATGAAAAAAAGTAAAAACTGAACTTAAAGCAACTCAAACTAAAAGCAAAGCAACTAATTCACACTACTCAAACTCTTCAGATCCTTTACCCTTCAACTCAATCTACCTTGTGGGAAGTAATCATGAATAAGTCAAGCAATATGCTATCTAAATGGCAAGAAATTAAATTGCATAAAAGAAACTAGTCACACTACTTTGACTCTTCTGGTCCTTTACCCTTCAGCTCAATCTACCTTGTGGGAAGCAACCATGAATAAGTTTAAGAAATATGATAACTAACTTGCAAGAAATTAAATTGCAGAAAGGAAACTAATCACACTACTTCAACTCTTCAGATCCTTTACCCTTCAGCTCAATCTACCTTGTGGGAAGCAATCATGAATAAGTTTAAGCAATATGATAACTAAATCACACTACAGTTAGTGATATTCTGATTTCTTGCTAATAGAGTCACTTCACTATAGAAAGAAACCATAAATTGATGAGCAGTATGATATCTAAATAACAAAAAAAAAAAAGTAAGCAAATCACAACTTGGAAAAGGCAGTGCTGAAATTAAACTTCAGAAAATGAAAGTTAGCAGGAAGGACAAGATGATCTCATATGCCAATAGTTATCAAAAAGATGAAAATTTGCCCGGGCTGCCTAAGAAAACCTGCAGAAAAGCACTGATCAGTTGACAGTTATAAGAAAACAAAGGTGAAAATCTAAACAACAGTAAGTTAAGAAACATCAAACAGTGTGTTATGTACAAGCTAATGATACAAGAACATAATAAAACCAAATGAAAACTTTACAAGGCTTCAGCGCGCAGGGGCCCTCTGCCACTTCAGCCGGTCAACAAGTAGTCACACGAATAAGCTCAGAAAAGTCTTCTCATATATTAAAACAGCAACATGTATAAACAGTGGGGTGACAACAGTTCAAAATTTACATATCAAGGAAAAACTTCTTTACAGTGTTCATCGACGCGTTATTTATAATGACAAAATGCTGAAACTATCTAACTAACTCCTACGCTATTGACTGTATTGCCAAGGACACGTAGATCCCTTCAGCCGAAATCTAGCGTAACTGTCATCATGTTTATTAAATCTCTGGAGTGGTTGCTGTTAGATTCCGGTTACAGAAGTGATCTCCAGGTGTGCTGGTGTCTTCGTGAGCTGAGGACTATGCCACGTAACGTTCACGTGCTCAAAAAAGAGACGTGCCACCGCTGAACTCTTTGGTTGGCTCTACCTTTGACCTTCGTTGACCGTGACCTTCCACGGATGATTTGGCTACTTCGAAGGGACACGTTCCATGTATCCGTCACCTGGAGCTTGCCCATGTGGCTCGTTTCTTCATAGGACACCTGTAGCACAACTTTTAACAAAATAGCTGCGGAATCCTGTGCTGGATGCGGAAACCTGTGCTGGCTGTGGAAATTGACAAGTTTCCGCAGCTGCATGAACAAAAAACTAAACCAAACAACAGTCATAAGTATAGTCAGAAAACCATGTAAAGAGCTCTTTTTAAACTATAATGCAATGATTTAACAGCTGGGTGGATGCAATAAGTGGAAAAGGAAGGCTGAGAGGGTGTATAGGAAGGTGCAGGTTTGAGGCTCAACAGGAGCCAAAAGAACCTCATTTCGACAGAGGTCATGAAGTGGATGGGCTTACCGACCACAACACATCCACAACCGTACACCATCGGGTGGCTTCACCAAGGACGGGATCTTCGCGTGAGCCAACAGTGTCACCTTCCATACAACATCAAGCCCTTCACGGATGAGGTATTGTGTGACGTTGCTCCCCTTGATGTTTGTGATGTATTATTAGGGCAACCATACTTGTGGAAGCAACATGATGTGTATGAATCAAGCCCTCATGCTATTATTGTTACTTTGGGAAATAAGTTGTACAGGATACCGGAGGTAGCACCTCCTACTGCCATCTCTTTGGTTACTGCAAAACAATCCAGTAAGCTCATTTCCAAAATAGGGAAATTTGTTTTCTTGATGATACGCCCTCAAGGAAGGAAGAAGATGGTGGCCATGACCTCCAGATAGGGCCCCTCCACACAACAACTATAGATGGACAAGGTCGTGTAGGAGTACGAGGACATCTTCACCTCCCCCGCGGGGGTTCCTCTGCATTGTCAGGTCAAGCAATCCATTGAACTAACCCCAAGTGCGCCGCTGCCCAATGGACCAATCTATCGATGCTCTGTTATGGAGAATGATGAAATCAAGAGGAAGATTTAGGAGCTACTGCAGAAAGGTCACATCTGACCGAGTTCATCACCTTGTGGGATCCCGATCGTGTTGGTACAAAAGAAGGATGGGACTTCGAGACTTTGCATTGACTATCGGGCATTGAACAAGATCACTATCTGGAACAGGTACCCGATCCCATGGATTTATGACCTTCTAGACCAAATGAAGGGGGAAAAATATTTCAGCAAGATCGATTTGAAGTCAGGATATCACTAGGTACCAATCCAACCCTCTGATGTGTGGAAGACTTCCTTCAAAGCTAAGGAAGGCCTTTTAGAATGACTGGTTATGCCTTTTGGGTTGAAAAATGCTCCTGCAACCCTCATGAGGCTAATGGATGACATATTGTGGCCATTCACCAACTCATTTGTAGTGGTATACTTGGATGACATCCTAATCTTCACCCAGAGTTGGGAAGAGCACCTCCACCACATCCGATAGTTTCTCTAAACATTGCGGCAACACAAGTTATGTGCCAATTTGGAGAAATGCACTTTTGACATGACCTAGGTTCAAAATCTGGGATACATTGTTGATGAACGGGGGGTGCATGTGGATCCAGCCAAGATCCAAGTCATTTGGGATTGGCCATCTCAAACCACTCTGACAGGTCTCGCCAACTTCTGCTACAGGTTCGTGTTGGGATTTTCTCATACACTTGGCCCTTGAGTCAAGTCACCAAGGGAGGAGTGAAAGTAAAATTCTTTTGGTCTGAACCTCAACATAAGACATTCACAGAGTTGAAACATCGCCTCTGCTCGATACCAGTGGTTGCATTACTGAACTTGCAACAACCATTTGATATCGCGACATATGCCTCTGGCTATGCTATTGGGGCAGTCCTTACTCAACACAAGCATCCAGTGGCATATCACAGTGAGACACTTTCAGACACAGTCTAGAAGTATCCCACTTATGACAAAGAGATGTATTTTATTATGCAGGCCTATTGTGATGTCAACAAGAAGCAACTTGTCGCAGGAGGGCCTTGATGTATCCCACATCAATGACACGAAATGAGTGTAGTGATTTTAGAGATGGAATTTGACTAACAACACAAGGTTCAGGAATGGCAGTCATGAAAATGAAGGTTTATGGTATTGCAAAGGATGAATTTTGACTGAATGACTTCTCTTGAACATGTCAGCGACACTGAAATGAATTGGTAGCATTGACCCAAAACAAAGTGATGGATGGTATGATAGACCAATGGTGTGATAACCATCAAGATAATAACCCAACCCAGATAGTCACGGTGATGGAGTGAAAGTGTCATGTTTAAGAGCGACCTGCTACCATAAAGTGGTTTTCCCCTTTTCCCATTTTCCCCAGTCATTGTTGACCAATACCTCTTTATTTTTATCAAGCTTGAGGAGGATAACATATGCTTGTTGTATAATTTCACCCTTCGGGCGAATCCATTGCTATTTGATGTTTTAACGAGTCTAGCGAAGGTGAAACTTGGTCTTGTCTAGATGGACAAGTTTGTCACTATTTGATGTTTTAACGAGTTTAACGACAAATATAATCCGGTCCTTTTCATGTTTAGAGACTTTGAAAAGGGACAAAAAGAAAACTCCACAAGTTATTTTTCGTAAATTAATCTCTCAACCCTGAAAAAGCATAAAATAATACAAGAGAGATATCATTTCCAATCCGTTAACGAGCTGGAAAGGACAAGCGCTCGACAATCTTTTCATATTTTGGGAGTCTGAAAAGAGCTTAAATAAGACTCCACTTTGAGGAATGAATGGTGTCTAGGGTAGCAACTAATTCCAGTGATGTTGGAACTTCTCAAATCATGTTGATTTATTTGAAGAGGCTAGCTAATAAGACCACTCATTGCAATTGTTCCTCAAAAAAGGGTAAAACAACCAAGTGAAAGTGTATGATTAGCCAAAGGTATGGTGGCGATGAAAACAACCAAGGCTCATCTGACGAAAAAGGTTGATAGAATGGCAATCATGAGGGTTAAAAATGGAAATGGGTTCATTTTTACACAAGCTTTAACCATAGGGAACTATGCTTGGATTTAGTTGCATGTTTACACAAGCTTGAAACGAATAAATATGCTTGAAACTAGTTTCATTTTTACACAAGCTTGAAACGAGGAAAACTTTGCTTGAAACTAGTTTCATTTTTACACAAGATTGAAACAAGGAAAAACTATGCTTGAAATTGGTTTACATGCCCCCAACATGATGAAAGGGAGAGTCTCCTATAACCAGATGGAAGTCATTGCGGTGAAGCAGGACGGTTATCCAATACTTTTTTGGCTTCATTCCAGATAGGGACAAAGGTGAATGGGGTGATTCCCTTCACATAACCTACTAGGAAACTTAACTTTACCACTAGGTGCATTCCCCCCAAGCTTCATTACATTCACCTAAGTAGACTACTCATGGCTATGAGGTGGATGGAATGAAGGTTCATATATGAGATCAAGTGAAAGACTCGACTGGGATTTTATGAGATCTAATCAAAGACCCGAATTGGAACTTTGCTCAAGGGGTCATTGTTTCATTTTTTAACGAGCTTGACATAAGACAAGGAACTCTGCTCATACCCCTAGTTTCATTTTTAAATGAGCTTGACACAAGACAAGGAACTATGCTCATGGGAGCTATTTCATTTTTTAAGGAGGTTGACATAGTAAAAGAACTATCCTCATGGACCTGTTTCATTTTTTAATGAGGTTGACACAGTAAAAGAACTATCCTCATATTCCTTGTTTCATTTATAAGTGAGGTTGAAATAAGACAAGGAACTATCCTCATGGGAGCTGTTTCATTTTTTAATGAGGTTGACACAATAAAAGAACTATCCTCATATTCCTTGTTTCATTTTTAAATGAGTTTGACACAAGATAAGGAACTATCCTCATGGGAGCTGTTTCATTTTTTAATGAGGTTGACACAGTAAAATAACTATCTTCATATTCCTTGGTTTCATTTTTTAACGAGGTTGACACAAGACAAGGAACTCTCCTCATATCCTTGGTTCACAACTCATAAGAGGTCATGAAGGAGAGATCTAGTTCCAATGCCCCCAGTACATGATGTACAACATCACTGAATTGATCGTCAGTTGATGTAGGTATGGAACGGGTTGCCACATAATTGACCTGTGGCAGGGATGATACCATTGGTACAAAAGGACCACTTAGGGAAGATGGTTGACTGGAAGCCATATTTGGACTGGGAAATGAAAGCTGGTCAAAGGTGACAATTCTGCCTTAATGTGGGAAACAAATCACTTGAGAGAGTGTTGAAACAATAGCTCCCATGTCATAAACATAGTCGTGCCCAAGAACTAAATTGTAATCTAAAGGGCCTGGGACTACCATCACATTCACATAAACGATTTTTCCTCCCAAAGAAATAGGCAATTGAGGAAGGATCCCTAATGGTTGACTAGTTCCTCTATTAAAAACCAACAGATTCTGGGTAACAGGCATAAGTGGCGGCGAACGAAGTGTTGGCCAAGTAGTAGAGGAAAGGATACTCACAAATGCACCTTCATCTATAATAGTGCTAGACATAATCATATTGCAAACCTGTACTGTGATCTGGAAAGGCATATAGGAAGGAAGACAACAACCTACCAGTCGATTCTAATCAAAGGAAGTGACCAGACTACTTGGAGGAGATACCATAAGAATGGGATAATCAACCCCTTGAGTTACGAGAACGGGAGGATTTTCCTCCTATCTTGATGGAACAGGAGGGTTTCCCCCAAGCTCATTAGAGTTTGAAGAAACAAAAAGAACCTGAGTGGTATCATATTCACTCTCTATGGGAAAGGTACGATTAACTGAAGGTGAAATCGGGTCAACTGTTACCTTGACCTATTGATTTGGGTCAGGTATAGACTCATAGGATTCACTTTCAGAGAGAGTGGGTTTGACTGACGGTTGATTTGAGTCAGTCAATTCATCAACTAGTGAAGGATTAAGGGAGAGTCTTCTGTAACCAGATGGAAGTTGTTGCGGAGAAGCAGGGCGGTTATCCAACACTTTTTTGGCTTCATCCAGATGGGGAGAAAGGTGAATGGGGTGATTTCCTTCACATAACCTATAGGGAAACTTAATTTTGCCCTTCTTTCCATGAACTTTACTACCACTAGTTGATGGTGTGTCACTAGCATGATCTCCAGAAGTTGATGACACAAGATGATGTGAACGAGAAGACCATTCTTCTAAGATCTGAGGAATATTAGGAAAATTTCAAAAAACATGGTCTCCCGCACAAATTTTGCATGGACATCAAACTTTGTGAGGCTTGACGGATGGTTTCTCATCAGATATTGCATTCAAAGCAATGGTTGCTTGGTTTCCCCTCTACGGAATTTTCTTCTTCTTCTCCTTCTTCCCTTTCTTCTTCTTCTTAGCCACCTGGTTACTAGTACCAATACTTTCACTAGGCGAAAAGGAAGAAGGGGAGGAAGAAACAACCAAGGAAGAAGGAAAAGGATCAACTTTAGAATCAATTGGAGATTGATTTTGTCCAGTTGGAGGAGTACTTGATTGTGGAGAAATAACAATATTTTGAACCAAGGAGGTTGAAAATAACCATACTGGAAAGCCAATGGTAAATCCTGGAAGGGACAATGTAGCCATATATGGAGCACCAATATTTCCAAAAGGAGGAAAAGGAATAGGATTCCCATCAAAAGGAATTCCTTGATCGGTGGACTCCGGATTTGTCACCATATGTTTCAACCTAAGATCAACTAAGGAGTGAGCGTGGAGGATGTTATTTATGGTCAATTAAATTTAATTAAAATACCATAACAAAACAAAAAAGGATAATCTAGGAAAAAGGTTTACCAAGCAATTGTGAACTACAAAATACCTCCTAGCGAACCAAGAAGTATGGCAGGCAATCTTCCCGAATGCTGTGTTCAGCGTATCACAGTGTACAAGGCGGCTGACTTGGTTACCTAAGGATGGTTAGAAACCTAGTGTTGTCCTCCCATATATACCTGAAAGTATGTGGAGGCCCAATCTATATAAACATTGTCTAATGCAAAACTGCATAGTGAGAGCATTCCAATATACTTTACTTACTGTAACATCTCCCTATATACTTGAAGCTACGTGGACGAGCTATGATATACTCACTTACGTGGAATGAGGTATCCCACTTAGGATGTATTGTAGACAAGTTAGCGACAACTTCTTTGTTTTACGACGCCATAACACGTCTCTAGCCTAGACCTCTAAATGTTTTTCGTTAAGTGACAATGCTCCATTATGTAAATACAGATAAATTTTAAGTTGATCTTCTTTAGAATTTTCCTTTCAAGGTTCACAACGTGATGTATGTTTGTAATTCCTAAAATGCAACTAATATGATAAGCATTATTTTCATTCAATTGAATAATGAAAACCTTAGCTAGTAGGGATAGAGCAATAAGATCTTTGACAAAGAGCAAAGAGCACATCTAATGCAATTTCCCTAACTATTCCTTTCAAGGATTCACAAACTACAATACGAACGATGCAAGTTTTTCTTTTCGAATCCCTTAATGTTATGATGAACAAAAAAGGAAACTAATGCACACACAATCAATCAATTTTTAATAAGAACGAAGACTTTTACGGCAGTTCTGTTTCAAAGGAAAAGAAGACTGTACGACACTTTCTTTCAAATGAAGATTAATCAAATATATTCTAACTTTGACTATAGATTGATAATGAAAAAGAAAACATTAAAGAAACATTAATCAATCAAATCAAAGTAGGGCTAGACAAGGAGATAAAAAATTGTTTTCTGAGACATGACACTCGTTGATCAATCAAAAAGTAATCAAACAACGGAAATTTGGTAAAAAAATCAATCCAAAGGTGAAAATTTTCCCTAAGGTGGATCAACGCAGGTCGAAGAGGAACTAACTACATTGCAGAGCACTGTATCTCACTCAAGGGTGCTCTGCAGAGTACTAGCCCTTGACCAAGCCTATGCTGATTCCTAAGAGGCCACTCAAGAGTCATCTAACCTCAATTTTTGACCAAAATTCAATGCAAAGAGCTAAAATACAGTCAATGAACACAAGTAGGGTCTACAAGAATGTCATAGGAGGTGGATAAGCTACTAGGAAAGGTGATAGTTCCCCAGTGGAGTTGCCAATTTGTTTTGGAGAATTTAGTATCTACGGATAAATACTAATTCCCTAGATAAGTAGCTGTATCTAGAACAATAGTTTAAAGTGTTTTAGACTTTTCCTATAAGAAATAGATAAGATGAGAAGATAGAAGACCTACTTGTAGTTCCGCTTTCCTCTCATCTCCCTTGTATCGATCCCGTCGCTCCTTCCCATACTTAATCCGCTTGAGAAGTACCCTGTAAACACAACAGAAGACAAAGAACCGATCAAAGCATACGATCTATTGAATATAAGTGAAAGGAATCAGATACAATTCACACATATAAGCATTATGAAACAATACAAACATATGGGAAAAAGGTTCAAACACTTTATTAGATAGAAGAAGGAATTACAACCATTGGTGTTTGATTCAAATCCATTCCTCCAGCTTGGATCCCATCCAAATCACATCAAAAGCATGAAAAACTTGTAGCATTACAATATTTGCTTCAAAGCCAAATCTCATAGCAACATTATCTCCTTACAATTCAACATAATCCAGTCCTTGATCACTTAGATGAGGGGTCAATTTATAGGAAGATGAAGGAGGTTTTGTCATTAATGGTGGCATTAAATGGCCTTCCATACTTAGAATTAGTTCCATGGAGGAAAGGATGAGAGGATATGATTCACCTTAACTCATTCCTCATCCATTTTCGAGCTCATAGGAGTTGATAAGTGAGGGAACCTTCTAGATGACTCCAAAAGATAAGAATATTCCCCAAAACCTATATGAATTTCTCTCATTCTCACCCAACGCAGGTGAAAGGAAGCCTAAGTGCTCTACAGAGCACCCTGACAGTGGACTCAAATGCTCTGCAGCACACCCTCATAAGGGCTTACCTGCGCTGGTCCCTCTAGAGGCTATTTCTGGATGTCTTCAAGTCATGAAACTATCTGGGAAGGAGGCATTCAAAGGGGTAACTTGTTTAGGGCATGAAGCAATTGAAATTAGGGTTTGATGAGCCCTAAAACACTGATCTGGATGTTGGGATTTGATGTGCCCAAATGGATCTGGAACACCAATATCATTCAATCAACGCCTTTTGTTTGTGCGCATTGTAAAAATTTGCAATGGGCTTACCTATGATACCACTCATCTCTTGCCACGTGTATCATGCTCCGGCCACTGTTACAGCCACTGAATTAAAATTAAAAGGTCTTGGTGCATAATTAAAAGTCATATGTGTATTTATTTTTCCGTCATTTTAATGGCTAATTTCAATTTCTCTATTACAAGGAAACACCTGGGCCGAATCGAATAGATTATTTGATTAATAGCTACTCAACCACATGTCGAGATCCAAATCAAAATAGATAGAGGAGGTTAATACAAAATCTTAAATGAGGATTAATACCATGAAGAGCATGATGTTGTCGGACAATCTGAACAGTTTATCAAATAGATGCGATCTACATTTGGCCTGCGATTCAACAGAAGTAAAAACCACTTGATTTAATTGCTTTTATTATTTGGGTTGTTGAGAGATACATGGAGCCATTATTATTTTCACAATTTCACCTTAAGCTCTGTATAAATACAATCTCCTCGACAAAGACAGGGGGAAAATAAAATGCACGAGATAGAGTAGAGAGTAGAATAGAGAGGAATTATTAGAAATAAAATTATTTCACAGATTTGTGATTTATCTTATTGGGGTTTGGTGTCTTTCAATTCAGAGCTGTGTAAATAGGAGCAGGGTTTACACTATTCTAACTGTTGTTTTTATCAACATAGTTTGCGACTTGGAGGAGGCTTGTTGAGGATCAAATCTTGTATTGAGGAGGAGAGGAGGTTTTATTAGTTTGTATAAAGATACTGTTATTTTTAACAACAAATTGAATTCCTTTTTGGTAGAAGAATTATGTCTATGGAATTTATATTATGTACTAATATCGATATTGATTCTTATATTGTAGATTAGCTATCTTATCTTCAGTATAGAAATGTGTTATCATTTATATCTTGCCATTTCTTATTAAGATAATATTTCTGAGTATCTATTTACTCAGAAATTTGCTATCTAAGTATCCAGATTTAATAACCAGTAATGTTATGTGAACTAATTTCTAATGCTAGTGGTTCATTATATTTTGTTTTCATTAAGATTATGTGAACTACTTTCCGATGTTAGTGGTTCAAAAGTTATGATTAATTGAACTTTTTGTTAGCTCTGCTACATTCTGCGACATTTGATGGATTGAAAATGGGTGTGGCAGTGTTGTTTCGTGCCTGAGGAAAGCTTGCAGCAGTCGGTTTCATTTTCTCCTTCATTCTATTTATAACTCCATAAACCTCGTTAGCCCTGTTTGCCTTCATTTTTCCTCCAAAACGCTGTGAAAGCCTTTTTCCATCAAGCCCCTCAGTGCTAAATTCTAAACCCATGCGACCATTTTCACGTGACTGCGCGCCTGTACTGTCCCTTTCCCGTCAAATCCATGTATATCCGTACATTTAACTCCGCGCCATCCGATCTAACCCCGCCGTGATTGAACGACATTTGCACCTCCCGCCACTGAAAGCTGCATGCTTGATAACCCACGGGGAAAGCGGTTTCCCAACCGTAACATCTGCCACGCGTCGCAATTTTATTGTATCACGCCCTCGCATACGGAAACCGTTGCAGCTCCAAAGGTGGTGCGGGGAATACTGCCTACTAATGAAACCACTATTCACCCGCTCGTTAACATTCGAACACCTCTACTGCCCGATGACCGTTGGATCTCCCTGCCCGAGATCCAACGGCCCATGTTCTCCCTGCTCACATTCCTCCTGATAGCTTCTGTAAACTGATCTCCACCCTTCAATTACACAATCCGACGGCCCACGCTTCTCCATTCCCGCTTTCTCCCGATACCCCCCCTATGAGTCGATCTTAACTGTGCATTCGCGTGATCTGACGGCCGAAAGCTATTCTTGTCATACTCACGCCTTTGCCATGAAGTCTACGCCACCTTTGACT
This sequence comes from Pinus tabuliformis, assembly GCA_031772625.1. NCBI lineage: Eukaryota > Viridiplantae > Streptophyta > Pinopsida > Pinales > Pinaceae > Pinus > Pinus tabuliformis. The sequence goes on along the minus strand of CM062813.1, from coordinate 970,493,870 downwards.
GTTCTCTGCTGCCAAAAAATGAAGGCGATCACCTACTTGTACCCGGTGCAGTTATTCTTCAGCAACTCCATTCAAAAGCATTATGGTTGAAGAGCAAGAAGGACATGCCTCGAGCGGTTAAACATATTGATCAGTAATGGAGCCCATTTCATTTTATACTCCACCTGTGCAGGAAGGACGACTGAGCAACAGAGAATGTCAAACTAATTTATTGAAGTAGTAGATTGTATCAGAGACCCATATCAAACAGTTAATGTGGTTGGTGGTCCATTATGACCCCCCCACACATAGGATAGCATATATTTTTGTAATCAACCTCCATATATACCCAGAAACAAGATGTAATGAAGGTTGATGGATATTGTTTTGATGTAAGGTTCAAATTCTGGAGACTGTAACTACTGTGATACCTGCAGCGTCTGGTCTTCATTTTCAGCTAATACAAGATTCTTTTGCTGTTAATTGCTCACTTTCCACTTCTTCTTTGTTCTAGGCTGTGCCTATTATGAATTTGTTCATGTGCTCTTGGTGTTTAGCATTAGAGGGGCTGTCATCCCACCTCTATGTTAAAATCTAGTATGTATCATTGAATATGTATGTAGGTTTCTATTATTTTAATTCCAGAGGGTTGTCATCCTGTCTATGCATTAGGAAATAGATTTACAGACCTATTAACTGGTTGCAGGCGACCATCACAAGGTCCTGTGCATCTGCTAGTGTGGTCAGTATTCTCCATCTTCACCTGTTCCTCAAACTGTGAGTAATTGGTGGTCTAAAGCCTTGTAGTCTGGGGGTGTTCAACCAGGTCTGGGGTTAAGCATAGTAGAAGTGGTTATCTGGCTTGAATATGCATCATTCCTTCCATTCATCCACCATTTTCCAACATTTTTGTTCAGTTTGTAATGTTCCCGAGCATTTCTAAGATACAACCTAGGAGAGTTTCTTGGGGTGATAACATTAATTGGCGCCGTTGCCGGGGAGAGGAGATTGAAGCTCAGCTTCCCTGGGAGAATGACACAGTTCCAAGCTTTGATGATAGACAAGGTTTGGACATATAATCTGGTTGTAATCATCTATCTAGTGACTCTACTGGGGGAAGACCAACCTTTGGCAACTCCACATTGAAGTTCTGGCTCAGTTTGTGAGACATACTCGAAGAAATCCTCAGAAATCTCCAGCTGAATCAGTGCCTGACCCTGAGAGGACTGTCAAATCAAAGAAAGCATCGCAGAAAGGGGCATCAGGATCAGGTAAGCCTAAGAAAACTCATGCATCTCTAAAAGATAAGGTTATAGTTGAAGATATACAGTTTGAAGATTTAGAGCCCAGCACTGTTAATAAGGAAATTCCTTCAGAGGTTAATACAACCCCTTGTGCAGTTAGTTCCCCTTTGAATCTCAGTCCAAAGAAAGCTTCCCATACAGTCCAAAACATCCCTTTGTCTCTGCCATTCATCACATTACTTCCTACTGCTCAATCTGCCAGTGTCCTTCCACATATCCCAATCATGGCAGGCCAGCAAGCACCCATGAAGATAGAAAGAATTGTAGCTGCCAGGTATGGACCTTTGGTCTTGTCTGTTCCTTTGAATCCTATGCTTGTGGGAGAATATCAGAAATATATACCTAAGTTCACTGGCACAGAGGGAGTAACAATAGAAGAACACCTTGAAGCTTTTTGTAGTTACGATGATAACTTAGATATAAGTGAAAACGATGTGTGGATGAGAGTTTTTGTCCAGAGCCTTGATGGAGAGGCTAGAAAGTGGTTCAGAGAACTAGTCCCTAGATCTATTGCTGATATTGAAGCCTTAGATGATGCATTTTTGAAGCACTGGGGAGATAAAAAGGACTTGCTGTATTATCATACTGAGTTTGGTAACCTAAAGAGGGAAAATGGGGAATCATTGCCTGATTTTAATAAATGATTCAATTGTATGTATAGCAAGATAACAGCTAAGGTAAAGCCTACCCCCACCTCTGCCAAAATCACTTATGCCAATGCTTTTGACTCTGATTTCTGCCTATTGTTGAGAGAAAGGAGATGTGCTACTCTGGCAGACATGCAGGATGCAGCTCTAGAAGTAGAGTCTAATATCATGGCTGCAGAAAAGCTCAAAAGTCAAGCTGACAGAAGGAGGCAGAGAGGTCAGGCTTCTACTTCCTCTGCATCATCTTCAGAGCCTAAATTAGACAAAATGACTAAGATGATAGAGTCATTGGTTGCTGAAATTTCTAAGCTAAAGGTTGAGCAGAATTCAGGAAAAACAAGGCAGCAGAACACATTTGCTCCAAGAAATCCCAATCCATTCAGAAGAGCAAATGAACAGTTACAAATTATTCAGAGGGGTGAAGAATCAAAAGAAGAACAGAAGGTTAAAGCTCCTTTCCAAAATGTAGTCATGGAGGAGGAACAATTTGAAGATGAGGATGAAATTCACTGCATGGAAGATAAAGGTAGCGTTGCATTCTTGACTTTGGCTGCTTATGAAGAATCATTGCTGCAAGAACAAAATAGTCAAGAATGGGATAGAGAAGCTGTCCTACAAACTGAGGAGCAGTGAAGATATAACCTGAGGTCGAATGCAAAAAATGTCAAAGAGAATCTTGCCCAAAGAGCTGCTGTCCAAATAGAATCACAAAATATCAGACAGAGAAGACTAGCAGCTGATCCAGTCATTCTCAAAGCTCCAGTTCAAGAGGTAAAAGGTTCTGATAAGTTATCTTCTTCTTTTAGCTTTGAGTCAGAAGTCCAGAAATCAAAAATATCTGTGCCTCTGGTAGAGTTGGTAAAGAGTAAAATATTTAGAAAGCCTATCCTTGAAGCTCTTGAGTTGGAAACCACACAAACCTCCACTGACTCAGTCAATTTGCAAGATGACAAGCCTGCCATTGTGCTCAGCCCTATGATTGAACCTGCTGATAATAATTCTCCATATTTTTATGTCTCCTTGACTATTCATGACAAAATCCTCCAAAATTGCCTGCTAGACACAGGGGCCAGCCACAATCTGATGCCTAAAGCTATCATGGAAGAGTTAGGCCTTGATTTCACTAGACCATATCATGATTTATTCTCTTTTGATTCAAGGAAAGTGAAATGCCTAGGATTAATCAAAGACATGGCCATTACCCTAACTCAGCTGCCCATGAAGAGTATGATGATGGATATTGTGGTAGCAGATGTCCCTCCTAAGTTTGGCATGCTGCTGTCTAGAGGATGGATTAAGAGATTAGGTGGGACATTACAAAATGATCTATCTTATGCCACTATCCCAGTTTTTGGAGGAGAGAGCAAGAGATTGTATAGAGAAGCACAGTTGGCATACATCATCAGTGATGAGAAGAATCCTACTAATCATCCCATATATGCAGTGGACACTGATTTTGGAGCATGTATTCTCCAAATAGAAGAGTCTTAGAAGGCCTCAATGCAGATCAGGAAACCAACAGTTCAGGCTGAAGAAGAGCAAGGAAGTCTATTTTGGGAGATGTTCTTTGATGGAGCATGCTCCAAGGAGAGCAGGGGTGGTGCTGGTATCTCCATAACAAAAAAGCACACCGCTATCTTTTAAGCTGGCTTTTCATGTCACTAATAACATAGCAGAGTATGACGCTCTAATATTGGGCCTTAATGCAACAAAAGACAGAGGAATCAGAAGCATAAAGGTATTTGGAGATGCTGATTTGATCATTTAGCAAGTAAATAAAATTTTTTAGGCAAAGCACCCAAGGTTAAAAGCATACAAAGATGAGGTATGGAGACTCAAAGATTCCTTTGAAAATTTTTGTATTTCATATATTCCTAGAGCCAAAAATCAGTTTACTGATTCCCTTGCTGTGTCTGCTAGTCTGTTTATTCCTCCCGTGCCTCCCAGACTAGTTTATGAAGTGCAAATGAAATACAGACCATCCTTGCCTGATAATGTCCAGCATTGGAAAGTTTTTGATGATGATGATGAGATAAATAGGTTTCTTCAAGTCATTGATGAGTTTTCTGAAATGCAAATTGATCAAGAAAATGAAGCCTTAGAAGAAAACCCCCAGTCCCATCTTAGAAATAAAATTGGCAAAAATAACATTGTCCAGCTTCCCACTAATCATATTCCTAAGGGTTTAATTCCCCTAGAAAGACTGTTTGACCAAAATGATGTGCCTTACAAGGCTGCCCAAAAAGAAGATCAATCTGCAGTCTGTAAGCATGATATAGGAAGTCCAGGTCAGCCTAGATACATAAATTTGTCCACTCATCTGTCTGCTGACCAAAGTTCTGAATATTGCAATTTAATGAAGCAATTTGCTGATGTGTTTGCCTGGGAGTATAGTGACCTGAAAACTTATGATAAAAAGATTATTCAGCATAAAATCCCTTTAGAGAAAGACACCATTCCTTTCAAACAGAAGCTGAGACCAATAAATCCTATGCTTCTTCCTCTAATTGAAAAATAAATTAAAAAATTGTTAGCTGGCAAGATTATAGTTCCTCTTAGATATTCCAAATGGGTTGCCAATCTAGTAGTGGTGAGGAAGAAAAGTGGAGAAATCAGACCGTGTGTTGATTTCAGAAACTTAAACAAATGCTCTAAGAAAGACAATTATCCTCTACCCAAGATGGAGCATTTGTTGCAGAAGGTCTCAGGAGCCAAAGTGATGTCTTTCCTGGATGGATTTTCAGGTTTTAATTAGATTGCTGCGCATCCAGATGACCAAGAGAAGACTGCATTTACCAATCCTTAGGGCACTTTTATGTATGCCAATATGCCTTTTGGACTGATGAATGCTGGAGCAACCTTTCAGAGAGCTATGGATATAGCATTTGTAGGAGAGAAGGATAAATTTGTCCTTATCTACCTTGATGACATAACAGTATACTCCAGCAGCCATCAAAATCATTTGCAGCATTTGAAAAAAGTGTTTCTGAAGTGTAGAAGGTTTGGGATTTCAGTCAATCCTAAAAAGTCACAATTTGCTTTAGAAGAAGGCAAGCTGTTAGGACATGTTGTTTCTGCTGCAGGTGTTCAAATTGACCCAGAAAGAGTAAAATCAATACAGACTTTGTCTGTCCCGAGATCAAAGAAAGATATCCAGTCCTTTTTGGGCAAGATTAATTTTGTGCAGAGGTTTATACCAAATTTTGCAGAATTAGTGAAGCATGTTACCTCCATGTTGAAGAAAGGGTCAGAGGTCAGATGGACTGATGCAGCAAGAGGATCTTTTGAATCCATTAACAAAGCTATTATGGAGGCTCCCACTTTAATAAGTCCGGACTACAACAAGGAGTTCCATGTATTCTCATTTGCCTCTGAAGACACCATTGCGGCAGTTCTATTGCAAGCAGATGAAGAAGGCTTAGAGAATCCGGTGGCATTTTTCAGCAAAAACTTGAGGGATGTTGAGCTGATGTATGACATTATTGAAAAACATGCATATGCCCTTATCAAATCCTTGAAAGCTTTTAGAGTTTATATCTTGCATTCAAGATAATTGCATATGTACCCTCTGCCGCAATAAAAGATGTCTTAACACAACCTGATGCTGATGGAAGAAGGGCTAAATGGATTGCAAAGCTGATTGAATTTAATATAGAACTGAAGCCCACCAAAATTGTTAGAGGTCAGGGTCTTGCCAGATTGTTAGCTGAAGAAAATTGCAGAACATTAGACATTGATTTCCTGTATACAATTGCAGAAATTGGTCAGACAGGTGAAGAAGAGGAAGCAGCTGAACCAGAGGGAAAGCAGTCAGTGGAAGAAAGTCTGGCTTCTTGTGGTTGGTATTCTGAAATAGTTAAATTCTTGCTATAGCTAGAAATCTCTCCAGGCTTAAGAACAAGTCAAGCAAGAACTGTTAAGGTTAGAGCAGCTAAACACTGCATTCATGAAAATCTTCTCTATTGGAGGGATCCATCTGGAGTGCTTTTGAGGTGTCTGGAAAAAGAACAATCAATAGAAGTTATGCAGCAGTTGCATTCCACCATGTGTGGAGGGCACAATTATTGGAAGACTACAGCCCATAAATTCTCAGAGCTGGATATTACTGGCCCTCCTTATTTTCTGAGGTAATTTCATTTGTTAAATCTTGTGACAGGTGCCAAATATTTGAAAGGAAAAACCAGTTGAAGTCCCTGCCCTTAAAACCAATACATGCAAAAGGACCTTTTCAGTAGTGGGGCATGGATTTTATTGGAGAGATCAATCCACATTCTAGTGGCCAGCATAGATGGATATTAGTAGCCATTGATTATTTTACCAAGTGGATGGAGGCAATTCCTACCAGAAAGGCTGATCATAATGCGGTCATGAATTTTTTGACAGAGAATATCTTCAGCAGATTTGGTTGTCCACATAAACTAGTCACAAATAATGCAGCAACCTTTAGGGCAAAAGAATTGGTGGAAATGTGTGATTCAATGGGTATTGAACTGGTTCATTCCAGCTCATATTATCCTTAAGGAAATGGTCTGGCATAATCTTCTAATAAAAGCCTGATAAGGATAATTAAGAAGCTGTTAGAAGACAATAAAAAGAATTGGGATTCTAAGCTCAAGTATGCATTATGGGCTAACATAGTGACCATTAGAATATCCACAGGGAATTCTCCTTTCAAGCTGGTATATGGCACTGAAGCTGTATTCCCAATTCAGTTAACTCTCCCTGTGGCAAAATTCCTTCAAGAAGAGCAGAATGAAGAAGAAGAAATGGCAAAGAGGATCACTGATTTAGCAGAGGTACATCAAATTAGAGAGCAGCTGGTCAAAAAGGCTGCAGTACATTAGAAAAAGATCAAAGATGCTTTTGACAGGAAGACAAAGACAAATAATTTTCAGGTTGGAGACTTGGTTTTGAAGTGGGATGCACTAAAGGAAAAGAAAGGCAATCATGGGAAGTTTGATGCTTTCTGGACAGGCCCTTTTATTATTTCACAGATTCAAGGGAACAACACCTTCATACTGAAAAGTATGGGAGGAGAGGCAGTTTTTGATGGCCCAGTTAATGGGCGGTTTTTGAAAGTTTATGTTGTTTAAGGTCTTTGGCCTTAAAGTTGTAAATATTTTATTTTATCAGTCTTAGTTTAGGTTCAGTCAGACTCCATGCCCAATGGAACACTAGGAGTTTTGCTAATTTGTTTTTCATTAGGAAGGCATTGATCTACAGGTTCTTGAGACCTCACAGGGAGGATCTCATCCCTAGAAGGAGCCAGTGTTATCTCTGCTACATTTTGCAACATTTGATGGATTGAAAATGGGTGTGGCAGTGTTGTTTCGTGCCTGAGGAAAGCTTGCAGTAGTCGGTTTCATTTTCTCCTTCATTCTACTTATAACTCCATAAACCCCGTTAGCCTTGTTTGCCTCCGTTTTGCCTCCAAAACGCTGTGTAAGCCTTTTTCCATCAAGCCCCTCAGCGCTAAAGTCTAAACCCATGCGACCATTTTCACGTGACTGCGTGCCTGTACCGCCTCTTTCCCATCAAATCCACATATATCCGTGCATTTAACTTCGTGCCATCTAATCTAACCCCGCTGCGATCGGACGACATTCACGCCTCTCGCCGCTGAAAGATGCATGCTTGATAACCTGTGGGGAAAGCGGTTTCCCTGCCGTAACATCCACCATGTATCGCAATTTTATTGCATCGCGCCCCCGCATACGGAAATCGCCGCAGCTCCAAAGGTGGTGCGGGGAATACCGCTCGCCAATGAAACCACTATTCACCCGCTCGTTAATGTTCGCACACCTCTACTGCCCGATGACCATTGGATCTCCCTACCCGAGATCCAACGGCACCAGTTCTCTCCACTCACATTCCTCCCAATAGCTTCCGTAAACTGATCTCCACCGTTCAATTACATGATCCGATGGCCCACGCTTCTCCATTCCCACTTTCTCCCGATTACCCCCTGTGAGTCGATCTTAGTCGTGCATCCGCGTGATCCGACGGTCAAAAGCTGTTCTCGTCATACTCACGCCTTCGCCATGAAGTCTACGCCACCTTTGACTGTTCTCTACTGCCAAAGAACGAAGGCGATCACCTACTTGTACCGAGCGCAGTTATTCTTCAGCAACTCCATTCAAAAGCATTATGGTTGAAGAGAAAGAAGGACGTGCCTCGAGCGGTTAAATGTACTGATCAGTAATGGAGCCCGTTTCATTTTATACTCCACCTGTGCAGGAAGGACGGCTGAGAAACAGAGAATGTCAAACTAATTTATTGAAGCAGCAGATTGTATCAGAGACCCATATCAAACAGTTAATGTGGTTGGTGGTCCATTATGACCCCTCCACGCATAGGATAGCAGATATTTTTGTAATCAACCTCCATATATACCCAGAAACAAGATGTAATGAAGGTTGATGGATATTGTTTTGATGTAAGGTTCAACTTCTGGAGACTGTAACTACTGTGATACCTGTAGCGTCTGGTCTTCATTTTCAGCTAATACAAGCTTCTTTTGCTGTTAATTGCTCACTTTCTACTTCTTCTTTGTTCTAGGCTGTGCCTGTTATGCATTTGTTCATGTGCTCTTGATGTTTAGCATTAGAGGGGCTATCATCCCACCTCTGTGTTAAAATATAGTATGTATCCTTGAATGTGTATGCAGGTTTCTGTTATTTTAATGCCAGAGAGTTGTCATCCTATCTGTGCATTAGGAAATAGATTTATAGACTTATTAACTGGTTGCAACTGCCCATCACAGGGTCTTGTGCATCTGCTGGTTTGGTCAGTATTCTCCATCTTCACCTGTTCCTCAAACTGTGAGTAATTGGTGGTCTAAAGCCTTGTAGTCTAGGGGTGTTCACCCTTGTCTGGGGTTAAGCATAGTAGAAGTGGTTATCTGGCTTGAATATGCATCATTCCTTCCATTCATCCACCATTTTCCAACATTTTTGTTGAGTTTGTAATGTTCCCAAGCATCTCTGAGATACAACCTAGGAGAGTTTCTTGGGGTGATAACACTTTTCATCATAGCATGATAAGTAATTACGATGTCAGATAAATGAACTATTTCTTTAACTAGATATTCATCATAATCTTTTCATGCTAAAATCCCAATTATTATTAGTCTTTCTCTTGGTTGCATGGAGGACTAATCCTTCATCCAATCGAGATAGTCTTAGGGAATATAGAGTTAGATTTGCATTTAGTTTAAAGACCGCATTTCTTGAAGTCCTCTTCTTAAGGAGGCAAAGCATTAGAAGTGGTTTGGCTGAGCCCCAAATCAACTTAAGGGATTACTTTCTTGCCAAGCTAGTAGCAAGAGAGTCATCTTGATTTCTCTTTCTCTGTTGGTGAGAGAATAGAGATATTATAAGCTAACAGAGATATAGAGAAAGGGTAACTGGACCCAATAGAACTAGTTGGAACCACCATTCAACGGATATAGATCTAAGTTACAGATCTTGACTGGGTGGTATCCTTAAAATGTTGATTAGGCCATTTTTTCCAATCAACATTTTTGGCGCTAGAAGGAGGGCCAACATCTGATTGGTTTCTTTAGAGATCTTGTGTTTTAAAAGTTTTATTTGATTTCAATGGTTCCTCTTAAGAGACCACTTTGGATTTTCTTTAATGGACTTCCACCGACTTCGACTCCAATTCAGGTAGCCAAACTCTTGTCAAAGAAGAAGTTTAACGGTGAGAATAATGCCTCTGCTTATGAACATGTTTATCAATTTATTTTAAATTGTAATCATTATGATCTTGATGAAGGTGTCATGTGCAAGTTGTTTACCCTTACTTTGGCAGGAATAACAAAAGACTGGTGCAAAGCCCTACCATTTTCTTCCATATGCACTTGGGACGTTTTTGTAATTCTTTTCTTACACATTTTTTAGGATTATGACTTTGAAACGGTATCTGATCAATTGGAGAATCTTCATCGTTTTCAGGGTGAATCATTAGATAACTTTCATATTAGATTCAAATTAATTTTTTCTCAATTTCGACCTAATGATTTACCTCTAGAATTTCAATTAATAGGATGGTTTGATAAATTAATTTCGTTTCCTTCCATTCCTAATCCATGTTGGGTTGTGTTATATTCTTTCCACGACTAGCCCACATAGTTAACCGAGGGGTTAGAGGGGGGGCAGAGCCCCCACTTTGTTGCGTCGATTGTGTAGTGGGGGGGGGGGTCACAGGGGGTTTGAGGGGTGTAGGTAACCCCACTCCATGGGGTCCGGGGCAGTGCCCCCTGAAAATTTTGTTTTTGGACCCTATATTAGGTTGGGCGGATGTACCTATGGTTTTGTGCATGATTTTTTGCAAATGGTTTTGGATGCGATGGTTTTTGGTCCATGGTTTTGGACGCAATGGTTTTTGGTCCATGGTATTGAATGCTTCAACATGTATAAATATGTATTGTAACATTGAAAGGAACATAATGAAAAATCAAGATGGTAGTCCCAGTTTTGGGATCCAGGGGAAAATCTTTGTGTATATGTGTTTTATGTGTTATGCTCTTGCATTTTTTATTTTTTGTGTTTTAGAATTCGTATGCAGGTAATTTATATATAGGGTTAAAACCTACATTTGGTATCCGAGCTGTTTTGGATTCAAGGGGACGCCTTTGTTGCTGAGGGGTTTCACTCGGGCCTGTGGTAGACCTTGTTCAGTGGGAGATCTGTGGGATCAATTCTGGTGGTAAAAGAAGATGGCGAGCAATGGAAAGATAGAGATCAAGAAATTTAATGGTTAGAGTTTTGAGTTATGGAAAACCAAGATAGAGGATCTGTTGGTGGATAAAGATTAGTGGGTCACGGTAGATCCAGGTACTAAATCAACGAGAGTTTCTGATGAAGAATGGAAGAAGTTGGATCGGAAGGCTAAGAGCACAATACGATTGTGTGTCTTAGATTTAGTATTGCTGAATGTATTAGGGGAAGCTACGATGAAGGATTTGTGGGACAAGTTACGAACTTTGTATCAATCTAAGTCTCTGGTGAATAAATTGTTCCTACGGAAAAAGCTGTATAACCTGAGGATGAAAGATGGAGACTCGGTGACAGAACATCTGAAGGCATTTAATACTGTGGTAAGTCTATTATTATCTATTGATATTAAAATTTTAGATGAAGATAAGTGCATCAGTTTGTTGTTTTCTCTACCAGATTCGTGGGATAGTCTGGTTATTGTAATAGGTAGCAATGCAACTGCCTTGCAGTTTGATGAAATAGTCTCATCCTTGCTGACAGAGGAGATGAGACGGAAAAATATGGAGAGCCAGAATGGTGATCCTTGTATGTACGAGGATGGTCCCAGAAAAAAAACAAAAATAAGTCATCGAGTGGGAGATCTAAATCTAGAGGGAGATCTAAATCTCCAGGAAAACCTGTAAAGGTGGTGTGCTTGAAATGCGGAAATGAAGGGCACTACAAAAGGGATTGTAAATCTAAAGCTCTTAACAAAGGAAAGGGATCTGATGATGCTCCTTCTGCAGAGGTGAAAACCACCTCAGATGAAGGTGGAGATGTGTACTTGGCTTCTTCAAGTACACATGTAGATCATGAGGCATGGTTGATTGACTCAGGTGCATCCTTTCACTTCACTCCCCATAGAGAGTGGTTCTGCGAGTATGAGAAATATAATGGTGGTGATGTCTTCTTGGGGGATGACAGGAAGGCTAGAATCGTTGGTCACAGAAAATTAAAGTTGAAGTTGCAAGGTGGAAGGGTTAGAACACTTCTGGGTGTTCTGCATATTCCTGCATTGGCCAGAAATCTAATTTTCGTAAGCAAGCTGGATGATGCAGGTGTAAAAATAGTGTTCGAGAAGGATACCTGCAAAATGGTTCGGGGAGCACTGATATTGATGTGGGGAGTTCGAATTTGAACTCTGTACAAGCTGCAAGGTAGCACTGTTATTGATGGGTGCAACAGTTCCGTGGTTCCTAAAAATGGAGCAGAAAATCTAGTGGTCTTTGGAGAGAAGACCATGCTGTGGCATCAAAGGCTTGGACATATTGGAGAGAAGGGCCTTCGAATACCTCATGGTAAAGGTATGGTAGAAGGTATGAGTAATAGCTCTCTAGATTTTGATTTCTGTGAAAATTGTGTATATGGGAAGTAGAATTGGGTGAGTTTCCCCTCTGGTGGTAAGAGGGCGAAACATATATTAGAGCTTGTGCATAGTGATGTGTTTGGACCTGTGAAGGTTCCATCACTGGGTAAGTCTGTGTACTATGTATCATTTATAGATGACTTCTCAAGGAATACATGGATATATTTCCTTAAGAAGAAATATAAAGTCTTTGATAGGTTTAAAGAATTTAAGGCTCTGGTGGAAAACCAGATAGAGAAAAAGATAAAGATGCTGAGGACAGATAACGGTGGAGAGTTTTGTAGTAAGGAATTTGAAGAATTCTGTAAGAAGTGAGGTATAGCACGACATAAGACTAATCCATATACACCTCAGCAACATGGAGTTGCAGAAAGAATGAACAAGACGTTGATGGAAAGGGCAAGAAGCATGCTCAGTGGTGCTGGGTTAGGACAAGAATTCTGGGCAGAGGCAGTGGAGACTGCATGTTACCTGGTCAACAGATCACCTTCATCAACATTGGAAGATAAGACTCCATAAGAGGTATGGACTAGTAAGAAACCTTCTCTTTCACATATGAGGGTATTTGGATGTGATGTATATGTACATGTTCCAAAGGAGAAAATAACCAAGTTGGATAGTAAATCTGAAAAGTGAATCTTTATTGCGTATAAGGATGGTTTAAAGGGTTATAAGCTTTGGAACCCAGTAACAAGGAAGGTTGTGTACAACCGAGATGTGGTGTTCAGAGAGGTGAAAGATGTTATTAAACATGAATTCCAACCAAAGGAACCTGAGAAGATAGAGTTTGAGCTAAAGGAGGAAGAATCAGACTCTACAGCAGAGGAGGAATCAGAAGATGAAGAGCCACAAACTCTGGGTGTGAGAAGATCAGTTCGAGAAAGAAGGCAGCCAGAAAGGTATAGTCCATCTACTTTCTGTTCAAATTTTTCTTTATCTATTACTAATGATGATCCCAGAACTGTGAAGGAAGCAGTAGATTCAGAGGATGGAAAACTCTGGAAAGAGGCCATGGTTGATAAAATGGAATCTTTGCACAAAAATTAGGCTTGGGACCTGGTGGAGTTGCCGGCTGGAAGGAAACCCATTGGCAGCAAATGGGTGTTCAAGAAGAAGACAAATGCAGAAGGAAAGGTGGAGAAATACAAAGCTCAGTTGGTAGAAAAAGGTTATTCCCAGGTGCCGGGAATTGATTTTGGTGATATTTTTTCTCCTGTTGTGAAGGTAGCTTCTATTAGATTACTTTTATTTGTTGTTGTTGCTTTTGATTTTGAGGTAGAACAGATGGATGTGAAGGAAACATTTCTTCATGGGGATCTGGAAGAGGAGATCTACATGAAGCAACCTGAAGGTTTTGCAGTGAAGGGTAAGAAAGAATTGGTATGCAAGTTAAAGAAGTCTCTGTATGGGTTAAAACAGTCACCAAGGATGTGGTATCAGAAATTTGATACATTTATACAGGGACTTGGCTTCACCAGAAGCAAAGAAGATCACTGTGTGTATTTTAAATTAATTGGTGACCATGTTATTTATCTAGTCTTGTATGTGGATGATATGTTGCTGGTTGGAAATGACAAAGAAATTATCCAGGATTTGAAGACCCATTTGTCCTCCAAATTCGACATGAAATATCTTGGTGCTGCAAACTATATTTTGGGCATGGAAATTAAAAGAGATCAAGAAAACAGGAAGCTTTGGTTAAACCAGAGGAAGTACGTCGAGACAATATTGCAGAGATTTGATATGTAGGATAGTAAACCAGTGAAGGTTACTATTCCTGTAGGTGTAAAGTTATCCGCTGAATAGTTTCCCAAGACATAAGAAGAGGAATAGGACATGTCTTGCGTTACATATGAAAGTGCAGTCGGTAGCCTTATGTATGCGATGGTTTGTACTAGACTAGACATTGTACATACAGGGGGAGTATTGAGTAGGTTTATGTCAAAACCAGGGAAGGAGCACTGGATAGTAGTGAAGCGGGTTTTCAGCTATTTGCGTGGCACTAGTGATTATGGTTTGTGCTACCAAGGAAGACCATGATTGGACAAAGTGTTTGATATTCATGGCTTTGTTGATGCAAAATGGGTTGGAGATCTAGATCAAAGAAGATCTACAAGTGGGTATGTGTTTAACCTATTTGGAGGTGCAGTCAGTTGGATGAGTAAGAAACAATCTGTAGTGGCACTATCAACTACAGAGGCAGAATACATGGCAACCACTCATGCAAGCAAGGAAGCAGTTTGGTTGCAGAGATTGTGTTCAAGTATGGGGTTAGTACAGGGAGCTATAAGGATAGACTGTGACAGCCAAAGTGCAATTTTCTTGGCAAAGAACCCTGCATATCATTCAAAGACAAAGCACATTGATGTTCAGTATCACTTTTTGAGGGATATGATAGAAGACAAAAAGGTGTTGCTGGTAAAGGTGGACACTTTGAAGAATACTGCAGATGCATTGACAAAATCTGTGAGCTCTGAGGAGTTCTCTTGGCATAGAGAAACAATGGGAATTGTAGGGCTGGATAAATGACTAATCTTTCTTGTGGCCCCCTATGGAAAGAAAACAACAAGTGGGAGAATGTTGGGTTGTGTTATATTCTTTCCACGACTAGCCCATGTAGTTAACCGGGTGGTTAGAAGGGGGGCGGAGCCCCCCCTTCGTTGCACAGATTGCGTAGCAGGGGGTGGGGGGAGGGGGGTCATAGGGGGTTTGAGGCGTTTAGGTAACCCCACTCTATGGGGTCCGGGGCAGCGCCCAGGAAAATTTTGTTTTTGGACCCTATATTAGGTTGGGCGGACCTACCTATGGTTTTGTGCATGATTTTTCGCACATGGTTTTGGACATGATGGTTTTCGGTCCATGGTTTTGGATGTGATGGTTTTCGGTCCATGGTATTGGATGCTTCGGCATGTATAAATATGTATTGTAACATTGAAAGGAACATAATGAAAAATCAAGCTGGTAGTCCCAGTTTTCGGATCTAGGGGAAAATCGCTGTGTATATGTGTTTTATCTGTTATGCTCTCGCATTGTTTATTTTCCATGTTTTCGAATTTGTATGTAGGTAATTTCTATACAGGGTTAAAATCTACAAGCCATACGAAATAACTTCAAGTTTAAATGAGCCTTCTTCACCTTCCATTAACATGACTGAAAAATATAGCATGGAGAAACATGCTAATTATGATGTAACTGCCGCAACTATATATGATATATTGTCCATTTAATTCATACTTTGTATAGTGTTAATGATAATTCAAACTCACTTTCACATGTTAATGAATTGCAACCAACTAACTTGGAACAAGTTGATAATTGTTTGCAAGAAGATCACATCAATAGATTTGAAGAATCAATGATCCTGAAATCAGAAAATCAGTAGACAACTCAAATACTGTAACAGCCCTGGTGAAAATTCCATGTAATAAAAGTTAAAAACAATAACCACGAATGAATGGGACACTTATTCCTAGTTAAATGTTGGGCAAGACATCAAAGGGGGTGTTCATTTGGTTGTTTATGGATAAGGAAATTGGCAAAGGCAATGGCTAGAGCTTTAGAAAGGCAAAATGGCATTTTTGGCACAATTACTTATGAAAATAATGGAAATTAGGAGAAAAGGGAGGTGAAAGGTCACAAGTTGCATGTGAGAAGGAAAATGAAGGAAAATAATAGGAAATTAAGAAAATAGAGGCCTCATTCATAAAAAGGCTTATGAGGATCAGTTGGTAACCTTTTTTCATTTTAGTTTTGGAGCACTTTCATTATTCTCTTTCTCTTTCTCATACTCTTGGACACTTAGAGTTTTCTTGGAGCACTTTGGCATTGGAGCAAGAAAGACAAAGAAGGCAAGAGGAAGTAAAGGTCAAGCAGGAAAAGGGAGGATCAAGCAAATGTAGTAGGCTTCATTGCAGGTATCGACTTGCATGTGTATTTTCCTTGCTAGATTTGGCATGCATGGAATTGCATCTGGTTCTTTTCTATTATGGCATGGGATTTTCCAGGTGTAACAGTGTTTTCAGCCCAGCCTTGCCATTTCTGGATAGCCATGGTGTGATGGAGTTCACATGTTTGGTTGGGCTAGATTGTCGGATGGATTCGAAGCTAAGTGGGGTGGATCTGTGAATGATATAGCACATGGCCTAGTGGTCCGTCAACCAGACAATGGATCAAGGTAAAGGAAGTCGCCTAGTGACCTCTAAGTTAGACTATGGGTTGCAGTAAAGCCAGGATTGTGTTGCCTCAGTGGGCCTAGGAATACTTGCCAGTGAATGACAGGATATACGGTAAATCCAATAGGTGGTTTTCTCTTCGTTGGGCCTAGTAATCCTGGGTTTGGGATACGTGGTAAAGCCTAGAGAGTGAGTCTTAGTTTAGGGCCTAGTGATTCAGGTTTGGATTGCGGTAAAGCTTAAGAGACTAGGAGATAGGAAAATTCCTCACGGTGTAGGTGGAGAAATTAGTGGCATCCATGCTTGTTTGGCCTAGTGATGAGGTGAGATCACGATAAAGTCGGTTATGATGTGTTCATTGTTTTGGCCTAGTGATCTGGGTTTGGATTGCAGTAAAGCCTAAGAGACTGTGAGACAAGAAAATTCCTCATGGTGTAGGTGCAGAAGTTTGGTGGCATCCATGCTTGTGTAATCAGGTGGAGATCATGGTAAAGCCTATTATGATGTGTTCATTGTTTTGGCCTAGTGATCCGAGATGGATTACGATAAAGCTTGGTTTCTATTGATGAGGGTGAGGTGGTTTAGCCTTGGTATGCCCTGGTTGAGTTCTTTTGGTTTGAGTCCCACATTCATGCTTGGAATATGGCACGAGGGTGAATGGATGAAGAGAGATTTGGCTCAACCATTCTATGTTCAAGTGCATTTATATATTGGTTTGATGTATATATGGATTTTGATGGCTAATGTGCTTATTATATTTATGTTCCTATTATGTTGGTTATATGCAAATTTTATGATAGAAACTATATATGGTTCTCAACAATTTTTTACTTGTATATGAATGGATAATGTGTTTATGACCTAATATAGGATAATGAAGCATATGACATGAGGGAAAAATGGTTCATAGCGATTCTTAGATAAGTATGAGATCCCTACCTTAATTATGTTCTTTAACCTATAGGTTACATGTCGATGATATGTTTGAAGAAATTCCTGTCATGGCTAGTAGGGGTTTGGTTAAGGTCTTGTTGAGCTTATTTCTTTTGCATCATTGCTTCTGTGTAATACTTGATTCTAATATTTCATTCCATTCTGGGTAGTGGCCTGGGCTCTGGCCTAAAAAAGTGGCTTAAATCCTGGGATCGCTAGCACAAAACTGGCAAATTTAGTCCACAATCGCTGGCACAAAACTGGCAAATTTAGTTCACAATTGCTGGCACAAAACTGGCAAATTTAGTCCACAATTGCTGGCAGATAGGCCTATGAGAGCAAATTTAGGTCTTTGGTCGCTCGCTTTCCCATAGCATGAGAGCGAGTATGGCCTATGAGTTCCAAAACAATAGTGGGACCCAAGGACAAGCTGTCTGAGTGGCTGAATTATCTCTTGAGTGTTCTGTTTATGATGTTGGATGACTGTGTGTGATGTTTAGTCAATTCCACTTTCTTAAGGTGACATAGGAGGTCGAATCTGATCATAGTAGCCTCTCGTCTCATGATTACTCCAGTTGGCATGTTTACTTGGGTGGATGTGGGAGGAGGGTGTTACAGAGTGGTATTAGAGCATGGTTCAACTCTCGTATTGAATGGGTTGAATGTGTTGATCATGCATGCATGTTAGTTGCATGTGTGTCTCTTACACTTCTATACTTATTGCATTTTATTGATGTTGGATTAGGGTTGTAGTATGGTTATCATGGAGAATTTGATGTTGATTTCGTGAAGAGTATTTGACATGAGTATGTGACTGACTGTATATGGTTATTTGTCACTTACATGTTGATTTTATGTCACCTACTTACATCCTTGTATGTTAGGTTACATTTTGAATATTTTGATTACATGTATTAGTCTTGTAGGTTGATTGCAAGAACTGATCGATTATGTTCGACTACATGCATTTATGCGTATTTGTAGTTGGCTAGGCATTGCTTATGCATATTGTCGGTTGCATGTAGCAATGTGTATAATGGAGTAATGGTTGTTGTCATGCATGAGGTCATAGCATGCATTGTTGATATGGCCTTGCATTGATGACTGGATCCTAGTTAGAGTGATGTTTATGAGTTGATACATTTACTTGTGTATGTCGATATGCTGTTATGATTATGTTATACATGTATCACGCTGATTTGGTGATCTTGCAGACAAGGTATCCTCCTCGAGCTATACTAAGGTACATTGGTTTGTTGTGATTTTTTTTATCTGACATATTATGCATTGCCAAAAGAGAAAGATCAAATGGCTAGCAAGTTGGTAGAATACATAGAATCTCCCTATGCGTCAGATGAGCAGCGTGGTGTGGGGCATACTTCTAATTTGGATGATACATTGAGAAGTTTGAAGGAAGAGATAAGGAGTTTTAAGGTAGATAATGATCAGATCATACATGCACAAGAGAAGTAGGTAGAGGTGAATGCTATACTTCTTCAAAGTTTGGCGGACTTACAACGACAAGGTTCGGTTTGGATCAAACATGGACATGAGGATAAAACTAATGGGGCGTATGGTAGTAGATCTCCTGGTAGACACAGGTCAAATAGATCGATACAATGAGAGATGGAAGGTTGTTGGACACTTTGGAAAGAGGGGCGATGAGACAGGTATTATTATAGTTCTGGTTCTGCTAGACATCATGATCATCATCGCTTTCATCCTTATAGGAGCAATGATAGGGGATACTTATCAAATGAATTCAAGAACTTTTGATGGAGATGTTAAGAAGATGAAAGATGCATAGGCTTGGATACTTGGGATGAACAAATTATTTGAGTTTCATGAGTACACGGATAACATGAAGGCCAAAATAACTATCTTCAGCTTGAAAGATAAAGCAGACATCTGGTGGGAAGATGTTAAGTGCGTTAGAGACATCAGGATAGATGACTTGAGCTAGTAGGAGTTCAAGAGACTTTTCAGGAAGAAGTACTTGTCAAAAAGGTACTATGAAAGTAAGGAAAAAAAATTATATGAGTTAAAGATGGGATCAATGACAAACGAAGAGTACACAACCAAATTTCTGGAACTATTGATGTATATGTCATATCTTATTGATGAGAAGACTAAAGTTCAACGATTTTTCAATGGTTTTCCGTTAGAATTTAGAGATCAAATTAAGTATGATGAGCCTCGGTCACTTGAGGAAGTTATTGGTAAACTCAAGCATTGTTAATGAACAGTCAAAGCCTAAGAATGAATATCATCATGGATGGAAAGGAAAGGCAAAAGGTAAAGGCAAATGGTAGCCTAAGAGAACAAGGCCTTAGAATGTAGATGAGAAAGAAAATGTGGCACCGTAAAAGAGATTTAATGCAACTGGATAGGGACATGAGTCATAGCAGTAGCATAGAGGTGTTGGTACTGGTCGGTTGGAGTGTTGTACATGTGGCAAGGAACACCTTAAGAGAGATTGTCCACAGAACCAAGGTGGTAGGCCTGAGATATATAGTCCACAGGAGGCGCAGACTGTTGGGAACATTGGTAAGAGTATTCCACATATCTATGCAGCAGTGGACAACAGGCAGAAAAAACACCAGGCATCTATCATTGAGATGGATGGTAAGCTTTGTGATCAAATTATTTCTATTTTGATTGACCTTGGATCTAATTATAGATATGTTAGTCCTTACTTGGTGGATAAGTGTGGCTTGAATAAGGAATTGCATGCAGAGTCTTGGTTAGTGTAGTTGGATACAGGTACAAAGAAACGAGTTCATCATTGGGTAAGATCTTGCGCATTTGATTTAAATGGTATGCCTACAACAACACATTTGAATGTGTTACTATTGGGATCATATAATATTTTTTTGGGCATGGATTAGTTGTATCTACATACAACCAAGGTTGACTGCTATGATAAATCTATTGAGTGTGTTGATGATAATGGAGAACCCAGAGTCTTATAGGGTAAGAAGAAATACACATTAGTTAGGATGGGGACAACTATGCAAGAAAAGCGTAGCTGCAGGAAGGGGTGGAAGCTATTTTCAGTACACATTTCTAGTGATAAGGGTAAGGAGGTTGAGGATGCAAATGTGTTGAACAGGTATCCAGTTTTGCAGCAGTTTCAGGATGTATTTCCTGAGGAAATTACAGAGTTGCAACCTCACAAGGAGGTAGAATTTCTGATTGAGTTAGTGCCAGGGGCAACTCCAACATTGAAAGCACCTTACATGATGAGCACACCTGAGTTGATTGAGTTAAAATTGCAGCCGAAGGAAATGCTGGACAAGGGATACATTATGCCAAGTGTATCGTCTTGGGGCACACTGGTCTTGTTTGTGAGGAAGAAAGACGGTACCCTCAGATTATGCATTGATTACAGACAGTTGAACAAAGTGACTATCAAGAACAAATATCCTTTTTCGAGGATTGATGACTTGTTCGATCAGCTGAAGGGAACAACCGTGTTCTTGAATATTGAATTGAGATCAAGATACCATCGGGTACACATCAAAGAGGAGGACATTTACAAGACTACGTTCAGGACCAGGTATGGGCATTATGAGTTTGTTGTTGTTCAATTTGGCTTAACTAATGCTCCAACTACATTCACGTGTTTGATGAATAGTGTGTTGCGTCCATATTTGGATAAGTTTTTTATTATGTTCATTGATGATATACTGGTATATTCTAAAAATGAGGAAGAGCATGTCGAGCATTTAACAACAATATTGAGGCTGTCGAGAGAGCATTAGTTGTATGTTAAGCTCAAAATGTGTTGTTTCTTTCAGACTGAGGTACACAAATTGGGGCATGTGGTCTCTAAGGAAGGCATTGTGGTAGATCCAGAGAAGATAATGGCCATCATGGAGTGGGTAGAGCCTAAGAATGTGGATGAGGTGAGATCATTCATGGGTCTGGTAAAATATTATACGAGGTTCATTAGGAACTTCTCACATATTTTTTATTCCATTACATCATTGCAAAGGAAAGGTAAGAATTTCGAATGGACAAAGGAGTGTGAAGCTGGCTTTGAGCAGCTTAAGCAATTGTTGATGCATGCACTAGTACTACATATTGCAGATCTGAACAAAGAGTTTGTGGTATGCACAAATGCTTGTTGAGAGAGGGCTTGGTGGAGTCCTTATGCAGGATGGACAGGTGGTATGTTATAAGTCCCTGAAACTAAACGAGCACGAGCATAAATACCCGACAAATGGTCTTGAGCTAGCAGCGATTATGCATGCATTGAATATGTGGAGGCACTATTTTCCTCGCATGCGGTTTGTACTTATGGGTGATCACATTGGGTTGAGGTATTTGTTTGACCAACCGAATCTCAATGCCAGGTAGGCTAGATGGTTGGCCATGATTAGCGAGTTGGATTTTGAGACTAGGTACATCAAAGGTAAGGAGAATAGGGTGGTAGATGCTCTCAACAAATGGCTATAGGTACATCACTTGGCAGTTGTGAGCTCCTATGGGGCGGACTTTTAAGATATGATCTTGCAAGAAAGACAACAAGATGTCAGGTATATGGAGATTGTGCACATGTTACAACATGGTGATAGTACATCTATATGTATAGGTCACGGTACAGGTGTAGGTACATGTACATGTAGTGGTATAGGTATAGGTGACAGTACAGGTACATCTACAGGTGCAGGTGTACATGGCATGGACTATTGTCTTACAGTAGATTGATTGGTCAGGTTCTGAGGTAGGATATATGTACCGGATAACAGCGAGCTCAAGAAGGTGATCTTGAGGGAGTTTCATGTGAAGCCATATTTAGGTCACCAAGGTTATCAGAAGACACTGATAGTGGTTAAGAGATATTACTATTGACCAAATTTGAAGAGGGATGTAGCAGAGTTTGTGGCTAGATGCTTTGATTGTCAGCGAGTGAAGGTAGTGTAAACATCCAGGTGGACCACTACAGTCGATTTCGATTCCAAAATGGAAATGGGAGGTCATTTCCATGGACTTCATCACAGGGTTTCCGAAGACAATGAAGTAGCATGATTCCATCATGGTCATTATGGACATGCTAAAAAAGGTTGCACACTTCATTCTGGTTAAGTCTAAATTCTTAGCTAGTGATGTGGCATAGGTGTTCATCAGAGATGTGGTTAGACTACAAGGTGTTCCGAAGAAGATTGTGTTAGACATGAATACACAGTTCACTTCCAAGTTTTGGTAGGAGTTATTTGCAGGTTTGGGCACAAATTTGGCCTTTATCACAACTTATCATCTACAGACATATGGAAAAACAGAGAGGGTCAACAGGATATTGGATGACATGTTGAGGATGTATGTAATGCATCAACAACAGAAGTGGGAAGAGTATCTCAATTTGGTAGATTTCACATACAACATCGGTTATCAGAAGTCATTAAGGATGAGTCCTTTTGAGGCATTGTATGAGTGGAGTTGTAACACTCCCATTAGTTGGAATATCCATTAGCATAGTATTGATTAGACCAGATATGTTGGCAGACATGGAACAAGAGATGTAGGTGATCAAGAAGAATCTCAAGGCGTCATAGGATAGGCAGAAGAGTTATGCAGATAGACACAAGTTGTTCAAGGAGTTCCAGGTTGGGGAACATGTGTACTTGTGCATCAAACCGAAGAAGAGATCCTTGTGGATTGGATCATGTGCCAGTATGGAGCCACGGTTTTGTGGACCCTTCAGTATCATTGAGAGGATTGGGCCAGTAGCCTATCGACTTGCACTTCCTTCGAAAGTGAAAGTCCACGATGTTTTCCATGTATATTTCCTTAAGAAGTGTGTTAAGGATGTTGATCATGTGATTGATTGGTTTGTATTACAGGTGGAACCAGATGGATAAATCTAGCAGGAGCCTCAGTGTATATTGTAGAAAAATGTGCTCATGATTTGGAACCAAGAAATTGAGCAAGTTAAAGTGATATGGAAGCACTTTGGGCCCGATTAAGCTACATGGGAGATATCGGATCAGATGTGGGCCATGTATTCTTCCTTGTTTTTCAGTTGAGGCAAAGCAGCTTGATATGATGGTCTGGTATTTTCTTATGGTGGTTTGGTATGTGCTTTATGATGGTTTGATATTTGCTTTATGGTGGTTGGTATATGATTTATGATGGTTTGATATATGCTATATGATGTTTTGATATATGCTTAGGCATGGTGTTTAATATATGTTTTGATATATGCTATATGATGTTTTGATATATGCTTAGGCATGGTGTTTAATATATGTTTTGATATATGCTTTGGTATATGATTTGGAATATGTTTTGGTATCTATATTTTTGATGATGTTGCTATATGTACACCCATGTATGGATGTAAATACCATAACGAGTTGTATTATAAAGCTCCACTATGTGGTATGAGTATCATGTTATTATGCTATCATGTGGTTATGTTATCATGATGTTATGATGTCATGTGAGTTAGCACTCAGTAGGATGATCATTATAAATACCGTAATGAGTTGTGTTATAAAGCTCCATTATGTAGTATGTTGTCATGTTGTCATGGTGTGTTTCTCTTGAGCATATCTTTCATTGTAAATACTGCATCGAGCTGTGTTATAAAGCTCCATGAGTAGTATGTCCTATGTCAGCAGGCTACTGAGGTATATGTGTGATTGAACACCGAGGACAGTGTCCCTGGGGGGGAGGGGTTCTATAACAACATTGGTGAAAATTCCATGTAATAAAAGTTAGAAACAATAACCACGGATGAATGGGGCACTTATTCCAAGCTGAATGTTGGACAAGACATCCTAGGGGGTGTTCATTTGGTTGTTTATGGGTAAGGAAATTGGCAAAGGAAATGGCTAAGGATTTGGCAAGGAAAAATGACATTTTTGGCACAATTATTTATGAAAGTAATGAAAATTAGGAGAAAAGGGAGGTGAAAGGTCACAGGTTGCATGTGAGGAGGAAAATGAAGGAAAATAATGGAAAATGAAGAAAATAGAGGCCTCATTCATAAAAATGCTTATGAGGATCAGTTAGTAACCTTTCTTCAGTTCAATTTTGGAGCACTTTCATTACTCTCTCTCTCTCTCATACTCTTGGACACTTAGACTTTTCTTGGAGCACTTTGGCATTAAAGCAAGAAAGGAAAAGAAGGAAAGAGGAAGCAAAGATCAAGCAGGGAAATGCAGGATCAAGCAACTACATCGGGCTTCATTGTAGGTATCGACTTGCATCTGTATTTTCCTTTCTAGATTTGGCATGCATGGCATTGCATGTGGTTATTTCTATCATGGCATGGGTTTTTCTAGGTGTAACAATTTTTTCAGCCAAGCCTTCCCATTTCTAGATAGCCATGGTGTGATGGGGTTCTCATTTTTAGTTGAGCTCGATTGTCATATGGATTTTAAGCTAAGTGGGGTGGATCTCCAAATGATAGAGCTCATGGCCTAGTGGCCCCTGAACCGGACTTTAGATCATGGTAAATCCACTGGCCTAGTGACCCATGAGCCAGACTGTTGGTTGCGGTTAAGCTAGGATTGTGTTGCCTCAGTGGGCCTAGGAATCCTTGATGGTGAATGACAAGATATACGGTAAAGCCAAGAGGTGCTTTTCTCCCCGTTGGTTCTGGTAATCAAGGCTTTGGGATATGCGGTAAATCTTGGAGAGTGGGTCTCAGTTTAGGGCCTAATGATCCAGGTTTGGATTGTGGTAAATCCTAAGAGACTAGGAAATAGGAAAATTCCTCATGGTTTAGGTGGAGAAATCTTGTGGCATCCATGCTTATTTGGCCTAGTGATCGGGTGGAGATCACGGTAAGGCCAGTTATGATGTGTTCATTGTTTTGGCCCAGTGATATGGGTTTAGATTGCGGTAAAGCTTGAGAGACTAGGGGACAGGAAAATTCCTCATGGTGTAGGTGGAGAAATCTGGTGGCATCCATGCTTGTTTGGCTTAGTATTCAGGTGGAGATCATGGTAAATTTGTTATGATGTGTTCATTATATTGGCCTAGTGATCCGGGATGGACTACGATAAAGCCTAGTTTCTATTGATGAGGGTAGGGTGGTTTAGCCTCGATATGCCCTGGATGAGTTCTTTTGGTTTGAGTCCCACATTCATGCTTGGAATATAGCATAGGGGTGAATGACTGCAGAGAGATTTGGCTCAACCATTCTATGGTCGGGTGGAACGTGGTAGTTTGGTTGATTTCATTGATTAATGAAAAAATCATTCCCTTGATTTCTATGTGCAAATGTACTAATGTATATATGGATTTTGATGGCTGATACGTTTATTGTATCTCTGTTCCTATTATGTTGGTTATATACACATTTTATGAGAGCATCTATGTATGGATCTTATCATGTTTCAACTTGTATATGAATGGATAATGTATCTATGACCTAATAGAGGATAATGAAACAAATGGCATGAGGGACAATGATTCATAGCGATTCTTAGATACGTATGAGATCTCTCACTTAATTTTATTGTTTACACTTGTAGGTTACATGTCGATGATATGTTTGACGAAATACCTATCATGGCTAGTAGGGGTCTGGTTAAGGTCTTGTTGAGCTTATTTATTTTGCATCATTGTTTCCCTATACTTTACTTAATTATGAGCTTTCATTCCATTCTAGGCAGTGGTCTGGGCTTGAAATAGTGGTTTAAATCTCAGGGTTGTTGGCACAGAACTAGCAACTTTAGTCCATAGTCGCTGGTAGGCAGGCCTATGAGAGTGACTTTAGGTCTCTAGTGGCTCCCTTACTCATAACACGAGAGTGACTATGGCCTAAGAGGTACAGAACATCAGTGGGACCCAAGGACAAACTGTATGAGTGGCTGACTTGTCTCCTAAGGGTTCTGTTGATGATGTTGGATGATTGTGTGTGATGTTCCATTGATTCCACTTCTTTAAGATGACATAGGAGGTCGAATCCGATCATAGTAGCCTCTCATCTCATGTTTGCCCCAGTTGGAATGGTTACTTGGGTGGATGTGGGAGGAGGGTGTTACAAATACCAATCATTGAATCTGAAAATTCTGATTTTTGTTATAATGATCACCTACAAAATTCAAGATAGTAGGAAAGTATGATCAACAAAGAATCTGAAATCAGCAACAGAGAATACACAGAGGAATCTTCCCATAGAGATATTTTTAGGTTCATTATCTCAAACTCTCATTTTCATCTTTATCCTGATATTTTTAGCAATTCAATTCCTATTCATATTAATGATATCTCAGAAATCAAAGAACTTGTTACACATGAATTTCCAGTT
Source organism: Pinus tabuliformis (assembly GCA_031772625.1). Lineage (NCBI taxonomy): Eukaryota > Viridiplantae > Streptophyta > Pinopsida > Pinales > Pinaceae > Pinus > Pinus tabuliformis. The sequence continues at coordinate 970,467,442 of CM062813.1, read as the reverse complement.
GATTATTGTCAGGATAATGAAATACTTAATGATCATTCTTTCAATCTCGGAAAAAATGTGCCCAGTTCTTCTTCTTGTTTTGATGTGTCTCATGGGAATGCTAAATTTTTTAAGGAAAGTTGTGAAGTCGTTTATGATGAATACACTGACAATGAGGATCTTGATTCATCTCATTCTTCATTAAATCCTCATGATCCAAGTAAAATTATATTTGAAAATGAAGAAATCTTTAATTTAAAAATTGTTCCAATCATTTCTCGTTTTCAAACTTTTAATCATTATAATGATTTCACTAATCAAGAACCCATCCCGATCTATGATTTTGCTGATGATCACATTACCTTTTCTATTCCTGATCCATTATCTCATGCACAAGATGATGTCGATAACCATTCCAATTTCATTTTGGCTAATTCTTGTAAGAAATAAATCTTTTCAAAACTATACCAATTGTGGTGTAACAATAATTATAATATAAGTAGTGATTGGTTAGATTTTTCTTCTTCCTTTATTTTTCAACTCTTTGATATTCTATGCTGGTATGTTAAACTGCTCGATATTGCACATGCATGAGATACATTAACAGAAAAGGATAAAGTTGAAATTCAGAGCTTTATTTTTGAACATCAAGAGCCATTACTCTTCCAATTTTGTTCGATGTTAAACTCATATCAATTTTATTCTCCTTCTCAAAGGCATTGCCAACAATTTTTTTTACTTGAAAGCGCTAAAAAAAACCCATTTGAGTCGAAGTCACAATGATCCTCGGGTCTGAATTTAAGATCTTGTCTCACTATATTTTCAGATATATGATCAATGGAAGCTAGGGTTTTTGCACTCTCCCAAATTACATCCCAAACAGGTGACCTTGAGAAAACCATCATAACTTTCTCTCTGAATATCATATTGACATTCGTAAGAAGGTATAGAAAGAGGATGGACTATAGTTTTTTGTGCATCGTTTTCAGGTTCGAAGGTTAAAACAATGACATGTGGCACTTTGTACAAGTTTGCTCTACTGAAAAAGCATATAATCAGGGCATCTTGGGATATTGGGCATACCACTTTCTTGGAGTGTTATCACCAAAAAATTGATCATCTAGCCTAAATTACTAGATGGATCAAAGTACACCATGTAAACCCAATTTTACCCTAGTAAAATTTCTTTCACTGTGAGAAATTACCTAATAAACCACCTTTATTAAGTAATTTATAGTTAAACCCATGAAGAAGAATTAAATAAATCACTATTTATTTGATTTTCTTCCACGAATAATTAATTAAACCATTGTTTTATTATTATTCTTTGCTAAATTTGACCCAGTCATGAAAAATAAATAGATAAATCATTATTTATCTTATTTTTCTCTAAGAATAACTAATTAATCATTAATTAATTACCATTCTTTGTTAAATTTGACTAAATCCCTTAAGAATAATTAAATAAATCATTATTTGTTTTTTATTCCTTAACTAATTCCTCGAGATAATAAATAAATAAATCATTTATTTATTTATTATTTCTAAATAAAAGTTTAAATAATTTTTCCCTCCTAAACAAATATAATAAGATATTCCATGTGGTAATTCCAAGAATGTGATCAATAATATTTTATTATTGCCCATTATTTGAGGATAACTCAATAATTGTTATAAATAGTAGGGTTTTCCATTCATTATTCACTTTTGATTATTTTCATTGTTGCACTCACTATTGTAACTTTGATTATTTTCATTATCGCACACCATATTTTTACTGGGTTTATGAATTATAGAGGAGAGAGACTCTACAGAAGCTAAAGATGTTTGAGGATAGCCAAGAACCCATGCCATAGAGGGGGACTGGTAACATTTATATGTTCTCTTCACAGGTGTTATAATAAAATTATTCTTTACATATCTAGTTTCCATTGGATGATTGGAGTTATTACTCTTTCTTTTTGTTGTTTAACTATGATTGTGGCATGGATTTGGAATTTGGCAGGTTTTGTTTCTATCAGTTGTTGCAGATCTACAATGTTTAGCAACCATTTATATTGTTAACATTGTTTGTCATCCACAATCTTAAGAGGGTTCTTTTTGTACATCATTGAGAAGAAAACACTACAACAAATTGGCGACTCCGCTGGGGATTATACTTCAGATCCAAAAACCTAGGTGACCTTTGGTTTTCAGCTTAGGGTTTCTTATTTTTTCAATTCTATTAATGTTTCCTAGTGTTTTAACCCTAGACTTGATAAATTTCTGACTTCTGCAAGATTTCTGGTCCTTTCTGTAGGTCACAGGAATCAGTCGCGACAAAGGCGACACTTTTTTTTTTTTTCTAGAATTTGCAGACTGGAAGTCTCAGAGCAGAAATCACAGTTTTCAGCCCAAAAGGTGTGATATGGGCTCCAGAATGCAACTTTCTGCCCAAAAAGTGTGATTTCATAAAAAAACAGGTCAGAACATGCAATTTCTGGGTTTTAGGGTTTTTCTCAGATCTGTTTCTGAGTTTTGTTGAGAGTTGTCTGATGGGTGTTTGACCTTTGTATCATCCTTCTTAGGCCTTGATCCATTATGTTTTACTCGTCGATGTAAAATTTAGCCTCCCCTAGGGCTTTTAGTACACTTCCTCCTTTCTAGGAGGAGTTTAACTGAGTGAGAAGTTTGAGTTTCTGCAGCACTTTCAGCCACATTTTCCATATCTGTAACCTTCTGTTTTAGATCTGATAAGATAGGTTGCTACCATCCATAGTTTCATTTTCAAACTTGTTTGGTCATTCCCTTAGGGTCCCATCGGTAGCCCTAGGTGTTTCACCCATCTCCCTATCTTTTTGCAACGATCTTCCCCTCTGGTTTTTTGTTGTTTCTACACCACTTTCCAGTAGCTTAGAGTCACTTGATCCCAGTCACACTGACATTTAGATCTCTTGACTGTTTTAGTGTATTTCCCATCAGTTTAGCCATCAAGCAGTATAGTGTTTGCAAATCCAGTTTGGGTGGGGTTTAGTCAATTGTTTTTCTATTTATTTTATGTTATTTATTTCAATTTATTTGCAATAAGCTTTTTTCCTTTTTACAAACACAATCCGAGCGTAATCAATTAATACACTTACACACGCAAGTAATGATGAAAAGTATAGTGTCTCAGGTGTAGGCACGATTATTTTTCAGAGGGAGCATGGAGCTCGCCTTACCTTGACCGATGTCAAGTATGTACCAAGACTAAAGAGAAACTTGGTGTCTATCGCAATGCTAGAAGACAGAGGCTATGATATAGTATTTAGTAAGGGAAAGGTTTTCCTTAGACACGTCATCACTAGACAGGTGAAGCAAATCGGTTCATGGGTCAAGAACCTATATGCTCTTAAGGTTCAAGATGCATGTAAAGCCTTGAGGAGCAAGGCAACTATTCGAGACTTGGTTGTTGAGAGGGAAAGTATATTACCTCTCAACATGCAGTGCCAAAAGAAGTCTCAGACGATTGTGGAGGAGCCACAATTGGTGCAGCAACTTCAAGAGGTTGTGGAGCAACCACAACTAGGGAAGCTGAGCAGAGATCGAGTAGAGACATTTACTCATGCAGAGACCTCCAGTAAGGGGAAACTTCGAGCTAGGTGGGATGCGGGATCACATGTAGCCATACCTCCAGGTAGGAGGTGGGGCGATGTAGAGTGATCGTCCCAAGGAGGAGGGGCAGGATCCTTGAGGTACCCAACCTCTTTGTTTCGAATTTGCTACGAGATCCCCGATGAGGAGTAGCAAAACTGATTGATTGGGTAGAGACAGATGCGGATGGAGTGGCAGAGAGAGCTACAATGTAGGGAATCCCAGGACAGCACAGAGCATGCAGGCTACAACAATGCGAGAGGCACAAGTGTGTTGCATAGTGCAGGGTAGCACAAAGAAGGGTGCAAGGGTGTGAGATGCATGGAGATGTTACAGTAGTGCAGAGGTCAGAGAGGGAGCACTTGTCAGCAGTAGGTAGAGCTTCAGCATCATAGTATGTTTCTAGCCCAACAAAGAGGTCAGTTGGGAGTTTTTTTTTGTTTTTAGAGTTGCTGGAGCAACCACATTTGGTAGATGTGTTGCATGCAGAACATTCCAAAGGAATAGGATCGGGTTCGAGAGGAAGCCTTTCTTGTTGAGAGGGAATGTTGAAAATGGCAACAAGAAATTTCTAAAAATAGAAGTGCTAAAAATAGCACTGCTAAAAATAGCAGTTTGGGCATCAGTGTTGGATTGGGAACAGGGAATGAAAAATGGAAGTGCTAAAAATAGAAGTTCTATTTTTAGCAGTGCAGTGTGGATTTCTATTTTAGTCAGTCCCTGGACTAGAAATAGGAAGTAAAATTCGAATTTGGTCTTACCAACAGTTTGAATATTAATTACTTAATTCAGTTTGAGTTAATTAGTTATGGAAAGTCAAACTTGAAGTCTTTGTGAGAACCTGCAATAATTTCTCCACTGATTGGGGAATGTGTCCTTGATTTGCTCCAGTGATTGAGGAATTAAGGATGAGTTCTATTTTGAGAGGATCAATTGACTTAGTTTAACTTAGTCAAGTCCAATTAGATTAATTTAACAAGTCGTTAAATTAATGAGATTTAGTTTGTTGATGCTTGCATGCATGTGACAACTCGTATTTTCAGATACTGACTATTCACTCATGGATAACTGATGCATGTCAGTTCAGACGAAGACCCAGTTGAGATCAGATGAGGGACAATGTACTATCAGTTGTTAGGATATTCCTAGTGAATATTCCTTGCATGAGGAAGGAATATTATTCCTTCTAGTACTGCATAGTTGGACTTGAGATGACAGCAGGTATGATTTGGGCTAATTCAAACATGTTATGTAATTGGACCCCAATCAAAACTGCACAAGGAAATAGGATCTTGGAGGACTTGTGTAGCCTATATATATAGGCCTAGGTAGTCCATGAGCTATATCATCAAAGTACAGAGAGAGAAAGATAGCTTTTGAGCTGATTCTTTTTGTATGTTGTTGAGGACTTCCACTTGATTGATAATACAAAGATGGGGTTTTAGGTTGGTTCTTTACCCAGGTTATATATTCTATGTTATGGTTGATTACTTCTCATTCTTAGTTATATATGTTCATGCTTGATGCTACTTGTGTTCAATTAAGCTTCCACAAAGTTTATGGTAGATGTAGATCTAGTATTATGCTTTAGTACATTGCATATATCAGTTTGATCTATAGGTGAACTTTCTACATGATATCAGTGAGCTAGTTAATTTGTAGAGAAAATTCTACAGCGGCTACAACCACCCTCCAAAACTTTGCCTTAGCTTCATTTTGGAGCCTCCCTACCAACCATCCTTAGCATCATCTCTTGCACTATCAAGTACATAGGCTTCATTGCTTTTTTAGTAGCTTACCAACCTATGCATGTTAGTTTGCTTCTCTCACCTCACAGGCTCGCATTCCAGACTTGGGATAGTTGTTGTCTGAGACACTCCCCTAGAAAATTGTGCAATTTTGGAGGGAAACCAACCTTCCCTCCATAAATTGCACAAAACAGCTAGGAAGCCTGTTGGGCTCCAAAATTGCACATAATAGTCAGACAGGCATCCTTGCAAAACCTGCGCAATCTGGCCCAACACTACAGCTCAGCCTAGAAATTGTGCAATTCTAGGAAGCAGTCACCTGATCCTCCCAGAAATGGTGCAATCCCTTTGGGACATCCAACCTAGCTCCTCCCAGAAATTGTGGAATTATGGGGAGCAGTCACCTGCTCCTCCCAAAAATTGTGCAATCCCTCTGGGGCAGCCAATCCAGTTCCTCTCAGAAATTGCACAAATCCATCTCTCATTCAAGCATATTGTTGCATCTGCCTTCAGGTAGTCTGGTTCCCTTTGGGATCAAGAAAAACTAATTTTTCATGCATGGGATGCTCTTCTCGAAATAGCATAAGGTAGCATGCAAAAGGCATCCCTAGATCTAGGGATCTATTCTTAGCAGCTGGAGGTTACATGCAAAGCTCATTTTAGAAACCTCTCGCTTAATGCCATTTTTTCCTAGTTTTGTGGCATGCCTCGATCTTATCAAAACTCATGAACCGAATGCTGCAAAGCTCATTCCTCACATCGACCTTGCATCTCTGACATCCCACATTGCATCGAGGAGTATTCAACACTTTCATCCTAGTTGTTTCAGGGTAAGTCTGCTTTTCATGTATTGCGCTACATTTCTGTCACTTTTTGTGTTTCACTTTGTGTGAGTGTTGTATGCTTGATCTCAATGAGCACTTTCTGTCATTTTAATGTATGTTATCTTGTCGAAGCACCATTTTAGTTTTTATTTGCATCTCACTGTTGTCACATGCATGACATTGTTTTTGCATCGACGGTAATCGTTGTGGCGACTCACTTCACACACATGCATGCTTTCCTGTTTTCTAAATCTTGCACTTACTATTTGCATGCATGATCATTCACTCTTGTTTACACTCAGTATCACCATGCATTCAAACTTCTCATGTTTTCAGTCGTCCGTAGGCAGGTTTGCGCTGCCTTAGCCCGAACATTGCCTTGCTCGGCTAGCATTGCGCATTTTTGGAAGTGAAGCCTTTTTCTTCCCTCCATAAATTGTGCAAGTCTAGCCCAACACTGACCTCCAAGTTTTCATTGCGCAATTTTGGGAGGCAGTGCCTTACTGGCCCCAGAAATTGTGAAATGCAGTTTGCAAGTTTGCATGCCACTGCTGACTGAACTTACACTTTGCGCAGTTTCAGTCCTCATCAAACTAAGTTGGACTGTGAATTGCATAGTTCCAGCAATCAGTCAACCTCCTGATAGCTCGGACTATGCCTTGCGCAGTTTTGGCAGCCATTCTCCTAGCCTCCCGGTGAAAATTGTGCAATCTTCACAGAGAGTCACACAGGTATGTTTCATGTCAGTGTTTCATCTTGTTTTGGTTTTCAACTAACAGATTTCTTGTCATGAGTGTTGTTATGTATTCAGATATCACAGGTGTTCATCTGGCTCTCAGCAGCACGGGTACAATGGCTTCCAGAAGAGCAGAGTCGAAGACACAGTTCATATCACAACTGGGGATGCAGTCGATCAAGTGTCTATCAACTTGCCTATCTATGAAGACATCAAGTTGTTCATGGACAAGGATATCAATATGAAATAATAGCAACATCACAGCGAGCAACACCATCAACAGCAGCAGAAGGTAGCACACCTACATGCGACAAATGCAAGAGGAAGGTTGTTAACAGCGTAGAGGTGGAACAAAGTTGCAAGCTCAAGAAGATCCACTTGTGTTGAGAGAAACTTTGGAGATTGAGGCTATGAAGCAACAACATGATGAGGGGATCAAGAAAAGGTAGAGAAAGAAACAAAGGAGGAGTTACAGGTGCTGAAGTGACAACTCAAGGAAGAATAGGAGCTACGCAGACAACAGAAGGAGTTGCAGCAGGAACAGGGACAGTAGGAGGTGCAGCATGCACAGACTGATGAAATTGCACCCATACAGGTTATGAACCCATCCAGTAGTTGGCATGGAGTAGAAAGGGTGGCAAGTGTTTTCGATCGCATGCAAGGGTATTCAGGAGCATGGATGCCATTATGTGCACGCATGCAAACCCACCCATTTGGCACACTTGCCAAGGTGAAGACAAGAAGCAAGTCTGACTGGAGTTTAACATGTATTTTGACAAGTTGATGTGCATGGTCACCAGCACACACTCGGAGATCAGCACAAACACTATGCATCAGTATGTTGTTGGTCTAGCTACACTCAAGACAATGATGTGCATGTTATCAGACATGTTGGACAGAGGAGCCATATCAGTGTACCTAGATGCAATGGAGGAAAGAGTTTGCTTTCAACAGGATGTCACCATTGAGCGCACAGACACCATCACAGATGATCAATCTTGGCATCAATTTTCCATCATCGATGATTGCAAGGATGTCGAAGAGTTGGTCTTCGCACAACTTTCTAAGTCTTAGTGATGTCTTTCATATCTTGCTCAAGCCTATTTTGTCTCACAATGGGTACATGTACAGATTGGATGTAAATTCTTGTAAAGTGGAAGTCCAAGTGTCGATAGTTGAATGTAATAGTCATAGAGTAGTTGAAGAGTCATGAGGGTAGGTGAACCGTCATAAAGGGGAATGTCAAGATTCACCCCACCCTTTGCTATTTATAATACCTCATAACTCATTGTAATGGCTTTTGGTCAACCAAGCTTCCGATAGGAGTATCTTAGAGAAAGATTGGAGAGTATTGTAACGAGTCGTGGCTTCTTGATAATGCAAAGCTAGTACATCTTTTTGGAGGAGCAGGTGGTAGTAACTGTAACGTTCCGCTATCGGGACTAATGGTAGTTCATGGTTTTATTGTATGATTGGAACTTTCACTTCTTAATATAACAGGGCCAGGATGTTTCATCCATATGTTGTTATTGTATTTCAGCTATCTTGTTTACTCTAAATGATATATATATATATATATATATATATATATATATATATATATATATATATATATATATATATATATATATATATATATATATATATATATATGTTGTTATTGTATTTCAGCTATCTTGTTTACTCTAAATGATATATATATATATATATATATATATATATATATATATATATATATATATATTCTTACACATGTGTGTATAGACTCTTTCTCTATATGTATGTATAAATCTTACTGAAATGTGTTGTTGGTTTAACCATCCTTTTGGATTGTCATCTTAATTGTCTTTCAGTTTGTGATGCATCCTTGCTCATGTGTTCCCTTCTTAACCACATGCTTTCACAGGTTTCCAAGGGGCACACTCACCTCACTCTCTGCGTGTTATAGCCGTTCATACACCTTCCTTGGCTTGATGTGCATGTCAGACCCTTGCTACCAACAGGAACATCATACTTGCCTCTGCACGCAACCGCGGTCAAGGCGATACCGTACGACACACTCCTGGGACTCCAACACCAAAAAGTATGAGCTCTAGTTGGGACTTATTATTAGGGAGATCCCTTGACATGTTGGTGGGTCCAGCACTGTCAACACCTCTTTACATGTCTCGTGGCTATGTGACAAAGGAATGCCTTTCCCTTACTAAAGATCGCATCATAGCCTTTATCCTCCAACATGGCAACATATACCAAGTTCTTCTTCAAACCAGGAACATACATAAAATCTCGCAAAGTGACGCGAGTACCCGAATCCCTCTAAAAGGTAACCATACCAAGCCCAGTATCAGTATACCTCCCATCATCACCCATATCGATATGCATATGGAGATCCTTGTCCTCCAAGTTACTAAAGAGCTCCTTGTTACCAGTCATGTGGAAATAAGCTCCACTGTCTAGGTACCATACGTTGTCCGTCATCGATGACACCATACATGCAATGAGCGTAAAGTCCATTTCGAATTGTGAGGAAAGAAACTCACCTCGTGTTGCTCCTCCTTAGGAATTCTTACTGGCCTTCTTGAGCAGACACTTTGCGGCAAAATGTCCTGACTCATGACAATGAAAGCACTTGACTTTCGACATTTCCTCCCTCTTGCTTCCATGACAAGAATCCACTTTATAATGGGATGCCTTCCCCTTCCCTTTATTTTCCTTACCCTCTAAGGCACAATTTTCCTCATCATCAGCCTTTGATGAGGAATTGTCTCTAGTATTCCTTTGAATCTCTTCATCTACCAAATCTGACCATAGTCATTCCAATCTGGTAGCTTCTCCCTCCCATTGACAGAGTCTTGATAATTATGCCAACTCTTGGGAAGTCCTATAAGAGCTAGGCTCACCATATCATCCTCGGAAACAATAATCCTGACACTTCCAAGCTCATCCTGACAATGGGTGAACTTGGTCAAGTACTTCGGAATAGAGTCGCCCTTCTCCATCTTGATCTTTCTGAGTTTGTCCTTTAGTGAGAATTTCCTATAGTCACTATTATTTTGAAACAGGTTCCTCAATGCCTTCCACATTGAGTATGGAGTATCCTTTCCATGGATACTCGAGACAATGTGGTCTCGATATCCCTCCAGGATAATCCTTCTCTCTTTTTCTGCATACTTTCTCCATTCAGCGATATCTTTAGCATCCGATGCTGGAGGCTTATGAATGTCCTGATCTATGAATTCCTTGAGGCCATTGTCTTCCAGCACTGCTTCCATCCTATCCTTACAAGATATGTAATTCGAGCTACCCTCTAAGGCATACTCAAGTCACAACCCATAGAAAGACATATTGTTTCTCTGAAGTATGAACTTGCAAATTTGATTTTCACCTACACAAAAAACTCAAAATATCCTCTTCTATATTGTCTTCAGTTCTGATACCATGTATATTTTTCTGTAGATTCAACAGCTTATGTGATTTTCTAAAACAAAAGACAAGAATCTACTATACTCTTCTCAGCGGAAACCAAAAATGATCGATGAAAACAATAATCAGAAAGAGGAAGAATATCAATCGCACATAACACAATATTTCTCTGGGGAAAACAACTACTAAAAATCCTAACTATCTATATTGCATTAAGTAGAAGGCCTGAGAAGAAAATACAATGCTTGTTCATCCTGAACAATTCCTGCACTAGTACAATCTAACTCTCTACCTCACAAGCCATCTCAAGCCAAAACGTAGCCAATTTTGTTACCTTCAAAGCCCCTACTTCCTTGTGTTGTTCCTAGATGAATAAACCCATATTTAATGGGAAATCCACTCTCCATAATTGCGCAATCCAAACATAGGTCCTCAACTACTTGCATTCACCATCTGTACAACTCGGAAAATTATACAATTGATAGTAATTGTCCCTAAACTCTAATCTCAATTGGATCTTCCTCTAAACTTACATGCGTGAGTTATTTATGAATGAATCTTTAGTTAACTGGTGTGGTACTAGTAATGCACCGGTGCACTACTCCACTATTAGACATTTTTGGGGACATGGAACGTTTGAAGAATGGTTTAAAAGGGGACATGAAAGGTTTGAAGGAAGGTTTGACAAAGTTGCTACAATAAATGCTTCATAGTGGTGAAAAGGTATTCCATGAAACTCATGATGAGAACAAAAGGAATGTGAATCATTATTTTATAGATTCTCACTACGGGTCAAATACCAACCATATTCCGAAGATCGATATGAGGAATTTTGATGGCAAGGATCTGGTAACATGGATACTATAGATGGAGCAATTATTTGTTCTACAATGAAACACACACAAAAGGTACTCATTGTGTATCTATATTTAGAACCCAATCATTTTGTGTGGTATCGATGGATTTGTTCTCATAAATCACTTATCACTTGTACAATTTTTACAGAGGAATTGATAACACATTATGAGGATACAAAGAGAAATATCTTCTTTAGCCAATTGAGAAATCTCAAACAAAAGTGTTCAGTTGAGGAGCACATTGAGGACTTCTAAAGATTGAATATCAAGGTAATCAATATTCCAGAGGAGCATCTGGCTAATGTCTTCATAGGTAGGATAACATCCAAGATGAGGTTTGCCTTTGGTAACCTAATTCATTAGAGAATTCAATCAGGGTGGAAAGAAAAGTTGAAAGAAAAATTATGGCAACGATGAGGTCTACCACTCACAACTATAAATATGGAAGTGTTGTTGCTCTTACCCTCCCACAACCTACAAGGTTTACACCACAAAAACTAGAGGAAAAAATAGCAAAATGGATTGATTATAGTTGTGATGGAAAACACACTAAAGGTCATAAGTGTGCTAAAGAGGAGGAAGAAAAGGAACAAGAAACATGAAAAGAAGAATATATATACCAGGAACCAACCCCGGGAGTTAAAAAATAAGAAATGAATCTGAAAATATCTTGTAATGCATTGGCAATAATTCCACTCCTCAAACTCTCAAGATAGAAGGATACATCAAGAAAAAAAAGGTAATAATTTTGATTGATTCGGGTAGTACCCATAATTTTATTCATTGTAAGATAGCCAAGGATTTGAATTACTTTCTATTGCTAGCACCAGTGTGTCAAGTGATGGTTGCATATGAGGAACTATAAATTACTCAAGGAAGTGCCACAATATCAATCTAACCATGGGGGGATATGTATTGAATTTTCCAATGCTTTCCATTCTAATGGGGGTGTTGATGTTATATTAGGTGTCCAATGGTTATAATCTTTGGGGACGATATCTTTCAATTTTCAATAAATTTTCTTGAAACTTTTCCAGGAAGGAAAGGAAATTGAATTAAGGGGTATCTCAGGGAAACCTAGGAATATAATCAACTCTAATGGCATGACAAAGATTTTGAAGAAATAATAACGAGGGGTAATTGTGCAATTATGCTCACTAGATGTTCAAACATCTAAGTCATCCATTTCTCCAGGTCTCCAAACAATGTTAAAAAATAATGGAAGATATTATGAATTTTTGGTCATGCCTTTTGGCCTTAAGAATGCACCTTCCACATTTCAAGGTTTGAGGAATTCCACTTTCAAACCCTTGCTTAGAAGTCTTATTTTAGTATTTCTTATGACATACTAATATATACCAAGTTTTGGAAAGGTCATGTTCAACATGTTGATAGGGTGCTCAAACTATTGGAGGAGAAACAATTGCATGTGAAACCCTACAAATGTTTCTTTGGGGTACAACAAGTGGAATATTTGGGTCATATTATATCTCATGAGGGTGTTAAGGTAGACCCTAAAAAAATTAAATTCATCAAAGAATGGAAAATCACCACATCCTTAAGGCATCTTCGAGGATTTCTCAAGTTGATTGAGTATTATCACAAGTTTGTTAATAATTATGAGAAAATAACAACACCTCTAACAACATTACTAAAGAAAGATGCATTTTTTTGGACTCCATAAGAAACTAAGGCCTTTGAATATATTAAAGAGGTAAACCATTATTGTGGAATTTGATGCATTCTTAAATGGAATTGGTGTTGTTTTAATGCAAGAAGGAAGAGACATTTCTTTTGAAAGTCATCTAATCAAGGGAAATTATTTACACAAACCAATTTATGAGAAGAAAATGTTGGAAATGCTACATCCCCCTTAATCAATGGTGCCCTTACCTAATGAGAAGACACTTAAAGGTAAAAAAATATCACGATAGTCTTAAATACTTCTTGGAACCAATATTATCTTCAGAATTGTAGCAAAAATGGGTCACAAAGATGTTGGGTTATGACTTTGAAATCATCTACAAAAATTGGAAGCAAAATGTTGTTGCAAATACACTATCAAGAAGGGATGAGGATGTGGAGGAATTGATTTGTGTCATTTCTATTATCCAATCTAATAGGATTACTAAAGCATAAGATGAATGGAATAATGAACAAGAGATGTGGACACTCATTTAAAAATTGCAGCAAGATCCCAATGCATCTGATACATTTATCTGGAAAAATGATTCATTATGTTACAAAGATCGCTTATATCTATGTAAGAACTCCCAACTCAAACAAATGGTTCTTTTGGAATTGCAGACCTCTCCTAATGGAGGACACTCAGGATTTTTAAAAACTTACCATAGGGCCAAGAAGGATTTTTTTGGGATGGCCTTAAATCTGATATTAAATTTTTTTTGGTGGAATGTTTCGTTTGCCAACAAAATAATGTTTAGACAATTAAGACCCCAGGTATTTTACATCCATTATTCATTCCAAGTTAGCTTTGGGAGGAGGCCCCAATGGATTTTATCCTAGATTTCCCAAGTCCGAAGGAAAGAGTGTCATCATTGTGCTAGTTGATAGACTGACCAAGTATGCACACCTTTTTGCACTATCTCATCCTTTCAAAGCCAGTACAGTCATTATTACATTTGTGAAATAGATCAAAAGCAACATGGAAACAAAAAGATTATTGTAAGTGACAGAGATCCCATTTTCAGTGGAGATTTTTGGATATAATTATTTTCTTGTCTTGGTACTCAGTTAGCTCATAGCTCATCTTATCATCCTCAATCTGATGGGAAAATTGAGATAGTGAACAAATGTTTGGAACGATATCTTCGTTACTTTGTATCTGATAAAAAAACACAATAGGTCAAGTGGTTATCTCTGGCATAATGGTGGTATAACACTTCCTTCCATTCCACCAAAAAAAATGACCCCATTTATGGAACTTTATAAATATCATCCACTATCCATCACATCGTCTTTAAGAGACAATTTTAAGGTCAAGCAGTGGAATATCACATCAAGCATTAACAACAATTTATGAAACTCTTAAAGGATAACCTAACTCTGGTGCATAATCAAATGAAACAATAGGCCGATCAACATGGCATTGAAAGAAATTTTGATGTGGGTGATTGGTTATTTTTACAGCTACAACCATACAAATAAAAGTCCCTTAAGCAACCCTCGATCGGGATGCGGGCCATCATCAGTCAGGCCAGGCTGGGTGCAGCCATTCATAGTACCTGGGCACTAATTACTATCATCCCCCACATGCTCAAGGAAGTGGGTGCGGTGTCCTTTGGCATGAATGCCTGTTTGGAAAGTGGGCAAGGTGGAGGGTTAAGAAATAAGGCAGGGTGGTGGAGTAGGTGAGGCCATTCAACATGCAATGTAGGAGGGAAAGGCTATGGAGAAGGGTGGTGATACAAAGTAGTGGAAGGTCGATGGCACGGGAGGAACTTTGGTCGTGGACGGATGCCTGCAGAAACCGAGTATGTATTTGGGCTTTGCCTCAACATTGAATATATGTTCTCGTTGGGGTTCTGCTGGGGGGAAAGGAGGGGTAAGAGTTCGAAGCAATGGGGAATTGAATGCTGCTGGTGGCAATGGGGGAGGCAATTTCTTGCCATGGCCTGGTTTTTCATATATAATTTCTCCTAAATGGGTCAGAGCCATGGCTGAAGGGGGTGCAAAAGTGGGTTGCAAGGCTATGAGGGTTTGCGCTGTGTAATTAAGGCTAAGGAGAAACTGGATAGAGGCATTGTAATTTAAGAGGGATCGGGGGTTGTAGAGAGATGCAGGGAAAAGTTGAGGGCAAGGGGATAGGGCTGCAACCAAAATAGTAGTATGCAGAGAAACCGTTGGGATAGCGGGAACCCATATGGCATTGAAGGTAAAGCTAGGAACCCTGTGTGGAAAACTTGTCGGAGGGACCTGAGAGGAAAATCCATTTCTCTTTGGGCCGAGGGAGCAAGAATATGGAACCACTACAAGTGTCATACTAGATTCAAGAAGGGCCTATGGGCTCGGCTTGAGACAAAGTGGGATGACCGGCATATAATCTATAGTAAGGGGGAAGGGAACAATGACGGGCCTCGGGGTAAGAGTCAGAGACACCCCCTTTGGGATCTGTAGGCTTCGACCCACCCATGTACATACGCGGTGAGGAAAATCATGCTTGGGCAAGGTGGTGTGTTAAGAAAAGTCTGAATTTGAATCTAACTTCTTCTAGGTGTCAACAGTGTTCTGCCAAACAATTCATAGCCCGAGTAGCGAGAGGATGCGGGTGCGGCAGGAGAGGCTCAGCCCCCAAGACAGATAACGGATCAAGCACATCGGAAACTCGCAGGGGTCAGAAATCAGTAAAGTATCTCATCGCTGAAGCAGCAACAACATACCATGAATGGACAGATGCTGGCCTTCGAAAATTGATGGAAGAATGGGAAGAGGAGGTAAAGCAAGAAAGTGAGACAGAGGAAGAGATGGATAATTGGAGGACACTTTTTCCAAATCTAGGGAATACTCAAGGGAGAATCACACAGTTCAAGAAAATGCTTTACTTGTACTGGTTAATGAAGATTCTACTCAGTAAAGCGATGGAGAATATATCTGTGGGGATGGCGGTGTAAGTCTAGGGACTGTCGAAATATAAGGACATGGAGAAAATTCTCTTCCAGCTGCACAAATAGCATGTCAGGATGGAAAGAATCGACTGCCACATCCCTTGCATTCTGGAGCTATATGGTATTCTAGTGGATACCACTAAAGATCCTGCTTCCGTCACATTTGCCTCATAGGAGAAGAAGGACTAGACCCCTCCCATGCATAATTTTGGTTTATGTGGTTAGCTTTTAATTTTTGTGTTGAAAATGTTAGTTTTTACAATTATGTACTGTCTAGACATGAGATAGATATGTATCTAGCATGGCTAGAAAGACTGAAACAATTCTTTTTTTGGATGGCTTATAACACTGATCTGTGGCCAACAAACTTGGTTTCCCCTCGGGGCAAGTTGAGGCCACTTGATTAATATATGTGGTGTAAACTTGTTAATTATATAATAGAAAATGGATGGACTTGCCATGATTAATAATAATAAAAAGTCCCTTAAGCAAGCTAAGAAGGATAATAAATTTCCCAAGTATTATGGCTCGTACAAGGTGTTGCAAAATATTGGTACTATGGCATAGAAATTGGAGTTGCTTGCATCTTCATGACTACACCTAGTTTTCCATGTTTCATGCTTAAATAAGGTTATAGGTGAAAAGCTACCAGTTCAACTATATTTATAGAACTTGATGAGGAGGGAAAAATCATATTGGATCCTGAAGCAATCACGAAAATAAGAATTTGGAAGCTACAAAATCAATCAATTTCAGAGTATATCATTAAGTGGAATAACTTACCTACTCAAGATTCCACATGGAAGGATGAGTATTTTATACAAAAGCATCCAAAACTACTTAAACATTGAGGAGAACAATTTTTTGAAGGAGAGGGGCATGTTGGGTCACTATAATACTAGTGTATCCCCCATATTGTTATTGTTATGCCTCATAGAAGCCCACTATTGTTATTGTTGTGTCCTTACATTATTATTGTTATGTAGGCCCTAATTGTATTTTCACCCTTTAGACTCCTATATACACCAAGGAGGTATTGTCATTTGAACCATCCAAGAATTTTTAATTTATGTGATGTAAAAGGAAGTTTCTCCCTCGAAATGGATTATTATCAAACTGTTGATCTATATTTTACTATGTTTATGTGTTATTTTGATATGGATACATATAATTTTCCCTTTTTGATCAATTTATTTTCATAGTTGAGTTAGATTTTATTTGGTAGTTGATTGAATTTCATTTTTGGTAAACTTTGTACATTCCTAGTTAAATTTACTTACTAATTGATATATTTGCTAGTCTACCTACTTAGAGTATTTATAACCACCAATTATAGTTCGTATTGTGGTTAGCTATTGTTGTCTTTTTTTTGCTTTGAATAAGTGTGCAAGCTGGTCATAAATATGGGGGTTGTGTGCCATTGATTGAGAGAGAGGTGTTACTAATGTTGATGGCAAAAGATGAATATCAACCTTTGAGCATTCATATCATATATGATGTTATTTTTCAAGTTTTTCCAACAAGTTTGAGGAGTGTATTTGCTTTCATTCTTTCCAAATAACTTTAGTTCAATGATATTTCGGGATTCAAGTTGTCTCCACCAAGTAGGTTGCATTTATTTCTTCACTTTTGAACAACAAGGAATTTTTTATATAGAAATTTAAATATAGATTCAAGTTCTACTTATATATGAACATCTTTGAATATAATTATAGGGGGTTTAGGCAATGCATTATATTAGATATCATTGAATATCTAGATTTAAAGCATAGAGTGATTTTCATTCCTTTATGAATGCAATTTATATTGCTGATTTTCATCCATATGATAGATCCATACTTATTTTTCTTAATAATTAGCAAAGAGATGCATGAATTCATTTCAAACTAAGCAATGAACAAAATTTCTAGAATAGAGGTCTTGACATTGTCATCCCTACAAATGAAGCCAACTTCACATGTCTTCTAAGTCATAGCGATAGTGATAGAAGAGATTAGAGTAAAAGCTTAAATTTAGCTCCAACATAATAGTGAATATTGAGGTGTTGCAAAAATGTTGACACTCAAAACTACATCTTTTGATGTTGTGCATGAAAGGTGAGGTTTGTTTGATTACCACAAACAGTTGTTGGAAGCATCAAATTTCTCAAGAGTGAGAACTTATCCATTATCCTATTGCTTTTTCTTTAGTCAAGAAACCATTAAGAAAAACATTTTGGTGGATACAAGTGCTCATTTAAATTTTTTATATGAATCAACATTAGATACAAAAGCTCCTTCTTGATTGATGGGAATCTTTATTCGTAGGTAGAGTATACAAAAGGAAAAATATATCTCATAACTTCAACATGGGGACTTGATTAGCATGTGAAATTCAAATCTATAGAGAATTAGAGACCTAATATAGTTTCTTTTGACTCACTAGGAAACTCACTTATTATCCATCATTTATGGCTAGTGGTTGTGGTGTGCAGGTTACAACCAAGAGAAGGATTTACAATTGCGAGAGGAAGAGAGATACTTATACAGGGAAAAGGACAAAGGCCTAGTAGTCTTTTAGAATGCATAAATATTTATATAATTGTGAATATAGAGACAAGAAATAAATTTCCACAAATGATCTATTGGTGAAGAGAGTGGGCTATAAGACCTTTGTTTACATATCACCTAGTGTAGTTCTAATAGACAATTGAGAAATCACAACAAAAAACCTGGCATGATTACCATATTAAAAAGAAGAGTTTTTAGAAAGGAAATTTATTATTGATATACAACAATAAATACCTCAAGCGTCCTAGAAAGTTTAAGATGCATTAGCTAGGACCTTTTCTAGTTGTGGAATCTAGGAATTGAGAATTGTTCAATTGGCTCAACTTGATGGAACACTTCAGGAGGTGTGGGTTAATGACACTCATTGAAACCATTGACCCCATCATCAAGTCGCATGACTTGTATTATAGGAGTACTATATTATTAGTATTATTACCTATGCTTTGTTGTAATCAATTCAAGTCAATAAGGTTCATCCCTATGGATTAGTTAGTTAGTCTAGTTACATCATTCAAATGAGGATTAACTAAGTGTTTGAGAAAGTATCCAATCATTTTAGTGTTTTGGTGGGGTGGGTGACAGAGTGGGGATTCTATTTCTAAACCATCAGAGTTAGTAAAGGAACCATTATAGTAGAAAGTATATGGGTCTTGTTATTGTGTCAATAGTGTTTTTGGGTACTAAGTCAACATTGAAGTCGATTATATCAGTATCTATTGAGTGAAATTTCCAAATTAATAGACTTATAAATGTGAACATGATGGGAGACAAGTTAATGAGTAAATTTTAGGATTGACTTGATAATTAGAGGGGTTACATCTTGGTTTGATTCTATCAAGTTATGGAAAGAATTTGGTGGTAAATTCCATCCAATATGATCATAATTCAAATTTACGGTGATTAGGATTCCACCATTCAATACAACTATTTATATAAGATAACTCCACCAACCTATTAAGTCATTATGTAGATTGAAGATTTGAGAAACAAATAAGAGTTTGAAAAATTATGAGAACAAGTTGTTGTTATATATGTCGAAGTGAAGACTAGTAAGCAAGTTCAACAATCAATTCAAGGATTACCACACACATATATAATAAGAGAACCAGGAGCAAAAAGCATGAGAAATGAGAACATTTGCACCATGCTAAAGAAGAAGGAGGTTATGTAAGATGATATTGAAATTTAATACAAACCTTTAGATATATAAAATAATAATGAAAGATGTTTCTTATCCTCCCATGGGCTTAGATAGGGTTTCTCAATATCTCCCTTAATTTCCCTTTCAATAGCCAAAGGACTAAGCAAATTGATGATTGCTACAAAATCCAAAGGGGAATTTATTACAGCTAAGGTGTCTACTTCTGTAACTCTACTACACCTTCTATTTGTAAATGATGTGCTTCTTTTTAATGTAGATTCACAATGTGAATTATCTTTTATCTAAAATATTTTGGACTCATATTTCTTGGTCACATGAATGATGGGGAACTCATCCAAGTCATGTTTACTTCTTCATTTCCCAAAGGAAAATATTTGGTTAGCATTGGAACTTTATCTTCAACTTCAAAGGTGAAGG
The DNA here is from genome assembly GCA_031772625.1 of Pinus tabuliformis. Lineage (NCBI taxonomy): Eukaryota > Viridiplantae > Streptophyta > Pinopsida > Pinales > Pinaceae > Pinus > Pinus tabuliformis. The sequence continues at coordinate 970,447,510 of CM062813.1, read as the reverse complement.
ATCAAAGGAGTGAAATATCTTGGTTTTCATCTAAAGTCAAACAATAACCATTTGAAACATTGGATGTAGATAGAGTCCAATATATTAGAAGGTATTCTCACAAAAAATAAAAAACCCACTTCAGGTTCCTCTAGTCTGAGAATAAGATTATTGAAAAAAATCATCTTGTTAAATGTGTTGGGTGGATCATGTCTTTTTAATTCAGAACAACCAATCTTACTCACACATAAATTGTCAATCCACGTAGGCTTTTTGTTTCAAGGCTATTTTTCAAAATATATGTAGGCACAAATGGAAACTAGTGATAATAAAATCTCAAAATCAATCATTGTAAATATCACTCTCAACACTCCAAACAAACTTGTTGTTACACTCCAATATTGCTCACATTTCAGAAAGAAAAGACATGCATTGCAGAATAAATCATGCTATTTCACACAATCACTCTCATTCAGAAGAAACAACACTCTTGGAAACCATTCAACACTTGAACAATAAAATAACAATCGTTGTAGCACCCATTCATTCAATTAAAAAAATCAAATAACTATAATAGTGATCAAACAATTATCACACCTAATGAAGGGACCAGTCTAGGACCTATGTTGTTACACAATGATAGAGGCTACAATCATAAAACTATTAAATACATGAAAAAAATTGCAACATTCATAGTAAATCACACATAACTCGCAACTAAGAGGAAATAAATATATTGTTATGATACCTCTCTAACCAGTTATCCCTGTTAAGAAGGAGGGCCCTTCCTCCTTAGCAAGGGTTTGTGATTTACATAGAACACAAGCTAATTAGGAAAGAGATATGCAGTCACAAACGATAAAGAGTTTCTTTAATGAAAGTTGAAATACAATATTACAATGATGGTGTTTACCACTCTAATCTTTATCTATGCATGCCCTACGAGTAGGGAGTACATTCTTCTATAGTTTCATATTACATTCCTATTTTCGAAAAGTAGGATCATCATGAGAATCTCTCAATTTGCATGTGATACAAATTGAGATTATACAAAATTGGCTTGTAGAAAATTATCTTAATTGAAATAGAGTTGTAACAACTTTCTAAGTTACAATGGTTTATCATTTGAAAACCCAAATTGTTCCAACTAAGTTGGTTGCATTGTCCATGAGTGTCATAATTCAATGGTTGAACTAACTTTGACTATGTGTATTCCCATCTCAGTTTTGTTTCTAAGCATGGAAGAACAAAGTATCCAAAATAGGCTTTGTGTATTAACAACAGTGTCATCAGAGTCTTCATTATGTCTTTAATGAGGAAAAACTAGGGAGATGTCATCTGATAACAACATATCAACAAGCCATACCACCTTAAACAAACCTTTGTTAATTCATTAATAAAATAGCCGAAAGATGTTATCTTTTATATCAAATTATAAGCAAAACTAGAAAACAAGGGTGACATGCAAAAGGAACATGCTTTGGTCAATAATGACTAATGAAGTGACAACGTGTGGCTTTTTAGAGTCAAAATGGTAGGAAAAAATAGGGAAAATAAGTAAAATGAGTATGCCAATTATGCATCCCAACATATCCCTCCAACTCAAATAATTACAAAGAGAATTCCAATACCGCATTCCAATATCTCCCCCCAACTTAATCATCTACATTTCCTCATGCAAACCTTTGTAACTAGTTTATGATGTATTATGAATGAAACTTTGAAAAAACATATGTTCATGTTATATAATTGGTGGGTGCTTTGTATCCTTAGGAGACAAATAATTATACTTCCCACAATTCATCATCTAACTGATACAAGTGTTGGTACTTGTAAATAGGAAGCCAAATGAGTGGAAACATAAACCTAAGTCCATACCAACCAAGCCCACATTTCCTTATACATACCACATAATGAGGTACCCTATAAAGTTCATGTACAAAGTTTGGAAAATAGTAGGGATCTTCATTCCTCAATCATTCTCTACATGCTTCCCATCTAAGCCCGCTTCCTTCCAATGCATCATGTTTTAACACCCTAATACTCCTAGAACATCACCCCAGGACACTGTTTCTAAATTCCATCAACAACTTCTTAGTTGTTGGATACTTCCACATCCTATTATATGTGATAGATGTAGTTTGGGAGGGCCCTGGTTCATCTTGAATTAGAAATTTTACAACCTCTTCATTTGTTGTTATAGTATTGTAGGCGACCTTCTAGCTAGCCTAGTTCTGCATAATTGACATGAAGGCCCTAAGTTGAACATATCCCACATAGCATGTAATATTAAAATTCCTTGCTCTAAAATAGGCATGATCATGCAAATACAATTCACATCATAAATTTTTATCTGAAAAAATTAACCTTCTAGAAAGACTCCATAATAGCTTGAACCTCCCTTACCACGTGTGGTCACTTCTCTTTTATTGCTATCAATTGAAAAAGAAAAAAAAATTCCTGTAAATACAGAGGGTAGGAAGGAGAATGGGTTCTACAATTCAACACATTCTCTACAAGTTCATACATATACTCCTCTTCATATAACAACTTTACCTTTTTCTGCAAATTCTTATACACGTATTATTTCTTGCTTCCTTTCTTCCTTAATCTTTTCCAAATCCTAAACTAGGAAATTTTTAGCCCAAGTTCTTTTAAGATTGTTAACAATATCCGTATGTTTACTTAGAGGGATGATCTCACCTTCCAATGAGATTACTAGCATTTTCCATATGTCTAATTCCTCAAGAAAAGACATTGATTTCAATGGCCCTCTAGGTTCTGATTGAGTTGTATCTAATGTTGTTATAGTAGGAAATTCGGCAACTTCCTACAATCTGTCTTTATCTTCCTTCTTGTCTTTCTTCGCTATCTCAACTATTGGTTCTTGTGTGTCAGTAACATCATTGATAGGTTCTTGTATATCAATAGTTTGATTTGTCTCGGTCTGCTTTGCTTCAGCTACTAGTTCTTGTGGAGTAGCATCATCGTCAATAGGTTCTTATGGATCAACAGACTAATTTTATCTAGTCTTATCTACCTCGGTTTTTGGTTCTTGTGTAATAACATTGTCGGAAGTAGGTTCTTGTGGATTAGCGGTCTTGAAATCCACATCCTTCTCCTCTACTTGTATTCCAACTAAGATAGTTGGTGGACCGTCACAACCTGCTTCCTTAAGAATGTGTTTACATCCCAAGAATAGTCTTTCAACTGTGTAAGTGGGTGACACCATTCCTACTACCTATGTTAGGGTTTCAAACCCTGTTTATTTCTTAAATTGATTTTTCTCTTAGAGTGTGGCAAGTTTTCTCTTCAAACTCTCATTTTCTTCTTTCAATTCATTGATTTTTTGGGTTAGAGGGTCAATTTCAATATTACCTGGTGGATGAATGCCTTCCTCCTCCTGCTTGGGTTCTTCTTTATTTTATTCAATCAGTTGTTCATGTAGCTCCTTTAATTCTAATGTAGTAGCATAAACTCCAAGTGTTGATGTTGATGATGGTGTAATAGTCACTCTTGTTTCTTAAGGATTTTACCCCCAGTGTCTTTTTCAACAACCTCTTTCTTATTTTTGTTTGTAGATATGCTTGTTCCTCAAAAGGGCACCCATACCAAGCACTTTCAAATTTCCCACTAGAGATATCCACTGGCTCTTCAGTACATGTCATTTTTCCCTTAGAAGGTGTAACAACAGTAGTCTTTATATAACTCCTACTTCGTATATTTCACCAACAAGGCCTAAGAGGTGTAAGTTTCTTTGTTTTCAGCTTTGTTTCTACATTTTCCTTTTGTTCCTTAGTTTCACTCCTTTCCTCCTCTAGGGATGGTACTCGTGATTCTACTAGAAATCTAGTCCATGTGCTCCCTTTTCTTGCAATTAGTCAATTATAAACAATTTAATCAACCCGTGATTAGTTATGTAGGTTTTAGGGTGATTTTCCATGCATACACTTTATACCATATGTTGTAATGAATTTAACAAGTAATAAGGCATATTGATTATCTGCCCATTGCACAAATGTGCTAACAACTGAAAGTGATAATGGAAAAAAAAATCATAAAATTCCCTTCGAGAGATACACATTTTTTAATGAAATAAGCCACATCATCCTAAATATGAGGAAGGGAGGTCATGTCAACCCCTTACCTTATACTTACCTCCTCACCCTCTTGAAAAAATGTGACTTTGGGAGTTGGGACTATTATTTTCCAATAGAACCGATTCATTCTCGTCTATGGTAGACATATTACCCTAGCATCTACTTCCCTTGTAATATCAACCATGATTTCTTTAACTAAAAGGCCTTGTTCACTCAATGCCTCTACAAATTCTAGGGAAAGTTTCTCATTGAATCCTCGCAACTTCTATAAAAAAATATCCAAGTCACATTATGAAATACTTCTATGGCCTCTAGATGGTGTAATAGAGTGTTAATAGAGTCAGGTTCTTGGCAGACCACTGCTCCTCCCATGTCTACTTAGAAAATTGTTACAAGGTTGGGACTTGTTCATGCAAATGTTTGTTAGAGCAGAGAATGTCGATTTGTTAGAATTTACAATTTTTACACTTTTGATGGTTTTATGCCATAATTGACAAGAATGATTTTAGGGTAGTCACGTCATATTTTCATGAGTAACAATGGTTGATTATTATTAGTAGAAATTCTAGTCAGTAATTACTAATTTGGGATGGTGGTGTGGTGTATAGAACAATAGATATGATTCACCTCCCCCCCCCCAAACTTAATGACAATAGTTGTTCTCAATGGGTGTGACAGAGGATCATGTCAACCTTAAATAAAAAAATGCAATTAAATGAGAAAAACCATACCTATCATCAACGTACTATTGTGTTGATTTGGAAACTATACAAGTGATGTTGACTTGATCGACACTGTGCAACAACTAATTCATGGCATATTTCTATTAGTGAAGCCTTCCAATACAATAATGTGGTGACAGAGGTTTATGCATCATCAAAATCATTGCATCATCACAAAATTATAGTTTTCAACCATGAAAATGCAAGAGCACGTAGTATGTCAACTTAAGATGGTGAGTAAATGAAAGTGTTTGTGATCTATATTAGAAAAATTGTGTAAAACTATAAAAGTGGCTTGCAAATGTATAGAGTTCTTTCAGTAAAAATTTTGTAGAAATGTATCAGCAGAACATGCTTGAATACTTTAATATCTTTCAATAACAACAACCCTGTGATAGGTGTAACATCATGTGATGATTGATGAATATTGAGTCTATAACAGCAACAAATTTGAAAAGTAGATCCATTACAGACAGAGAAGAAAATATATAATAACGTTGTTACAAAGGAAAAAAAATATATGTTGGCCACCAACAAGTTGGTTTTTAGTTACCAAATTCGTCCAATAGGGCCCCATAGGAATTTTAACCACTATACATATTTTTCTCTTTTTTCATTTTATTTTCTTTTTCCTTTTTTCCTTTTCTCTCTCTCTCTCTTTCTTTTTTTAAATAATAGGAAAAAACAAAGTGTTGGTAGCACAGGAAAAATTTCCCTTGCCCCAACAACTTCAAGGTCTAAATCTACATTTGAGACAATGTTGACAAATGAATCCTCATAAGTAGGATTATGATACAATTGTGGATGATGTCCATTGGCAATAATGGTTGTTTGGGAACCATCAATGGTTGTTAATTTCACAGTCCCATCGTCAAATATTATATCTACCTCGTAAGGACCTAGCCACCTAATGCACAACTTCCCTTTGAAATATTTAAATATGGAGTCATATAATAGAGCCCAATCACCCTTTTGAAACACCTTTTTCTTAATAAATTTATCATTCCACTTGGCACATTGTTGTTGGATGATATATGTTCATTACACATAATCCAAGCGCTTCACATCTAATTCGTTTAGTTGTTCCAATCGATGTTTCTGAGCTGCAGTCAAATCTAAATTCACCTCCAAAGCAGTTCTGAGTGTATTTATCTCAAATTCAATGGGAAAGATAGGACTCTTACCAAAATACCAACTCATAGGGAGAGAATATTGTAGTGTTCCTCCAAGTAGATCTATAATTCCATAAGACTTTTGGAAGCCTCTCAACCTAGTGTCCTCGATGGCCTGCCACAGTCTTCATCAGAATAGCTTCAAGAACCTTATTGGTACTTTCCACTTGCCCATTTTCCCATGGGTGGTAAGTTGAAGTGACTTAGTGATGGATCTTATAATTGCTAACAAGACCTTGTATCAGCAGAGAAGTAAATTTTGCTCATCCATCCATAATTATCTCCTTTGGCACTCCATACCAAGCAAAAATTTCTTCAAATAAAAAGTTTGAAACATCGTGCTCAGTTTCCCTAATGAGTGCTCTTGCCTCAACTCACTTGGTCACGTAGTTTGTGCATAACAAAAAATAAGTCTTCTACCGCGATGGGGGATTAATTGGTCCCACATAATCTAAAGCCCATCTCTCGAATGGATCCCTTACCAATTGGTGTTATAATGAACTTTCATTTGATTGAGTAGGTTGGCCCATCCTATGACAGGTGTCACACCTCTGCACATATTTCCTTGCATATCGAGATATAATAAGCAAAAAATAGCCCATCTAAAGCACCTTATGACCTGTTCTCTTGTCTGCAAAGTTTCCTCCATAAGGCTCATCATGAAAATCCTTAATAATATCATGAATCTTGTCCTCCCTCACACACCTTCTAATTTGTTGATTGAAACCAATGTGCAATAAATAGCCATCCAACCAAAAATACCATGCACTTTGTTGAATGATTTTTGACTTTTATTTTGGAGAAAGGTGATCAGGAAGATTTCTTGTAGCAAGGTAATTGGAAATGTTTGCATTCCTAGGTGAATAAGTGGATACTGAAAATAGATATTTATCTTGGAAATAGTCTTCAACAAGTAGATTATCAGTAGCATTAGTCAATTTAGAAAGAAAATATACAACAACATTATCTTTCCCATGTTTATCTACAGTAGTAATATCAAAGTCTTGGAGTAACATCAACCATCTAGTAACTTTTGCATTAGTAATTAGTTTATTCATTAAAAATTAGATAGCATAGTGGTTTGTATGAACAAAATTTTGTCAACCAATAATGTAATTTCTAAATTTTTTGATAGCGTGAATATTTGGTGATCAAACTAGGATCTAGTCCTAGTGATATCAAGGTAGTAGAAGAGATGACAAAGAATAAAAATGATGACATTCAAGCATTGAGGTAGTAGCTTAAACTTCCTATTATAGAGAATCCACAAGCTAAGGAAGTAGGTCAACTAGAAAAGGAAAAGAAAAATATGTTCAATTTGATAGTCGAACAAAATTTCCAAATTCAAAAGATGGAAGCGGACATGGAAATACTCTTGAAATACAGAGAGCAGCAACGTAGTCTTATGATTTTCATTCCCATAGTGACACCTTCTATAGCAGGTACTGTCATGCGGAAAGAGTCAATTTTGCGGACAAAACCGACCTCCCTAGCAACCAAAGGTCGTCTAGTGACAAACAAAACAATCAAGCACTATCTTTCCCTAAATATGCATTTAAAATAAAAGCAACCAGGTGTTTAAGGCTTACCTTTAGTCCAACGCTTGTTTTTTGTAGTCCAACCTCTCTGATCTAGATGAGCTCCTTCTCCTTGAAGCCTGCATTCACTAACAAGCAAACGATTACATAGCACCTGAATAACTCATATAATAAAACATATTCATCATAAATACCAAGGAGTTTATGAAACAAATTATATATAACAACTTGTTGAGAAAAATGAACTTAATTGTATTCGTTGGAAACAAAAGAAACCATTACAACCAGTGCCTTGGTGTCGTGCAGGTCCCTCCCAGGGTCCAGCAAGAGTTCTCCTTTACTTTGATCAGCTCACCCACTTCCAAATGAAGCTAAGAAAGGATTGGAATCTCTCCTCTCAAGCTCTAAAAGGGAGTCCTAATTTCAGCAGCATCTACCCTTAGGAATGTTCAGCTTTCAACCTCTCCTCCCTCTGGCCCAATGCCTGTATTTATAGTGCTTTGGAGGAAGTTAATCAGGTCCACCATGAATGGGATAAGCCCCTCTTTCAATGGGATAACTCCCCTCTTCATGGGATAAGTTCCTCTTTCATTGGGATGCATGAACCATCTGGAGGCGCTCAATCCACGTCAAACCATCTTCTAGAATGCTCTAGAATCGACCACAAGTAACTTTTTTGGAGTAAAACTTGCGGCTTTTGACCTTTACAGGAGTACACACCCACCCCTTTACAGACAGAGCGTACAAGTACGCAAGTTTTATGAACTTGAGGTGCGTACACGCAGGTAAGGATAAGAGTTATATAGATTTTTAAGGACTTTCTCTCTTTCTTGGAGTTTGACATGAGGAGCAGAGGTATAAGACTTGCCAAGGAGGACAGTATGACTATTGATGGAGCCATACTGACTGCAAATAGTCATGGTGACAAATTTTAGTGTAACAGATTGCCCCCTAAAGTGCGAAGCCTGTAGTAGATTAGGGTTTCATATCATCTAGGAAGGGTGAAGTACTTTATCATTTCAAGGATGATCTTGTGGAGAGCCCAGTCAGAACCTGCAAATATTCAACACAAAATACATGTATGAGATCATAGCATCACTGAGGTAAGCATTCCCATACTCAGATCAAAAACTTTAACTAATAAACTAACTACTGCTCTGATATAGGAATGATTTCGCAGTACATCATAATCATAGACTCATGTAGACACAGTATGGACGCAACCATTTGTTTAATAATTAGTCTACTATATAATGAATACAAAACTCATCGCAGCCTGGATGGTGGAAACTAGATCCAGGGTCTTCATTTCTACTTCCCGAAATAGTACGATTCTATCCATGTGAATAAATGAGTTGATGTCGAACATGGTAGAAACCACTTGATTACCAGTCAATGATGTAAACTGTTAACAAGTGTGAGAGAGACCACCAGTGATGTCAATGGTTCTCAAAGTACCTAGTACAATCCATGAGATGTGAATGAATGTGTTGATGTCGAACATGTCACGGAATCCTTCGATCGAAAGTCAATGATGTAAATTGTCGTCGAAGGCGAGAAAACTGCCATTGATGCATGCGGATTTCAAGGTACCGACGATTTCTAGATCATCTTTCTAGGTAATTTGCTGATGTCGATAGAAATCGATCCGTCGTAGGCAAGCCCACAACACGAAATCATAAATCAAGTTGAAGAAATGTAGCTGTAAGGACTGACTCAGGGATGGTCAAGATGGATGACAGGTATTTTGCAGATGAATGTTTTATTTGCAGTGACCTCTTGAACACATAACGACACAATAGATGGCTTGGTGAAAATTGACCCAAAGTTAATACTCGGAACCCGGCTGAAGACTTTCAATGTGGTTTGATCAACTGTGAGGCAAAATATTTCCCAACCCAGGTGAATGAAAAGTGTCGTGTTCAAGAGTGGTGATAAGGTTTCTCTGAGACAAAGGATAACAAATAGGCTCATTTTTCTCTCTTTTCCCCCACCATTTCTGGCAAGTACCTCTTTATTTTTTACAAGCTTGAGGAGGATAACATTTGCTTGATTATAAGCTCATCCTTCGGATGAGTCCAACTTAGTTTAGATCCGAACCCTAAGAAGGAGTGGTCCGTTCCTGTTTGTAATCGAACAGGTCCTTTACTGTGAAATTTTAACAAGTCCAGTATAGGAGAAACTCGACGTCTTTCAATTTTAGAGAGTCTGAAAAACTTAAGAAGACTCCAGGGTTGACCTTTTTCGTAAGTTTGTGTCTCCCAAGCCCGAAAAAGTATAAAATAATACTTGAGAGAACCGCTTGATCTTTACGACCAAGGAGTACTTTCATGATTAGTGTTTTTGACCTGAAAAGTAAAAAGCGATCAAGGACACGTCGTTTTATTTCCAATATTGAATTTGAAACGACAAAAATCCGGTAATCTTTTCATGTTTTTATGGTCAGAAAAGGGCTATAAGAGGACCGTATTTTAATTCTGTTTTAACGAGTGTAAAAGAAACGCTCGACAATCTTTTCATGTTTTAGGAGTCAGAAAAGGGCTTAAAGATGACTCTGATGTTTTTGTTTGTAAAAAATGACAATTTTCCCTGAAAATCCTTTATCCTGCACAAAAACCAACACATTACTCATACCTGTTGACGATAGATAAAAATACTTTGAAAAATACCTTTTCATGGTGAAAAATAAACAAATTTACCATTTATTTACCAAAAAAGCCTATAAAAAGGGCTTTACCAATTCATTTTTACCATTTTACTGTTGAGGAGAGAAAAAGGGCTTTTGGCAAGAAACTTCCTGTGGACATTGCGGAGAATCCGACCGTCGAAACCGAATGCCATCTCTTTTAGGTATTCTACAACATCCTCCTCTTCATTTTCATCCGTTTGGAATTCGTTTTTAGGCCCTAGTTTCATTTTTTGGAGGCTTTGGTGTTATAGACATTTTTGTGCCTCGCGACATGGAGCATGAAATGTCAATAATTACAGGGATCCTCAGTCCCTAAACATGTTGTTCTTACCCCTAAAAGAACAAGGTCATCAAACAACAGCACTTCCAATCAGTTCTCCACCTGAAAACACTTCAAAACAGGCTAATTTTGGATCATGTCAGCTGCTCCACTGAGCATCTGCGCTGGAATGCAACTGCTCCTCCTTGTACCTGCGCTGGAAGTCAAATCTAATGAAGGCTACCTGCGCTAGGCGAGATTGGCCAAGTGGCACAGTCATTCTGCAAGGTGTCAACTGCCCAGGAAGCTTCCAAACTGACACTTGGTTCATGAGATTCGCCCTGTGATGAGTAAGAGGTACTTGATCACCATGTCTAAGCAAGGATCTCCAAGTGGACTCAAGAACTGAAGATTAACTGAAGAGGGAGAGGACACTAGTCAGCTCTATGCCAGCCTCAAGCTGACTCATCCTCTCTTCTTCTCTCCTATATATAGAGCTCTTCTATGAGGTCTAAGGAGGCTGGAATTTTGTGTAAAGCAAGGAGGTGCTGTTGGTTTACAGTTAGAGCTATTGGGAGATTGTTTTACTAGAGGTGAAGAGGAGAGTTCTTGCTGCTGGGGAGGTGCTGCTGGATTGGAGCCATCATTGGTTGTAACCTTCTCAGAACCCTGTTACTTCTATCAATAAAGTTTTGCATGTTCTCCTATATACTTGTATTGCATTGATGTATTGTATTTACATGTATATTTGATTCACTCTAATCCATGCATCAGTTATGAGTACTTGTATCTTGTAGTTTCCTCTCTTGTTTTGTGCAGGATCTGTGTGTAGCTGGATCGGCAAAGAGAGCAAAGAGCTGGGAACAAGAGACAAAGAGAGAGGACAAGGATCGACTAAGCGAAAGACACCAGGTTGGTTAATCTTTTCTTCCTTCTCTCTGTACTTTCATAAAGGGAAACATCAAAGCTTTACTTTCAGTTGTTGCTAAAGACTATCACCTTTAGAGTAGGGATAGGGTCATCCGCATCTGATACTTTTCCCCACAACAAACTGGCGACTCCGCTGGGGAGCCTAGTATCTTGTTGGTGTTTGTAGTATTTTGCTATTCATTTCTTGAAGAAAAGAGTACCAAATCGAAAAGCTTTTGACTATATCAAAAGCGAAGTAGAGGGACTGCTACTCTTGCTCATTTGCTGAGCAAATTCAAGATTTGAAGAGCTTATCTACAAAAGACTCTTTACTCTTTGTGATAGCTTTTCATCCTCTTGATCATCCCTTAGCCTGTACTTGACCTATAGCTTTTTATTTCAGCAAAAACAATGCATTTTTGAGCTTTTTATGACCCGGAATTCCTTGTAAACGCAACTCTTGTGTCTCAGTGCAGGCTGTCCACAGGTAGTCTGCATTCCAGCGCAGGTACTCCCTTCGGGAATTGCGCTGAGAATCAAACTGACAGACCAGAGCCTGCGCTGGTCCAGTCAGCCAGTGTCTTGTTAAGGTTTCCCTTTGTGTCTGAGCCCTGTTTTCACTGATTTTTTGCTGATTTCTTGCTGGTCATTGTACTTGCTGTAAACCATTCTCCTTGACATTATTCCGCCTCAGTTGTGTGATGAAACTGTGAATGTTCTTTCAGTATTTCTTGTTTCAGTTACAGTTTCCCATTTTGAAAAGCAAACCAGTATAGCTGTGGCCTCTTAGATCCTGAACTGTAAAAGTGTCTTTGTGATCTTATGAGCTAGTTTTATTACTGTTCATGGCTGTTTGAGTTTGTTTGTTTTTCACTTTATGGTTTGAATTCATATATTTTTAGTGTTGAAACAAGTACCTGTAAAGCGTCTTTTCATTTTAGACAAAACTTGTTTGTTTACGCTTCAAATTGAATTCGAAAATTATACAACAATTTCCTTTTGTCTACATCAACATTAAGGGAAAAGAAAAGAAATACATGCATCTTGCATTTGCATTTTTGATAAGTTTGTGTGTCTGATCTAGGAGAAAGTGCATTAGTTTGTGCTTTGTGCTCTGTGTGGAAAGATATTGTTTTTCTCTCCCCTCAGTAGTTAGGATTTTCAAAGCTAAAAAGATTGTGAAAGCTTGCTTATCATTTTAGCTGCATTTAGGAATTTGTACCAATACATCTCGTGGTGATCCTGAAAGACAAACTGCTAAACAAGATCAACTTAAAATATATTAAATGAATCTAAAAACGCATTGTAACATAACGCTCACAATAGAGGTCTAGGTAGAGACGTGTTTCGGCGTCGTTAAACGTAGTGACTGTCGATCTCTACGAAGGTGGGTGATTCCTCCTGAGGGACGATAGCGCTAATACGGACTTGAGCTCCCGCGTACCGTCGCGTATATTGGGAGACCCCTATAGGCATTTATCCTTTATCCTTAGGAAGCCGTGTCGACCGCCCTACTGATCGCGATGCAGTGAACACAGCATTCACGAAGATCGACCACCCGTACCGTAAAACGTATTCTGTGGTTTCGCGAAAGGTTTGGCACACCCTCTGCCTAGATCTCCAGAGCAGTTTCTTTTGGCCATTTTCAAACTCTATAACTGAAAAGGTCCAACCGAGCATTTGTCACTTCGGGCTCGTTAATACATCGAAGGCGACTAGAGTCATCTTTAGCTTTTTCTCGACTCTTAAAACATGAAAAAGCAAAGTTGTGTCTAAAAGCGTCTAATAAAATTCATTCAATACGGAAACATAATTCCCCTTTTTGTATTTTAGTTGATCAAGTAATCCGCAACCGTGGAGGAAAGTCAATTAAAACTCCGTCGTTCGGGGAGACTTGCGAGTCAACCACCTTTGTCTCCGGAACCGAGAGTAGTACGGACGAAGCGAACTCGCTGGACCAGGTCAAAATCTCCTTTTAAAAGTTAGAACGGAAGTTCCAACAACATCTGAGATTCTGCTCACTCCCAATATTTCTGGAATCCCTGCCTCTATTGAAGAAGTTCAACAGCAACAGAGGGACAGTTGTACTGATCCTAGTCTGAAGACAAGTACTTGCATAACTGAACCAGTTCCATCTGAAACCGGTCCACAGAGTCTTGTTGTTCAAACAATTGTCGCTGTCGAAGCAACCCCTTCTTCGGCACCAGAAATCTTTTACGGACCTGACGGTCTTCCTCTTCCTCCTGGTCTGATTGCAATAGAGGAAATCGTAGAGGACCAGCAAGCAAATACTCCAATTCATTTTGGAGTAGGTACCACTCTTTTTCCTTCTGCATCAGAAGTTTGTCCATCGCCACTGGAAGTTCCTGAAGAATCGTTAGGAAGTTTATTGGATAGACTTAAAATGTCTGAACAACCGTCGACATCTAGAACTGTGCCAAACGACACAGCGACAGCAGAAGCTCCTGCTGCCAATCCAACGATGTTTGCCGGCATACCAGCCGTCTCGACTAGCTCTCATCAGCTAGAAGGAGTCCACCTAGGGACTATTATGACAACTTGGTCTGTTCCAGTTTGTTCTTCCGGTATAATACCCGGTAATTCTTATGTTGAAACTAGACAAATTGATCCCTTTGGGAATCAGTTTGGGCCATCCAGTCCTCAAAGGCCATCTATACCCTTGAGCTCCGGATTGTTACCATATGGGGGGCAATATGCCCTTTCACTTCCCCTTCCGGGGGGATACCCATACGGCAGTTTTCAACCACATTCAGGTTTAACTGAAGTAACGACGAGTGGTTGGGTACCTATGTTACCCCAACAACCAAGAGTTGTATATTCCATGCAACAATGTGTACCTATGTCTAGTATCCCGACGACGCCAGCCATTGTAACCGTGTCGCAAGTTCAATCGATGCCTGTTGTATGTCAACCCCAAGTTGTAATGCAACAGCCTATTGACCCTGCGACACAACCACAATCGCCAACTGCCGGGACGACACAGATACAAACGGGAACCATAACCCCGCATCTTGGTCCGTCGGTTAGTGTCGCACAGCAAAACATGGCTTCACAACCATGGATGGTGCAATACCAACAACCTCAGTTTCAACAGGTGTACCAGGGATCTGAGCAACAGATCTTTGCGAATAGTGGGCAACCCTATATTCAGAACGGGTTAAATCAACCACTTTACAGTGGCCAAGCCCACCAGCCGTATCAGTCATATCAACATCAGTTGCATTATGCTGGTGTGCAAAGGCCTACTGCTCAGGCGATTCCATCGTATCCTGGGTACGCCTCGCCAAACCTGAATCAGCAGTTGCCATTCGTGGCGACCTTAGAATTACCAGATTTACATCGATTGACGAACGATCCAATCGCCTATGCCCATTGGTGGCCAGCGATTCCTCACAAACTTCCTTCGGACATTCCTAAATTCAATGGAAATCCTGGCGAAGACCCGTCGAATCATGTGATGACATTCCATCTGTGGTGTTCGTCGAATACCTTGAATGATGATTCGATAAGGCTTCGTCTTTTCCAGAGGACATTGACTGGTCCGGCGGCCAAATGGTATATTGAATTACCTAGAGCCTCTTTCGACAATTTTAGTTCCCTAGCCACGACTTTCTTAACACACTTTCAGTTACCTATAAGGTACGAAACTGGAACAGAGATCTTGACCAATTTCAAGCAGACAACAGCCACACATATATCAGATCATATACATGAGTGGCGTCGTCGTCGCAGAATGGTAAAGACCTATGTTCCAGATCAGCTATTGGCTGAGTGGTTTATAAAGTCGCTTCTGCCTGCAATAACAGAAGATGTGGCCAAGGGAGGCGTCGTAACAGAGGAGCAAGTTATTGCTCGTGCTCAATATTTGGACTTAGTATATACTCAGTCGGGCACGCTCTATGATAAGATACCTGACGCCCCCAGACCGGAATTTTCAATCCCTCCTCCTCCCGGATCGAATAGTGACTCTCATGCCGGTGATGGCGTGATTGGAACTGCAAACGCTAAGTCGACAAGGGATTCGAATAAGAAAGCCCGTAAGACTTTGAATCAAAAAGCAAATCAAGAGATTCTTGCTTCGGAGGTAAATGCTGTATCTACGGATAAAGGCAAAAACTCCAATCAACCAGGAAGCAAGAAGAATCAAAACAAAGAGAAGAAAAAATGAGGAGATTCGTCTCCTCGAAAAACTTCTTTCGGAAAAGGGAAACCACCTTCTGGGTGTCAGATATGTGATGAGGATCATTGGACAAAAGATTGTCCATATAAAGCCGAGTTTAAAAGATTCTTAAAGAATTCACAAACCCCAGCTGTATTGACTGATCCGTTTCCCAATCGGAGTCAAAATCTAGTTGATAGTGGAAATACTTCCCGGTGCCAGGTGCTAATGGTGTCGACCTCTGAACAGCAAAACGATGCTTTGATTTTGGCAAAGTGCAAAAACTGCGGGAATCCGCAGTCGTCGAACAGTAAAGGAAATGATCAACCAAGCAGTTCGACGACAACTTCGATAAAAGTTGTGCCACCATTTACTACGGGAAGCATTCCGATGATCCAGGGAAGGAATCACTCTCTCCAAAATATCGGAGTCATTTTCCTAAAAGACCCTACTTTAATGGGTACTTCCGCATTGCCGCCTTCAAATAAACTGGCGGAAATGACCACAATGGAATATGAGACCTTCTGTTTCTAGCGGATCTGAAAGTTCGAGGATAGTTCCTATCTTAGGTCAACCTCGTTAAAAAATGAAAAACCATGAGGATGGTTCTTTTACTATGTCAACCTCATTAAAAAATGAAACAATCCCCTTTCCAGATCTCAATGGTAAACCTTCATTCCAATCAACAAAGTTGAATGCAATGAAGCTTGGGGGGCATGCACCTCGATTTGCATTGTTATGCTGGGGGCATGACTGATATATCGAGCAGTTTTAGCACATAGTTCATGCTCGTTAAAAAATAAACATAAGTTGTGAGCAATCTTCCCCTAGAGTTCAAGCTCACCCAGAAAAAATGAACTGGTAAATAACCGTGGTAAATGTAACCTTTGACAGCCATATTAAAGCCTTGGTAGTGTTTGTGCACCGTCACCTCCATCCGTTCATTTGGCCAATCGTTCATCTCCATATGTATGTTTACCTATTTTGAGGAACAGCTGCGAAGAGTGATTTCACCTAGCCATCCTTGTGACACTGCCGTGATTGGAAAATTCCAATTTGTGCCTGGAATCTGCTGCTATACCTGTTTATCACTCGTTCCTCAAAAGACGAGTCTTCTTTGAGCTCTTTTCACTGACTCGTAAAATATGAAAAGTTTGCCGAGTTTTGGCCTTCCAGCTCGTTAAATGACCGGAACGCTATCCCTCCTCTAAATTTTAATCTTTTTGGACTTGAGGGATTATTGCACAAAAGGATCGAGCGCTTGTCTTGTTCGGCTCGTTAAAAGTACCGAACAGCCATCCCTTCTGTATTGTTTTATACTTTTTCGGACTTAAGGGATTAGCTGACGAAAAAGGGATTATGGAGTTAACTTTCTGTACCTTTTTAGACTCTCTAAAAATGAAAAGGACCGAGTTTTCCTTGTCGTTAGACTCGTTAAAATGATTAAATAGCGACAAACTTGTCTTTAGACGAGAACGAGTTTCCCTATCGCTAGGCTCGTTAAATCATAGCGATGGGCTTGCCCGAAGGGCAGGTTATAGAACAAGCATATGTTATCCTCCTCAAGCTTGACAAAAATAAAGAGGTACTGGTCAAAAATGACTGGGGAAAAATTGGGAGAACATCAAAGTTTAATGGTAGCAAGTCACTCTTGAACATGACACTTTTCCTCCGTACCACATCGGGTTGGGTTGTTTCATTCACCGGTCTCATCACCATGGTCCTCGCCAAACCATCCACATTTGGGGTAATGCTACCGATCCATCGCATCAGTGTCGTTATATGTTCAAGAGGGGTCATTCTGAAAGTGTCAACCGTGTCCCATCCACTGCCATACATTATCCTTCATCCATTCATGATCGCCACCCTGAATCATATGTCACAGTTTGTTTTCACCTCCACTAAAATCATTAGCTCCGTTCCATGTCATTGATGTGGGATTCATTAAGGCCCTCCTTTGACGGATCGCTTCTTGTCGACTTCAGCTCATTATCCAAGAAGTTGATCTAGGAACACCCCCATCAGTACTTTGAAGCTTGCATGCCTCAATGGCAACTTTCTCACTTCCGGCGACAGGTATACATCAATGACCTTCGACCAGAAGATTTTGCGTGGCGTTCGACGCCAAGTCCTTTATTCACGCCACGTGAATTGTACTGCAGTACCTTGAGGATCATCGTCATTATTGGTGATTCCTCTCGCGCTTGTTAACGGTTTTCATTATTGACCGGTAATCAAGCGATGTCTTTCCATGTTCGACTTCAGTGAAATTCTTGCATGGATCGACTTGTACTTAGAGTGAAGATCGAACGAGTTTGAAGACCCCGGATCTAGTTTCATCCATCCGGGCTGCAATATATATTCAGGAAATATAAAAGCATTTGCCATGTACATCATTGCAGCAGATGATCATCCTATTCAAAGGATGATAATTTCAGCAGAAAATTATCAGTCTACCTTCAGACGATCGTCTGTCATATGTACCAAAATGTATTTATAAAAGTTGAGCATGGGAATGCCCGCCTCAGCTAGATCATGTAAGCAGAATGAAAAATAATGTATTGTATTGTATTGTATTACAGGGCGCCTCCTCAGCACTGGAATGAACTTCGGACCCTCTAGATAAAGCATTTCACCCGATAAACGGCCTCATACTTTAGGGGGCAACTGTTATAGACATTTTTGTGCCTCGCGACATGGAGCATGAAATGTCAATAATTACAGGGATCCTCAGTCCCTAAACATGTTGTTCTTACCCCTAAAAGAACAAGGTCATCAAACAACAGCACTTCCAATCAGTTCTCCACCTGAAAACACTTCAAAACAGGCTAATTTTGGATCATGTCAGCTGCTCCACTGAGCATCTGCGCTGGAATGCAACTGCTCCTCCTTGTACCTGCACTGGAAGTCAAATCTAATGAAGGCTACCTGCGCTAGGCGAGATTGGCCAAGTGGCACAGTCATTCTGCAAGGTGTCAACTGCCCAGGAAGCTTCCAAACTGACACTTGGTTCATGAGATTCACCCTGTGATGAGTAAGAGGTACTTGATCACCATGTGTAAGCAAGGATCTCCAAGTGGACTCAAGAACTGAAGATTAACTGAAGAGGGAGAGGACACTAGTCAGCTCTATGCCAGCCTCAAGCTGACTCATCCTCTCTTCTTCTCTCCTATATATAGAGCTCTTCTATGAGGTCTAAGGAGGCTGGAATTTTGTGTAAAGCAAGGAGGTGCTGTTGGTTTACAGTTAGAGCTATTGGGTGATTGTTTTACTAGAGGTGAAGAGGAGAGTTCTTGCTGCTGGGGAGGTGCTGCTGGATTGGAGCCATCATTGGTTGTAACCTTCTCAGAACCCTGTTACTTCTATCAATAAAGTTTTGCATGTTCTCCTATATACTTGTATTGCATTGATGTATTGTATTTACATGTATATTTGATTCACTCTAATCCATGCATCAGTTATGAGTACTTGTATCTTGTAGTTTCCTCTCTTGTTTTGTGCAGGATCTGTGTGTAGCTGGACCGGCAAAGAGAGCAAAGAGCTGGGAACAAGAGACAAAGAGAGAGGACAAGGATCGACTAAGCGAAAGACACCAGGTTGGTTAATCTTTTCTTCCTTCTCTCTGTACTTTCATAAAGGGAAACATCAAAGCTTTACTTTCAGTTGTTGCTAAAGACTGTCACCTTTAGAGTAGGGATAGGGTCATCCGCATCGGATACTTTTCCCCACAACATTTGGGGTTTCAAGATCCACCTTTCGGGGTACGCAAGTACTCCACTGGGGACCCGCGTACCCCGACATTTTCTCAGTTGGGAAAATGCCGGGCGTACGCACCTTGCCTTAAGGGAACCCGCGTACCCACGCTCTGTTCCTAAAGGCGGGGTGCGTACCCCGCAAAACGAGTTTTCAAACCCCAATTTCTTCAAAATGGACCAATTTTTTTTTATTTTATGGAATCTAACAGATGTTTTTTGGTGTGTAGATTTCCCACCATGCTTGATTGGCGTGAGAGAGAGCACGAAGATGTTGATTTGGCCGCCATTAATCATCAACCGTCAATTGATGCTTTGAAGGCATGCAGCCTTTATAAATACTGGGCCATACCTGGCATGAGGGCCCAAGTGAGATTTCTAGAGTGGCTGGTAGAAAGGTGGAATGTTCAGGACCAGTGTTTTTATATCGGAGGGCACCAGCTCGAGATAGAGCCCTCAGATATTTACTTTCTCACTGGTTTGCCCAAGAGAGGCGAACACTTGACTCTGTTCGGGACTAGGCCGGGTGGCCAGTCCATCGCTAGTCTCCGACTAGAGTGGTGTAACACTCAGAACCAGGAGAAGGGGATAGAGATCAAAACTATATCCCGACCTGAACTTATGGTGATTGCCTTTACAGTTACCAGACTTTGCGGGGCTGCCGCTTTGCACATTGCCACTGGGTCCCAGATGCGGATGGTGATTGATTGTTATCGAGGTACCATTTTTAACTAGTGTGATGCTGTGTTGGCCAATGTAAAAGGCCAACTGACTCGAGCCAAAAATGGACAGCTGAAGACTTTTGGTTATGGGCCTTTAGTTGTGAGTTTTGGCTTAGAGAGGGTTCCGATGCTGATCCCACAGTAGCTCACTGTTGGTGTTGGGCTTCCTCGAGAGCCCAAATTGATGCGATGGGTTGCGGTTATGGCCCGTCATCCTGATGAGGGAACGGAGGTTGTTCGATTTACTGCAGAGTACTTTCACTGGTTAGAGGACCAGGTATTCTCTATACAGGATTTTCCTTATGCCGGCGTTGATTTTCGTGGATATCCGGACATGATTCTTCCACCGGGAGAACAATGGGATGATACAGGTAACTTCATTTTCTACAAGTTTTTTAAACTATCTATTTTTTTGTTTTTATATCGTCTCAAAACTGACAGTAACAATTTTCAAAATGCAGATGTAGGCCCACGTCGACCAGCCAATCTCCGGCCTTTCGAGAGGAGACTACCAGTTGCAGCGGCACCGGCCCCACAGGACGAGGCCACAGAGACTTTAGCTGAGTTGGAGCATGACCTAGAGCGTCTTACAGCAGACATACTGGAGACTACCATAGATGATATTCCTATCAGGCTTCAGTGCTTTGTAGTCGGGGTCCCAGGACCTTTTAGGAGGTTCTTGTGTAGGGTAGCTCGTGCAGTGGTGTCATATAGAGATCATCACCAGTGATTGGATGGTCGTTTTTGTAGACACATGTGACATTTTGGTTTTTTGTACTTATCCTTTTTGTCGATCATAAGGTTTTTTTCAACCTATGATTGAAGACGATGTATTTTTTGACACACTCCTATCTATATATATCATTATTACCGGCTTATTTTATAAATCATGTTATGGAATGATTTTAAATTTACATGTATGTTTATTGAAAATGTCTATTTAACATTCGAGAAGAAATTGCATCTGCTAATGTATTTAAAGACCTTGGAATATGTTGATATTCAATGTAATCAAATTCACGTTCCAAGAGACGCACTCTCAAAAATAACCTTAATAACACTGTATTTCTAATGGCATACACTCTATTAAGCTGTAATACAACGAGTTCAAAATCTAACCTCACTATCAAACTCTGAATCCCAAATGAAATAGATTCAGACAATAACTCAATCACTGCACTGTATTCTGCAATGTTGTTTGTTGTTTGACCGAGGCTCACCCCATGCATAGAAACTAACTCGTCAGAGGGCGAATAGATTACCCAAGCTGCGGAAGAGATATTCCGTGTACTACGACAAGCACCATCAGCGAAACCAATGTATGTTTGGAGAGGCATCGACATCTGCATCATCAAGAGTAAAACCAAGATAAGCCAGAATAACGACAAAAACACACTTTCTAAGCTAAGCACGCTGTCTAAACTAACAAACACACCAGCTAGAAAGAAAAACCTAACCTAACTAAAATCTCCATACCCATGTTTTAAGCATAATACCTCTTTAAGTAAAGTCCATTTCTGGGTTTACCCAAAGAGTCCCCGTCAAAGTCTACCACCTCATAGGCCCCTTTTGCTAGCTTTCGCTTGACAATATAGGGCCCATGCCACATAGGAACGAATTTTCCAGCACCTAATTTATCATTAGCTTGATCATATAATAACACTAGGTCTCCTTCCGAAAAATTTCGAGGGGTCACATTTCGATCATACTGTGCTTTCATTCGTTTTGCATGAGTCTCGATTGCCAATGCAGCATCACGTCAATTCTCATCTAATTGAGCTAAGTATAATAAACGCTTCTCCTCTTCGTAAGTAGCTGGAAGCAACTCGATGGCCATTTGCAGTGACGGGATTTCGCATTCAATGGGTAGCACAGCTTCCAAACCATAAACTAGTTGGAAAGGAGTGAACCCTGTTGATGTTTTCACTGAGGTTCGGTACGCCCAAAGCGCTGAAAATAACATGTTGTGCCAATTCGACCGATGAATACCAATGATTCATCGGATCATGATAACTAAAACTTTGTTGATGGACTCAACCAGACCATTTGCTTGTGGATAATAAGGAGTTGAACTATCGTGACGCAAACCAAGCTGGCCTGTAAGTTCTGTCATCATAACGTTTCGAAAATGGCGCCCATGGTCAATGATTATCACTTGTGGGACACCAAACCTAGCAATTATGTGATTGAATACGAAAATTGCAGCTGTCTTGCCGTCTGCCTCGAATGTAGGCATCGCCTTGGCCCACTTAGTAAAATAATCTACCGCAAGGATGATATACGCATGCCCCCCGGCCGAGTGAGGGTTACATGTAATAAAATCGATACCCCATTTGGCAAAAGGACCAATGGCAATTATAGGGTGGAGAGGAGAAGGTGGAGCGCGCATCTTTCGATCAAACACCTGACAGTTGTGGCATTTTCGGACCGCAGTAATACAATATTTAAATAAGGACGGCCAGAAGTAGCCAGCGCGCAATATCTTTTGGGTTGTGGCATACCCAGACATATGACCGCCACACGCTCCAGAGTGACAGTCATTTAAAACCCTTTCTACCTCTTCGTGAGTTAAGCAACGTCGAAAAATAGAGTCTGCCCCACGTCGATAAAGAGTATCTCCAATAATTTTGTATTGTTGGGACTGGAATCGTATTTTCCGACGTTCCGACTTTGAAGCTTCGGGCCGAAAGGATTGGGTCTGGAGATAGATGATGATATCCCCATACCACGGATCTAAAGTGCTGATTAGAAACAGAGATTCATCCGCAATGGGCTCCTCTGCCACAGTTTCCGTGTCAGCACGCGGGAAGTCACACATTAACTCTGCAAAAACTAAAGATTTCTTAGACTTAGATTTCTCAAACTCCACGTCGAACTCCTGTAGGATAACAATCCATTTGGAGTACTTGCCCCCTGTTGGATACCTATAGTAATAGGTTTCATATTTCATGATTGGCAAGAGAAAAGCCAAATATGCTCTGCTTTGGTATCCCAAAGATCCCATATTTCCTAGAAAGCAAGAGCTGGGTAAGTGTTTCAAGTATTGAGGACCTTATTTCAATTTTTGTGGATGATTCAACAGTTTAATCTGGATCATGCCATGTTTCAATTTTGAGTTGTAGAATAGAGAAAGAGGTCTGTCCAAACAGCTTAATCTTGGCAGACAAGTAGCTTAGGTAGAGAAGCAAAGGTTCCCAAAAGTTTAATCTGGGACCTTGGAGGACATAAGGGTAGAAGTAGATAGAGAAAAAGAGGAAAAAGCCAAAGAAAAGAAAAGGCAATTGAGGGTTGCAAGTTCAAGTGCCCCTTCAAGAAGAAACAAAAAATGCTAGGCAAAATAGTTGGGTAGGCAGTTGTGGTTGCAGAAAGAATATGATCACCATTACACAAGTATCCATAGGTCTCTTGCCAAGGCAATCGATCTGTCAGCAAGCAAAGTGGTGAAGTTCATGAAATTACAGCAAAGAGCATCACTAACTTCCTCTCTTTCCCTCTCTACTCCATCACTAACACTCCCTTTCTAAATCCCCCTCCTTCATTCATATTAACTCCTAATTCTACTATATAACATCCCTTATCTTACCCCTACCCCTAATAGTATTAACACTAAGGTGTATAAAACCCCAAATCTTATGTATATTCCCTCCCCTAGGCATAATAGCCGTGTATTTTTCAAAAAAGGGGCCAAATGGCATCTGGCCACTTTGGTGAACCTTTTCCACCCATTTCCCTTTTGCTGCAAGACAATTTGCCTTCAAATCACCTCTGCATTGCTAAAACCCACTTTCCGAACCCATTTTGCCTATAAAACCTTTGCAAAGGTCAAATGCCCGCCTCTGGCACGTTTCCCAATCCTACCGCATTGTGGTTTAATCAAAACATTTGAAAAAACCCACATAAAACCCACAAATTTTGATTTTTCCGCCCATAATATCAAAGGCGCATGTTACCCCTCCGCCAGCCGTCGGATCAAGCCCACCAGATCCGACGGCCTACAGCAATATCGGAGCGCCTCCCGTGACCGCACGTTAACTTCCGGGGAAGTGACGTTGCGCCTTGTCACGCCTCCTCCACGCGTCGGGCGTTAAACTATCTCGGAGCCCGCTCTGACATCCTCCGCGCCGTACCTTAACCGCCCCGGGAGACTGCAACGGTTAAGGCCTTAACCGTGACCGCTGCACGTTAAACCGCCACCTACCCGCCGTTAATTCACCGCCACGTCGTTGCTTGCCCGTACCCGCTTATATTATTGGCCCACCTCACTGCTGACTGGGCTGCCACCTCGCCTAAACCTTTGACCAGTCGCCCACCGCCACGTCGCCTGATGACGTCAGCTGACGTCACCTCACCATGACCCACCAATGACGTCATGCTGACGTCAGCAGAAAAAAGCGCCAAATGGTAAAATGAGCCATATTTACCAAATTTTCCCGTATTTTTACCATTTACACTGTGTTTTTACGGAGCGCTCTGCTTGACCGTTTGAGCTCGAATTTTCGCCAACCAGTTGATTTGCCCGGGCGACCTCCTCAAAAAGCACCTGTGCACCTGTGTTTCAACCTCTGCTCGTCGAATTACAGGTATTTAGACCATTTCGCCCTCCATACGACCTTCATTAAGCTCAAAATTGCTCACAGGGATAATGGGACCATAAAGACTAGATTTACACCGTTCATTCCCTTTCATTCATCCAGCATTGTCACTGTGAGGGCCAAGAAACGCTGGCAGAGCTCTAAAAACCTGCAATTCTCATTAAACCTCTGTAATTCTGCGTTTTCCCGGCAGAAATTGCTAATAGACATATTCCACCCTGTTAGAGAGTTCAGTCACACCACAGAGAGGTTCTATCGTTAGAATCCAGTAGTATTTCAATTGCTACTGAGAGAATTCCCCTTCAACATTCAAAACCTCAAACTGTATCCATAGAAGATTGCCTCCAGACTGTGTTTTCACCATTCCACCTGTCTATTTGCAATTCTAGTAACTTGAACAGCTATGGAGACCCCTATTGCACTAAACATTAAGCCCATCAATGCACCTCACCAAGAACTAGCATGGAAAGCCCTGGGAGACATGGACTACCAAATGCTGGATTGGTTTCCTATGGGAACCAAGTATAATGTGTTAATGCTGAATGAACTAAGAGCCCAGCACCATAGTGGAGCAGATATCTTGGGGATTTGGGAGTCAAATTTGCCCATATACAACCTTCCCCAAGTCAATCCAATGCCAGAGCTCATTTACAGCTGCCAGGAATGCTATGACCCCAGCCAAAGGGCAGTCATAAGCCCCACAGGCCTAGTCCTGTTCCAGATCACCCCAGAGAGCATAAACCAGATGCTGCACTTCAATACAGCCAAGAAATTGACCCCTCTGTCCATGCAGAATCTGATTAACACAGGGATCAAGCTGTCCAGTGACCAGATTATCAAAATCAACCAACTGTTCGTCATATCAGGCTCTGAAACAGTCAGAACCCCTCCTATTGGGTACCATTGTCTGAATGAGTTGGGCAGAATGCTGGTGGACCTAATTAGCTATGTCCTAGGGTTCAGGGGGCTGGAAGATGTAGATGAAAGTATAATGGCAATGCTGTCCATGTTTGCCCCTGGTAAGCCTCCAGCTGTGCAATATGATTATGCAACTTACATAGCAGAGAAAATCCATGATCAGTTCATGAATTTGAAAAGGGAGAGGCTGTTTAGGTACTCCTCATATATCTATCATTTATTTCTTTTCTATCAGCCAGCTACCTTCTCAGTTCCTTTGAGGCCACTCAATGCCCAAGGAAGCCCAAGATCAGTTGTTTTCTGGACCTCTGTGTTTCATTTTACCTCAGTATCACCCTATACATACTGTGAGTTCATTGATCTATTTGTTCATCCGGCCCTAACAGTTCTACAAGGTACTCCTCCTCCTAGATTAACCGATGAAATGAGGAGGATTCTACATCTGAACAAATCCTACAACATTGGCAACTAGTACTTCTACCAGAACCACACAGTCATTAGGATATATGGCTGTGAATTGAACCCATTTAGATTGCCAAGGTATGTCCCCATGAGGCTTTTTGCCCTGGAGTATTTCAGGCAGTTTGGGAACTCAGATTACCTTCACTTTCAGAGTAGAAACAAGAAGTCACAATTGAAGGTAAGAAGTCAGCTAGGTTCCTTCCTGTATAACAAGAAAGAGGAAGGATGGAAAGAGGCACACAGCATGCTGGAAGGCCTCAGATTGCAGACCAGTTTTGAGTGGATTCCTTATGACCCCAATCATAGTATTTCCCTCAGGAGAATTAGATACAGACTGGGCAACTATGCACATAAAAGACAACCGGAAATAGAAAAGTATGCCAATGCACTAGATTGGGAAGAGGGTACACTAATAGAACAACTCACTGAGGTAGAACTGCTTGAGAAAGAAGCCAGGAATGTACAAAAGGAAACTGACTTGGAAACTTGTGCACAGGTGCCCCACTCCTACAGAAAGCAAAGTGGAACAGCTGCTGGATCTTCAGCAGCACAGCAGCAAACCACTGAGAAGACATCCCAGGCAGCAAGCAAAGACAAAGGTAAACAGGTGGAACAGCCACCTGTATTGACAGAGGAACAAGTGGACACCTTGCTACAGCAGCAAGGGGAAATGGAACAGCAAGAACTGGGACAGCAACAAGAAAAGGCACAGTCCAGTGAACAGCCCTTGCAGCAGGAAAAGGGGACAGATCAACCTGGCAATACTGAGCAGCAGCCTCAAACAAATGTGCCTCCCAGGACAGATACCAATATTGACACATCAGTCCTCCAAACACCACAAAAGGAGGATGTGACAAGGAAAAGGGAGAGAGAGACCCCCCACACCTCATCTTTCATCAGGGGTGAGAAGAGACAGAGACTGAATGACTCCCAAGAGGAGGACATTGCAGTAAGGCAAGCCATGGGCATGGGCCCACCTAGTGGAGAACTTTCGGCCAGCTCATCCCAGCGAGGACATGACATGACAATGGGAGGAGAGGTCAGCTCCTCCGGTCAAACAAGAAAGGGGCAGTCAAGTATAAAACAGCAATTCATTGACATAAAAAGGAGGAGTGATCCAATAAAAGTGCAGCTGTACGATCACTTGTTGAACCTAGCTCCTAGCAACCAGCAGAGACTCATGTCTGCTTTCGATGTGAGCGAAGGCAAAATGATAATGAGCCACTTCATGCCTACAACTTTGCAGCCTCAGTCCACCTCAGACTATCTGAGAACCAACATGGAGGTTCTTGCCAAAGACATACACCCCATGGACAAGATTGAACTACATAAGCAGACTGGTGAAATGGTGTATGCCTCCCTGGCAGATGAGACATTGGAGAATTATAAATTAAAGAGCAGCCTGGACAACACAGCTTCTCAGCTGGAGTTAGAAAGAGCTTCATCACAAGCCAAGGACAATAGGATCAAGTCCTTGGAAGAGGTAATCATAGAGATAGGGCATGACCCTAAAGATGTCAAAGGCATTCAAGAGCTCCTGAAGATAAGGGATGCAGACATGGCAGCCCTAAGAAAGAAAATCAAACTCCCGGCCACCATCCACCCACAGACAGATGAAGTTGCCCAGCAAAGGCAAGAGAAAGATGCTACAGATCTGCTGGTATCCCTATACAAAGAGCTGGTTAGGACTCAAGACCAGCTGGGACAAACTGAAGCTGCAAAGGCAGCACTACAGGAAACACTGAAGCAAAGAGAAGAGGGCCAACCCTCCCAGCCTCCTCCTGTCATAATAAATCTTGAGGAAATCCCTCCAAAGACTACTCCTCCCCCTCAGCAAACAGAAGCTACAGCACCATCCACAGCAGCAACAACTACAACATCAGAACAGGCTGCTAGCTTAGACATGCAAAAGCTGCAAGCTGAGATCCAAGCCATGGAATCTCAAATCAAAGAGCTGGATGAGCTTAAGAAAACCTTGACTAAGGTAAATGAAAGGTTTGACAAGAGCAAACAGAATGAGGCAGCCAAGGACAGAGAGGTAAAAGCTCTTAAGAGAAGAATTGCTGAACTAGAGAAGGAGCTTGCACTAGAAAAGGTGACAGCTGAAATGAAAGCAGTGCTATGGAGCAACATTGGAAGGTCCATTGCCAAACAGTGGCAATATATTGAGACCATGGATGAGCAAATGGTGCTCATCACTAAAGCAAACAAAGAAATACAGAGAGCCAGGGCGAGCCTTGGACACATGCCAGAAGCTGCTACAAGGATAATCAACACTCTGAACTATAAGACTAGCTCTCAATTAGCTGTCATGGGAATCACTAACAGGACAGAAGCAATTGCTGTAGCAAAGAGAGTCGTTACATTAAGGAACTTAGTTGGAACATTGGAGAGGAGGACCCAGGATATGCAAACTGAGATCAATAGATTCCTGGAAAAATTCGTGACTCTGCAGAACAGAGGCCTCCCCAGCATCTTAAGCAGTGTAGGAAGACTGCTCACCCTGGACAATTATAACAAGAGGATTGATGCCCATGCAGTGGCAGAAATTGCACAACCACCCAGCACTTCAGCAGAGCCAGGGCCAGCCACAGGGCAGAGTATGTATGACAGGGTGGAAAACCTGTTTTTCCTAATGAATGAAGTGGACCATCTGTTTGACACACCACCTAACTTCTTCAAATTTACAGAAGCAGATGAAACTCTGGGTGCAATCCTAGCACACCAACTGCCCACACAGGATGCCTGGAGAAATTTGACACAAACAGTTCTGTCAGGCCAGAATCAGTAACGCTATTTCTACAGGCAAATAAGCATACATGCGCAGGCACAGTTTTGAGGAAAGATAGACACAGGGAAGAAGCAGAGGCTAAGCCAACTCAGCTGGACCATTGACTCACCACAAGCAACAGTCACAGTCACAGGTGACAAGTCCAAAGCACAGCGTACAAAGCATTAAAGACAGATGTTCCAGCATTTACTCAGAATATTTCGACCGACTTAGCTGTCTCCAAAGGCTAAAATATCTTCTGACAGAGCATTAAAATGCCTGTACTCTGTAGTCAATGCTGCATTAGATTTTGGCCATAATATCTTAAGTAGTTGGTAAGAAAGTAAAATCTGAGATAACTCAGGACTCAGATATTTTGTAAATGACCGCAAGTATATATTCACCCTTCACAGCAGTGAAAAGGGTTGTTGTTATTTTCTTTGAAAAGGCTCTAGCTCATTGTAATATTTTCAGAGAATTAATACAAAGGAAGAATGGAATTTCCAAGGCTTGGTGTTATTTGATGTATGGTGGTGAGAGATGAATGTTACAGGATTCCAGGGTGTTGCATAAAACAGCAAGTATTCTCAAATCTCTTTGTCATGTGTTTTTGAGTCTTTTGTTCTCTTTTGTTGTTTAACTGTTTTTACACTTGATAGCAAGGTGAAAGGATAGTCCCAGGATTTAACAATGTTTACCCTGGACTCAAACTGAGCTATTATACATGTTTTCCTCAGATACAGTGACAGAATTGTAATTCTTAATTGCTGCATTTCAAAACTGTGTCTTTTACTGTGACAGTCATTCTCAGGGATTCAATTTTGCCCCTAAGACCTCTGTTTTCTCCTCTTAAAGCTGTCTGTTGGGAACATATAGATAACAAGTGAAAATTCTTAAATGCTTTCACTGATGTATTACCTGTTTCCAGTAATTTAATCAAAAACCTGTTCTATTAAGCACTCTAATGGCCCTGTAAGTTCCATCTTTCATCTCAAAGCTTTAAACACTTGTAGCCACAGACTCCATTGCCCAATGGTACTCAACCTCTCTGAAAACTACATCAATAGAATCTAAAAGGAGTTTCATCAACCAAAACATAAAAAAAAAAAAAAAAAAAAAAAAAAAAAAAAAAATCAGTACATAATAGCTAGCCTAAAACCCTATAACAAACAGTTGCAAATCATAAAGAGAGAGCCCTCTCTGATCACAGTTTGGCTAGGAACAGTGATCCAAAGATTGGTTAGTGGTTACCCCGGCCGTATTCCCTTGGGAGTCATAGGGAACAACCTGGGTGTTAACATAAATGGCGACTCCGCTGGGGACTTAAGGTTTCTTCAATTACTATCTATTTCCAAAAGCTACCATCAAGCCTGAAACTAGCCAAGAGGCCTCAGGACTGTTTCTGTAAACACAGGGACAGCTTTAGGGAAGAGCTAACTAGGGAAACTTCATACTAGCTTTGAGAAATATATAGTCATTCCAGAATTCTTACCTAGTCCTTGTACATACAAAACTTTCTGTATAAAGTTCTAAAGAATACTTAGAAGCTGGCTCCCAAAAGAAACCCAAGGCACACTAGGGCAAACCCTGACCCTAATCAACCCATCATCGTCGATAACCCAAATATCATACCAAAGAACATAAGGAGACAGCAAAAGCAGGAGAAGCTTGCTGATTCAGATATAAGTTTAGACCAACCTATCCTCATTTCAACTCCTTGTAAAGTCCTTTTCCGTTCCACACCTAATTCCCCTAGCTCATCATCAAAACCTCACAGCCCTTCTCTCCCATCTTCACCATCTGCACACACTCCCTCAACCAGTTCCCCACTTATTACCCATCCTCTTAACCCGGTTACACCTGTAATCCCTGTTGTCCCATTTGTTCCTATTAACCCTATAAATCCCATAAACATGGCTAACAGATATGCACCGCTGCAGATACCAGCCAATGCTCCAGCTCTACCCCAAGACTACCAAACTAGACTCTCATTTTTTGACTCCCATGGCCCTTTGACAGCCATCCAGCATGCTAAAAAGATGCAAGACCACTTTGAGACCTATGAAATAGATGATGACAGTGTTAGGATGAGAATTTTTGTTCAAAGCTTAACTGGGGATGTTAGAACTTGGTTTAGATCCTTAAATGCAAATTCCATTGCAACCCCTGAAGTTCTATACCAGGAATTCACCAACAGATGGGAGAAAAAGAGAGATCCGCACCATATACTTGGTGAATATAACACTATTAAAAGAGGTCCCCAAGAAACGGTGTTGGAGTATTGTGCTAGGTTTAACAACATATACAATGCTATTCCCCAGAACTTAAGGCCCCCTCCTGATTTGGCCCTTTATAACTTCCCTGATGGTTTTGATTCTGATATGGCCTATCAGTTGAGAGAAAGAGACCCTCCAACCCTTGCAGAAGCCCAAAGAGTTGCAGTCACTGTAGAGGCCAACCTAATTGCCAAAAGAAACAGGGCAAAGCTGGAAAAGAAGGTTGGTTTCAAAGAAGAGCCCTCAGGTTTTGATCAAAAGTTGGATGCAATACTAAACAGCATGAAGAGACTAGGTGAAAGAGTGGAATCAGTTGAAAGAAAGTCATCATGGGAGGCACCACAAAACAATCCTCCTAGAAACCCAAATTTTAGGAGAACACAGAACCCCAATATAGGGAAGACAGGCGCTGACCAAGATATCAGACCCCCTTTTCAAGAAAATTATGCAGAAACTTCTTCAGCTAATCAGCTCAATGAAGATCCTGACATCAACTTAATAGGTCTGGATGGTAAAAGCCATGTTTTCTTAACACAAGAAGACCATGAGGAGGATGAAAACAAAACATTCCAAACACAATCAGGAGAGTCTTTTGACTTTAAACAAGGGTATGATACTGCTGTCTATGAAGTCCATAAACAATACAAACTAAGAAGTCGGACTGTAAATGCAAATCAGCCTGAGAAGATAAAGGAGAAACAGCAATCTAAAGAAACCTTAGTCACTGAACCTAATGACAAAACAAACTTACCTACAAAAGAAGTAGTGGTTGAGGAGGTCACTGAAATACCGTCCACACCACAACAACCCTTGGCAACCTCATCATCCCACCCAAGTCCGAACATTACCCCTCAAGATATCAACATGAGGGGCAGGCTCCAAAATCAAGATGAAATCCAACAAGAAGATTCAATGAACAGAGAAAGGACTGCTATCCGTGACTCTAAAATTCAGGTGGATAAACCTTTTGACCTAGGAACAGAAATTGGAAAGTTAAAGATAGCAATTCCCCTTTCAGAGCTAGCCAAGCATGACATATATAAGCAACAGATCAAAAAATCCCTTCAGCTCACCAACAACAAAGATGATGTAAATGTGCTAGATGACACTCCAGAATTACTGTTTGGCCCAAGGTAGATGGAAAAACAGTAGTCACAGGAGTTTTGCCTTTTTATGTCAGCTTGCATGTTCATGATAAAATACTGCATAATGCAATGTTTGACTCAGGTGCATCTCACAACCTTATGCCAAAAGCAGTCATGGAAAGATTAAACTTGGATATAACAAGACCATACAAAGACCTGTTTTCTTTTGATTCTAGTCAAGTCAAATGCTTGGGCCTAATTAAGGATTTATGTGTGTCCCTGGTTCAATTCCCCAACAAAACCATTCTAATGGATGTTGTTGTTGCTGATATCCCACCCAAATATGGAATGCTCCTATCAAGATCATGGGGAGCCAAGCTCCAAGGCTCCCTGCAATTAGACATGTCATATGCAACCATCTCTGTCTTTGGACAACCTAAGAGACTTTATAGGGAAACACTCATGAAATATATGGTCAGCAGTGAAGAAAAGCCTCAAAATTTTCCAATATATGCTGTCCACTCGGACATAGACTCCTTCATCCTTTTCAATGACAGCACAAATTCCTTAAGCAATGACATTAAGACCGAAACACCCATACAAGAACAAAACATCGATCAAACAAGTGGCACCTGCCAAAACTTAATCAGCCCAACAATACCCATTCACCCTCCTTTAGTTGTCAAAAATTGTCAAACAAATGATGAAATTATCCTAGGAGACAAATGGGAAAAGAAACCTTAGCTCATGCTCACATGGCCATCCCATGAAAAGAATTTAAAATCTCCTGACCAGCAAGATAGTCTGTGGGTCCTAGAGTTTGATGGCTCAGTTAACAAGTTAGGGGCAGGAGCTGGAGTATGGATACATAACAAAGAGAAAGCCTGTGCACAAGGCCGGGCTTATAGATTGAACTTTAAATGCACTAACAATATGGCAGAATATGAAGCTCTGCTACTAGGCCTCAAGATTGCAAAATCATTACAAGCACATAGCCTCTCAATCATGGGGGACTCTGATCTAGTAATTCAACAAGTAAAAGGGGATTTTGTCACCAATGACAAAAGATTAAGGTCCTATAGGTCTGCTGTAATTGAAAAACTAGAAACTTTCTCCGAGTTTGTTCTCACAAAGATTCCTAGGGGCCACAATCTCCATGCTCACAGCTTGGCAACATTTGCCAGCACCTTCAAATTCCCACTACAACCCAACAATTGTTTCACAGCAGAAGTCAAATATAGGCCTTCTATTCCAAACAATGTCAAAGAATGGCAAGTATTTGAGAATGATAGGCAAATAAACAACTTTTTAACTCTGCAACAAGAGTTTACAGGATTAAATATTGACCTTGAGACAGCAAGTCAATCTCAAACAGTTGATGGGGCAAGTCAATCACAATTACAGTTTCAACAGTCTGCCCACCCAATGTCACCTAGGACAGCAAAACAACTACTCAGTCCAACCATTTTCGACAAAGAAAACATTCAGCAAATTCACCAAATTGACTGTGAAGAGCTGAGCAACGCTGAAGATGAAATCATACAACTCAAAGACAATCTTCTTCCAGCAGGCCTTACCCCACTAGAGGACATTTTTGACTCAAATGATGTCCCCAGGAAACCAAAGATGCAGCCATTAGATGCAACAATTGAAGAATGTAACATTGGTACCACTGACAAGCCTAAAATAATAAAGCTGTCTGCTGCTTTGCCCCCTGATCAAAAACCCAAATATGTTGATCTCTTTAAAGAATTCCAAGATGTTTTTGCCTGGGGTTATGAAGACTTGAAGTCTTATGATACCTCTGTTATCCAGCACACCATTCCCCTCAAGCCTGATCAAAAACCATTCAAACAGAAATTGAGAAGAATTAATCCTGTGCTTCTTCCTTCCATTGAAAAGGAATTACAAAAAATGTTCAAAGCTGGGATCATAGCACCAATCAGGTTTTCTGAGTGGATTTCAAATTTGGTCCCTACAAGAAAGAAAACTGGTGAGATTAGACTTTGTGTAGACTTAAGAAATTTGAACCTAGTGTCACTCAAAGACAATTATCCCTTACCCAAAATGGACCACATCCTTCAAAGAGTAGTAGGAGCCTCAAGAATATCATTGTTGGATGGCTTCTCAGGTTTCAATCAAATCCTGGTACACCCTGATGATCAAGACAAGACTGCATTTACTACCCCATGGGGTACTTTCAAGTATGTGAAGATGCCCTTTGGATTGAAAAATGCAGGGGCAACATTTCAGAGAGCAATGGACATTGCTTTTGCAAAGGAAATTCATGATTTCTTGGTCATTTACTTAGATGATCTTACACCCTTTTCAAAATCTGACCAAGAACACTTGAAACATCTGAGACAAATCTTCATAACATGCAGGAAATATGGTATTTCCTTAAACCCCAAGAAGTCTTTATTTGGTTTAGAAGAAGGGAAACTTCTAGGACACATCATTTCGAAAGATGGCATAAGAATTGATCCAGATAGGATACAAGCTATCCTACAAATGCCTCACCCAAGGAATGTCAAAGAGCTGCAAGGATTCTTGGGAAAAATCAACTTTTTGAGAAGGTTTATCCCAAATTTAGCAGAGTTAATCAGATTATTAAACAATATGCTAAAGAAAGATTCAAAGGTCAAATGGACTGTTGAAGCAAAACAAGCTTTTGAAAGTATAAAATTGGCCTTGACTCAAACCCCAGTGTTAACTAACCCTCAGTTTGACAGAGACTTCGTCATTTTCTCCTTTGCCTCCCAACACACTATTGCTGCTGTTTTATTGCAGAAAGATGACCAAGGGAATGAAAAGCCCATTGCCTTTTTCAGCAGAGCTCTTAGGGATGCCCCCCTAAAGTACCAAATAATGGAGAAACAAGCCTATGCCTTGATCAAAGCCATCAAAGACTTTAGGATTTACATCCTTTACTCCCATGTTGTAGCTTATGTACCAAGTCCTATTGTCAAAGACATTCTCACACAAGAAAACTTAGAGGGAAGGAGAGGAAAATGGATTGCAAACATACTTGAATTTGACATTGAAATAAAGCCTACAAAGCTGATAAAAGGGCAAGGTTTGGCCAAGTTAATGACAGAAGCAAATTTCCGAGCTTTAGATATCAACCAAATGGACAGTGAAACAGAGCTGGCGACTCCAAAGATCAATGTAGCCTTTGAACAATCTCCCTGGTACTCTGATATCTGTTATGTGTTACAAAACCTGTGTGCTCCCCCAGGACTGTCCAGAACTAAGTCTAGGTTCCTAAAAATGAAAACATCTAAATTTTGTGTGATAGATGAGAATCTACTCTGGAAAAACCACGAAGGTATTTTGCTGCACTGTCTTCTTGAGAGTGAAACTGACAATATTATGCAAGAATTCCATGCTGGAGACTGTGGTGGACATTTGTACTGGAAGTCCACTGTGGACAAGATATTAAGGGCTGGTTATTACTGGCCCACTATGTTCTCAGATATGAAGAAATTCACAACATCATGCCACAAGTGCCAACTGTTTGAAGGCAAAAGACAATTGCTGCCACTCCCTTTGAGGCCCATTGCAACAGAGAGACCTTTTCAACAATGGGGCTTGGATTTCATTGGAGAAATTCACCCCTCATCTTCAGGACAACACAGATGGATTCTAACAGCAACAGACTACTTCACCAAGTGGATTGAAGCTGCCCCATGCAGACAAGCAAATGATTCAGTAATCATTCAATTTTTGGAGAACAATATACTGGCTAGATTTGGCTGCCCAGACAAGATAATAACAGACAATGCTGCTGCCTTCAGATCCAAGAAGATGGTAAACTTTTGCCATAAATTTCACATTACTTTGGGCCATTCTACAGCTTACTATCCTCAAGGAAATGGTCTCGCTGAATCATCAAACAAAAGCCTGATAAACATCATAAAGAAAGTGCTGGAAGAGAACAAAAAGAACTGGCATAAGAAACTAGTAAATGCTTTATGGGCAGACAGATTAACCACCAAAAGATCAAT
The DNA here is from genome assembly GCA_031772625.1 of Pinus tabuliformis. Lineage (NCBI taxonomy): Eukaryota > Viridiplantae > Streptophyta > Pinopsida > Pinales > Pinaceae > Pinus > Pinus tabuliformis. Next base: position 970,411,378 of record CM062813.1, on the reverse strand, counting down.
TGGGACCAGCCCATATGAGTTAGTCTATGGATTAGAGGCCAGATTTCCTTCATCACTAGGAGTGCCAGTTATGAAACTTCTACAAGAAAGCCAAGCAGAGCCTAATGACATGCAAAGAAGGATTAACCAGATAATTTGTCTACAGCAGACCAGAGAACAAGTTTTCAGCAGAGTGCAGATACTACAAGAGAAACTGAAAAAGGCCTTTGACAGAAGAACTAAAGCTGAAGATTTCAATGTGGGGGACAAAGTTTTAAAGTGGGATGCAAGAAGAGAAGAGAAAGGAAAACATGGGAAGTTTGATTCTTTATGGAAAGGACCATTTGCTGTCCAAGCAGTACAAGGTAATAACACCTACTTCCTAAAAAGCTTGACTATAACTGAGCTGGATGAAGGTCCTGTCAATGGCAGGATGCTGAAGCACTATTTTGACTGTTCACTATGATAGAAATTCAGAGGTTCATTGTATATATGCAATTGTACATATTCTCTTGTGATTTAAATTGTATAAAGAGGTTTTCCCAAATGCTGCACCTAGCAGCAACAGGCAGATAGAATCAGAGGTTCTCCAAGAAAGAAGCACACTATTTTTGACAGATTATATGTAGCAGATTTTAAAGACAAAGATGGGCAGTCATGCAACAAGGCAATCTGACCTGCTGTTCTTGGTCTTTCAAAAGAAAAACCATCCCCATGTGGAGCCACTGTTGGATACCTATAGTAATAGGTTTCATATTTCATGATTGGCAAGAGAAAAGCCAAATATGCTCTGCTTTGGTATCCCAAAGATCCCATATTTCCTAGAAAGCAAGAGCTGGGTAAGTGTTTCAAGTATTGAGGACCTTATTTCAATTTTTGTGGATGATTCAACAGTTTAATCTGGATCATGTCATGTTTCAATTTTGAGTTGTAGAATAGAGAAAGAGGTCTGTCCAAACAGCTTAATCTTGGCAGACAAGTAGCTTAGGTAGAGAAGCAAAGGTTCCCAAAAGTTTAATCTGGGACCTTGGAGGACATAAGGGTAGAAGTAGATAGAGAAAAAGAGGAAAAAGCCAAAGAAAAGAAAAGGCAATTGAGGGTTGCAAGTTCAAGTGCCCCTTCAAGAAGAAACAAAAAATGCTAGGCAAAATAGTTGGGTAGGCAGTTGTGGTTGCAGAAAGAATATGATCACCATTACACAAGTATCCATAGGTCTCTTGCCAAGGCAATCGATCTGTCAGCAAGCAAAGTGGTGAAGTTCATGAAATTACAGCAAAGAGCATCACTAACTTCCTCTCTTTCCCTCTCTACTCCATCACTAACACTCCCTTTCTAAATCCCCCTCCTTCATTCATATTAACTCCTAATTCTACTATATAACATCCCTTATCTTACCCCTACCCCTAATAGTATTAACACTAAGGTGTATAAAACCCCAAATCTTATGTATATTCCCTCCCCTAGGCATAATAGCCGTGTATTTTTCAAAAAAGGGGCCAAATGGCATCTGGCCACTTTGGTGAACCTTTTCCACCCATTTCCCTTTTGCTGCAAGACAATTTGCCTTCAAATCACCTCTGCATTGCTAAAACCCACTTTCCGAACCCATTTTGCCTATAAAACCTTTGCAAAGGTCAAATGCCCGCCTCTGGCACGTTTCCCAATCCTACCGCATTGTGGTTTAATCAAAACATTTGAAAAAACCCACATAAAACCCACAAATTTTGATTTTTCCGCCCATAATATCAAAGGCGCATGTTACCCCTCCGCCAGCCGTCGGATCAAGCCCACCAGATCCGACGGCCTACAGCAATATCGGAGCGCCTCCCGTGACCGCACGTTAACTTCCGGGGAAGTGACGTTGCGCCTTGTCACGCCTCCTCCACGCGTCGGGCGTTAAACTATCTCGGAGCCCGCTCTGACATCCTCCGCGCCGTACCTTAACCGCCCCGGGAGACTGCAACGGTTAAGGCCTTAACCGTGACCGCTGCACGTTAAACCGCCACCTACCCGCCGTTAATTCACCGCCACGTCGTTGCTTGCCCGTACCCGCTTATATTATTGGCCCACCTCACTGCTGACTGGGCTGCCACCTCGCCTAAACCTTTGACCAGTCGCCCACCGCCACGTCGCCTGATGACGTCAGCTGACGTCACCTCACCATGACCCACCAATGACGTCATGCTGACGTCAGCAGAAAAAAGCGCCAAATGGTAAAATGAGCCATATTTACCAAATTTTCCCGTATTTTTACCATTTACACTGTGTTTTTACGGAGCGCTCTGCTTGACCGTTTGAGCTCGAATTTTCGCCAACCAGTTGATTTGCCCGGGCGACCTCCTCAAAAAGCACCTGTGCACCTGTGTTTCAACCTCTGCTCGTCGAATTACAGGTATTTAGACCATTTCGCCCTCCATACGACCTTCATTAAGCTCAAAATTGCTCACAGGGATAATGGGACCATAAAGACTAGATTTACACCGTTCATTCCCTTTCATTCATCCAGCATTGTCACTGTGAGGGCCAAGAAACGCTGGCAGAGCTCTAAAAACCTGCAATTCTCATTAAACCTCTGTAATTCTGCGTTTTCCCGGCAGAAATTGCTAATAGACATATTCCACCCTGTTAGAGAGTTCAGTCACACCACAGAGAGGTTCTATCGCTAGAATCCAGTAGTATTTCAATTGCTACTGAGAGAATTCCCCTTCAACATTCAAAACCTCAAACTGTATCCATAGAAGATTGCCTCCAGACTGTGTTTTCACCATTCCACCTGTCTATTTGCAATTCTAGTAACTTGAACAGCTATGGAGACCCCTATTGCACTAAACATTAAGCCCATCAATGCACCTCACCAAGAACTAGCATGGAAAGCCCTGGGAGACATGGACTACCAAATGCTGGATTGGTTTCCTATGGGAACCAAGTATAATGTGTTAATGCTGAATGAACTAAGAGCCCAGCACCATAGTGGAGCAGATATCTTGGGGATTTGGGAGTCAAATTTGCCCATATACAACCTTCCCCAAGTCAATCCAATGCCAGAGCTCATTTACAGCTGCCAGGAATGCTATGACCCCAGCCAAAGGGCAGTCATAAGCCCCACAGGCCTAGTCCTGTTCCAGATCACCCCAGAGAGCATAAACCAGATGCTGCACTTCAATACAGCCAAGAAATTGACCCCTCTGTCCATGCAGAATCTGATTAACACAGGGATCAAGCTGTCCAGTGACCAGATTATCAAAATCAACCAACTGTTCGTCATATCAGGCTCTGAAACAGTCAGAACCCCTCCTATTGGGTACCATTGTCTGAATGAGTTGGGCAGAATGCTGGTGGACCTAATTAGCTATGTCCTAGGGTTCAGGGGGCTGGAAGATGTAGATGAAAGTATAATGGCAATGCTGTCCATGTTTGCCCCTGGTAAGCCTCCAGCTGTGCAATATGATTATGCAACTTACATAGCAGAGAAAATCCATGATCAGTTCATGAATTTGAAAAGGGAGAGGCTGTTTAGGTACTCCTCATATATCTATCATTTATTTCTTTTCTATCAGCCAGCTACCTTCTCAGTTCCTTTGAGGCCACTCAATGCCCAAGGAAGCCCAAGATCAGTTGTTTTCTGGACCTCTGTGTTTCATTTTACCTCAGTATCACCCTATACATACTGTGAGTTCATTGATCTATTTGTTCATCCGGCCCTAACAGTTCTGCAAGGTACTCCTCCTCCTAGATTAACCGATGAAATGAGGAGGATTCTACATCTGAACAAATCCTACAACATTGGCAACTGGTACTTCTACCAGAACCACACAGTCATTAGGATATATGGCTGTGAATTGAACCCATTTAGATTGCCAAGGTATGTCCCCATGAGGCTTTTTGCCCTGGAGTATTTCAGGCAGTTTGGGAACTCAGATTACCTTCACTTTCAGAGTAGAAACAAGAAGTCACAATTGAAGGTAAGAAGTCAGCTAGGTTCCTTCCTGTATAACAAGAAAGAGGAAGGATGGAAAGAGGCACACAGCATGCTGGAAGGCCTCAGATTGCAGACCAGTTTTGAGTGGATTCCTTATGACCCCAATCATAGTATTTCCCTCAGGAGAATTAGATACAGACTGGGCAACTATGCACATAAAAGACAACCGGAAATAGAAAAGTATGCCAATGCACTAGATTGGGAAGAGGGTACACTAATAGAACAACTCACTGAGGTAGAACTGCTTGAGAAAGAAGCCAGGAATGTACAAAAGGAAACTGACTTGGAAACTTGTGCACAGGTGCCCCACTCCTACAGAAAGCAAAGTGGAACAGCTGCTGGATCTTCAGCAGCACAGCAACAAACCACTGAGAAGACATCCCAGGCAGCAAGCAAAGACAAAGGTAAACAGGTGGAACAGCCACCTGTATTGACAGAGGAACAAGTGGACACCTTGCTACAGCAGCAAGAGGAAATGGAACAGCAAGAACTGGGACAACAACAAGAAAAGGCACAGTCCAGTGAACAGCCCTTGCAGCAGGAAAAGGGGACAGATCAACCTGGCAATACTGAGCAGCAGCCTCAAACAAATGTGCCTCCCAGGACAGATACCAATATTGACACATCAGTCCTCCAAACACCACAAAAGGAGGATGTGACAAGGAAAAGGGAGAGAGAGACCCCCCACACCTCATCTTTCATCAGGGGTGAGAAGAGACAGAGATTGAATGACTCCCAAGAGGAGGACATTGCAGTAAGGCAAGCCATGGGCATGGGCCCACCTAGTGGAGAACTTTCGGCCAGCTCATCCCAGCGAGGACATGACATGACAATGGGAGGAGAGGTCAGCTCCTCCGGTCAAACAAGAAAGGGGCAGTCAAGTATAAAACAGCAATTCATTGACATAAAAAGGAGGAGTGATCCAATAAAAGTGCAGCTGTACGATCACTTGTTGAACCTAGCTCCTAGCAACCAGCAGAGACTCATGTCTGCTTTCGATGTGAGCGAAGGCAAAATGATAATGAGCCACTTCATGCCTACAACTTTGCAGCCTCAGTCCACCTCAGACTATCTGAGAACCAACATGGAGGTTCTTGCCAAAGACATACACCCCATGGACAAGATTGAACTACATAAGCAGACTGGTGAAATGGTGTATGCCTCCCTGGCAGATGAGACATTGGAGAATTATAAATTAAAGAGCAGCCTGGACAACACAGCTTCTCAGCTGGAGTTAGAAAGAGCTTCATCACAAGCCAAGGACAATAGGATCAAGTCCTTGGAAGAGGTAATCATAGAGATAGGGCATGACCCTAAAGATGTCAAAGGCATTCAAGAGCTCCTGAAGATAAGGGATGCAGACATGGCAGCCCTAAGAAAGAAAATCAAACTCCCGGCCACCATCCACCCACAGACAGATGAAGTTGCCCAGCAAAGGCAAGAGAAAGATGCTACAGATCTGCTGGTATCCCTATACAAAGAGCTGGTTAGGACTCAAGACCAGCTGGGACAAACTGAAGCTGCAAAGGCAGCACTACAGGAAACACTGAAGCAAAGAGAAGAGGGCCAACCCTCCCAGCCTCCTCCTGTCATAATAAATCTTGAGGAAATCCCTCCAAAGACTACTCCTCCCCCTCAGCAAACAGAAGCTACAGCACCATCCACAGCAGCAACAACTACAACATCAGAACAGGCTGCTAGCTTAGACATGCAAAAGCTGCAAGCTGAGATCCAAGCCATGGAATCTCAAATCAAAGAGCTGGATGAGCTTAAGAAAACCTTGACTAAGGTAAATGAAAGGTTTGACAAGAGCAAACAGAATGAGGCAGCCAAGGACAGAGAGGTAAAAGCTCTTAAGAGAAGAATTGCTGAACTAGAGAAGGAGCTTGCACTAGAAAAGGTGACAGCTGAAATGAAAGCAGTGCTATGGAGCAACATTGGAAGGTCCATTGCCAAACAGTGGCAATATATTGAGACCATGGATGAGCAAATGGTGCTCATCACTAAAGCAAACAAAGAAATACAGAGAGCCAGGGCGAGCCTTGGACACATGCCAGAAGCTGCTACAAGGATAATCAACACTCTGAACTATAAGACTAGCTCTCAATTAGCTGTCATGGGAATCACTAACAGGACAGAAGCAATTGCTGTAGCAAAGAGAGTCGTTACATTAAGGAACTTAGTTGGAACATTGGAGAGGAGGACCCAGGATATGCAAACTGAGATCAATAGATTCCTGGAAAAATTCGTGACTCTGCAGAACAGAGGCCTCCCCAGCATCTTAAGCAGTGTAGGAAGACTGCTCACCCTGGACAATTATAACAAGAGGATTGATGCCCATGCAGTGGCAGAAATTGCACAACCACCCAGCACTTCAGCAGAGCCAGGGCCAGCCACAGGGCAGAGTATGTATGACCGGGTGGAAAACCTGTTTTTCCTAATGAATGAAGTGGACCATCTGTTTGACACACCACCTAACTTCTTCAAATTTACAGAAGCAGATGAAACTCTGGGTGCAATCCTAGCACACCAACTGCCCACACAGGATGCCTGGAGAAATTTGACACAAACAGTTCTGTCAGGCCAGAATCAGTAACGCTATTTCTACAGGCAAATAAGCATACATGCGCAGGCACAGTTTTGAGGAAAGATAGACACAGGGAAGAAGCAGAGGCTAAGCCAACTCAGCTGGACCATTGACTCACCACAAGCAACAGTCACAGTCACAGGTGACAAGTCCAAAGCACAGCGTACAAAGCATTAAAGACAGATGTTCCAGCATTTACTCAGAATATTTCGACCGACTTAGCTGTCTCCAAAGGCTAAAATATCTTCTGACAGAGCATTAAAATGTCTGTACTCTGTAGTCAATGCTGCATTAGATTTTGGCCATAATATCTTAAGTAGTTGGTAAGAAAGTAAAATCTGAGATAACTCAGGACTCAGATATTTTGTAAATGACCGCAAGTATATATTCACCCTTCACAGCAGTGAAAAGGGTTGTTGTTATTTTCTTTGAAAAGGCTCTAGCTCATTGTAATATTTTCAGAGAATTAATACAAAGGAAGAATGGAATTTCCAAGGCTTGGTGTTATTTGATGTATGGTGGTGAGAGATGAATGTTACAGGATTCCAGGGTGTTGCATAAAACAGCAAGTATTCTCAAATCTCTTTGTCATGTGTTTTTGAGTCTTTTGTTCTCTTTTGTTGTTTAACTGTTTTTACACTTGATAGCAAGGTGAAAGGATAGTCCCAGGATTTAACAATGTTTACCCTGGACTCAAACTGAGCTATTATACATGTTTTCCTCAGATACAGTGACAGAATTGTAATTCTTAATTGCTGCATTTCAAAACTGTGTCTTTTACTGTGACAGTCATTCTCAGGGATTCAATTTTGCCCCTAAGACCTCTGTTTTCTCCTCTTAAAGCTGTCTGTTGGGAACATATAGATAACAAGTGAAAATTCTTAAATGCTTTCACTGATGTATTACCTGTTTCCAGTAATTTAATCAAAAACCTGTTCTATTAAGCACTCTAATGGCCCTGTAAGTTCCATCTTTCATCTCAAAGCTTTAAACACTTGTAGCCACAGACTCCATTGCCCAATGGTACTCAACCTCTCTGAAAACTACATCAATAGAATCTAAAAGGAGTTTCATCAACCAAAACATAAAAAAAAAAAAAAAAATAAATAAATAAATAAATAAATAAATAAATAAATCAGTACATAATAGCTAGCCTAAAACCCTATAACAAACAGTTGCAAATCATAAAGAGAGAGCCCTCTCTGATCACAGTTTGGCTAGGAACAGTGATCCAAAGATTGGTTAGTGGTTACCCCGGCCGTATTCCCTTGGGAGTCATAGGGAACAACCTGGGTGTTAACACCCCCTAGCAATTGTTTAGTCAAAATGTAAATCATAGGGTTGCAATCCGAAATGACTGTAGTTTTACGGAGCAAAATATAGTGACGAAAACGTTGGACAGCTTGAACGGCTGCCAATGCCAATTTCTCCACATGTGAGTATTTTAGCTCAGTGGGATTTAATGTCCTGCTAAGGTAATATATCACATGGTCCGTTCCGAATTCATCTTCCTTAACTAAGACAATTCCAATGGTGGAATGGGAGGCGGCGAGGTACAAAAAGTAATCCTGGTTGTAGTTGGGAGGATGCAACAACGGTGCATGGGTCAATGCGTGTTTGAGTGCATCAAAAGATTTCTGAGCTATCTCATCCCAAGAGAATTGAGCATTCTGTTTCAACAATCGGGTAAAACCCTTTGTAACCTCGGCGTAGTTAGGAATGAATCGTCGTAAAAAGTTTGCTTTCCCCTGCAAACTTTGGAGTTCGCGAAGACTCGAAGGAGGAGGCAATTTTATGATAGCTTCTACCTTCAAGGGATCGACGCGAATGTCGGCTTTTGAAACTACAAATCCTAGCAATCGTCCCACTTCTATACAGAAGACACATTTGTGTGGGTTCAACCGAATACGATAATGCCTACACCTCATGAAGATTGCTCGTAAATGGACAAGGTGATCAGCTCGATGTAATGAATGAGCGGGCAAATCATCGAGATACGGTTGCACAATGTGTTTGATGTCATGAAACGAATAAGACATCGCCCTTTGAAAAGTTGCTCCAGCGTTCTTAAGCCCAAAAGGTAATTTTCAGTAAGCAAATGTCCCCCATGGACAAATAAAAGCCGTTTTTGGTTGATCGGCAGGTAGAATATTGATTGGATTGTAACCGGAGAAACCTTCCATAAAGGAAAATATTTCATTGTCGGCACAATCATCAATGATTTGATCGATATAGGGCATTGGGTAGTTGTCCTTTGGACAAGCTCGATTAATGTCCCTATAATCGATGCATATTCTTATTGTTCCCTGTTTTTTGTTAACCAGAACAATATTCGATACCCAATCCGTTAACGGGATCGGATAAATGAAACCTGCTTTCAACAGCTTTTCAACTTCTGCTTTAATTGCAACAGCTTTTCGTGGGTGAATCTGACGCAAACGTTGCCAGACGGGTTTAGCGTCTGGGTAAGTCTTGATCTCATGAACAACAATTGCGGGATCAATTCCTGGCATTTCCTCATAGGACCAGGCAAACACGTCGCGGAATTCTTGAAATAGGGCCTTGTATGTCTGGATTTCATCATCTGTACACGAGGCACCTATATGAATGTTCTCAACAATTCCAGGCTTAACTGAAATGTCAATGGGAACAGTTCGAGAGATATTTCCCAAATTCAACTCTGAATCAGGATGTTTCATGGGATTCTGAGCTTCCTTGACATATTCAGCTGTAAAAATTGATGAGAAATCATTTTCAAAATGATCATCCTCAGGTAAAAACGAAGATCTATGATGGAGATCGTCCCATGGTAAGTCATCTATACACAGGACCTCACGAAGTTGTTCGTCAGATGACACAACTTCGGGAAACGCTATTAACTCCGAGGTTGATGTGAAAAGTGATTCCTCACGGACCACATTCATTTGGTCGACTTTGGTTGAACACGGGTCGGAAAAAGACTGCACGGCTTCATAGGCAATTTCATATGGACTCAACGGCATAGAATTACCAAATGAGTCTATTTCAGATTCATAAGGAACGATCCAAGGATCGTCGTAACAAATTGCGTCTAATGTAATCATATGAATGGTTGCAAATGAAGATGATGCGTTGAGTGGAGGAAAAGGAAAATTTCCCAGTAAACCGACATCTTTAACTAATCCTACACCAACATCCTTATATGGGATAGTCGTTTTACCGACATGCTGGATACTCTCTAAAGAGGTTGGGTCGAATGAAAAGTAAGTCAGCTGGTCTATTGTTACGATCTTCCCATTATGTGGAAACTTTATTACTCGGAAGACCGATGAAACGACCGTTGTCATAGCGTAATTCCAACTTCGACCCAAGAGAAGGTTGTAGTCTAGAGGGGCATCAACCACCTCCACATCTAGACTAACGGTTTTTCCTTCAACCCCTATAGGCAAATCCTGTAGAATGCCAAAAGGACGGAACCCACGGCCATCAAAGGCCTTAAGAATTGTCGGGGATTGATTTAGTGAAGGAGAACCAAGCAATCTCCAACACTGCATCGACATAATACACGTGGAAGCTTCCTCATCAATTACAGTCCGATGAATAGGCCTGTTTTTTACTATCACTGGGATCTGGAAAGCCATTTGATGAGGTAAACGCGGTGTACTATTTTCTAGATCAAAGATTATTAGGTTCGGGTCCTGAACATCAAAAGCTCCTATAGCCAACAAAAGTAATTTGCATTGTGCTGGGCACGATTGCAGCACTTCCAAAGCCGACATTGCTGAGGGTGAAACAGCTAAGTCCTCAACAATGTTGTAATTCTGGGCCGCTCTCGCATGTGGATTGAAAGCAAACCTTCGAAGTACACCCTTGGCAGGCGGTTTGATTACTAAGTCTGGGTTAGGCTTCTCGATCTGTAGTGGATCGAAACCAGGAGCTGAGGTTGATGGATTAGAATGAGAAGATTCTGCTTCTTTTCCATCAACAAGACTTTTGCTACCATAATCTTGTGATCGAGTCGCAATCCTTACATGAGACATCATCAAAATGGGTTCTTCAGTGGCACTCGAGGAAGAACCTATCATTTTGCTATCTTTCGGAAATGGGTCCTTCCAGATAGCAGAAATTTGGGAACCCTTGACAATCTTCGCAACCTCTGCTCGATGAGGGCAGTCTCTTGTAAAGTGTTCTTCTTCACAAATAAGACATGGATAACGAGGCTTGCGCTTTTCATCATTGGATTCCGCCTTTTCAGTTGTCTCCTTTGGAGTTTTGTTTGCTTTATTCTTCTTCTTGCCTTTCTTCTTCCCACCGGATTTTGATTTAGCCGTAGATGACTCTACAACGTGAATATCGGCGGAGAGTTCAGCAGAAGAATCTCCTGTCAGGGAGTCTGGTAAGGTTATAATAGGAGAAGAATTCTTGGAAGACTTCTTCTTGCTTTTAGTATTCACTGTACCAATCATGCCATCAACAGCATGAGACCCTGACGGAGCAGCAGCGATTTGATTTGACTTAGGAAGATCTGGGATCTTTTCGTGTAACGTACCTGACTGAGTATAAAATAAGTCAAGGTACTGCGCTTGAGCAATCACTTGCTCCTCAGTAACTACTCCGGCCTTAGCTACGTCTTCAGTAATCTTCGGTAACAATGATTTAACAAACCATTCAGCTAAGATCTGGTCCGGGATAAAAACTTTCACTAACCGCCTTCGACGTCTCCATTCATGAATGTGATCGGAAATATAAGTGGACGTCGATTGTTTTAATGAAGTTAGTAACTCCGTGCCATTATCATATCTGACCGGCAACTGAAAATGAGTTAAAAACGAAGTAGCTAACTGGCTAAAATTATAAAAAGAGGCCCGTGGTAACTCAATGTACCACTTGGCCGCGAGACCAATGAGAGTGCGCTGAAAAAGACGCAAGCGGATCGAATCATCCGAGATGGAATTTGAGGCACACCAGAGGTGGTAAGTCATCACATGATTCGACGGGTCCTCTCTAGACTTACCCTCGAACTTGGGAATGTCACTGGGCAACTTATTAGGCATTGGCGGCCAGAACGGAAGATAATTAATTGGATCGTTCGTTAGGCGCGACAAGTCTGGTAAATCCAAAGTTGCAATAAACGGTAGCTGCCGATTAGGATCCCTAAAACTCTGGGTCACTATACCAGCCCCAGGAGGAGGATATCCAGGATAACTAGGAATAGGAATCGCATTCGGGATATTGTATCCTCCTGGAAAACCAGGATTAACCGAACCGTACTGGGGTTGTTGTGATTGTTGATAAGTGTACCAAGGATACGGTTGATACTGGTAAACTGGCTGCTGGATAGCAGGACCGAATTGGTACTGTCCCTGGTACGGTTGATAAGTGAATTGTGGTTGACTTGTGACAACTGTACTTAAACCAGGTTGTCCTACAGGCATCTGAACCGTAGTTTGAATCGTGGATCTAGACGATGGTAAAGATGTCTGAGGAGTAGTTACAGGGACAGTAGAAACCGGAGCTGTCGATACTCCAGAAGTAAGTGTGGTAGATGGAACAGATGTTGCAGCAGTTGCAGCAGTCGTTTGAGATGGAGTACGAGGCGAAATAGGCCTAGACTGAGAAACTACCTAAGGTACAAAAGTTTGAATATTAGACTGGACTGATTGCTGGGGTGAACCAGAAACTAAGGGTTGTCGAGTTTGAGATGACAACTGTACATTTGGCTGCAACACCTGTTGAACTTGTGATGGATCCCACACTATGTTTATTCCGGGGTATTGACCCATAACAGGTTGAGGATATTAAGATCCATAACCGGGTTGAGGGAAGGATTGATAAGTGAAAGGTACATTTCCCGTACCTTGAACATAAGATTGACCTTGGGGTGGTTGGAAACCTTGATTCGAGTACTGACCTTGGGGTAGATACCCTTGAGGCATATACTGATACTGGGGTTGACCTTGATGTATAAATTGATACTGGGGTTGACCTTGGGGTACATATTGAGTCTGGGGTTGACCTTGAGGAATGTAATGTACCGTAGGCACGTACTGTCCTTGAGGTTGCCCCCCAGATGCAAATTGTGTACCTTGAGGTTGCCCCCCAGGCGGTAACTGGCCACCTTGAGGTTGAGAAGTGGGAATAGAACCTGACATCATAAGAATGTCTTCTACACTCAATGGCTTTGCACCATTGCCTCCAGTGAACATCCTTTGTTCAATGGGTTGAGGAGATGCTCCCGAAAAAGTACCAGACAGAGACTGATAACCAACATGAACAGAAGGACTGCCGTACAAAAAAGATTCAGGCGATTGAGTAAACATGGACGACTGACCTGACATATTACGGGAGTATAAATACCCCTAGGTGGATAAGAAACACGAGGTGGTGAAAAACTCGACACTGAGTTGTCCAAATAATTAGTTAAATAAAGATACCAAGTAGTACTTCTAGGTGGACTGTAAAAAATGGATTCACGCTCCCTTAGATCAATAGTAGGTTGATTTTCAGGGATAGGGACGCCTATTTCTTCTTCCGGAGCAAGCTCTTCAATAGCTATCAAACCAGAAGGAAGATTTTCGGTGATGACTCTTTCTACCCTAGGTGAATTAGTAACACTAGAAGCAAGAGAGACTAACCCTGATGTTGGAGTAATAGGTTCAAATATCTCAGGTTCTTCGCCTATATCACTAGTAGATGAAAAACTACCAGCAAGCTCGGAAACTGAAACAGCTTCAGGATTATAACCTGTTTCTAGACTTTGGTAATCAGGATGAACAACCAACGAAGACTCTCCTTCTTCAGGTGACCCTACTTTACTGCCACTAGGAGTTACAAGGACTTTCAAACCTTCGTAATGGCCCGGGACGTCTTCAGGAGGTTGGTCCCGAAGTCTACGGGACTTCCTCAACAAATCAGCCACGGTTACAACCTCAGGAGACTGGCCCCGAAGTCTACGGGACTGTCTTGGTAATTCAACCACAGCTAAAAACTTTTAACTACTGCACACGCAAACAAAGTAAAATCTCAAAGCAAACCGCCTAAAGTCTCTAAAGAACCAAACAAATTCGAATCACACGCCTAAAGAATCTAGGGCGTCAAACCAAACACAAACAGTAACCTTTCGGATTGAAAACACTAGTTGGTGATGAAATCCAACATCGCCGAATTCAATACAGAAGTGGCGGGTGGAACAGTTACCCCGACAACCTGCTTAATGAATAGACTGGACCAAGTTCCTCCACTTAAACCGTCTCGAGTGAAGTGAACCCCCCAAAAAATCCAAGTGAGTCTAGCTGACGTCTGCCCCAGGTACAGTGGGATCTTCCCTCCACCGTCACCTTAGGAAGAATCCTAAAGATAATAGTCACTAAGGTCACCAACAACAACAAATATACCTGGGGGAACAGTCTACGATCCGATAGCACGCAAGGGCAGAGTAACAAGCTCAATCCCCTTGCCGGCTCCTTGACAATAATCCAAGGTTTACCAACAAGTGACCCCAGGCTCCTCGACAATGGTTAATCCGAGGTTTACCGTTTGTAGTACATGCTTATTTGGCGTCGTTCCCAATGAAGGAGGATTGATTCCCTCACTGGTTCGGACATGATCTCATGCTTCTCCTTTAAGAGGAGCTTTCCCAGAGTACAAATGAAACAGTTGGATTTATCCTACCACAAGATAAGCTACTTGTTTGGTTTTACTGTCTTGGAGAGTTAATTACTCTCCTACTCCAAGACACTAGCCTGATCTATATTGGTGTTTCAGAGCCCTAGTAAATAAAAAGTTACTAAGTTGATTTTACTTTAAGTGTTAATTTTTATGGCTTTTCTTTAGGACAAAAGGTAGCAGAGATGAAACTGATGGTGTGTAGACTCGACCTAAATCCACTAAAAGATGCACCTAGGATGAAACAAAACAATCTTTCCTTTTCAATGAATTCCCTAGCTAAGAGAGTTGGAGAATGCAAAACTTATAAAGACAACTTTCTTGGCAATGAAAATCAAAGAAACAATCTCTTTTATCTTTTCCAAAGCACACAACACATGACCACTAATTATTTCACGAAAACTTCCTTTCTCTTTTCAAAGACTTCAAACGCTACTAAAACAAACTTTCCTCAAAAGAGATTTTGTATTTTTTCCTATTTAACAAAGCATGTAAAACTACTTAACAAAAATCAATCTTAAGATCTATGACAATCAAATCAATCTAAGATCTATGAAAACGAAAATCAATTTTAAGATCTATGCAAATCTAAGAGAAATTCACCTAAAAGCAAATCTAATGAGGTAAAAGCCTACAAAATATAATTCCAGGATGTTTTACTCAGTTACAATCCAACCAAGGACTAATTCATGCAGAATCATAAACTAGTCAAAAACAAAATAAAAAGTTTTTGTTCTTTTTCTTAAGAATGAAATTCACAGCTTAACCAACAAGCCTTCTCGAAATTCCGCAAAGAGACAACACAAAGGTAGGTTTCTCTCAAAGGTGGATTTTACGAAAGGTCCGACTCCTAAGAAGACTGAAAAGACCAGGGAGATCCAAGGCTTTTACAACTTCTAAAGCCAAAGTCACTACAAGACCAATGCAAAAATCAAACCTAGGGCTAGAATCTCTTTGAACTTCACTAAAACCCTTGACGCTAATGAAACAAGCTTAGATGAAAACTTTTGACAGGTAAATAGTGGATCTGGGCAACAAAAACAGGCTATAAACAAAATCTAATAGGAGAAAAAGGAAAAAATGGAAATTTTCTAGTCTTTTGACAGGGTACGCAGGCAGCCTGTTTGCACAGGTGCGGCCACGCTCTGCGTACAAAGCAGAAGTGCGTACAGGTACGCATTGTGCTTAACACAGAGGGTGCGTACTGCTCTAAAAATCAAGAAAAATAAAAACTAACTCAACCCTAAGCTATTCCACCCAAATTCACAGTCAATCAGTCAAAAACTAGAAAGAAATCAAATTTTCTCAAATCAAAGTATCAATCAAAATAGAAATCAATCAAATCCATGGATTCCCCAGCGGAGTCGCCATTTTGTCATGCGGAAAGAGTCAATTTTGTGGACAAAACCGACCTCCCTAGCAACCAAAGGTCGTCTAGTGACAAACAAAACAATCAAGCACTATCTTTCCCTAAATATGCATTTAAAATAAAAGCAACCAGGTGTTTAAGGCTTACCTTTAGTCCAACGCTTGTTTGTTGTAGTCCAGCCTCTCTGATCCAGATGAGCTCCTTCTCCTTGAAGCCTGCATTCACTAACAAGCAAACGATTACATAGCACCTGAATAACTCATATAATAAAACATATTCATCATAAAGACCAAGGAGTTTATGAAACAAATTATATATAACAACTTTTTGAGAAAAATGAACTTAATTGTATTAATTGGAAACAAAAGAAACCATTACAACCAGTGCCTTGGTGTCGTGCAGGTCCCTCCCAGGGTCCAGCAAGAGTTCTCCTTTACTTTGATCAGCTCACCCACTTCCAAATGAAGCTAAGAAAGGATTGGAATCTCTCCTCTCAAGCTCTAAAAGGGAGTCCTAATTTCAGCAGCATCTACCCTTAGGAATGTTCAGCTTTCAACCTCTCCTCCCTCTGGCCCAATGCCTGTATTTATAGTGCTTTGGAGGAAGTTAATCAGGTCCACCATGAATGGGATAAGCCCCTCTTTCAATGGGATAGCTCCCCTCTTCATGGGATAAGTTCCTCTTTCATTGGGATGCATGAACCATCTGGAGGCGCTCAATCCACGTCAAACCATCTTCTAGAATGCTCTAGAATCGACCACAAGTAACTTTTTTGGAGTAAAACTTGTGCCTTTTGACCTTTACAGGAGTACGCACCCACCCCTTTACAGACAGAGCGTACAAGTACGCAGGTGTTATGAACTTGAGGTGCGTACACGCAGGTAAGGATAAGAGAAACTGCGTAACCAGAGTTATATAGATTTTTAAGGACTTTCTCTCTTTCTTGGAGTTTGACATGAGGAGCAGAGGTATAAGACTTGCCAAGGAGGACAGTATGACTATTGATGGAGCCATACTGACTGCAAATAGTCATGGTGACAAATTTTAGTGTAATAGGTACTTCAATAACTAGGACATTTACAACAACAACAATCACAGTAGAAACACAGTCTGCTGATTCAACAAAACAATTGTCAAAGGCCATGGGAGACTTATCTTTGAAAGATCAAGAAATTGAGAAGCTTAAGATGCAACTCCAAAAGATTCAAGAACAAAAAATCAAGTCTGATAATGCATATTTGGCTGAGATTAAAAAGAATTATAAGTTAACTCAACAATTAGAAATTTATGAGAATGAATCATTGATTGCACAAACTATAGCTCATACCAAAGAAAATATCTGCATTGATATTAATGCATTAGTGACAGAGTTATGGCTTTCCATTGAAATTAGTTTTGAACAAGGAGATTTATTGCATAGATCAAAAGTATCAGTAGCAGAAAGAAAAGAAGACCTGGACCATAAACTAGGAGATGCCACAAGGATAAGTAAAGTCTTAAACTCCAAAACAAAAGATGAACTTGAAGAATTCAAAATTGAAGATAGAATTGAAGTTGTCTTGGAGGTAAGAAAAGTTTTACCCAAGAGGAATTTGATGTTACAACTGGAGAATAAGTAACGTAATTTAGAAGTTCATATCAAAAAATTTCACAAAAAATTCAATGCTCTACATCAAAAAGGAATCCCAATTTTGCAGGGTATAGGTGGAAAATTGATTCCACTTGAAGATTATCAACACAAGTTACATGAGATAGCAGTGGACAAGACTAATTTTTTCAAAATTAGAGGAATTATAATTAGAAAATCTTTCATCGAAGGTCTAAGTTATGATTTTCTCATTCAGCATGACATTAAGCATTTCTTTCTAACTAGGCCTACTTTTGAAAAATATATTGAAGTTGATGAGTCATACAGAAAGTTATTAAATTTTTCTATCCCTGATGAAAAGAAATGGGATAAATTATGTGAGTTGATCGAATAGAATAGAATGCTAAATTTCAAGAGCATACAACAAATTAAAAGGAGTATTGAATAGAAAAGCAGATTTCTAGCTACAGTCATCAAACATCAACCCTCGAAATATGTGCAAAGTGTTCAAATCAATTCAAATTTACTATTTTTCAATATTATTTTTCTAATGTCTCAATTATTTTGGATGATATTATATTTTGTAATAAATTTTAATTCAAGTTTAGATATTTTGAGTCGAACTCTATAAGTATTTTGTAATTTAAAGAAGAAAGGGTTGAACTCTTTTGATGACCCAATGGACATGCTTCTAACCTTCTAAGTTATTTATGAAGCTAATAGAAGGATTTTGGATTCATTCTGAGCAGCTTGTGTATCTCTGTGAGTTCTTCTGATTATTCAATTATGTTTTCATTTTTATTTTCTCTACACATGTTCAAGGTAACATAGACATTTGGGTAGGGCTAGATTGAATGTCAATATCTCTGAAAGCCCCTGCAAATTATTATTATTAAAGGAGATTAATTAACTGAAATTATTTGGCTTAGTTAACTCCTCTAAATTTTTTAATTGTTTCCTTATGTCATCTCTTGCACATGTATTATTTGGCAATGGAAAACTTCTATACACATATGTTTTATATAAAAAATTAGATATTCAATATGAATGTTTAAGGAATTATATATCTTCTTAAATTCTGCTTTCCAAATCATTTTAAAGCTTAATTTTGTTAATAATGAAGAATCAACCCTTATGTTTTCTCATAAATACTTAGGATTTGCATCTATTTAAAAGCCTATTAGAGGAAATTTGATTTTAAAAACTTAACATTGAATTTCCATATCATAATGTGTAAGCCAATCAAAATCCTTTAAAATTCAAAAGAGATACATTTGTGACTAGACACCGACAACTTTTTTTATAATATAATTTACCTACCTTAAGCATGAATAGTGTCCAAGTGACCCAAAGCTACATTAAATATTAAAAATAAAAATAATATCTTATTCTATAAAAGTTATAATATCGAGAATATTTTTAATGAAGGGTAAAATATGGGTTGAGTGTGTTTTTAATGACGCATAACTAATTTAAATTTTAAATTTACTTTTTTAATTTTAAATTAACATTTTTAATATAAATTTTATTAAATTTTGTGTTAACAAATTAATTTAAATATAAAATATATACATATGGTTACTTTGATAAAAGTGCATTTATTTGGGTAATTTAAATTTAATTTAAAATTTAAATTTACTTTTTTTAATTTAAATTTTATTAAATCTTATCTTAATAAATTAATTTAAATATGTCCACGGGGTCTTGGATAGACGATGATCGGATTCTCCGTTAAGGCACTCCTTGATGTGAATTCACTAGTTCAATTCCCTCGCAAGATCGAGGTGATATATTGGGCATGATGAAGATGTAGTCCTACCAAGCTTATATATATATATGGTTAGTTTGATAAAAGTGGTGTTTATTTGGGTAATTTAAATTTTAAATTTACTTTTTTTTATTTAAATTGTATTAAACTTTGTGCTAATAAATTAATTTAAATATAAAATATATATACGGTTATTTTGATAAATGTGACATTTACTTGGTTTATTTTGATAAAATTGAAATAATAAAAATGATATACTAAAAAATTGTCTACTTGGCATTATTTTATTAACTTTTTCTTAGGTGGTTGTTTTTGAACTGAAATTTCCTCTAATAAGTTTAAAGCATCGGTCATCCATTCAAAACCAAAACCTCACTTTAGATGCTTTGGCACAGTTCCTCAGCCTGGAACTGTATACAAAGGACAACATCATATTGGTGTTGTTGTCGAGGAACGAAGATTGAATCTTGTTTCCCTGGGACAATGATTATACTTGTCTCTTAACGGTGAATAAGAGGACAGTATGCTAAAATCCTTCACCTCTCGACCACACATATTAAATCTGGCTTCACGCAGGCATAATAGATCTCAATCATATCCAAATCTTTTCTCTCCTTTATCAGATCCAAAGAGATTAGTTAGAATTGTATCTATTATATGTAGGGTAGAAGCTTCTCTTGCTACTTCTACCTTTGTTCTATCTAAAGTACCTTCACAATATAACCCTTTACAATCAACTCCAATACCTGCTGAATTATTAGATTTTCCTCCAAAAGTTTTAGAACTCCTTTCTAGAGGAGAAGATCTTCAAACTGAACTTCTAGTCCATCAACTTGAGGCTTTTGAACTTCCTTATTCCCATTTGGAACCCTTTAACAATGAAGAATATCTTAAACTTTCTCTTTCTGATTTTTAAACCACTTGATTTTAAATCTTCTTTTGTACATACTTACCCATCCACTTCTACTAAATTTAAAGAGAAACTTAGTATTTATACTAATCCTCTAGATTTTGAAGATCCTAAAAAGGTTTTACCTAAAGTTCAAAAGTTAGTTATTAATCCTCAATTCTTCGAGAAACCCAAACCATCATTACCCCCTTCTTCTAGTAAAGTTGTTTCTCCTAAAAAGATAACTCCATCACAATATCAAATGGCTCGTATTCAACCAATTGTGGTAGTACATTATGCAGCCTTATTCCTTCCACCACCAACCAACTTCATGCTTTTCTTGATGGGTATCTAATATACTTACCTAGATTTAATGGAGAGAAAGGGCCATCTACTGAAGATCACTTAGTTGCATTCCTATATTTTGTTGATAACATGAGTATTGAGCATGAAGATGTCTACACAAGACTTTTTGTTCAATCATTTCAAGGAAATGTTAGAATATGGTTCAGAAAACTTCAAGGTAATTCCATTAATTTATGGGATGAACTAGTCAATATTTTCAAAAATCAATGGGGAATCAAAAAGTATGTTGTTTACTACTTAACATAATTTGAAGACTTGAAAAGGAACCCTAGTGAACCTGTCATTGATTTCATTAAGAGATTCAATAAATTTTATTACAGGATGCCTCCAGATTCTAAACCTCCAGTTATTGCTTCTAAAGTTAGTTTTTTTAAAGCATTCGAAGATGACTTTGTTGTAATGCTTAGAGAGAGAAAATCTGAAACTTTAGTAGACATGCAAACTAATGCAATCGAATTTGAAGCTAATATATCAACATCTGCTAAACTGAAAGCTAAGGCAGAAAAGGTTGAAAAAAGGATGAAAACTAGAGAATAAGGTATCTCATCATCAAAATCTAAAGATGAAGAACATAAAATTGATGAAATAACCTCTCTACTTAGAAATCTATATAGTAGAATCTCAAGAATGGAAACTCAACCTAGGGTAACCCAACAAGTTGCAAACAAACGACAAGTTCAATACAGAAGACCTTTTCAACCTCAAATTTTGCAAAGATCAAACACTGATGAGAAAATTCAGCCTCCCCTAATGATTGATAATCAAAATCCTAAAGAAAGTTTTCCTATAAATACCAACGATATCAACTATTTTGAAGATCCATCATCACAGAATGTTATTGTTCTAATCAGTGAAGATCAATCTTTGATTCAAAATCAATAAAATTCTTAAATTTCCAAGAATCAATTTTTTTTTTTAATTCCTCATTGCTGAATTAAATAGAAGGTATGACCTTATACCAGTACCAGGACCTGTTAGACCATCCAAAAAGGTTACCTTTGATGAACCTCAAGTAAAATTAGTTGAATTTCAACATCACCCATTCAGCCATAGAATCAGTTACAAAAGCATAATATTGTTGAAAAGTATGTTCCAATTGTTTTTAATGTTGAAAAAGAGTTAGAGAGAGTTAAAATTCTTATCCCATTATCTGAACTCTCCAAAAATCCAAGTTATAAACATCAGTTCTCTAAATGGATTCAATATTCAAGTGTTGATGCAAAGGGGGATGTCCTTATTTTACAAGATGAAAAACCTCAAGTTGTTTTTGGTCCTAGATCAGATATGATTGATCAAAGTGTGCCTCTTTTTTATGTCACCTTGAAAATCATGATTACATTTTATATAATTGTATGTCAGATTCTAGTTCTTCCCATAATCTAATGCCTAAAGTATTCATGGATGAACTTCAATTATAAATCACTAGACCATATCATGATATGTATACTTTTGATTCCAGGAAAGTACCTTGCCTTGAATTAATTAAGGAATGAGTTGTAATGTTTGCTCAGATCCTTGTTAAGAGTATAGTCTTGGATATTGTTGTTACAGATATTCCCCAACATTTGGAATGTTATTTTCAAGGTCTTGTTGTGCCAAGTTAGGGGGAAGTTTGCAAATGGACATGTCTTATGCTACAATCTCAGTTTATGGAGGTGAACATTTAATACTGTACAAAGAAGTAAGATTCATCAATGAAGTTTGTAAATAAAATCAAGCAATTAATCATCCCATTTATGCAATTGATGAAGATTTTGGATGCTTTAGTTTAGCTATTAATGATCTTCCAAATCCTCAAATCAGCATTCAAGAAATTGTCGATACACCTCAAATTTTAAACACTGACATTTGGAGAATGTATTTTGATGGGGAATTTTTCAAAGATGGGGTTGGTGTTGGAATTCTGCTCATCTCTCGTGATAAGAAAAATATAACCCAATCTTTTAAATTAGATTTTGAAGTCACAAACAATGTGGCAGAATATGAAGCCCTAATTTTAGAATAGGAGTTAGCTAAGAGCCTGAAAGTTGAAAACTTGGCAGTATATGGTGATTCAAAGTTGATTGTAAAAAAAATCAGAAACCTTTGTCAAACTAATCATCCTAGGCTTAGAGATTATAGGAATGAATTTTGGGACTGAGTTGATAATTATTATCAAACCTTCAATATCACATCAATCCCAAGAGAAGAAAATATTCATGCTCATGCTTTGGAATTTTCTGCCAATTCTTTCAAAATACTAAATCCTCTACAATTGCATTATCAAATTGAAGTAAAATACTGACCATCCATTCCTAACAATCTCAAACACTAGCAGGTTTTTAAAGATGATGGACAGTTAAAAAAAGAAAATTACAAGCAATAGATGAATTTCCTACATTACATGTTGAAGAAGAACACATTGATGAAATCAAATCAAATGTGGATGATCAAAATTCACATTTAGAACAAAAAATTGTTGATCATGATATCATTTAGTTATCAAATAATTACATTCCAAAAGGATTAGTTCCCCTTGAAAAACTTTTTGATCATAATGATGTCTCAAAAACTTCATTGCTAAATTCACAACAAGAAGATGTTCAGGACTGTAATATTAGTATTTTTGAAGAAATCAGAAATGTTAAAATTTCAGCATCATCGGCTCAAGAAATCAAAGACAAATATATTAATCTTTTCAAACATTATAGAGATGTATTTGCATGGTCATATGAAGAATTAAAAACCTATGACACATCCATTATTGATCATAAAATTCCTCTCAAACCAGAAGCTAAACCATTTCAGTGGAAATTAAAAAGAATAAATCCAATCTTGCTTCCAATCATTGAGAAAGAAATAAGAAAAACTAATGGATGCAAAAATAATTGTTCCCTTGAAATATTTTAAATGGATAGCCAACCTAGTACCTGTTAAGAAAAAAAATCGAGAAATAAGATGTTGTGTTGACTTTAGGAATCTGAACAAATTGTCTTTAAATGATAACTATTCATTACCATAAATAGACCAATTACTTTAGAGAATATTAGGTTCAAATATGATTTCAACATTAGATGGCTTTTCTGGATATAACCAGATTATGGCTAGTTACAACATTTACAACTCAATGGGATACATTTATGTATGCCAAGATGCCATTTGGTTTAATCAATGTTGGAGAAACATTTCAAAGAGCAATGGATCTAGAATTTGTTGGTAAGATAAATAAATTTATTGTCATTTATCTTGATTACTTAACTGTATTTTCTTATTCTGATGATAAACACTTTGAGAAAAGTTTTTGAAAGATGCAGGAAATATGGGATTTCTATTAGTCCCAAAATGTCACTTTTTGCAACAAAAGAAGGAAATATATTAGGACATATAATTTCAAAGGAAGGATTTGTTATTTATCCAAAAAAAATCTCAGCAATTCAGGTAATCAGTTTACCTAGAAACAAGAAGGAAATTCAATCATTTTTAGGAAAATTAAATTCCTTAAGAAGGTTTGTACCTAATTATGCTGAGATAGTCAAAGATATTATTGATATGCTTAAAAAGATCATGAAGTCAAATGGATAGTACAGGCTAAGTAATTTTTTCCACATATCAAGAAGACCATTTCAGAAGCCCTGATACTAGCTAGTCTAGATTACTCAAAACTTTTTAGTATATTCTCCTTTACCTCTGACACTACCATAGAAATTGTTTTACTACAAAGGAATGATGATGGATATGAGCATCCAGTTGTATTTTTTCAGTAAGGTGATGAGAGATGTTGAACTAAGATATGACATCATAGAGAAACAATAATATACCCTTGTACAAGCTTTAAAAGAATTTAGGATTTATGTCTTACATTCTCCTATAATTGTTTATGTCCCCAACAACGTAGTAAAAAAAGTTTTAACACAACCTAGTACAGATGGAAAGAAGGGAAGATGGATTGCTAAGATAATTGAGTTTCATTTAGATATCATACCTACCAAATTGGTGAAAGGACATGGTTTAGCTCAACTTTTGGCTGAATCAAATTGTAAGATACTTGGTATCAACACCATTTTGTAGATTTCAGGTGAGAAGAATTAGCAAGAACCTTCTCAGATTTTAGGTGAGAAGAATCCACAAGAACCTTCTCAGATTTCAGGTGAGAAGAATCCACAAGAACCTTCTCAAATTTCAGGTGAGAAGAATCCACAAGAACCTTCTTCCAGTTCAGACCTTGTTCCTCTACATATTGATGACAAATATTTACTTTTAGATTGGTATAAATATATAGTGAATTTTATTCAAGATTTAGAGTATCCTCCTAAATTCACAAAGAATCAATCCAGATCTCTTAGACTCAAGGCTATGAAATATTGTATCATAAATTCCAATTTGTATTGGAAGGATCCTTTGAATATCCTTTTATTATGTTTGACTAAAAGTGAAACTGAAGGAGTAATTGAACAGTTTCATGAAGGCATTTGTGGAGGACATTATGCTTGGAAGGAAACTGCATACAAAATTTTGAGAGCAGGTTTCTATTGGCCCAAATTGTTTGCACAGGTTGGAGCAAAGGTAAGAAGTTGTATCCCATGTCAGATATTTGTTGCAAAACAAAGGCTAGCAGCACTTCCCCTTGTTCCAGTTTTAATTGAAGCTCCTTTTTTACAATGGGGATTAGATTTCATAGGTGAAATAGTTCCAGCTTCCAGCAACCAACATAGATGGATATTAACTGCCACTGATTACTTCACCAAGTGGGTAGAAGCAATCCTTGTTAAGAATGAAACTGATACATTAGTCATGAAATTCATTGAAGAAAATATAGTGTCTAGAATTGGGTGTCCAAAGCAAATAGTTACAGACAATGTACAGGCTTTCAGCAATATTAAAATGATAGAATTTTGTTAGAAATATCATATTTCATTGCATCATTATAAACCATATTACCCACAAGGTAATGGGTTAGTAAAATCATCAAATAAAATTTTGGTTAAGGTTATTAAGAAAGTATTGGTAGATCACAAAAGAAGTTGGGATAGTCATCTCAAATATGCAATTTGGGCAAATGAAGTATCACCAAAATATCTACTGGAAAATCCCCTTTCCAACTTGTATATGGAATTGAAGAAATTTTGCCTACACAGTTAGTGTTTCTAGTCATGAAATTTTTACAGGAATCATATGAAGAAGCTGATGATTTTTCAAGGAGAAACAATCAAGTTATTGAGCTAAACTAAGATAGAGTCTAAGTTCAGCACAAACTTCATCAATATCAAAACAAAATGAAAAAAAAATTGACATGAAGGCTACAGAAAGATATTTTAGACAAGGTGATCTAGTTCTAAGATGGGATGCCAGAAGAGAGGAAAGAGGCAAGCATGGAAAGTTTGATAATTTGTGGTTGGGACCTTTCAACATTATAGAAGTAAAGGGCAATAATACTTTAATTTTGTGCAATCTGGAGGGACAATATTCTTCATTTCCAGTCAATGGGAAATACCTCAAACACTATTTTCAGTATTAAATGCTTGCAACCATGTTCATTGTAAATGTTTGGAAATTTTAGCATCAAAGTGTGTTTTTCTTAGCAAATACTCCATAGCCCAAGGAGAACGCACATGGATTTGCAAGTTCTTTGCATCCCATAGGGGGAAGTAGTCCCCAGATGGAGCCGATGTTGTAACTTATTTTGACCCTAGTTTGTTTTCCATTTTCCCTTTATATTGAAAAAAAGAAAGAAACAAAAAATAAAAAAGAAAGAAAAAATTAAAAAGAGAAAAAAATAAAATAAAGTAATAATAATAATAATAATGAAAAGAAAAAGATAGAATTCAAAAAAAAAAATCAAAATAAAGAATGAAAAAGGGATTTTTAAAGGAAAAAATATATATGAAAAAAATAGAATAAACATATCCCTAAGTTAGCACGCTAGTTAAAATGTCGCTTTAATTTGTTTTTATTGTTAATTTTTTAATCCTTTGTATATTTTTGGAGGATTATTAAATTGTAAATAAGTGATTTGAAACTCTTGTTGCATAGCGATAATGATTGATTTAAAATCGATGGACGAGATCATCCCCGCCTAGATCAATGGCGGAGGATAGGTTCAAGAACCCCCTGCACTTTCAAAGGTTAATGAAAGGGGGGAGGGGGGGTCTGAAAAGTTGTTTGGCCAATACCACCCAACCATACGTGGAAGCCCCACATGAATTTCGAGACCCCCCACTCTAATACCATTAACCGCCTACCCCACCCCCGCTAATCCAGGTGGATCTTCAAACACCAAGGGCATGAAAAAGGCTCAAAATTCAAAGTGGAAAAAAGTCAATTAACTTGACATCCAATCGAAGTACTCGTCACCCTGATTCTAACAGCGTGAACGACACTCCAACCCGAGGCCGTATGAAGGCAATAGAAGTAGTCAAAGTTGTGGATTGACTTACCCATGTGGCAGGCTTAAGGAAGGAGCAATTTGGCAAGAATCTCACACCGCAATCTAGCCAGTTTTCCGGGAAAAATTGTAGGTCTGTTAGTTTGTCTAATATACCTAAGGTTCTGGAAAATATTTAAATATAGGTGGTTATTAAATAAATAAATAAAATATTAAAAAAAGGGGCGGGCAGCCATGACCCCGCTGCCCCCAGAATCATAACCAAAATTAAATTTAATTTGGGGTGGGTGGCCATGACCCCACCACCCCCAGAGCCCACACAACAACATTACATTAAATATGGTGAGGGCACAAGTTGTCAACCCCGTTGCCCCTCCACCTCACCTAACTAAGTAAACGTCGATAGAGCATGGGGGGAGTGGGCCACCGTGACCGGTGAACCCACCTCCCAAATATAATATGTAACAACTATGTGGTAAAAAAAAGGAGGGGCCAGATTTGATCCCCCAACCCCTCCTCAACGATTTGTTAATTTTAACCATTGCACCCAATGGTCCTCATTGGGTGCTCTGCCCACCAAAAATTATTTCAATCCATTTGCACAATGCATCGGGGAGGAGAGAGTGCACACGTATTTCGAGGCATATGAATTGCAGGTGGCGGAACCGTGAGCAGGCCTATGACAGGGGGTGGAACCTTGCCTGAGCACATTTTCCAGGGGGTCAGTTTTGGTCCAGTGTCAGAATTGGGCAAGTTTTATATCAATTTTGCACCTCTCGGCGATAGGAACTCAATGGTGATGCCAGTTTCTGCAACAGATCTCTCCATTTTTCGGCCATTTTCCATAATGGAGGTATAAGACTCCTTTTTGTAAATGTTGATTGTACTCTTCTTTCTCATGCCACTTAATGAATGAAGGCCTCCCCATTGATTGAGCAGGGTCCGGAGACATAGTCCAAATTGGATGAACTTTGTTATCAAGTCTCTTGTATTCTTTCATGCTTTTATGTGTTTCTCCTCTTCTCTCATGTGCACATTAAATTTATATGGTTAAGCTGCAATTTATCCATGTAATTCTTTAATACATCTATAAGCAAAAGATCTTGGATCAAGTGGTATCAAGGCAGGTATTTGTAGATGTGAATTGCATGTTTGTATGCTAACAAGAAACAAGATCCGAAGAGGCAAAGGGAAACTAAAGTCTTTCGATCCCAAAGTGGGGCGTGCACATTAAAGGAGAAACATGGCATATGAAGAGGCTCGTCATGAAGAGGAGTGCAATTTTTGCAAAACCTTCGATACAATGGCAGAAAATGTCAGTCAATTTCTTTCAAGGTTGGAGAAAGCAGAAGAGAGAAATCCAGAAGAACAAGGTTCAGTTCATGGAAATGGTGGAGAGAACCCCCTCCTTCTCCTTCCACGAGTGAAAGTTCTTCTTCCTCTCATCAACATCATCATAGAAATTCAAGGGATGCATCTAAGAAACTTTTCTTTAAATTAGATGTCAAATTTTATCTTCCCATGTATAATGGTGAAAGTAATGCAGAAAATCTTGATAAATGGATTAGGCATATTGAAATCTACTGCAAGATTCAACAGATCAAAGAGGACGAGGCAAAGATCCAGCTGGCCTCTCTTCGTGTGAGTAGCACCGCTCTCGTCTGGTGGGAGAGAAAATTGTGAATCAGTAAGAGTGTGGGTGATCTTCTTTCCTCATGGCCTAGTTTCATTTCTGCATTAAAGGAACAATTTTATCCCTTGGGTTATAAGCAAAAATCCTTAATGGATTGGCAATACTTAAGGCAAGTCAGAGGTCAGGATGTTCAAATCTTTACCGAGGATTTTAGAAAACAAGCACTTAATTTGGGCATTGCACTTGACTCACCTAAAGTAGTAACTAATTATATTGGATCATTTCATAGTTACATTAGACATTCATTATTATTGTTTTAACCAACTATTATTGACTTGGCCAGTGTAAAGGCCATTCATATTGAGAACAGGAGCAAAAATGAAAGAGATGATCATTTCAAGAAACCACCTTTCAAACCTCCAAATGGAAAACCCAAAGTGAAAGGGGAGGGAAAGGAGAAGAGGACGGCATCAACCAAGAAACATGAAGGAGAAAGGCCTTATTGCACTCACTACAAAAAGGAAGGTCATGACGATGAT
This sequence comes from Pinus tabuliformis, assembly GCA_031772625.1. NCBI lineage: Eukaryota > Viridiplantae > Streptophyta > Pinopsida > Pinales > Pinaceae > Pinus > Pinus tabuliformis. The sequence goes on along the minus strand of CM062813.1, from coordinate 970,382,676 downwards.
CATTGTTGGAAATCGTACCCGAAAAAGATACCAAAGAAGTATGGAGGAAAAGGCAAGCAGAAGATAGTGGCAACTGTGCAGCAAAACCTTGGATCTGATTCCGAAGATGAAGCATTGATCACGACAACAAGAACAAAAGGTAATCTTAAACCTCATGTTAATTCTGAATCACATGAAGTGTTGAGATTGCAACAAGATGATGGAGCTTAGTGAAAAGAGTCGCCTTCACTAAGTGGGCCCGCAGGCAAATTATGGTGCAAGTTCTATTTTTTATCACAGTGTGGATGATCACAGTGTGGGTGATAACAGTGTGGGTGATCACAGTGTGAGTGATCACAATGTGGGTGACCAAAGTGTGGGTGATCAAAGTCTATTTTTAGACTGGCTGTCAAAAATATAAAAGTCAAATATTATTGTCTCATAATAATATTTGGACTATAAAATTGATGTTATTCTCTTGGAGCACTTCAGTTTGAGCTACAGATGTGGCCCATGCAGCTGTCAGAAGGAAGTACACTTTTCTTATGAGTCAGTTGAGTTGTTGCATGCATGACTTCAGTTAGAACTCAATCAGTTGAGTTTGGTGGAGTTGATTGTGGAGTTGATGGAGTTGTGTTCAGTTTGACTTGGTTAAACTAGTTGTAGTTAGTCTAACTGCAGATAGACTAATGATGAGTTGTTAAACTAATTATTAACTCATAATACAACTATATAATACATTAGTTAACTCAGTTGCATGTCAGTGCATGTTCAGTTCAGCAGGGACAGGTGTTAGAGAATCAGATTGCTATCAGTTGTGACTATAGTTGTGCATCAGATCTTGCACAATCAAAGGATTGAGTATGCCAATGAGTTTGCTCATGTATTTGCCCAGTTTGTAGCTTCTGCTCACGTCTTACACATTGTGAGTGATTCTTTGGAGGTGAAATACGAGTTTGGTAGACCATTCTCATTCATTCTTGAGCAGGTATTGAGCAGTGGAGGCAGTCAAGCAGTGGAATAGATTTGGAGATCAGATCTTAGCTGTATTGTGTGTAACAGGTGGAGCTGGTACTGGATTGCTTGTGATAAGCATTGTACTTTGTAATGTTACATGGTCTCAATCATTAATATATAGATAGTGTGGGGTTTTTAGCGAGATGCTTTCCCCGGGTTACATATTGTGTTAATGTGTGAATGCTCTTGATGTTTTATTTTTATTGATGCTGCTATATTGATGATCAATGTAGAGGAGCTTATGTATTGTGTATGTATTCCGCAATAGTACATGATTAGGATAATCTCTGTTGAATATGTGTTAAATTATTCAAAATTTCTACATGGTATCAGAGTTGTTGATCATCAGATCTACTATTGAGGAAGTGTTTACATTCTATTTCTTCAGGCAGAGTCTGTAATCGGGCCAGGTAGCCTCTGGATTCATCCTTCCTTTGGAAGGTGAGATATCCGGTGAATGCCCATACAGTCAATCTCTGTACGAGAAATATTGTGTTCTCACGAATCTTAGATCCGAGTCGGTTGAGTTGGTTGCTGGTGGAATTCGAATTTGCAGCAATGTTGTTGAAAATGTCTTTCAACGGATTGCAAATGTTATTCCAAAGCAAGAGCGACCTGGCGCTCAAGGATAAACTCAGAAACAATAAAGGTGAGAATGGATCTTCATCAAAGGTATCTGATGAAGAGAATTGCGCTTTGGCTGCCAAAGCAAAGAAGGGGAAGAACAAGAAAGCTTCTCAGTCTGGTGCGAAAGGCAAGAAGCAGGATATGTCCAAGGTGAAGTGTTTTCATTGTCACCAGCACGGACACTATGCCACTAATCGTCCGCAGAAGAAGAAGAACAAGCAGGCTGCTGGATCTTCAGTAGGAGAGGCTCTAGCCTCATAGTTTGATCTTGATTTATCATTGATCGCATGCTTGGTTTCAAGTGTGATGGGATCAGTGTGGTTCTTGGACAGTGGTGCGTCTTTTCACATGACGGGAGATAGAGATTTGTTCTCTGATCTGGAGGACAAAGATCTTGGAGTGCACATCGTGATGGGCGATGATGGTAGATACAGTGCGACCGGTATCGGTACCATTTCCTTTGAGAGGGAGTCTAGTAAACCCTTCGTATTGAAGGAAGTCATGCATGTTCCAGGATTGACGAAGAATCTCATCTCAGTGGCGATGTTAGAAGACAAGGGGTATGATGTTGTTTTCAGCGAGGGAAAGGCTTTCCTGCACAGCAAGACAACTGGTGAGACCCGGAAGATAGGGGTTCGAGTGAGGAACCTTTATCAGTTGCATGTAGATGGATGCGCAGCAATGGCGGGCAAGGCAGAAGGATTGGTGAGCCGGGATGATGGCGAGTTGTGGCACAGGAGATTGGGTCACCTTCACCATGGAGCCTTGAAGATACTGCAGCAGATCACTACAGGGCTTCCTAAAGGCACACTTGCGCAGTCAGATCAGTGCAAGGGGTGTACTTTGGGAAAGTTTGTGAAAGCCACCTTTCACGAGAAGGATAGTCGCGCCACGACGATCCTTGAGAGAATTCACATAGACATATGTGGACCTTTCTCAGTTGCTTCGACAGCAAAACACAGGTATTATGTGATTTTTGTTGATGATTTCTCTCGTAAGTGTTGGATCTTCTTCATGCAGAAGAAGAGCGAGACATATTCAAAGTTCTGTGAATTCAAATCACTGGTCGAGAAGGAGTCGGGGAAGAAGGTGAAGGCTCTTAGGAGCGATAATGGTGGTGAATACATCTCGGACGAGTTCAAGGATTTCTGCAAGGCAGAAGGGATTCGTAGAGAGCTCATAGCTCCCCATAACACACAGCAGAACGGGGTAGCTGAGCGGAAGAACAGAACGATTGTGGGTGTTGCACGGGTAATGTTGCATGATCAGGGCCTACCCCTTCACTTGTGGGCGGAAGCATGCAATACAACAGTTTATGTGCAGAACCGTTGTCCTCATAGGATACTTGGCATGAGTACACCTGAGGAGACTTATTTTGGTAAGAAGCCTGATCTTTCTCATTTGAGGATTTTTGGTGCTAATGTTTACATGCATGTGACGAAGGATGCCAGGAAGAAGTTGGAGCCGACCGTAGAGGTTGGGATATTTGTGGGGTACACTAATACGCCCCACAACTATCGTGTGTATTTGCCAGACAGTGGTAAAACTGTTGTGCGACGGGATATAAAATTTCAGGAGGAGAAAGCCATGAAGTGTTCGCTTGAGAGGGAGCTACACTTGCATGCAGATGAGGAGCTATTAGTTCCTAAGGATGAGCTTTAGGATGTGGATCAGCCACAGGACGAGGTTCATGGAGTGGAAGAGACCACTCATGCAGCGCCAACCATCAGAGGGCGAAAGCACTTGACAGAAGCTGAGCGACTGGCTCAAGATGCAGAGAAAGTTGTAGGACCACCTACAGCCCAATGCAGGTAGAGACAGTCACCTGATCGGTACACTGGATACATGGCTCTGATGAGCAAGTGTGTTGTGACTGAGCCATCCTCTTTCGAGGAAGCTGTGGAGGATCCCGCATGGGTAGACGCCATGGTGGAAGAGTATGATTCTATTGTCAGAAACAGTGGATGGGAGATTGTTCTTAGACCGGAAGGGAAATCAGTGGTGGGTTCGAGATGGATCTACAAGGTCAAGCAGGCAGCTGACGGGAGTTTGGAGAAGTACAAGGCAAGATTTGTTGCCCGAGGCTTTTCACAGATAGAGGGGATCGATTATGAGGAGACTTTTGCACCTGTCGCAAGGTATTCTTCCATACGGACGATTCTTTCTCTCTCAGCGCAGATGGGATGGCACATTCATCAGATGGATGTGAAGACTGTGTTCCTCAATGGAGTCATTGAGGAGGAGGTGTACATTGAGCAGCCCGAAGGCTTTGAGGTCTTCAGCAGTGAGTCGCATGTGTGCAGGCTCAAGAGAGCGCTGTATGGGTTGAAGCAAGCACCACTTGCTTGGTACACATGGATAGACAGCTATTTCACAGGACTTGGATTCTCCAAGAGTGAGGCAGATCCTAACCTATACCAGATTGTGGTGGAGGGTAAATTGCTTATCATTGTACTGTATGTTGATGATTTGATTCTAACGGGTGATGAGCTGTTGATACTGTCATGAAAGAAGGATCTTGCTACAGAGTTTGAGATGAAGGACTTGGGCCTCCTTCACTATTTCCTAGGATTGGAAATATGGCAGTGTAGTGGTGGACTGTTTGTTTCTTAGGGCAAGTATGCTCGGGAGATACTGGAGAAGTTCAACATGCATGGCTGCAAGCCTATTGATACTCCTCTTCCTGGAGGTTGGAGGAAGGAGGATGCCACTTCGGGAGAAGAAGTGGATGCCACTATTTATCGACAGTTGGTGGGGTCGCTGATGTATTTGGCCAATACATGACCTGATATATGCTACGCAGTTAACCAGCTTTCACAAGCTATGGTTAAGCCTACCAAGCTCTTCTGGAAGGCGGGAAAGCATGTATTGCGCTACTTGAGAGGCACATCAGGATATGGTTTGTGGTACAGACAGGAGGATGAGGTGAAGCTATGTGGCTTCATGGATGCAGATTGGGCAGGGAGCCTTCAGTATTGGATCGACAACAGTTTCTTGGTACAGCAGGAAGCAGATATCCGTGGCACTCAGTTCAGCGGAGGCCGAGTATATGGCAGCAAGTTTGGCTGCATGTGAGGCCATATGGATGAGGAAGATCCTGGTTGGTTTGTTCGGTTCTCATTTGGATCCTACTGTGATTTATTGTGATAACCAGAGTTGCATTAAACTCTCTGCTAATCCTGTATTTCATGATAGATCTAAGCATATTGACATCAGGTACCATCATATCAGAGATTGTGTGCAGCGGAGGATCATGTTGCTTTCATACATTCCAACGGAGGATCGGGATGCTGATATTCTGACGAAGGCTCTCACCAGGAGAAAATTCGAGTACCACCGAGGCAAGATAGGGGTTGCTGATAATCCATATCTTGTCGAGAGGGAGTGTTGAGATTGCAACAAGATGATGGAGCTTAGTAAAAAGAGTCACCTTCACTAAGTGGGCCCGCAGGCAAATTATGGTGCAAGTTCTATTTTTGATCACAGTGTGGATGATCACAGTGTGGATGATCATAGTGTGGGTGATCACAGTGTGAGTGATCACAATGTGGGTGACCAAAGTGTGGGTGAACAAAGTGTGGGTGATCAATGTCTATTTTTAGACTGGCTGTCAAAAACAGAAAAGTCAAATATTATTGTCTCATAATAATATTTGGACTATAAACTTGATCTTATTCTCTTGGAGCACTTCAGTTTGAGCTACAGATGTGGCCCATGCAGCTGTCAGAAGGAAGTATGCTTTTCTTATGAGTCAGTTGAGTTGTTGCATGCATGACTTCAGTTAGAACTCAATCAGTTGAGTTTGGTGGAGTTGATTGTGGAGTTGATGGAGTTGTGTTCAGTTTGACTTGGTTAAACTAGTTGTAGTTAGTCTAACTGCAGATAGACTAATGATGAGTTGTTAAACTAATTATTAACTCATAATACAACTATAGAATACATCAGTTAACTCAGTTGCATGTTAGTGCATGTTCAGTTCAGCAGGGACAGGTGTTAGAGAATCAGATTGCTATCAGTTGTGACTATAGTTGTGCATCAGATCTTGCACAATCAAAGGATTGAGTATGCCAATGAGTTTGCTCATGTATTTGCCTAGTTTGTAGCTTTTGCTCACGTCTTACACATTGTGAGTGATTCTTTGGAGGTGAAATACGAGTTTGGTAGACCATTCTCATTCATTCTTGAGCAGGTATTGAGCAGTGGAGGCAGGCAAGCAGTGGAATAGATTTGGAGATCAGATCTTAGCTGTATTGTGTGTAATAGGTGGAGCTGGTACTGGATTTCTTGTGATAAGCATTGTACTTTGTAATGTTACATGGTCTCAATCATTAATATACAGATAGTGTGGGGTTTTTAGCGAGATGCTTTCCCCGGGTTACATACTATGTTAATGTGTGAATGCTCTTGATGTTTTATTTTATTTATGCTGCTATATTGATGATCAACGTAGAGGAGCTTATGTATTGTGTATGTATTCTGCAATAGTACATGATCAGGATAATCTCTGTTGAATATGTGTTAAATTATTCAAAATTTCTACATGAAAACACTAGTTCAATAGATGAGTTTCTTCCTAATGAACGAAAGAGAATTGAGTTATTTCATATTAGAGTTGTCATAAATCATACAAAAGTGGAAACTCTATTTGATACTAGATCCCAAGCAAATTTAATTTCAGATTCTTTGGTAAAGAAGCTAGGCTTAGAAACCAAAACACATCCAAAGCCTTACTTGCTTGGATGGATACATGATAAAGAAAAATTGAATGTAACTAAGAAGTGCAAGGTTAAATTTGTGATCGCTTCTAAGTTAGTGGATGGGGTAGAACTTGATGTGATACCATTGGATATCCATGGCATGGTGTTAGGGAGTCCATATCTGTATGATAGAAGGGAAATCTTCTTCTGTCATGAAAACAAATACCAAATCACAAAATATGGGGTAGAATATATTGTAAGGGTTCATCAAACTAAAATTAATGTCAGCCTTGTAAGTGCAGGACAAATGAAGAGGTTGGTGAATTCCAGTAAGGGTTGCATGCTTCTGGTTGTAAGGGGGAAAGATGCAGAATTATCTAATTCTTTCCATGGTTTTGATCATGTGCATAAAAATGAATTATGTGAATTAATTTCCAACTATGATGAGATGTTTCAGGAACCAAGGGGATTACCTTCGAAGACGGAAATCCAACATGAGATCCATTTGCAACATGATGCTCCTTTACCAAATATTGGCATGTACAGGATGTTGACTATTGAGATGGAGGATATCAAAAAGTAGGTGCAGGAACTATTGAACCAAGGGGTCATCAGACCAAGCAATTCTCTGTGCGGCTTACCGATTGTCTTAGTGTCGAAGAAAGATGGCACATGGAGAATGTGCGTGGATTACCGAGCATTAAACAAAATCACGGTGAAAATTTGTTATCCTCCTGCACATTAATGATTTACTAGATCAGTTAAAGAGTGCTATCTATTTCACCAAATTGGATTTGCATAGTGGTTATCACCAAGTCTGAATTTCAGAGCGGGATGTGTGGAAAACCGCCTTCAAGACCAAACAGGGGTTGTTCGAATGGATGGTGATGCCATTTGGACTTTGCAATGCTCCAGCCACTTTCATGAGGGTCATGAATGATCTCTTTAGGCCTTTCATTGATGAATTTGTTCTTGTATATCTATATGATATTCTTGTCTTTAGTAAAAATTGAAATGAACATGTATGCCATGTAAAGAAAGTGCTTGATGTAATGAAAAAAGAAAAACTCTATGTAACATTGTCAAAGTGTGAGTTTGGGAAAATCTCTTTGGTTTATCTAGGTCAGTTAAAAATTGATCCTTCTAAAGTTGAAGCAATTATAAATTGGTCTAATCCTACTAGTGTAACCAAGGTTCGTATCTTTTTGGGTGAAGTACAGTATTGGAGGAGATTTATTGCCAATTTCTCTATTATTGCAACACCTTTACACACATTGACAAGTGTAAAACAGGTCTTTCAATGGGGAGGAAAGCAACAGAAGTCCTTTGAAACATTGAAATAAAATATTAGCACTGCACCGGTCTTGGCCTTACTAGATCTCCAGCACCCGTTTGAGATCAAGACAGACACCAGTGGATATGCCATGGGAGCTGTACTGATGTAGCGAAAGAAGCCGATATGTTACCATTCAGATAAATTCTCTCAGGCTGTGATAAACTATCCCACTTATGACAAGGAGTTATAGGCCTTGGTCCAGAGTGTGAAAAAGTGGAAACACTACTTGATCATCAAGGAGACCATCATCCATATAGATCATCAGCCCTTACAGTATCTTCAGTCACAAACCAAGTTGCAGCAAACTCGTCATTTCAGGTGGATGGGTTTTCTTCAGCAATTTCATCTAGTAATAAAGTATAAGAAGGGCACTAGCAACTTAGTGGCTGATATGCTATCTCGCCCTCCTATTTCTGCTTCTGTTATTTTGCATAATGCTTCGTTATCTTTTGAAAGTTATGTTGAACAACATGCTAACAATGATGACTTTAAGGAGATTTATGCAAAACTAACCCATGGTTCATAGGTGGACAACTATCACTTGCAGGGAAAACTGTTCTATCACCTTGGAAAATTGTGCATACCCACAAGGGAAAGGGTACATGTAATCCGAGAGGCCCACACCTCCCTTGTGTCTCATCATTTTGGTGTTGAAAAAACTTTGTGTCATGTACAAAGATTTTGTTTTTGGCCTCATATGAAGAACATTATGACTCGCTATGTAAAGGGATGTGTGATGTGTTCTGTTTCAAATCCCTCTAATAGAAAACTCAGGCTCTACACACCACTCCCTATTCCGAGTTGTCCATGGGAAATTGTGTTGATGGATTTTGTAGGAGGTTTGCCTTTGTCTAGAAAAGGTCACGACTATTTTTATGTCATCGTTGACCGTTTTAGTAAGATGTGTATTTTAATGCCTTGTAAAAAGAAAATCACTGTAGAGCAGACTGCTTATCTTTCCTTTCAGCATGTTTGGGTCCATTTTGGGTTGCCCACATCGATTGTGTCAGATTGGGACTCTCGCTTTCTCGGAGAGTTTTGGACCAGCTTGTGGAAGATGATGGACACCAAGTTGAAAAGAAGCATGGCATTTCATCCATAGATTGATGGATACAAAGAGGTTGTCAACCACACCATGGTAGACTTGTTGTGAGGCTATTGTGGAAAACATCCTAAGTTGTGGGATGAGCATCTTCCATATGTGCAGCATTCCATATCTGCACTCATCTACGCATCGTTCACCATTTGAGACATGTTTTGGCTACCTGCCCAAAGATCCTTTTGATATGGTATTTGGAAGGGAATATGACTCTAGTGGACGTTATGATAGGGACAAAGCGCAGCGGATCATTCAACGCATCAAATTGATTCACCAAGCAGTACAGGAGCAGTTGGAGAAAAGACAAGCTTGGGACAAGGCTCGACATGACAAACACCGAGTCGACCAACAATTCCAAGTAGGTGACAAAGTGCGGTTCCATATCAAAAAGGACAGAATGAAGGGATAAGGGAAGAAGTTGCAACCAATCCGGTATGGTCCATTCACCATCTTGGAGAATATTTGAAACAATGCCTTTCATCTAGATTTGTCGACATATATGAAAATGTACTCCATAGTGAATGTGGAAAACTTAAAGCTTTATGAGCCACCATTGATTATGGACACCGAAGAGGTGGGATAAATTCCTACAGCTAATGATTTTTGCACCAGAGTATCTTGATGAGTTTCCTGAAGATATCATTCTTCACAGAAGAACCAGGACTTCATGACGGGGAGATGTGGAATACCTTCGAGTTCGTTTCGAGGGGATGCACCCTAGCAAGGAAAAATGGCTACAAAAGGAAAGAGTGAGGGAATAATTCCCTCTCTTTCCAATTGACTGATAAAGCTTTTCACGGTCCAAAAGCTCCTCAATGGGAAGGATTGACCTAGGTGGATCTCCAGACACCATGGGCATGAAAAAGGCTCAATGTTAAAAGTGGCAAAAAGTTGATTGACTTGACATCTGATCGAAGTACTCGTCGCCCTGATTCTAATGGCACAAACGGCACTCCAATCCGAGTCCATATGAAGAAGATAGAAGCAATCAAAGTTGTGGGTTTACTTACCCATGTGGGAGCTTAAGGAAGGTGCAATTTGGCAAGAATCCAGCACCACAATCCAGCTAGTTTTCCAAGTGAAATTGTGGGTCTATTAATTAGTCTAATATGCCTAAGGTTCTGGAAAATATTTAAATAGGGTTGGTTATTAAATAAATAAATAAAAGGGGCAGGCGTCCATGACCCTGTCGCCCCCAGAACCATAACCAAAATTAAATTTAATTTGGGGTGGGCAGCCATGACCCTCCCATCACCGGAGCCCACACAACAACATTACATTAAATATGGTGGGGGCGCGGGCTGTCAACCCCGCCACCCCTCCACCTCACCTAACTAAGTAAATGCTGGTGAAGTATGGGGAGAGCGAGCCACTGGGACCAGCGGACCCGCCTCCCAAATAAAATATGTAACAACTATGTGGTAAAAAATGGAGGGGCGGGATTTGATCCCCCTACCCCTCCTCAACGATTTGTTAATTTTAACCATTGTGTCCAATGGTCCTCATTGGGTAATCTTCCCACCAAAAAGTATTTCAACCCATTTGCACAGTGCGTCGGGAGGAGAGAGTGTGCACGTATTTTGAGGCGGATGAATAGCAGGTGGTGGAACCATGAGTAGGCATGTGATAGGGGGCGGAACCTTGCTTGAGCACCATTTCTAGGGGTCAGTTTTGGTCCAGTGTCAGAATTGGGCAAATTTTATATCGATTTTGCACCTCTCGGCGACAGGAACTCAATGGTGATGTCATTTTCTGCAACAAAGCTCTTCATTTTTCAGCCATTTTCTAGAATGGAGGTATAAGACTCTTTTTATAAATGTTTATTGTACTCTTCTTTCTCATGCCACTTAATGAATGAAGGCCTCCCCATTGATTGAGTAGGGTCCGGAGATGTAGTCCAAATTGGATGAACTCTGTTATCAAGTCTCTTGTCTTCTTTCATGCTTTTATGTGTTTCTCCTCTTCTCTCATGTGCACATTAAACTTCTATGGTTAAGCTGCAATTCATCCATGTAATTCTGTAATACATCTATAAGCAAAAGATCTTGGATCATCCACAAACCACTTTTCCTTCCCGCCTTCACTACCACTCCCACTCATATGCTGCCACTTGTCTTTCTGCTATTCGCTCCCACCAAACAGCTATATGACCGTTAAATAATTAAATTCTTCATTCCAACATCTATTTTTATTAATTAGACGTGCCAAAATGGTTATAATCACCATCCATTTAAATATCCTCTTTTAAAAAATATCATTACCATGCATACTCCTTTTTCACCATTTCTCCTTTCAACAGCACAAGTGTGGCCCAGAATTTCACAATTGTGCAGCCATCTTCCTATGCCAGTGATCATCAATAGCCTAGTAATTTGCCACCTTAACTAGTAATTTGTTGTTTAAAATGTCTTCTCACAAAGGAAAATCTAAATTAGTTGTAGAAATCCCTACATTACCCTATGTCATTAACCTAGACGAGCTCCCTCTGGTTGATACCCAATATAAAATCTCAGAGACCTAGTGCGAGTTTGATCTGTATGAACTCCACAATTGGGAAAACCAAAAATTCCAAGATGTTAGTGATGAATTGAATATTTGGGAGTCTTTCTTGCCCCAATTTGTCTTTCCCCAAACTCATCCCTTCCTAGAATTTGTCACCTAGTGCCATCTCAGGTATCTTCCCAGTCAGAGGGTTGTAATTGCCCAAAACAATGAATTTTTATTCACCATTACACCTGAATCCATATGCCAAGCACTACAAATCCATTTCCAAGCTCCTCTGCACCCCTTTTCTACTGATTCCCTCATGGAGATCTATCAAAAACTTACATTTCCCCAGCGAGCTCGTATTTTTGAGTCATTCCTACCTAAAAATTTTGAATTTCCTAGAACTAATCTGCCCTATTCCACTGCAATTTTTCCATAAATGTCAAGGCAAGTTATTTCCATGGTCACCTGTTTGTTAGGTTATCCTACCAATCAGTGGGTATATGAAGTGATACTAGGATTTTTGTCAATTTTCTCTGTGGGTAATAAGCCTTCATTGATTTTTAATTACAGTCAATTTCTGTCAGATATTATTCATGATCAATTTATAAAGTTTTCTGTTGAAGGTTCATTTAAACATCAATCAATTCTTGTATATTTGCTTTTATTTCATCAAGAAGAAAGGTTTAAATTCCCATTACAAAGTTAGATGCACAAGGAAAGCCTCAATCTATTATTCACTGGACTTCCTTAGTAAGGAAGAACACATAAGAGTACTCCTTCAGTGACTTTGTAAACCAGTTTTTGCATATGTCCTTATGTCTTCTCAATAGTGATGTAATACCAAGGATTTCACCTGAAATCAGAAGAATTATGCAACTTACTGAGCAAGCTAAAGTTGGAGACTAGTACCTTTACCATAATTATACAGAGATCAGAGTATATGGTTGTGAACTCCCTCCCTACAGGTTACTAGTGTTTGTGCCAATAAGGATCTTTGCCTTAGAATACATCAGGCAAATGATGAATATGGATGATTTTCATTTTGTATCCAGGAAGCAGAAAGCACAATTCAAGCTGAAGGCACATATTGGCCCTTTCATTGTTAATACTAGAGCAGTAGTGAAGGAGGTTGATAATTTGTTGAAACAGATAAAATTAAAGTTGAGTTTTACTTGGTCCTGTGATCCCTTGGGAATTATTTCAAGGTTGAGAGTTGAGCAAAAAACAAAACCATATGCACATACGGCCAAGCTAGAGATAGAACAATATGAAAACTTAGAAGAATGGTAGGAAAATACATTACAGGAAGCTGGGGAACAAATTTTAGTCAAAGAAATTCACAAACTCCAAGTCCCCAAGAAAAAGAAAACAACAGATCAAGAGAAATTCTATCTCCTACATACTCAGAAACTCAAGCTCCAAGTTTCACAGTCTTCAAAATGATAAATAAAACAAAACTAATGAAGAGTCCTCAGAAGGAAATAATTTACAGGAGTAGGCTATAGTAGTGCTGTTAGGATTTCCTACTAATTCCTTCCACAAATTGAATTGATCACAACAAATTCTCCTATGTCATTTGTCTCTCAAGATACAATGCAACAAAATATTTTTGCTAGATATAGAGAAATAAAAAGGAAGAATGAAGCATTAAAGGCCTCTACTTATTCTGAATTTTGGAAACAATCTTCAACTACCCAACATAGAATTTTTTCTGCACTTGATACTGAAAAGGGACAATTTCAATTAGCCTTCTTAGAACCTAAGGTTCTAGTCCCTAAAAGTTCAGAAGATTATAAAACAACCGCTTTTTCTTTTGATACTAAGAAAATTCATCCAGTTGATCATATTGACCTTCATAAGAAAGCAGGTGAAATGATATATTCTACATTGACAAGTTCAGCCATGGAATTCTCCAAGCTACAATATTCCTTGAATAATATTCACACATAGTAAAAACTACAAAGAATGTAATCCTTACCTAAAGATACCATAATCAAAGAACTTTAAGATCTAGTGATCAAACTAGGATATGATCCTAGTGATATCAAAGCAGTAGAAGAGATGATAAAGAATAAAAATGTTGACATTCAATCATTGAGGAAGCAGCTTAAACTTCCTACTACATATCATCCACAAGCTAAGGAAGTAGGTCAACTAGAAAAGGAAAAGGAAAATATGTTCAAGTTGATATTTAAACAAAATGTCCAAATTCAGAAGATGGAAGTTGACATGGAAATACTCTTGAAAGAAAGAGAGAAACAACTCATTATACAACTTTCATTCCCATAGAGACACCTTCTACAACAGGTACTTCAATAGCAAGGGAATCTACAACAAAATCAATCACAGTAGAAACAAAGTCTACTAATTCATCAGGAACAATTGTCAAAGCCATGGGAAACTTATCTTTAAAAGATCAAGAAATTGAGAATCTTAAGATGCAACTCCAAAAGATTCAAGAATAGAAAATAAAGTTTGATAATGCATATTTGGCTGAGATTTAAAAGAATTATAAGTTAACTCAACAATTAGAAATTTATGAGAATGAATCATTGATTGCAAAAACTATAGTTGAGGCCAAAGAAAATATCTGGATTGATATTAATGCATCAGTGACAGAGTTATGGCCTTACATTGAAATTATTTTTTAACAAGAAGATTTATTGCAGAGATCAAAAGCAACAGTAGAAGAAATAAAATAAGACCTAGACCATAAATCAAGAGATTCCACAAGGATAATTAAAGTCATAAACTCCAAAAGGAAATATGAGAAGAATTTGGAATTGAAGATAGAACTAAAGTTGCCTTAGAGATAAGAAGAATTTTAACCAAGAGGAATTTGATGTTACAACTTGAGAATAAGTGAGAATAAATGGGTATACAAGATTAAGGATGCAGTGGATGTCAGTATTGAGAAGTACAAAGCAAGATTTATGGCTAGAGGATTCTCCAAGAAAGAGTTAGAGGATTACAATGAGAATTTTTCTCTGGTTTCTAGGTACACTACTATTAGATATATTTTCTCTATTTTTTCTTCTATGGGTTGGAATTTACATTAAATGGGCGTAAAGATTTCTTTCCCCAACGGTGTGATTGAGGAAAAAGTGTACATAGAACAACCTTAAGGTTTTAAGGTTCATATAAGAGAGTCTCACATTTGAAAATTGAAGAAAGTATGTACGGACTTAAGCAGGCACTTAGAGCCTGGCATTTTTGAATTGATGGCTATGTGACAATACTTGGTTCCTCCAAAAGTGATGTTGATCCAAACCTATATATCAAGGTTGTGAAAAATGAACCTGTGATTTTATTGTTGCATGTTGATGACTTATTTCTGACATGTATAGATCATCACATTATTCAATGTAAGAGGGAGTTACCCGTTGAATTTGATATAAAGGATATTGGTTTGATGCACTACTATTCGGGATTAGAGGTTTGGCAGAAGCTTCGTGAAATATTCCTTGGTCAAGGAAGATATATTATCAAGATTCTTCAAAAGTTGGGAATGATGGACTAAAAATCGTTGGCAATTTCCATGGTGATTATCTGAGAAAGTTGAGAGACTCTGAGTTATATTTGGTGAATCCATCCATGTACTAGAAACCAATTGGATCATTGATGTATTTTTTAATACCAAACCAGTAATTTACTTTGTAGTGAACACTCTGAGCCATTTCCGGCTAAAACCGATACATGATCATTGGATTGCAGCAAAGCATGTATTGAGGTATTTATGTGGCACATTTGATTATGGGTTGAGATATGTCTCAAATTGTGATATATAGGTTCAAGGATATAGAGATTCAAATTGGGTAGGGAGTGCAGAAGAAAAAAGCGCATCCGAAGGTTGCTTTAGTTTTGGCAATGCTATAATTTCGTGGATGAGCAAAAAGAAAACATATGTTGCACTTAGCACTATTGAGGAAAAGTATATTGTAGCTAGTTTAGCAAGTTGAAGCAATTGGCTTCGGAAGTTACTTGTAGGAATATTTGATCAAGTGTTGGAGCCGACTGTGATATATTGTGATAATAAAAGTTGTGTGAAGCTTACATAAAATCCAATTTTCCATAACTGGTCCAAAGCATATTAATATTACGTACCACTCCATCTGTGACATGGTACAAAAGGAAGTAGTGAAGCTCCAGTACATCTCTACTAATGAGAATATAATTGATATTCTTACAAAGCCTCCATCCAAATTGAATTCTGTATACTTCAGGGCAAGATTGGACTTGTTGAGAATTCTTTCCTTAGTGAGAGGGAGTGTTGATGAGATATCATCAGAGGACAAGCATTCTCCCTGTGTCAAATATGACCAAAATAGGGAGAATGGTCCAACAGAGGACAATCATTCTTCCTGTGCCAAGTATGTTGACTAGATTAGGAAGAATGGCCCTAGATTCCCAGGATCACCCGATTAAGTGGGTTCCTTTCAGCATCGGGCTCAGTTTAGTCTCTAGATAGGTTGAGTGAACTCATTTAACATCATGGCCTAGAATTAGGCCTTTGTATTTGGGAACAAATTACTCAAATGAATTAAGTGTGCCCCTAGGGTTTCACCACGAGTCAAAGAGATTGACTAGGATGATGGTGAACCAAGACTAGTCAAAATACCATGGGTCAGAGGCACCGACTAGAATCATGGTGACTAATTGATTACAAATATGTACCAAATGTCAGAGGAACCGATCAGGATTAGGGTGAGGATACACCATAGGTCATAGGTACTTACTAGATTATGGTAACTTGTTTATGTTACTATTTTAACATGTGTCATAGTTGTTGGCCATATTATGGTAATTGAATGATGCTGATATTGGTGATTTATTATAACCTTTTCTTATAAGAATTTGTCAACATGAGAAAATCTAGATAGTCATTATGAATACCTCCCTAGTTAAGAGGGAGTGTTGAATTTTGTAGCTATGGTCGGTCTTCATAATTTATATTTTAGCCCTTGAAATATATAATGAAAATGTAATACATGTTCTTCACGTCATTTGTATTATTTAGCCCTTGAAATAATTAATATAAGACATGTTCTTCATGTTGATATCAAAAGAGAAATTTTCAAATTTTGAATTTTGAATTTTGGATCCAAACTTGTCAAGTCTTCCATCCTTCAAGTCAAGTCGGCCCTAGTAAAGAGACACCCATTCAGACAAGAATAACACTATATATAGATCTCTAAACCTCCTCCACAAGACACCATTTGATCTCTCACGCAAGAAGGAATATTCTAGGCATCCTAGCGGAGAAGAAGAAGGATGAAGAAGGACAAGAAGGATGACTTCATCTCATGCATACCTCTCTCTCTCTCTACTTCGCACATGTGACTTTCTAGGCATAATTCTAGGAAATAGGTAGCTCTTCTGGGGCAGCAGGGATGAAATTTTGGGCAACTTATTCTGGGAGGTCGAAATTCAACCTAGGAAAATCATAGAGTGTTGAGTTTGTTAGGTAGAAGGTTGACTGAACAAGAGGGTTGTTTGACCAAGTTTGACCATAGTATTGTTGGTCGGTTTGACCATCATAGTTGTCTCACAAAATTAGGTGTATCTCTTGTGGAACTGAAGAATTTATATAAGGAAAATGTTGTTAGTTTTTTCTCTGAAGAGGGTTTTCCCAGGTTAAATCTTGTGTTTCCTTTGTGCATTTTGATCTATGTTTTCCTTGTGAATTTACGGTTGAATTTATGAAGTTTAATTTCTTAATTATACACTAGTAGTACTAAAAGAATATCTACATCATTAGAAGTAGTTATCAGTATTTCATAAATTTGTGCTTGTATTAATTTCACTTGAAAAATAAACACTTAGTAGGTTTTGGTGATTTACACAATACATAAGCTAATCCAGAAGGAGATATGGAGACAAGAATGGTAAAGAGTTGCATTAATGAAAGTTTCAATACATTATTACAATTATGGTGCTCCCCCCTCTAATCTCTATATATGCATGCCCCGCGAGGAGGGAGTACATTTTTTTATAGTTTCATATTCCATTCCTATTTTCAAAAAGAAACATCATCATGAGAATATCTCGATTCTCATGTGATCCAAATCGATATTATACAAAACTATCTTGTAACAAATTATCTTAATTGAAACAGGGTTGTAACAACTTTCTAAATTACAATGGTTTATCATTTGAAAATCCCAGTTGTTCCAAATAAGTTACCTGCATTTTACATGAATGTCTCACTTCAACGGTCAAACTAAATTTAATGTGTGTCTTCCCATGTTAGTCTTTGTTGCTAATAGTGAGAGAATAGAGTATCCAAAATAGGCATGTTATTGTAACAAAAATGTGAGCAGATTCTTCATTCCATATTTAGCGAGGAAGAACTGGGGAGGTGCCATCCTATAACAACATATCAATAAGCCACACCACTTGAAACAACCCTTTATCAATTCATTAATAAAATATCCTAAAACAGATAGCTTTTATATCAAATTACAAGCAAAACTAGATAATAAGAATGACATGCAAAGGGAACATACTTTACTCAATAATGACTAACAAAGTGATAAGGCATGGATTTTTAGAGTCAAAATGGTTGGAGAAGATAGGGAAAATATGTACAAAGAGAATGCCAATTTTGCATGCCAACAAAATGGTTTGATATAGCTCAACCAAAATGTCTAGGAGATTGGGGACTAAAGAAGGAATTTATTTTTAGTAAAGCCCCGGTGGCTAAAAATCTTTGGAGGCTCACTTCTATTAATTCTTTATGGGGAAAAATAATTTGTTCGAAATACTGTAGGGGTCTATCAATCATGAATGGTTTCATATGCCAAGGAAGACAGTAAGCCATGAGTCCAGAGTATGTAAATCCTTTATGGATTATTTCTCATTGATTGGTCGATGGAAAGATTGGAAGATAGGTAAATAATAATAATAATAAGAATAATAAATAAATAAAATAAAATAAAATAAAAAATAAAAAAATTGAAGATAGGGGAGAACCCATGGATAGGGGTTAGTGAAAGTTTTAGGATGTCCCAAAATTTCATTAGCTAATTGCATGAGACAATCCATTTCTCCCTTTGGGATGTATTCTCCCTGAGTAATTTATCATTTGGTAGGAACAAGTGGCTCCCCACTAAACAAATTGGTCTGAGGATGGTCTGGCAAAAGAATGGAATTCATACATAGATAGCTTCGTCTCAAGTTTTATTCATCTTGATACGGATTTTGATCATTCATTAAGTTGGTCTCTTAACTTTTTTATGGGAGTCTTCACTACAAATTCAAGATGCAAGGTATCATGTGAAACGGAGTTTATAGTGCAAGTGGTGGTGGGAATTCCTATGGAAAGTTCATGTTCTTATTAAGGTAAAAATTATTCTTTAATTAGCAACCAGTAATAAGATTTTATCTTGGGAAAAGTTTCTTAAAAGAGGATAGAAGGGACTCAGTAGGTGTTCTTTTTGTAAAGCCAAGTCTGAATTTCTTAACCAATTTCCCATTTCTTATGCTTGCATTGTTCAAGTGTCGGAAATTTTGAAAACAAAATTTGGAATTTCATTTTCATTATAAGGGCCTAGTCTAGAGAGGTGCTTTTTATTTTGGTTAAATGATTCCTCTCTACAATGTTATGGATATATTTCTCTTTTTTTATTCTACTTCATTTGGTGGGATAAGAATATGATGATAATCCAAGAAAAATTGGTCTCAAATGTTCAAGTGGTACATAAAATTGAGAAGTTAAATAAGGAATACAAATTGCACCCTAAACAGGCTAAACTCAGATGCCCTGTTATGTCTCATTTGGAATCTATCATTTTGTGGGGTTTCTTGATGGGGTTTGATGGGTGCCAAATTATCTTGGTTTTCATCTAAATCCAAGCAATGACCATTTTGAACATTAGATGTGGATCTTAAAGAAGTGTGTCATCTCAATTATGCAAGTGTGTTTTTTATTGCAAGTGTGGTTTAGTTTTCTTGGTGACTTACGAAATAACTTTAATATCTTTCTCAGTCACATTCGATTAAATTCTACAACCTCATCAACACTTAACAGTATTATACTATCATATATGGTGCATGCTATTTTTCAAGTTCATCCCTAGATTGAAAATTAAATAAGAAGTTCCTAAGTTATCTGATAAATAATTAAAAGGTAACTGAAGCATCCACCATTTTTGGTATCCTTTCCAAGTAATTGTCAGTAGTATAATTGTTGTGTTTCTATTGATAAATGGTGGTTTTTCCCATGGATTTGTAGATCTGGTAAAAGGAACTAATGTTATATTCTAATCCAAGGTTAATGGATTGGCTTTATGAATGCTTCAACATGTATATAATGTATTGTAAGATTGGAAGGAACATAATGAAAAATCAATCTGGTTTTCCTAGTTTTGGGTTCCAAGAGAAAAACCTATGTGTATATTTTTTATGATTGTCATTGTATCTTATTCCATTTTTAAGAATTTGTTTGCATGTATTATTTGTATAGGGTTAAAACCTAAAACAATTTGTTTTAGAAATAATTTCCTTTTAATTTTTTTCATGCACAACATTAGATATAAACATGGTAGATTCATTAGTTCCACCAAAACCCCCCTAAAACTAACAATGCAAGTCAATCTCAAGAAGAAAAGGGGCATATTCAGTCAAACTACTTGACTCCCACATTAAGTTCTCATGCTAAGAAGAAACATGAAACCTTCGTCTAAGAACCTAAAATTGTACAAGATTTATCCTTTGCATATATAGAAATTATGTTCCCTGAAGGTCTGGTAAGCGAGAAGTTCCACTCTGAAGAGATTATTTGTCCCAACTCTAATAAATCACGTTTGAAAGAGGAGAAAAAGTCTCAAACGAATATGGCCCATGAAGTTAAATAAGAGACATCCACCTTTGGATTTTGTATTCAAGAATTAGATAAGGAGACCAAAATGAAGAAAATTCCTCACTCATCCCTGCTAAACTTTCATGGCCTATCTAAGGACAACTCTGACACATTCCTCTTTAAAATTCATGTAATTTGTAGGATCTATGATTATGTGTTGGATGCTCATAAATTGAAACTTTTCCCTACTACACTCAAGAATGCTACACTACATTGATTCATGGGCTTTGGCAATGACAAAATCTGCACTTGGAATCTGATGAAGTAAAAATTATTAAAGAAATACCAAGATTGTTGTAAAGACAAATAAATAAGGGAGAAAGTATTTATAATAACACAAAATGACGATGAGAGTCTTGACTATTATGTTGAAATATTCAACTATAATTTGCATAGAGCAAGGAAAGAAAATTTGGTTCCTGAGACACTACATGTCTTGTTATTGGTGCGTTATTGAGAGGAATATGGGATGATTGTATTGGACTTCTCAACCTAATGGATGGAGCATACGTATCTCAACAGTCATATGATGTCATCACTAAGTTATGTTGAAAATATTCTATAGGTACTTCAAAAATTGACAGAACAACTTGAAATGTATTTTTAAAGATTTTGGAAGACTGTTGGAAATGGGGTTACAACAGAAGAAATTGTGAATATGATTGAATATTTTAATATTGATATAATCAGTTCATAATTGAGCTACCAATTAGGCACATTGCACATGAAGAAAAATAAAGGGGAAGTAGAATTAGCTTCGGAAATTTTCTATCAAAAGTGAAAAAGGAAGAACCTACTGAAGGAATGTACATTAGACCATATTGATATGATAAATATGCAGTGAATACCATGCTACAAACAATTATATCCCTACCATGATTGAACGTTTTCAACCAAGTGTTGGCCCTCATTTTTTTATCAAATTTTTCTTATTAAAATCCACCTACTTTCCATCATTTTCCACCATATACCATCCATATACACCTTATTTTTACCTTATTATGCATATTCAAGCAAATAAATTATGTTTTTCAATTTTTAGATATTTTTTCAAAAATTGGGTTTTAAGAGTATTTTTGGACAGAATTAGAAATTCTCGTAATGGCTATGTGGATGACATATTTGTAGGACACTTGGGGAACTAGGACTGAACTAATTCCTATTGGTTCGGTCAAAACAAGCTAAATCAGGCTCGGTCAAGGCTGGTCAAACATGACTAGTCATCCAGAAAATCCCTAGGAAATAGGGTAGTTTTATGATTTCATGGGATTTTCCATATTTTTAGTGATAGATTGGATGGATTCGACTTGGATAGGTGGATATGGATAGATATAGTTGTTAGAGAGACTTTAGACTAGTTTGTTTCATGATCTTCTATTTAAGCCAAGACTTTGAAGGCTTATGATATGTAATTTTTATATAACTTTATGTTGAGACATTTGAATATTGGAGATTAATTAGAAGAACTTGTTCTACTTGAATTTTGCTATTAATTAGTGTGGATGAGTGCATGAAGTTTCAGCATTTGATAGCAGCTTCAAGTGTGCAAGGCAAGGGTGGAGGCCCTGACTCCAAGCTAAGTACACTTCATTGTTAAACTAGCTTAATTATTCATGAACTAGTTGCTTTAGATTTGTTTACTTGTTTTGTTCAGATTTGCTTATTTGAATTAATGTGTGATGATTGTTGAATGGATATTGGTTTAATTCGAATCTACATATGAAGGGACACACAGGAATTTAAGTTAAATTCCCCTTCTATTTGATCTTGAACTAAAACTGAATTTCATTCTCCTTTTCTTATTTGAAGTTGTTTCTGCATTTCTGGGTTGAAGCAATGGTGATTATGATATAATAGAATTGTGAAGAAGGAAAATCAGGTCCTCCTTAGTTAGGAGCCTCTTCTTTTACATCTTCTGCATCATAGACCATTTTTAATTAGTGATTTGGATTTATCTTCATGAAAGTAGTATTGTAGGGAAGGGCAACCTGGTTCTCCCAAGTTAGGAGTCTCATCCCTCACATATTACATAAATGAATTAGAAATTGTTAAAATAGGTTTATATTTGTAATATGTACTTCCTTAACTCTTCAAATTTTATCTTCTAAACTTGGCTACGCCTGATATCCATACACTGTGGACTTGCCTCCAAGTTTTACAAACCCAGATTGATAATTAAATACTTGTGTTAATTTTTGTTAATAAGTTAGCCCAACACCAAGAACATAAGGAAACAAAGCAATTATGTTTCATATCTCATAAACAACCTTGGAAACCAAAACCTCAAGGTATGGTTCAAGATAAATCACAATATTTTAATTCATATTCGACTAATCCTTCAATGTAGTGTTCTTCTACCACATGGTGCTTTGCTACTCAATCATGGATGGCTCCTCCACCCGCAAGTTATCTTTGGAAATATGGGTGGATAAATCTCACTTTTGGAGGCCATCAACAGATCCTAATGCAACCACCCATGCAACTTCATCCCTTTCCACAGATGCAACCATCCACATTAGCCCCTCCTCAACCACAACTTCTTAACCCCAATAATGGTAAAATAGCTCATTCCCAACACATTGGTCGACCTTGGTGCTACCACCATCATGATTCATGAGACCATTTTTCGATCTTAAGTAAACCCCCACAGTGCTACTACTTGATGACAAATAAACTATCAAACTAGAGGAATCTTGGATGATGTTGTGATCCATATAGATTCATGGGAGTATCTTGTTGACTTCATGATCCTACAACCCAAATCTTCTCTAGGAGGATATCCTTTAATTTTGGGAATGGCATGGTTGGCCATTACAGACACTTATATTAGTTGCAAGTTTGATAACATGACCATCTCTCATGGAATCTCCATGAAGCAATTTACCCTATATTTGCCCACAAAGCTTGTTATAGACCTTGAAACATCCATTTGCGTTGATGGAGAAGAAAGTGACATGGAGGAAGTTTCACATCAAGTCCTCCTTGTAGACCAATATATAATCATTAGAGATAACACTAAGAATGAAGAAATTAGTCATTTTTGGCTTCCTCCTCTTCATGCAAATCAGATGTTCTAACCCACATCATGAACCCTGAAGTTATGCTTTTATTTTCATAAAAAATGAACCACCAATAGAACAAATATTTCTCCTCTAAAGATCCAAGACCAAATTTAGAAACTATAAAGATCAGCCTTAGAAAAACCTTGAAAATCAATCAAGGGATGACCAAACAACAAAAGGAATTGTTGGTCCAAGTCCTACAAAATCATAGTGATGTGTTTTCCTGGGACTACACTTACATGAATGGGATCCATCATAACCTATGTACTTACCATATTTATATCAAGGAAGGGTCTAGATCCATTTGTCAACCCCCATGATGAATGAATTAAATAGATCAACACGGTATTGAAATAAGTGAAGTAACAACATCACATATAGGAAAACAAAGAATTCTTTGAATTAATATAAATGGAAGGAGATTACAACCATAAGTAGCAGTTGATATTGTAGAAGAGCTCCTCCAATTTTTTGAATTGTCCTTTCCTTGTCACAATATGCCTCCAATCACCCTAAATGCATGAGATGATAACTACTCACTGAAGGAGCATAAGGGCAGAATCACTCTCCAAAATCCAACTCCCAACCACATAGAAGATTGGGAATATATAGAGAATGATGGTAAGTTGGGAGTTCTTATCCAATTACAAATCTAAGGTAAGAGATCCAACTTTTATGGGGGGATAGGATCAAAGGATAAGTGGTGAAAACTCCAAAGTAGGGAAGGATAGGATTTGATTGTTTTATCCAAAGTAAGTAGTTGAAACAACTTCTAGAAACTCCTAGAAGGGGAAGCTTCTGGAATCCCGATCATTATCTCGGATTTGTAGAACTAATGCAGGTGAAAATTGGAGCAACCTACTTGTGACCAACACAAGCCATTGTGGAGAAACCTGTTGGTGAACGCACCCCAGTAGGCCTACAAGGGGTGTTGGTCCTAAAATTGGCTCAGATGAAGAATGTTAGGGCTAAAACTCTTGGAAATGAAAGGTACATGCTTAGGGATTTGTGAAATATGGTGACAAGGGGGAATATGATGTTGATTGATCCCAATAGGAGGCTCACTGATTGGATATGACAAAATGGTCTATAACAGAATGCCCCATAAAGCGCGAAGTCAGAGATGATGACTGATGACTAAAGTGCTTTACCTTGTGACAAGTCAAGATCAAGGACAATCGGTGAGCTTCATATGTTACCATACATTTACAACATGATATATTTGTTTTTTGAGGGAGGCATACCCACACTCAGCTCATAAACTAAAATAACATGTATAATGATCAAAAGACATGTCCACAGATGCAACTAGTGGACCCGTTACTGGATGATTGTCTATATGATCACAGCCACCATACCTTGTGATCTTTGTATATCTCTTGAAATTGAAGCCTAGATGGATGAAACTAGATCTAGGGTCTTCTATCTTGTTCACGCAACTAAAAAATGTACGAGTCTAACCATGTGGATCAATGAGCTAGAGTTGAGCATGGTAGACACCATCTGATTACCGACCAATGATGTAAGTTTTTAATAGACATGAGAGAAGCAATCGATGATGTTAATCGCTCTCAAGATACTACAGTACAATCCATATGGTGTGAATGAATGAGTTGATGTCAAACACCACACATAATCTTTCAGTTGAAGGCCTTTGATGCAAACCTATTGCCAAGAGAGTAAACTTTCCATTCATGTATGCAAGCACCAAGGTACCAAGGGGTGTTTCTAAGTCAACTTCCTAGATGATGTGTTGATGTCGACAGGAAGCAACCTGTCGTAGGAGGGCCTTGATGTATCCCCCATCAACGATATGAAACGGGTATCGTGATTGAGACAGAATGATCACAGTGATGCTGAAATGGAACTGGATCAGGAAAGGAAAACATGAAATGAAGGCTTAAGGGTATTGTAGCATAGATCAAATGAATGATTTCTCTTAAACACATCGACGACACTAAATGGAGTTGGTAGCATTGACCCAAAACCGAAATGGAGGCTCTGAAAATGGTATGATAACCAAAATACAAGTAGATTACCCAACCCAACAACCATGGAGATGAAGTGGAAGAGTGTCGTGTTCAAGAGCGACTCGCTACCATTAGAAAAATGGAATCCCTTGTTTTCCCACTTCCCCAACCATATTGTTCAGTACCTCTTTATTTTTTAACAATCTTGAGGAGGATAAAATATGCTTAATATGTAAGTTCATCCTTCAGATGACTCCCTCCGAGTATATTTAATGAGCCCTAAGAAGGAGTGGTTCAGCCCCGTCATGATCGACGAGTCCAGCCTTGTTTGATTTTTTTACGAGTCCAGTGAAGGTAAAACTTGACATATTCTTCAAGTTTTGAGAGTTTGAAAAAGAGTCGAAAAAGAAAACTCCAAATGTCCCTTTTCATAGGTAGTCCCTTAGGTCCAAAAAGGTAGAAAACAATACTCAAGAGAAACTCTAAGTCATGTTCAAGTAATGTATTATTTTTTTGTAGCTAGCGTATCTCAGTCCAGAAAAGGGTTAAACTTATACTGAGTAGACATATTTTCATTTACTTTTATGAGTTTGAAAAGACAAGTGCACAACAATATTTTCATATTTTGGGAAACTAAAAAGAGTTGAAAGAGGACTCCTCTTGGAGGAATGAATGGGATAAAGGGTAGCAATTGGATCCGATCATGATGGAACTACTCAAAACACACAAAGGTCAAGAGGTTGGGTATAAGACCACTCATCACAATTGTTCCTCGGGAAAGGGTAAAACATAAGTGAAAGCATATGATCATCCAAGCAGATGGTGAAGATGGAATGAGAAAACCAAGGGTTCATCTGGAAGAAACAAGCTGATAAAAAATGGCAATCACGAGAGATAAAATGGGAATAGTTTCATTTTTACATAAGCTTGAAACATGGGAAACTATGCTTGAAATTGGTTTCATTTTTACACAAGAATGAAACAGAGGAAAAACTATGCTTGAAATAAGTTTGCATGCCCCCCCGCATAATGACTCAATTCGAGGTACATGCCCCCCAAACTTCATTTCATGCACCTAAGTAGACTACTGGGTAATAATAGGTGGATGGAAAGAAGGTTAATTTACAATATCAAGTGAAAGACTCGACTAGGAATTTATGAGATCTAATCAAAGAATCTAATTGAAAGGGGATTTATTTCATTTTTTTAACGAGCTTGACACGGGAAAGAACTATGCTCACAGGAACCTATTTTATATTTTAACGAGGTTGACATAGTAAAAGAACTATCCTTATAAGAGCTTGTTTCATTTTTTATCGAGCTTGACACAAGAAAAGGAACATTTCTCGTGACCTTGCTTCATTTTTAACAAGCTTTACACGGGAAAAATAACTCTGCTCGTGACCTTGTTTCATTTTTTAAGGAGCTTGACATAAGAAAAGGAACTCTGCTCTAGTACCTTGTTTCATTTTTGTAAGGAGCTTGACACAAGAAAAGGAACTATGTTCCAAAATTAGATCACGGCCTCCAAGAGACCATGGCTTCCAAGAAGTTCTCATAAAATGGGATAACAATACTCTGGAAGGGATCAAAGTATCCAATGAAAATATCAGACTCCATTGCCCCTAATAAATGATGCACTGCATCACCTACTAGATCATCAGTAGACGTGGGCATGGAACGGGTTGTCACATAATTAATCTGTGGTTGGGGAGATAATGCTTGCATATAAGTACCATTTAGGGATGTTGGTTGATTGGGAGTAAAATTAGGAGCAATGAATTAAAGTTGTTCAATGGTCACAATTATTCCTTCATGCAAGAAACACATCACATGAAAGAGTGAAGAGACAAGAGCTTCCATGACATGAACATAGTCACGCCCAAGGAGTAAATTGAAATCCAAATGGCCTTGGACTACCATCACATCAATATAGATAGTATTTCCTCCCAGCATAATAGGAAACTAAGGAAGGATCCCTAACGGTTGACTGGTTCCTCTGTTAAAAGCCAACAGATACTGGGTAAAAGGCATAACCTGCGAGCAACTAAATTCTTTCCAAGTAGTTGAGTACATAATAATAACATATGTGCCTTCACCTATAATTATGTTAGGTATAGACATATTATAGTCATGTACCATGATTTGGAAGGGCACATAAGGAGGAAGACGATATCATGTCAGTCGAATCTAATCAAAGGAAGTGACCATGCTACTTGGAGGGGGTGTCGAGGGAACGGGAGAACTACCCCCTTGTGTTGTGGGAATGAGAGGATTGTCCCATTGTACCATGGGAACGGGAGGATTTCCCTCGAGTTCACTGGAATCTGAAGAAACAAGAAGACCTTGAGTATTATGAAGTTCACTCTCTACGGTAAGAGTACGATGGACTGAAGGTGGAATCAGGTCAACCATTTTCTCAACCAATGGTTGGTTGGGAATAGACTCATGTGATTCATGTTCAGAGAGAGTGGGATTGATGGGATTCAAATTCTGATCAATCACTTCATCAACTAGTGGAGGATTGGGAGAAATATTTCGATAACTAGCCAAAAGACAAGGCTGAGAAGCGGTTAGGTTTTCCAACGCTTTTGAGGCTTCATTCATATAAGGAAAAAGGTGAATAGGATGATTCCCTTCTCATAACTTATAGGTAAATTTAACTTTACCCTTTTTCGCATGGACCTTATTATCACTAGTTGAGGGTTTATCACCAGCATGATCTCTAGAGGCTGATGACGAAGGTTGATGTGAGCTTGTGGACCACATTTCTAATACCTTGGGAATACCGGTAGAATCTCTAAGAAGGTGGTCACCCTTACATAACATGCAAGGGAATTTAACATTACAGGGTTGATTGGAATATTTTACCATGCTAGTTGTGTTCAGAGTAATGGTTTCTTGGTTTCCCCCTTGCTTATTTTTCCTCTTCTTCTTCGTCCTTTTCTTATTCTTCATACCTTCTTGGTTACTAGAATCAAGACTTTCACAAGGAAAAGAGGAAGAAATGGGTGAAGATACAATAGGTGAAGAAGGTAAAGGATCAACTTTAAGCTCAACATGAGGTTGATGTTGTTCAAGTGGAGGAAAACTCAGTTGAGAAGTAGTTTGGACATTCGGAACCATAGGGGTCGAAAATAACCAAACTAGAAAACCAATGGTAAATACAGGAAGGGACAACATTTCCATATAAGGAGAACAAATATTTCCAAAAGAAGGAAAAGGACCAGGATTCTGGATAGAGGGGTTTCCTTGATTGGTGGACTTGGGAACTATTTCCATTAGTCTCATCCTAAGATCTACTAATGAGTATTTCCAAAGGGAGGATGTTATTTCACGGTCAATTAATTGATTTTAGAAATTAAAGACATGAAATAAAACAAAGGGGTAAACTAGGAAAAAGGTTTACCTAGCAACCATGAACTGCAATATACACCTTGGAGAATTAAGAACTTAATGTACGTGTAGGAAATATCCCCCAATTTTGTGTTCGGTGTATCATGGTATACAAGATGATCGACTTGGTTACCCATGGTTGGATAGAAACCTATAGGGGACTCCCAAAATATACTCAACGATACGTGGGAGTGTAGTGTGTAGTAGTGTTGTCTAATGCATAACTGTTTGATGAGAGCATTCCCATATACTTTTCATGCGTGAAGTGTCTTCTGATCTACTTGAAGGTACGTGGAGAACAATCCTATATGCATACGTACTTGGAACGAGATTTCACCCACAGGATACAACGTTGTCAAACAACAACAACTCTTATGTTTAACGATGTCAGAACATGTCTCTAGCCTAGACCTCTATGTGTATCATTAAGTTTCAAATGCTCCTTAAGTTAATTGAGATGAATTTTAAGGTTGAACTTGAATTAGATTTTGGTTTCAAGGCTCAAAACTCGATGTCACATGAACACGCCTATGATACAACTAATATGACAAAAATAACTCTTTTCAATTTCAATGAAAGTTATCTAAAGTAGGGAAGAGGTGAAAAAAATGTTGCAACAATCAAATATGCAGCCAACAAGAGATTCCTAACTAGATCTTTCAATTTCATTATTCCAATTCAATTCAAAGGATTCAAATATGTCAAACCATGCAATGTAGTGTATGCACGATTCCCCTAAAAACTATGCAAATGTAATCTATGCACAATTTCCTTTCCTACTGTGAAAATGAGAATTCTAGCTATGTAATTGTCATCTATGCAAGAGAATTTTTCAAAACAAACACAAGGGGATTCCAATGAAATCAAGCGTAACCGTAGATTTCATGAATAGAGGACTCACACTGAAATTGGGTGAAAATTCCAAAAATCAAAAGAGATGTCACTCAAAGGTGATTAACACTCATACACAATTCACTAGGGAATTCTAATTTAACACACAAAACCCTAGATGCAAATGCAAGATTTTTCTTTTCACCACATTTAATTTGTGAAATGAAGAAAAATAAGATGCAAAGTTTAATCATTGACTCAATTACACTCTTTAGAATGAGGACTAGAACAACAATTCATCTAAGAAATTAACAATCAAACGAAATCAGTTTGCAAGCGACCAAATAATAAGAATAAAGAGAAATCAAAACCAATTCTTACCAAAGGGAAACAACACATATGAAAACCAAACAAAGGCTTTAGAGAGGCCATGAGACACTAAAGACTCAGGGAGGTTCAGCTCAAAATAAGCTAACCAAAGATAGTCTCAAGCACCAAGGAAAAAATCATGCAAAAACAGGGGCCTATGTTGGTGAAGAGGAGGCACCAGTGCGTTGCAACACTGGTGTAGAGTGGGCCAGGGTGAGGTCCAGCACTCTGTCAAAGTAAGAGGGGTGTGTCGGGCCTGGGAAAGAGGCTTCTGGCACAAAAAGTGCAAGAAAGGCTCAATGAAATCACTTCCTAGGTCGGTTCTTGATTGGATGATACAACAAATGTATGTCAAGAATTTAATAGAACGCAATGGACAAGGAAACCACCAAGGGAATACTCCATTCCCTAGTGGAGTCATGAATTTTTTATATGGGATTTACAATTGTGGACAAAAGTATCTCCCCTACATCGGTGGCTAACCTGGAACAACAGAGAGGCAATGAACACAATGCTTTTCCTTAAAGTAAATAGATGACGAATTGAGGCCTACCTAGAATCATTTGCACACTTCGCTCCTTCTTTAGCTTGGAATTTCTAATTCGAGCTCCGAATGCCAAAATTAGGACCTGCACAGTGAGATAACACAAGCCTAGAAACTACGATATCTATGCAATATCATCTAAGTAATTCATTCAATAGATCAACACGGTATTGAAATAAGTGAAATAGCAACATCACAAATAGGAAAACAATAAATTCTTTGGATTAAAATAAATGGAAGGAGATTACAACCATAAGTAGTAGTTGATATTGTAGACAAGCTCCTCCAAGTTGTTGACTTGTCCTTTCCTTGTCACAAAATTCACCTCCAATCATCCTAAGTGCATGAGATGATAACCACTCACTCCAGTCCAAAAGCCAACCCCCAACCACATAGAAGGTTGGGAATATATAAAGAAGGAAGAAAAGTTGGGAGTTATTATCCAATTACCAATCTAAGGTAAGAGAACCACCTTTTATGGATGGATAGGATCAAATGATAAGTGGTGAAAACTCCAAAGTAGGGAAGGATAGGATCTGAATGTTTTATCCAAGGTAAGTAGTTGAAACAACTCCTGGAAACTCCTATAAGGAGAAGCTTTTGTAATCCTGATCATTCTCTTGGATTTCTAAAACCAACACAAGTGCAAAGGGGAGAAACTGTTGGTCACCAACACATGCCATAATGGAGCAACATGTTGGTGAATGAACCCCAATTGGCCTACAAGGAGCGTTGGTCCTCAAACTCTCTCAGATGAAGCAGTTTAGGGCTGAAACTTTGGGAAATGAAAGGTACATTCTTAAGGATTTGTGCAATATGGTGACAAGGGGGAATAGTATGTTGATTGATCCCATTAGGAGGCTCCCTAATCGAATGTGAAAAAATGGCCTATAACACCAACATTAAGGGATGTAGTTAAAGAAGAGTTATAGAAATTTATTTGGATGTAGTTAAAGAAGAGTTATAGAAATTTATTTGATCCAACTTCATCTATCTCATTTATGGGAGCCAATGGATCTCCCCTCTTGTCATTGTACCTAAAAATAATGGGAAATGGAGAATTTATGTCAATTATAAGGAAATTAAATGACCACTTCTCATTGTCATTTATTGATTGGGTCCTAGATGATTTGGTAGGAAAGAAGTATTTTTCATTCCTCGAAGGATTCAATGGATACGACCAAATCCAAATCACTCTAGAAGGTCAGGACAAAACCACATTCACTTATCCTTGGGCAACATTTTCCTACCACATTTAATATTTGGACTTTGTAATTCTCTAGCAGCGTTCCAGCAAGTTGTGATTGGAGTCTTCTCTGATCTAATTTATGAATGTGTGGAAATTTACATCGATGATTTCATGACATACGATAATGTATTTGAATTTTCCCTAGCCAAACTAGAAAGTGTTCTTAAAATATGTAAGGAGGAGCCATCTAGCCCTCATTAATGAGTAATGTATCATAATTTTAATTGAATCTATAGTATTAGGGCGCCATATCTACTCAAAAGGAATTAAAATGGACCCAATGAAAATAAAGGTAATATTAAACTTTCCTATTCCATGAACACAAAAAGAGGAATAAGGCTTTATGGGACATGATGGTTATTATCATCATTTTATTGAATAATTTTCACAAATAGCTCATCCTTTGTTTTTTCTAGTTAATAAAAATGTCGAAGTGGTGTGGATAAAGAGTTGCCATAGTGCCTTTGAAGAACTGAAATTTAGAGTTTCCAAGGCTCCTATTCTGAGACAACCCTATTGGTCCCTCCCATTTCACATATCTACAGATGCATTAGATAGTGCCATTGGATATTTCTTCGGGAAACAACATGGAAACAAATAAAGAGTTATACTTTATCATTAAAAATCTCTCTCTTGTAGAACTTAACTATACATTAAAAAATAAGGAGTTTCTTGTAGTTATACATGCTATTATTAAATTTTAGCAACACATAATAGGTTGTCCCATGATTTTACACATTTACCATGCTATCATTAAATATTTGATGAATAAATCAATCACTAATTAGTAGGGTAACTAGATGGTTGTTATTATTGTAGGAATTTGACATAACCATCTTAAACAAACTAGGGAGAGATAATGTAGTGGAAGAATTATTTTTAGACTTACAAGAATTAAGAATGAGCCACCTATATAAGATCCTTTTCCTTATGAGTGTCATTTGTAGTATCTATTAATTCACTTTGGTTTGTAAATATTGATAACTAACTGATTGCGGGTAAGCTTCTACATTAGCTATCTCCAAAACTCTGAGAAAATATCATTAGGAAAAGCCAGAGATTCTCGTGGATCAATGGATGCCTCTTCTACATAGCGATAGATATTATCATCTATAAATCTATATGAGAGGATGAGATCTATGACATATTGAAAGATTGCCATGATGGCCCTTACATGGGCCACTTTGTAGATATGAGGAATATATATAGAGTACTCCAATAAGGGTGCCACTGGCCCATTTTCTTTCATGATGCCAAGAAATGTGTAAAGAGATGCAATAGTTGTTGGCACACGGGAAGACGAGTGCAATTAGATGAAATGTAGTTGCAAGCACAACAAGTACTAGAAATCTTTGATAAATGGGCCCTTGATTTTCTTGGACCAACCAATCCTCCTTCTCATAGTAACTCTTACATCCTAGTATGTATAGAATATTTCTCAAAATTGATGGAATCCAATGCAATCCCATATGTAACTGAGCAAGTAATAACATATTTTCATCATGAAGAGATCTTCGTCGGGTTTGGGATACCATGGGAGATCATCATATGGAGGAACACAATTTACTTCAAGGTTCATCACAAACCTAATGGACACATATAAGATCAAGCACATGGATACAATATCTTATCATTTGCAGGCTAATGGATATTTTTTTTCAAATTCTTTTGACGGGGAACTAGAAACCTCCCAAGATATATGCAACAGCCCACAAGCCACATATATCAGAAATTCATATTTCATCCTAGGAATAAGACATCTAGAGACCACCAAAAATTGGAGACGAGATCCCAAACTCCAAAGAGATTTATATCCTTCCAAACTTAGTATGACAGGTCACGGTGTCCTCTCGTGTGATTTGAAACTGGGTGGAGGGGATAACATCCCAGTGAGACAACCACCACATCATCTAATAGGAGATGCATGCCAATGGATAGTTAGAAAGGGAAAAATAAGATCCTTGAGGCCATTATAACAAAGACTATTAGATTGCACCTTAAGGACTAGGCAGGCCAACTTTTTGAAGCCTTTTGGGCCTACTAGATAACATGGAGAACAATTATTGGTTGTACTCTGTATGAAGTGGTATGTTGAAAGAGAGTTATTTTTCTGATAGAGATGAAGATATAAACCCTAATAACAATAGTACAACTTGCATTGACTTGTGTGAGGCACAAAAAGAGAGACTCCTTTAAATTAATGAATTGTATGAAATTCAACTAGACACCCTACACAATACAACAATGATGCAACATCAGGGAACTTAGTGGCATGGAAAGTTCATAAAAGAGAAGAAAAGAAAATATAGAGATTGGGTGTTGTTGTTTTATTCAAAGTTTAAATATTTTAGAGGAATGTTTCACCCGCAATGGCCTGGACCTTATGAGATTGATACTACGTATGACAATGGGGTCGTTAAGCTTCACACTATCGATGAAGAAAGAACCCCACTAATGGAAAATGGACACAGGGCTTATCTCTACCTTAGACTATTATCAAAGGAAGCCTTCTTGAAGAAGTTCATTTATGGATGGCCCAATAGCGACATGGATAAAAAACTAGGAGAAATCCATGTTGGATGAATAATACTTACATTCCATTTCCATTCCCAAAAAAAGAGGATAAAAAGTTCAACTTGTGAAAACCCCTAAAAGGGATCTCTTGGGCACATGTCATGTGAAATCCAAATCATTTGGCGCATGACATGTTAAAAAATAAAAAATAAAAAAAAATAAAAAAATTCAATAATATAAATAAATAAAGAGTAGAAGGGAACTTCATGGTTTCGTGATGGTTATGTTAGGACCCTCCTACTCATGAAACTTATATATTATTTATATTTATTAAGTTGCTAATAAAGCACTATGCAAGATTATTTTGGGAGGAATAGTATATCAACATTGTTGCAACATTATTATTGCAACACCAATAAGTTATGGATGCAAAATCGGTTACTACAACTCCAACTATTGGTGGTTGTAACTAAAATTCTACAACACCCATGCAATGAGATGCTACAACACCTTCCACTAGGTAGAACCAATAGGATTGTTACAACATGGTTGTTGCAAGATGATTGTTGCAACACCCTTTCAATGAGTATTTCACAATAAATTGAAAACCCTTCTAACCAGGAAAATGTAATGATAATGGTTACAACACAATCCTGAAATGGGTGTTGCAACTCTAGGTTTAACGAGTGTTGCAGCACACTATGGTACAACACCCAATGCTACAACCTGACTATTGCAACATACCCACTAGCAAGGACCACAATTTTTACCATGTACGAGTGTTTTGGGCAAACTTAGTGTTTCTACAAACGCCTAACCCTCTAGACCTAGTAGCTAGTCTAGAAACAACAGACAAAGTAATTCACTGCTTTTCCGATAATCAACAGATAATAGGAGGAAAAGAAACCAACCTGTAACTTTCACTTGCTCCCTCTCTCATTTGACTGATTTTCCTGCTCCTTTCTATACTTAACTCACTTGGAAAGTACCTGCACACAAGCCGAGACAGAAACCCATCAAAGCATACAATAAAGATCTGTTAATTAAACATATCATAGAATCCAGAATACGATATACGTCATATAAGAACATGAATGGAAAAATATTTGAATTCTTTATTGATAAAAGGAAATATTACAACCCATGAATATTCATGCTTGATTCAGTGTCTTCCTTCCAGTTTCGATCCCTTCACTCCTCATGAAGCAACAATTCGACATCATTACAATAATCTTACTAATCTCATTCAAACAACATTTCCTTAGCTCAAGAAATTCCAACCTAGACCAGCCTTTGAATACTTGGTCAATTTATAGTTGAATGGAGGAAGTTAAGCCATTAATAGCCTTCATGAATTCTCTGCCAGATTGGGAAGTGGTTCCATGGAGGAAGGGATAATGGATTGAGGTTCATCCATTCTCTTCCTCATCCAAATGCGAGCTCAATCAACCTGGAAACTTCCAGAAGTATCCATTGGATGAGGAATCCAATGGATTTGATGAATCTCACTCAACGCAGGTGAAACAAAGGCTAATTGCACTACAGCGCACCCAGTGAGTGCAGTTTTTGCATTGCAATGCAGCCTGATAAAAGGCTACCTGCGTTGATCTCCTTAGGGGCATTGTTTGGATGAATGGTGTCATGGAAACTATTGAGAGGCAAGCATGATGTAGGCTAAATTCATTAGGGAATGAAAATAACTAAATTAGGGTTTGATGGACCCTAATAATACGGATCTGGAAGTCGGGATTGATGTGCCCAAATTGACATGTAACAACAAGGTGACATATTAGGGAACGTGGGATGTGATAGCCTACCGCCAATTTGAAGGACAAATTATGATATGAATAGAGGCATATATTTCCTTTTATTCAATGAATAACATTGATTAGACTCGTCAAATGTACCCTGAAAAAGGTTGCATTCATTACATTCCAATGTCGCCATAATTAATGAAATGACCTATGCCATTACCCCATAATTACCTTTCCATTATTAGAAGTTGACACCCAACAAACTATTCATTTGAACTGTGAAACTGATAGTCTATCTAAGCACTCAACAAAGAAAAAAATAGGTGATTCACTAAACTATAAAGAGCCCATAGATACCTTTAGGTTACATACTTATGTGATCATTGTAGGAATTTACAGGGTAAGTTCCTCAGACAGAACACCAAAGGACACCGCCCACAACCAGATCGCAGATCAATACACCAGTATTTTTGATGTGGTTAAAACCCTCAAAGAGGGAAACAGTCCATGGCCTGAGCCAACGCGGCCACTTCAGGCAATTTATTAATAAAAGAATGAAAATTTACATAAGCTTCTCTCATAGACAGATTACCCTACAAATGACCCTCCATGCGCTTTAAGTAGAAATCATGGACCAATCGGGTGTCAAGCCATGGATCAAGTGTCCGTAATACCAAGGAGAGAATGAACCGTCGGATCACTACATATCGTGACCGTCGGATTGTAAGTTACAAAAATGTACAAGGTAAAGAAACACACTTTACCTATCTCTATACTAGACCAAGTTGTACTTAACTATTTCCTATGTGTCGGAATATCCTAACATCCCCCCTTAAGAACAACTTGGGATAGGATTGAAGGATTTACAAATATGACACAATAGGAGAAGGAAGGAGGCACTAGAGCCTATCCCCCCTTAGTGACAACTTCCTGAACTCCAACCATAAATCGAAGTTTAGTGAACTTCGCCTCTGTGAGAGCCTTTGTAAAGATGTCTGCAACTTGATCATCTGTTGAAAAATATTGCACTTCAAGAACATGGTCATGAATGAGCTTTCTGATGAAGTGCATGTGCAGTTCAATGTGTTTGTTGCACTGATGTTGGACTGGATCTTTGCATAGCTGAATGGCACTTTGATTGTCACACCAAAGTGTAGTCGGATGCTGCTGCAGAAAGCCAAACTCTGACAGGATCTGACGAAGCCACAAGGCTTCCTTACTAGCTTCTACGACACCACGATATTCTTCTTCTGCTGAAGAAAGAGAAATGGCACCTTGTTTCTTGCAAGCCCATGTAATAGGTCCTGAACCAAGAGTGAACACATAACCGGTAGTAGACTTCCAATCATCAGGGTCACCAGCCTAATCAGAATCAGTGAAACCAACCAATAGAGGAGCTGCTTCGGCACTGTAATGAATCCCAAACTGAACTATACCTCGAACATAACAAAGTATTCTTTTAGCTGCTTTCCAATGACTTTCACGTGGGTTTTTCATAAACCGAGCAACAAGGCCAACGGCAAAGGAAAGGTCAAGTCGAGTATGGGTTAGATACAGATGTTTTCCTACAAGTTGATGGCATAAGGTAACATCAACTTCAAGAGAAGTACAAGTGACTGAAATTTTGACTCCAGACTGAAAGGGAGAAGGGGTTGGCTTACTGTTTTCCATGTGAAAGTGGTGTAGAATATCACAGGCATACTTCGACTGAGAGAGGGAAATACCTTCCTTGGAATGCAAGACTTGAAGACCGAGAAAATAATGTAAGTGTCCTAAGTCTGTCATTTCAAACTTCCTTTTAAGGCTAGACTTCACATGGTTTATAAGGTTGGGATCACTACCAGTCAGGATAAGATCATCAACATAAAGAACAAGAATGATAAGAGACTTGCCCACTTTCTTGGTGTAGACAGTATTGTCAGAATGACACCTAGAAAAGCCAGATTCTAAAAGAAAGTTATCCATTTTGGCATACCAAGCTTGAGGAGCTTGCTTGAGACCATAAAGGGATTTCTTAATCCGAAATACAAGGATGGAGTCTGTTTGTATAAAGCCAATAGGTTGTTCCATATAGATTTCTTCATGCAAGTCCCCATGCAAGAAGGCGAATTTAACATCCATCTGATGGACTTCCCATTTGAACGAGGCAGCAAGGGAAAGAACAAGGCGGATAGAGTTCATTTTGGCAATAGGGGAGAAGGTTTCATTGTAGTCAATGCCTTCAACCTGTGAAAAACCTTTAGCAACAACACGAGCTTTATGTTTATCAACTTTCCCATCTGGTCCATACTTGGTTCTGTAAACCCATTTGCATCTAACGAGTTTTCGTCCCTTTGGTAGAGGAACAAGATCCCATGTATCATTTGCCAATAATGAATGATATTCTTCATTCATAGCTGCTTCCCAATCTGGATGGCT
This sequence comes from Pinus tabuliformis, assembly GCA_031772625.1. NCBI lineage: Eukaryota > Viridiplantae > Streptophyta > Pinopsida > Pinales > Pinaceae > Pinus > Pinus tabuliformis. Next base: position 970,344,464 of record CM062813.1, on the reverse strand, counting down.
TGAAGCTTCTGCAAAGGTGTCAGGATCATAATTTACTGGAGCTTGAGCCAGTAAAGAAGAGGCTCTGTCAAACTGAGAACGTGTGCGTCGCTGATATGTAGGATCACCGGCAAGAGCACCTGCTGCATCTCGAGTAGCACGAACCCATTTTGGAAGCTGAGGAGCTGAAGGAGGATCTTGAGATGGTGGGGGAGGATTGTCATCCTCACTTTCATCATCTGAAGAAGAAATGTTTTCAAAAGTAGAAGAGATAGGGAGAGGTGGCACATCCGCCAGACTAGGCTCGGAGGCCGATATATTTTCATCAAATTTTACATCTCTTCTAATGATAACATTTTTGGACTTAAATGGAATAAGTCTATAGCCTTTGACATCTTCAGAATATCCAACAAAAGTACATTTTTCACTCTTAGGTTCTAAAGCTTTATGCTTTTCATCTGGAATATGGGCCCATGCTTCACTTCCAAAAACACGAAAGTGACTTACGTCTGGTTTGATTGAGCTCCATGCTTCTTCTGGAGTGATATTCTTTAAAGCCTTAGTAGGAGTGCGATTTATTATGTAATTTGCACAGTTAATTGCTTCTGCCCAAAAACTAAGATCAAGTCCTTTAGATTGTAGCATACAATTAGCCATTTCCTTTAAGGTGTGATTCTTCCTTTCAGCTACACCATTCTGTTGTGGAGTATATGGAACAGTATGTTGCATTTGAATTCCATTCTCAGTGCAAAAGTTGATGAATGTGTTTTTAACATATTCTCCGCCATTATCAGATCTTAGCTTAAGAATTTGATGTCCACATTGTTTTTCAACAAAGGCCTTGAAGGCCAAAAATGTGTTAAATACTTCACTCTTGAGTTTTAAGAAGTATACCCAAGTGCGTCTAGAGAAATCATCAATGAAAGTTAAGAAATACTTGCAGCCAGAGAATGAAACAACTGGAAGTGGACCACATAAATCACTATGCACAAGCTGTAAAGGGGCTGAGGCGTGCCAAGAGGCACGTTTTTCAAAATTGTCCCGATGATGTTTTCCGAGTACACATCCGGAACAAACACCATCTCTGCAAGATACCATAGGAAGAACTGTCACCATATTTTCTTTACATAGATGCTGAAGGGAGCGATAGTTTAAGTGACCAAATCGCTCATGCCAAAGTTTGCTCACTTCATCGTTATGAGCAACAAATACTGAGGGAAGATTTGATGACCCAAAGTTGTGAAACTTATACAACCTTGTAGAATCATCAGCAATGCCAGTAGCTAAAATCTGTTTAGGGTCTCTTAGGTCCTTCTTTACAACATCATGAGGTGAAAATTCAACGATTTTACCTTCACCTGAATGAGTTATCTGATATACAGATAGAAGGTTGCAGGATAAGGTTGGAACACATAATACATCATTAAATTGACCATTGTCTAGATGAACAGTTCCAGTCCCTACAACACTAAGAGATCTATCATCACCAACATATATATTTTTGGTGTTACAATCATTTAAAGAAGAAAACATGGCTTTGTTTTTGGCCATGTGATAAGAAGCTCCAGAATCAATGAGCCACTCATAAGAATGAGAAGAAGAAGATACATTTAGTGCGTAGCCAGACCGAGATGCTTGACAACCACATGCAGAAAGTGTCATTCCTGAAGATGAAGTTGAATTTGAAGATTGCTCCAAATGGATGTTATGTTTCTTCGTCGCTTCTTCCAAGGCTTCCATCTTCTTAAATCATTTGGATTCTAAGTGGCCATCTCGATTACAAAAGTTGAAATGTCTATCAGTCTTCTTCCATTTGTTTTTATTTGTCTTATCATTTTGTTGAAATGATTTTTCATTTTGAGGCTGAGATTGCTTAGGACCCTTGTTTGGTTTAGGACCATTATTTTTAGGATATGACTTCTTAGGATTCTTTGAATTTGGTTGCTGCTGGGCGGCTAACGCTTTCTTGGAAGAGTTTCCAAGATTAAGAAGACCAAGGTGTAAGAGTTTTTCTTGTTCTCTTATTAAAGAATCACAAAAAGAGTCAAAGGAAGGGGACTTGTAGTCTGTTCCTTGAGAAATGAAGGATTCTCTTGTAGAATGGAAGGTGGAAACAAACACAGAGTAGGCTGGTCCCAACTTAGTAAGAATGGAATAGATAAGGTTACTATCTTCTTTCTTAACCTTAACACCTTCCAAGAGATATCTAAGGGTCTTGAACTTGGACAAGAAATCTTCAATGCAAGAAAAATTATTAGGGTCCAATGTAAGCAACTCATTTTCAAGTTGATGGGCTCTAAGTTCATTTTTAATCCCAAAAACTTTATTGATTTGTTTCATTGCTTCATCAGGAGTATCAAGTTCTGCAATATGGAATCTAAGATCTGGAGAAATAGACATCCCTATCAATCCACGTGCTTGATCTTGCCTATTTTCCCGTTTAGCAGCCTTATCTTCATCCTTCGGTTTCTTTTCTTGGCCTGAGGCTATTCTGTAGAGACCTTTACTTCTAAGTAAATCCTCAATATAGGACAACCATTGGAAGTAGTTGGTGCTGTCAAGGGTAACTTGGTATTGACTTTCCATTTCAATGGAAACTGAAGCTAAAGATGCTGAAACTAAGTGTTCCAATGGATAGATCTCGAAAAATTAGGCTAGTTTAAAAAAAACGGCTCTGAAAACGGCTTCCGGATGAAGAAGTTATGGCTTTTTGAAAAAAAGTTGATGAAGTCGCCGACGAAGTGCGGGAATGTGCGGAAATGAAAAAAATCCGCCCCCAAAAAATGGAGACTTGAACCCAAGACCTCTACTCTCTTAAAATAGCTTTGAACCAATTGAGCTATACAAAAAATTTGAGAGAGAGGGGGGGGGTGCAGTTGATGCTTTGGGTTGCATGCTTGCTTTGAGAAGGCTCTTTTTCCCTACAAAACAAAAAACACAAAACCCAAACACGGACATACAAAAAAAAAAAACGAACCTTGCGGCTTGAAGTTATCTTTAGCCGAAAAACTAAATATTTTCAAAAATGAACCTTGCGGCTCAAAGTTAGCTTTAGCCGGAAACTAAATATTTTCCTCAATGTTTCTGATTTTCCGAGATCACTCTAAGGCGCAGGGAAAAGAGCATATGCATGAGAAAAATCCTTCCTTTCTGTTTCTGATTTGCCCAGATCGCACAGAGTCGCAGGGCAAAGAGCATACGCAGAAATGAAAGGTATAGATCCGGTAATAAAAAAAGCTAAATAAACCGAAACCGAAATAAACAGAGAGAAAATAACTGTAAACTGCAAATAAACATTGTATACCTCCATATATTAAAAATGACGCAGCTAGGGCTACCGGAAACCTTTTCGCATGAAACGAAAGGGGTTCCTCACTGGAACAGATGCTCCCAACACAACAGAGCAGTCCTCTCGGCCCGAAAGTAGTCAGAAACAGTAGATCTAGGAAACGGCAGTCGGATGCAGTTCTACCGGCTTCAGATTTGGATCACCAACGGACGCGGCCCTCAAATAGCTCTGATACCATGTAGGAATTTACAAGGTAAGTTCCTCAGACAGAACACCAAAGGACACCACTCACAACCAGATCGCAGATCAATACACCAGTATTTTTGACGTGGTTAAAACCCTCAAAGAGGGAAACAGTCCACGGCCTGAGCCAACGCGGCCACTTCAGGCAATTTATTAATAAAAGAATGAAAATTTACATAAGCTTCTCTCATAGACGGATTACCCTACAAATGACCCTCCATGCGCTTTAAATAGAAATCATGGACCAATCAGGTGTCAAGCCATGGATCAAGTGTCGGTAATACCGAGGAGAGAATGAACCGTCGGATCACTACATATTGTGACCGTCAGATTGTAAGTTACAAAAATGTACAAGGTAAAGAAACACAGTTTACCTAACTCTATACTAGACCAAGTTGTACTTAACTATTTCCTATGTGTCGGAATATCCTAACAATCATATGGGAAAAATTTTAATTTGAAGGTTGGATTTTGTATGCCAAGTGACTACAAGGCTATGATGATGTGGCACTAGAATTTTCTCTCAACCTTCAAAATTATCTAACTATGGTAAGAGGGACAATGGTCCAAGTAAATGGAGACATAGTTTTTGTTGAGTGTGATTTTGATAGAAAATATGTGCCAATGTTGTGCATAAATGTAATTATTCTTTTCTAGAGGTAATTCACCTATGAGGGGGCACTCTGGAGTAGTGTATTGGAATCATATAAGGTTGCTAGATCACCTAAGGAATCAAAGGTTATTCAATATCCCATACTTTCAATGAGGGATACTTTAACAGATGAAAGTCAATGTGTAAGAGTCTAGAAAGCCCATGAATTTTCTAGCACACCTTGAATTCATCAAAATGTTAGTGGAACATTCCCTCTTATAAGAGTGTTGCACCTAAGATGAAGTAGTGATAAAACCAAGGGTTGAAGCAGAGGTGTCAATTACACTACTAGTTGAATAACAAGCTATTGTAACTCCACCAACAAAAAAAATTGTTGCAACGTTAGGAGAACCCTCTATTCCAACTCCACTTGTTGTCGTTACTACTACAATGATTAGGGGAATCATCTTATGCAACTCCCAAAAGGCTTAAAGAAGGGGCAGAGGTTGGCATACGTCCACAGGAGATAAAGAAAGCATAAATCCATGATATAGGCCTACAAATTATAGGTAGTACGCCTCCAATGAAGTGGTTATGGACAAAGACTAAGAGGCATGTATATGTGTTCATATAAAAAAGAAGAGGACCAGGTATAGGACCTGAGAAAGGAAAATTCCTCATTTTGCAACACAAATTTCATAGGGAATTACAACCCTTTTAGCAACACAAGGACCAACAGGGATGGATATTGAAGAGGAAACAACTACCATAACTCTAATTGTAGAGGAGGTGTTTATTTCATAACATATTGAATAGAAGGTGAGATCCCTTGCTTCCACACAAGAACTAATAGGGTTAACTGAGAAAGAACAAGAACCTACTAAACTACAAGAACCAACAAGGGAAAACCTAGGAAATGACTTTGTTACAACTCAAGATGAACAAGCAGATGAAGAACAAGAAAAAACTACAACTTAGTAGATTAAGGTTGCCACTCAGAACCTGAAGAAAAATTACAAGCCCATAAAGGGAAAATTGGTAGGTGCGCTTTATCTCACACCCTTTTATTCATCTATTACCAAGAAAATAGGATTTTGGAGAGAAAGAACAAATAATTTCCAAATAGAATCAAAAGTTTAGAAGATAAACTAAGAGAAAACTAATTCTATGAGGGATTGGATTGCCTTTATTATGAAGCAATCTTCCTTTACACACTAGATAAGAAGGAATCTCTTCTTGAGACATGGAATATAGCCTAAACATAAATACATAGAAGATAAATCCAAGAGAGGATTTTTCAAATACATAGATGAACAACTTGATGAAGGATCAAGTTGTTCATGTAAACCTTGACATCAGTGGGAGAAGGCTAAGGAAGATAGGCAGAAAGGAGTGATGGCTACCTATAACAAGGGGATAACGCCTATCAAGGAGAATCAAATTATTGTTGGAAACCTGAAGGAGAGATGGGGAGAATAATTAGAAGCACACAAACATAAGTGGGATGGATTGATGAAGGAAATTAATGAGGAGGTTGAGAAAACTATCAAACTCAAAAGGTAGATGGACAAGCTAGAAATTAAAAACATTCAGCCTTGATTATTATTATAATTTTCACTTAGTTGCATGGCTCCTTCCCTTGTGTACAACATGTACTTGCATGAGAAATACCTCATGTTTCAAAGGGAACCCATCATGACCTGCAAACCATATGATATAACCTCCCCAAGCACATTCTCAAAATCCTACCATGAAAGCACTAATGAAGAAAATAACTTGTGTGAGCTATACCAACACAAAAATTTGTTGCACCATGACCCAATTTGGTACCCCAACCATTTTGTGGGAGATATTCAAATAAGAGCTTTTGTGTCTTACCTAAACAACCACACTAACTCGCCAACCTCCCACTAGGTGGTAGAGAATAAATTCAAATACAATCCATGGATCATAGGGAGTATTATAGACCTAAGGATGTCCTCCTTACATATTACAGCCAGGTGAACTCCCTACAACATGAAAATTTTATAGCCCAAAACAGACAAGAGGCCATTAATTATTGCAGAGTGCTTATTGAGATATTATCAAGAATAGTTATAGATGGGTGTACTTGATATTGGAGGCAAGCCATATAGGACATATGTATAAATGATCCATCCAAGGCCAGTAACCTTGTTGTGGCTTTGAAGAGAGTGCACCGATATATTAAATGAATGGAGAGTTTTGAAAACCATTGGGTAAGATTCAACTACCAATATCTTATGATATGGTTACCTTCCATAAGTTATCAGATAGATTGCAACATGTCTAGAAATGAAGATCTTACCTATTGGAGGTTGAAGAAATAAAAGGGTACGATAATGACCATGACGTAGACAAGGTTGACTACTGTGTCAACAACCTCCATGGGAGTAATACCCTCTCAGACTCAGACCGGTTTCTTGGTTGTATAAGGACATGCAATAGTTTTGGTCAGGGGGAGATAACAGGTGCCCAAATTTACATCTTTTTAACAGCCATCCAATACCATTTTGCTCACCTTTTTACATTTCCATGCCACTTCATCAACCATTTTTCCCACAGTAGTGCACTTTTAAGAAAGGTATAGTTTTCTTTTGATTATGTCATTTTAATGTTTATTCTTGTGTATTTTAGGAATAACTTTACTCTGTGTGCTAACTTGTGGAAAATCATGGGAAAATACTTTAGGTAGGTTGTGCAGGTACAGTTGTTGTAATACTCCTAGTGTTACTACAACACTTTAGTGTTGCAGCAACACCCTCATATCACTACAACAAAAGTGACACAACACCCTTGTGATATTTCAACTCCCATAAGTTGTTACAACATCACCAAGACCCATTGCTGCAACACCCTTGTACTATTGCAAATCCATTGAGTACATTGTTGCAACACAATGGAATCTAGAAGTCTTGCTGCAACATGTGCACTTTTGTAACACCAATTATGCAACACACTTTGCTTAGTTCTACAACATGCTTGTCTTATGTTGCAACCCGCATGAGGTTTGATGTTGAAACTAACCTGGAAATTGTTGCTACAACATGCTAATAGTTAGATGTTGCACATAATTGGTGCAACACCTGAGTGGTTGGCACAACTGAGTCGTTGGTAAAACTCCAATTGTTGGCAATTGATTTGCTAGAAACTTGTGCACTCAACGAAGGAAAGTGGTATAGACCGAGGATCGTCGAGGAGAGAAAAAATTGACCACGTCAGGAAAGTGACCCACCTGCCACTTATAATCGCATAGATGATAGAGTCAACATTGTTTAGTATTTTGTATATTTTTGGAAAAAATCTAGTAACAAAGAGAAATATCCTGAGAATTTAAAGATTCTAATGGATGTTCCTCAATTTCCTACATAATTTAAGGTAGCGAGCACTATGTAAAAAAACCCAGATCCACTCAAGCCGGGGAGATGGAGATAGAGAGAAGCTCTTGATTTTAATTTGCATTTTGAAATCTTAATATAAGCTCATGTCTTATTTCCATTTCATCTTATTGAATGGTGTGTTGATCAATTTTTGTTGTGTTTCTCTTATAACCAACGCCTCACCTAAGGAGGTAGGCCCCCTTCTTAGTCAAGCATCACATGTAGATATATAGTTTAGTTTCTAGTATTTATTTATATTTCAATTAGCTCAACAATTTTTGTGTTTCTCATTCCTTACAGTGTTGCAACTCACTAATCAAATAAGTACAATAATCTAATTTCAATATTAAGTTGTTTACTTTATTTCCAGTACTTTGTTCGTTTAATATGTCTTACAAGAATTGTAATTATTATTTCTATCTTTAATTAGATTCCTTATATCATAGTTATGTTTTGGATTTTATACATTACAACTTTTGGCTTAAATCCTTCATTTTTCACCTTGCTAGGATTTCATCTCATGTGTATTTTTGTTACAAAATTCAAGATCATCTAAACCTTCAGCAAGTCATCTATTTGATGTCTATGTGATTTACTTCCTACCTGTGTGATGTGTTCTACCTGTATTAGGGGTTACAACAACAAGCTTCCTAAGCCCATTAGGTAGAGGAGTGATATTCCCTTTCTTTCAATTTATATTAGTAGTTCTACTTGTGTTGGGGGTTACAACAATAAGCTTCATAAGCCCACTAGGTATAAGTGTGACATTTCAATTTTGCAATTATCGTGAAATTTTCTTGGTAACTTGTGAAAGAACTTTAATATATTTCTCTTTGACATTCATTTAGAATGCTACAACCTCATTAGCATTAACATTATTATACTCGCATATATGATGCATGATAGTTCACAAGTTCATACAAATACCATATTAACAGTTAAATGAACAATCCTTCAATTATTTGATAAATAATTAAAAGGTAACTAAAGATCCCATCGTGGCTAGCCAAAGGAACCTACCTCAATGTAAGGTGGGGGTGGTCCTTCAGCTATCTACAATATATTTCTTCTAGATCAAGTATGTTGCATGACAAGGGATGAATATGAAAGAAGAAGTTTTGGCCATATGGACCCTCCTTTCTCATGCTCACAAAATTGGACTTTCCAACATGCAGGTTCTTGGAAATTCAAAGATGGTCATAGATTGGGCCAATAAGAAGGCAAAAAATTATAATGTTAGAATTCATCCCATACTCAATTAGATAAAAAAATCTCGTGCAGAACTTGGAACATTCCTCCTTTGTCCGTATCTATAGGGAGTAAAATGCATGAGCTAGTGAGTTATCTAAAGAAGCCCTCTCTCTTAAGGATGGGGATTTTCTCATTCATGAATTTTATGAGGAATTATTGGTCTAATACATGTCTTTCTCTTTATATTCTCCATTTATGCAATCATGTTTTATTTTAAAAGTTTATTTTTTTTCTGTAAGTTTTTTTTGGACCTAGAATGAAGACTCTCTTGAAAGCGGAAGGATGATATATGCATAAATTTGCAAATCCTACTCTAGGATGTATCGAGCCACAGGCTCACTGAAAAAAATGACATAAGAACAAGATAGTCTCTATCAATTTTGGCTAATATTTTTATATTAGCTGGTGACCTCTCAGAGGGGAGTGACATGCATATTTCTTTCTACGAAAATATAGATATTTTTTCTATTTGGAAAAAAAAAATTAGTCAAATTTAGAAAAAATATTTGTATACATGGCATGAAACATACAAAGGAAACAACGGGGAATATATTACCTTGATCAAATACATACGTTTTAGGATGGTGGCATGAATACGTGCATGTCTAGTCATGAGAAAGTAGAAAAAGAATGAGTGTAACTTGGACTTCCTTTTAAAGGCAATGGCTTATTCTAAGGGTAAACACCTAAACTAGTGCCTAGTTGTTTCTCAATGAATTCATTGATGCCATCACTAAAGCTCATATAAAAACATTGGTCTTTAATTAAAACTATTTCTACTTGCATTTTCTATGTTCAACTAGGAAGTGTTGAAAGGCCACTAGCACCTTCAACCAAAAGAGGCTTGATCCCAATGGCATTCAAGAAATGGAGGGCAAGGAAAAAAATTAATAACATGGAATATAGTGATAGGGAATGAATTGCTTGGTACAAAATATTAGTGGAGGTTTCCAAATATCAACTTCAATTCCCCACCAAATTATTAATCATTATCAACAATGCTTAAAGTTCGAAGCAACAAGGAATAAAAATGGCTTTAAGCTAATCATGAAAGGGTTGGGGAGGATTGAAGTAAATCCTATATATTTCATCCTCATGATGATGATTATTAGGGAAGAGGTATAAATTTGGTTGGGAATCATAACCAACATGATTAAACAAAGGAGTCTCTTCCCATTTCAAAGAAGCTACATGAAACAAACTATCATATACCATGATTTTCATGATCTAAAGCCAACACCACTGCAAATGAAGAAAAGGAAAGAAGTGAAATGGATATGGACATCAATTCTAATAACTAATAATGACCTAACTTTTGGGGTTGCTAGTATAACAAATCTACTCTTTCCCATGCCCTAGATAGTCATGATAGTTAAACATTCATGGATCGATGATGAAGTATGAAAATGGGTCACAAATATAGTGAAAATATTAACCCAAATTCCTTTGAATAAGCCTCATACATATCCAATCCAAGCCACAACCCTTTGGTCAATCATAAAAAGCATAGGATATGGTATCAACAATGAAATTATTCATGCAAGGTCTTCACAAGCAAAAGAAAATAGTTAGAATTAACCAACTTTGGTAAGATATAAAACAATACCCCCTATCCCTTCATTAACAAAACTTCCATAGGTCAAAAAAGAAGTACCTCCTAAGCTCATAGTTTATGTCTTATATAAAAATGAATCAAATTCTTCAATTAGTAGGATTTCCATTGAGATGGACCTTAGGACAGAGTTAAGGCGGAAAATGCAAAATGTGGTTAAAATAATACTCATGACTAAGGGAAACGAACTCAATAAATCTCAAGAAATTATCCTCGACCAATGTTTACTTACATTGATTGGTGGGGATGATAGAGACCCAAAAGACAACATTTAGTAAGAAACATAATCGATTGGTGGGTAACCAAAAAACAAAAGAAAAGAAAGAAGAAAAAGATGAAGAGATGCCCTTAAAAAAAGGGCATATTTTAGAATCAATCATCCTCATTCCATATCAATAACTATAAAACCCACCTTGGGTTCCAATTATTAATTTAGATAATGAAATATCCTTGTAGATTATTTCTCAACTAACCCAACATTAAGAGTATCTTATGAACCATGCACCTTAAAAATGATAGGAAATAAATGATTACAGTCCATTTCAAGTGGGGAACCTCCTTTTACAATGAATACATTATGTAAGATAATATTTCCTAATCCTAAGACCAGGTATCCTTAGTATGTACATAGGATACAAAAAGTACAATTATAATGAAATGTTTTAGCCAGCGTAATAATATAATAATATAAATGTAATAACTCAATATATAGGGCTTAATAAGGGGTTTTAGGGTTAACACTAGGCTTGTATAGGGATTAACATGCCCCTCCCCTTAAAACAAGTGTGGTCCTCAACACTTGACTCACTATGGGTGTTTCTACATGAATAGCTCATCTTCTTATGTTACCTCTTCCACTAGTAGGTTCTTCCATTTTATGAGGTGCTCAGTAATTGCCTGATTTCTCAACTACTTAATCGTTATTTCCATGATTTTTTCTAGTTCTAGTATGATTTTATATTCTTCATTAATCTCTGGTAAAATAGTTGGAACTGGGATCTTGTCACCAATTACCTACTTTAACCAAGAAACATGGAAGACTAGATATACACATGAAGATGGAGGCAACTCCAATTTGAAATCCATTCTTCCAATCTGATATAACACCTTATAGGAGCCATAATATGTCAATTTTAATTTATCCTCCTTATTTTGTTACTCAAGGGAAAACTGTTTAAATTGTTTTAATCTCACAAATAACCAAACTTTAAATTTTGTTTCATTGCAATGTTAATCTACTTGTTGTTTCATCCTATTTTGTGTTATAACCAAGTTGTCCTTCAATAGTTTGTGAACCTATTATTGGTTCCCTATGTGGTACTCTATTTCTTGAGCCTTTATAGTCCCTTTCAAGGGTGATGTGGTAGATGAAGGATGATATGCATAAAGTGCTATAAACGGGGAAATGTTTAATGAAGTATGGAAGGATATGTTGTACCACCATTTTGCCTGAGGGAAACCACTTAATCCATGATTGTGTATGTTTATTAAATGCAAAGAAATGTAGATATCCTTCTAAATATTTATTCACAATCCTAGTTGTTATATCTTCCCTAGGCCTGGTGGACTGACATAGAACAACATAAAGCAAAGGGAACAATGTCTTCCTTAAATTAATTGAATGATGGGATGAACCTACCTAGAATTTGTCACAAGATTCACTCCTTCCTAGGCTTGTACGCTCCAATCCTAGCTTTGATCGCTATAATTAGAACCTGCACAATCAAACAAGACAAGCCAAAGATTTACGACATCTATGTAGCATAATCCAATCACTTCATTCAATAGATCAACATGGTATTGAAATACATGAAATCATAACATCGTATATAGGAAACCCATGCACTCCTTGTATTAATAGAAATGGAGAGAGTTACAACAAAAAATGGGAGTTGATCTTGTAGAAGATCTCCCCAAGTTGACTTGTCCTTTTCTTGCCACAAAGTATGCCTCTATGTCACCCTAATGCATGAAATAATGACTCTCAAAGCAACAACATGAGGGTAGAATCAATCTCCAAAAGCCAACCCCTTGCCCATGGATGGTTGTAAATATATAAATGTGGGAGGTAGTTCATGAATTATTATCCATTTACCAATCTAGGCTTGAGATCCAAGTGATGGGAGGATGAGCTCAAGGGATAATATGGTGACTTCTCCAAGGTGGAATCAAGTAGGATTTGAATATTTATCCAAGGTAAATTGTTGAAATAACCTAAGGAAGATTCTGGAAGAGGAAGCTTCAGGATTATTTTTATTTTTCCCAAATTTCTAGAATCAATGCACCCCAAAGACTAAGCAACCTGTTGTTGATCATCATAGGTGTAGATAGGGTCAACCTGGTAGTAAACATTGGTCCCTAAAGGGCTAGGGCACACTGAGCCTTAAAATCTTAGGAATTTAGTAGTTAAGAGCAGAAACTCGGGGATTCAACAGAGTCATGCTTAGGGAATTATGTAGGGATGATGACAATATGTTGAAGGATGTGAAATGATCTTGTTTGAAGGCCTATTGACGATATGAGACAAAATGGCCTATAACAGATTGCCCCCTAAAGTGCAAAGTTAGAAATGGAAACTGATGACTGAAGTGCTTTACCTTGTGGAAAGTTATGATCAATAACAATCGGTGAGAGCATCATCTGTTACAATACATTTACATCATGGTATATTTGTTGAGGGAGGCATACCCATGCTCAACACATAAGCTAACATTACATGTACAATGACTAAAATACATGTCCATGGATGACTAATGGTGAACCCATGTCTGGATGATTGTCTATATGATCATATCCATCATACATTATGATCTTGTTTTAATCTTGAAATCACAGCCTGGATGGATGAAACTATATCCAGGGTCTTCTATCCCGTTCACACAACCAACCAATGTGTGAGTCTATCCATGCATGAGCTAAAATTGAACATGGTAGACACCATCTGATTACCGACCAATGATGTAAGTCGTTAACAGGCACAAGATAAACCACTGATGATGTTAATGGATCTCAAGGTACTCTAGTACAATCTGTATGGTGCGAATAAATGAGTTGATGTCAAACACCACACATAATATTTCAGTCGAAGGCCAATGATGTAAACTTGTCACTAAGAGCGAGGAAACTTTCCATTGATGTATACAAGAACCAAGGTACCAAAGGGATGTTTCTAAGTCAACTTCATGGATAATGATTTGATGTCAACAGGAAGTAACTCGTCGCAGGAGGGCCTCGTTCTATCCCTCATCAACGACACGAAATGGGTATGATGATTTGAGACAGAATGATCAAAATGATGTCGATATGGAGTTGGATACGGAAAGGAAGACATGGAATGAAAGCTTAAGAGTATTGTAGAAGATATTAACTGAATGACTTCTCTTGAACACGGAAACGACACTGAAATGGAGTTGGCAACATTGACCCAAAACCAAAATGCAAGCTTTGAAAAGGTATGATAAACCAAAAGACAAGAAGATTTCCCAACCCAACAACCGTGGAGATGAAGTGGAAGAGAGTGTCATGTTAAAGAGTGACTTGTTGCCATTAACGAGTGGAATATTCCATTTTCCCAATTCCTTATGAGAATATTAGACGAACACATAGAAGGAGTGGTTCGGTCTCGTCATGATTGACGAGTCCATCATTGTTTGATGTTTTAACGAGTCTAGCAAAGGTGAAAACTTGACATCTTTTTCATGTTTAGAGAGTTTGAAAAAAGAGGCGAAAAATTAAAATTTTAAGGTTATTTTTCATAGATAGTTTCTTGAGTCCGAAAAGGAAGAAAACAATACTTAGGAGAACCTCTTAGCCATGTTCGACTAAGGTATTCCTTTTTCGTAAATAGTCTATCTCAGTCTGGAAAAGGGTTAAACTTATACTGAGTAGATGTCTTTTCATGTAATTTTACAAGTTTGAAAAGACAAGTGCTCGATAATATTTTCATATTTTGGGAGTCTGAAAAGAGATGAAAGAGGACTTCACCTAGAGGAATGAGTGGTATAAAATAATAGCAACTAGTTCCGGTCATGATGGAATTGCTCAATACACGTAGGTTTCAAGAGGTTGGCTAGTAATGCCACTCATCGAAATTGTTCCCCAGGAAAGGGTAAAAACCAAGTGAAAGAGTGCGATCATCCAAGAACATGGTGATGATGGAATGAGTAAACCAAGGCTCATCTGGTAGAAACAGGATGACAAAAAATGGCAATCACGAGAGCTAAAGTTGGGATGGTTCATTTTATAGAAGCTTTAAACATTGGAAACTATGCTTGAAATTGGTTTCATTTTTACACAAGCTTGAAACGAAGAAAAACTATTCTTGAAATAAGTTTGCATGCCCCCAACGTAATGACTCAATTTGAGGTACATGACCCCCAAGCCTCATTTCATTCACCTAAGTAGCCTACCAGTTACTAACAAGTGGATGAAATGAAGGCTCATTTACGAGAGCAAATGCAAGACTCGACTAGAAATTTATGAGATCTAATCAAAGAAATGAATTGGAAGGGGATCTATTTCAATTTTTAATGACCTTGACATAGGAAAAGAACTATGCTCATGACACCTTATTTCATTTTTTTAACAATATTGACACAAGAAAAGGAACTTTTCTCAAAGGACCTTGTTTCATTTTTTAACCATCTTGACACAAGAAAAGGAACTCTACTCCAAGGACCTTGTTTCATTTTTTAACAAGCTTGACACAAGAAAAGGAACTCTACTCCAGGATCAGGTCATGGCCTCCAAGAGAACATGGCTTCCAAGAAGTTCTTATCATATGGGAGAACATCGCTCAGGAAGGGGTACATATCAAAGGATCAAATAAAAATATCACGCTCCAATGCTCCCAATATTTAATAAACCATACTAGTTATTAGATGTAGGTCAAAATAAGTTGAGAAAACAGTGAAAGGCTCATATTCAACAGTAGGTTAGGGCATGGGATAGGTTTCCACATAATTAATCTGTGACAGGGGAGATACCACTTACATATAAGGACAATTTAGAGAATATGGTTGATTGGGAGTCAAATTAGGACCAACAAATGAAAGGTTATTAATAGTCATGATTCTTTCTTCATGCAAGAAACACATCACTCGAAAGAGTGTGGATACAACGACATTCATAGTATAAACATAGTCTCGCCTCGTGAGAAAATTGAAGTCTAAAGGGTCTATGATCACCATAACATCAATACTTACATTTTTTTCTCCCAGGGTAACGGGAAACTGAGGAAGGATCCCTAAGGATTGACTGGTCCTTTTGTTAAAATCTAACATATTTGGAGCGACGGACACAAATTGTGGGGAACCCAAATCTTTCCAAGCAGTGGAGGATAGAATACTAACAGAAGCTCCCTCATTTATAACATTGTGATGGATTTTCTTATCATAAGCCTTTACCATGATCTTAAAATGAATGTAAGAAGGGATACCTGTCTGATCTGGCATTTCAACCTCTGATCAAAGTCCCAAGGCGTCTCATCAACTCTCATTCGGATCTCCTTAAATTCAATTACCGACTGTGCCTCATATTTAGGCTTACTAAATTCTTTGTTCAATGTTGTTTAAGTCTCTGCTAACGATGCCTAAGGATTATTAGCCCAATACTTAATGTACCAGGTTAGCGCGCGATCCTACAAGGCGGCGACCAACTGTGCCTTCTTTATATTAGCATTGGTGATTTATTGTTTTGTCCATACAGCGTTTGCAAAAAACCATAATTGCTCTAGATCTTCACTTCCTATTCCTTTTAAGAACGACATCTTCATTGCGTTTTCCATGATGAATGGTGGCGGTGGAGGTGGAGGTGTACGTGAAGGTGTATGCGGTGGATTTGGAGGTGAAGGTGGAGTGGATGGAAGAGATATCCTCGAAATATCCTGAGTTACTAACTGAAGAGTGCTTCACGGTGTAGTCGGCATCGCCTCTTCATCGTTGCTTGAAGGAGGTCGTATTAATGGACTATACTCTAGACCTGATCTGTTACTTCTAAACAATCTACCACTTCGCATAGCTCTGAACATTAGGTAATGGCATTACCCTTTTTTCACATAATAGCATTTCAATCCAAGTATTTAATGACTTCAAGTACTTACCTCGTGGTCCCTTGAAGAATCTTCGCTCCGCTTCACTATAGCTAACTGATGTGTCAACTGCAAATTTAGTAACAAATCCTCCCAGAATTCGATCAAGCTAATGATTGATAGCCTGCACGATCTTGTTTTCATAGGCTTCTAGTCATCGCACCAATTTTGGAGTCCACACTATAGGACTATTGAGCTTCACCTCCCTTGACAGTCTGCCAATTTTGCTAACCACTCATATCATTCGCATGGAAAAGTTGAAAAAGAAAATTTTGCGTATCTATGTATACATATATCTATTCAACCAATCTTCCTTTGACAAGCATGGATTCCTATTTTCTTGGGCCACAAACTCATGAATCTTCCAATCTAACCACTTTTCAATCTCTTTCTTAATCGGATTCTAAGGATGAAACATCACACGTCTCTTAAGCAGATCCTAGTCCTAGCAAGGGAACCATTTGTAAGCTTAAGGGGTCTTGACCTAGGTTCGAAGTTAGTTGTGCCAACCAAAAAAACCCTCAACTACTAGCCCTTTCTGCAACAACCTGTGCAGCGCAGGTTGTAGTATCACCTAAAGCAGTATTGGGGGATGAAACAACCAAGTTTCTGCATCCAGAGACTAGTGTAATGTATTTTAGTGCCTTAGATCTGCTTCCGCACAGATCTAACCTTTTGTCAAAGCTTAAACCCGAAACTCAGCCCTAAGTACCTTCAATCCTTCACAAAACCAATCAATTGCCTTATTCATACCCTAAGAGCATAGAACCGCTACTTTTTCGCAATAGACAGGTCTTCTAGGGTTTCTTGAATCTAGATTTATCGTCACGCAGACATATCTTCCTTATCTGAAACTAACTCAATTTAGATCTGGAACTTTGCGTACATCATTCAACCATCTTATTAAGCATAAATATATTTAATTAACCCAATTCACACAGATAAGACACATTAATTCAAGAAAATAGTATTCAGAGTGAGATAAACAGATAACAGATAGATCACAGATGCAAATATTTCCAACTCAAAATCAGTCTTTATTAATCAGAATCATTTCAGTACAGACTTCAACTACCATGCGCACTCAACTGTAGGGGTCCACGCACTCAGTTGTGGACTCTTCCAGGCCTCCCCGCACTCAGCTGCGGAGCCTTTCCTTTGCTATTGACAAGAACAGACCTTCCTATCTTTCAAACCCTTACAACATCATTCACTCATACTTCTCATTTATTATCAAAAGTTATATCTAAGACTCACTATGAATCAACTATTTATAGCTTTTATAATACAATACCATGGCCCCCGTCTCATGGGTGAGTCTTCAAAACCTCCTATCACTTACCCAAACAAAGGGCTAAGGCCCCTGTGACTCTTGACTAGCTATGTGCTTCACATCCATATTTTGTGGAGACTTTACATTCTTTACAAAATTATTTACAAAAAATGACTAAATTAATTCAATTCTACCTCTAGGGACCCCATCCCAACAAGCCCCCAACACAAAGATCGTGACTCGCCCTTGAGTCACTCAGCTGGTTGTTCCACTTTCTAGCAGAGTTCACCAAATGCCTTGGTCAATGTTTGAAGCTCTGCAGTACTCTGTTATGTTGCTTGTTGTACCTCCTGGACCAATTTCTCTATGGTTAGCCCCTCTACTGTGAGCTACATAGTCCATTGGGTCTGCTTCATGGACTTCATCTTTTCATGAATATTCTATGAAAATTGGTTGGCTTCTTCTGTCCAAGGTGTTATCACTCAGATTTTCCCAGAAGTTGTAAGAAGGGGAAAGGGGTTTGAGGTAACCACAAACCAATCTTTTAGATACATAATCTAGCCAATCTGCATCCAGAGAGGGCTCTCTCTTTAAGTTTTAGCTTTTTTTTTTAAGATATTAGGCTAGTTATGAAGTTTAGGAGTTATGTTTAAGTTTGGGTGGTGAGATAAAATAGCCGAGGGGTAGGACTGATTGGTTTGGGCCATTGGGCTGATGGAGTCAAAGAAGATGGCTTAACCGGACTTGGTTTCTTAACAAAGGATGGTTTCACAGAGCAAGATAATCAAATAGGGAACAAATAAAGACTTCGAATAAATGGAATGATTTTAAGATAGGTGAAGGGAAGTTAAGAATCCTTCAACATACTTAAGAGAGCAGAATGTGACTAACCATCAATAAAGAGAAATTAAGAATTCTTTACTAAATGATAAAAATGAAGAACTAGAAAACATGAGCAATTAAGAATTCACTGTTTATACTAATTCAGAAGAAAACATAAAGAATAATAACGATTGAAAACAGAGTGAAATTAAGCATATTCTGAGTTACTCTTTTTTTTTTATCATTCAGATGTGAAACATAGATGATATTATAAACAAGGAAAACTTCTAAAACACAAAGTATAGAGGACTTATTGATCCAGTGTTTGATTCAAGAATTCTGAGAAAAGTCCCTTGCATTAATTCTTTGTCCAGTAAGCCATACAAAAGTTGAGTCCAACAGCACTTTATTCCAAATAATCAATATTACAGCAATGTCTCTGAATCCATCCAAAATACTTCAAATGAAGAAGTATTTATACTAATTGTAAACTGAAATATCTTGAAAAAAATATCAAGATTAGCTTCACAAATGTCTCCAACTGTTTACATTAATAGAACTTAAATAAAGGACATTCAAAACTAATGAATCTATTTGGCACTATTTCTATGGATTTATGGTGACAAAGAAGATAAAGAAGAATTTGATAGAAACTCTTAGTTTATGATGAGGCATCCCAGTCACTAACTGCATCCTTCATTTGTGCATTCTGCCCCAGAAACTCTGCAAACTTAGGATCCATTGATACGCTTGTATATCTCAATCCGTAATAGATATGTAAAAAGTTAAAGAGGTTTTTGTAGATAGGAATGTTTTTTAGATAAACCTCTCTCAGTTTCCCAAAATTCATCTCCATCTGTTCACAATATTCTCTGCAAAAAGATGTCAAAAACAGGACTTTTCACAAACTAAAACATAGGCTGTGAAGACACGCACTTATCTCCCTCTTGGTAATACCTGTGTAAAAAGTGAGAGAGGTTTTTGTATATTGGCCTGTGAGGAACAAAAATTTCCTCTAGTTTCTCAAAATACTTCTTGGATTAGCCACAATAGTTTCTGCAAAACTATGACTTAAACAGGAAATTTCTGAAGAATGTACCATTTTTGCTCCAATTTCATCTTTTAACCTTGAATTTGTTTTAACTATTTTTCACTTTTACTTTGGTTAAACTTCACTGTAGCTGGTGAAAGTGTTTTCATCTTTGTTTAACCCTTAATCTCTTCATGTTTACTTTTACTGTTTACTTTTTACTTTTTACTTTTACCGCTCTGTCTTTCAATTGTCTTCACTTTGACATGAATTTGTATGCTATGCTTTGTAACTATCTTTTGTGTTGTTTATCTTTATGCTAGCTTATTTGACTTGGTTTTCAATCTGATACTCATTAACCCTGATACTTTTTAACCCTGATACACTTTGATTGTTCTTTTACTGTGTCCTTTTACCTTCAATGTGTAGCTTAGGTTTTTACTGTCTGTTTTAGCAGTAAATCCTTTTAATTCCATGTTCCCTGTGCTTGTCTTTTAGTTGTGTGTTTTATTTTGCATCTCTATTTGAATAGATTTGATAAAAATCTTAGAGTAAATAGGTCTTATGACTAGTATTAAGACTGTTTATCCAAGGCTGTGGTCTTCTGATCACTTGTAAAACAAAAAAAATTGTTAAGAAAGCATTGGTTTGCATGGGAGGTCGAAAAGGTTTCATTTGAGCTTGAGAGGTCTGTGGAGTGATTCCAGAATGCTTTTCGGGAGGTAAACCATGCTCGAATTGGTTAATGGAGGCTTCAGGTGGCGCAGCTGGGTTACATAGGGGTTTACTACATATCAGGTGAAAACGAGCAAAACTGGGGTTTTTGTGTTTAAACGGGTAAATGGTTGGTATTGGCGGGTCAATGAAAATTACAATTGGCAGCAACTGAATGATGAGACATTTTTTCGTTTAGCAGAAGGCGATAAGCGGTTTCTATCGCACCGCTTATGGGAGGCGAGTGGTATTGAGGGAGGGCTGCACAATTCCATACACTGTGTGACACGTAGCACAGGTACTATTCACGAAACTGCTCTCCATCGCGCACTAAATGTCGACCAAAAGGATCATGTGATATGCGCGATGACCGTTGGATCTGTGGGAGCCGATCAGACGGTTGTCGGGGAGGTGAAGTGGTGGAAGGTTAAGGGAGGGTGGGCCCGATATAATTTAAAGGAATTAATCATATCGGGGGTGATGTGATTGGTTATAGAGTTATTAATTAGTCCAAATGACATAATTAATCCTCATTAAATGGTGGCGGGGTCGGGTTCTTAATTAACTACGGATTAGTTAATTAATCTCGTTTTATTGTTTGATTTACGGTTATATTTAACCATCGAGGCGGGATATGTAATATTTGGGATTTTTAATAGTTTAAATAATATGGGAAAGGGTAAACATTATTAAGGATTTATATAATATAAGTTAGAAATTAATATGAAATAATGTGATAAAAAGCGCCAAGTAAAACTTCAGAGTGTACATTTAACTTAGGCTTAAGTGGAAAAGGGTTTTTATGGGGTATTATGTAATTTTCCTAAGTAAAATAGGATTTTATTTAGGAAAAGACTTATGAAAGTGAATGGATGGTTTATGAATAGTTCTAAGTACTTAGGCTTTTTAAATTATTGGGCCGAGGGTCCAGTCCCTCCAGAAGTCAGAGAAATGCTCTGAGCCCCTCCAATTTAGAAAATACCTTAGTACTTAGGGGAAATTAGTGAATAATTAGGGAAGATGAGAAGGGGAGTTAATTATTTTGACTTTTCTTTGCTTGAAATGCTTTCAATATACTGCATGCCTTAGCCTTGTGATGAAAGTGAAAGATGAACACATTTAGAGACATTATCCATCACATATGATTTTGCAACATCATCTACCTACCCTAACTACTTTAAACTATCATTTTTTCTTCTTTATTTGGGTGCACTTAGACTAGAAAACCCTTATCAAATCTTCCTTTTCTTTTACATGGCAAGCCTACCTAAGTCTACACTTATTACATCCAAGGGCTCAGATTAGACTGTTGAGCTCCTTTTATTTACTCTACCTATCTACTTATCTGCCAAGATTACACTGTTTGGTCAGATTTTATTCTCTATTTATGTTGTTATCACCCCAAGAAACTCACCTAGGTTGTATATCAGTGATGCTCGGGAACATTACAAACTCAGCAAAAATGTTGGATAAATGGTGGATGAATGAAACAAATGTTGCATATTCAAGCCAGATAACCACTCCTACAATGCTTAACCCCAGACATGGGTGAACACCCCCAGACTACAAGGCTTTAGACCACCAATTACTCCCAGTTGTAAAGAAATTGTGATGATGGAGGAGACTGACCACACCAGCAGATGCATAGGACCCTGTGATGGCCAGCTGCAATCAGTTTAAAGGTCTGTAAATCTATTATCTAATACTCAAACAGGATGACAGCTCTCTGGCATTAAAACAACAGAAACCTGCAAACAAATTCAATGATACATGCTAAATCCCAACACAGAGGTGGGATAACAGCCCCTCTAATGCTAAAAGTTAACAGCACATGAAATAATGCAAAACATGAACAGCCTGGAACAAGAAGAAGTGGACAGTGAGCAATTAATAGTAAAAGAAGCTTGTATTAGCTGGAAATGAAGACCAGAAGCTGCAGGTGTCACAATAGTTGCAGTCTCCAGAAGTTGAAGCTCACAACAGAATTACATTCATCAAACACTCATCAACCTAATTACATCTTTTTTCTGGGTATATATAGAGTCTGTTTACAAAATTGCTCTACTAGGCTATGCGTGGAGGTGTCATAACTGACCACCAACCACATTTACACACAAATAAGGGCCTCTGATACATTCTAACTATTTTAATTAACAAATTTGAAAATCTCTAGTACTTTGGTGTACTTTTTGAACAGGTGGAATGTTTCCTGCAATAATGTTCATAACTGCTGAATGAATTCAACTGCTCGAGGCAGTACTTTCTTGTCCTTGACCATGGTGTCTTTGAATGCAGGTAGTTGAGGAATTAATGTGCACACTGCTGGATTATGACTCCCTTCCTTGCCTGGGAAAAACATGCTCAAAAACACAGCAAAATACATTTGAAATGGACGAAGAGCCGAGGAAGAACGCTGGCTATTAGATGGCAAAATGGACGGCCTAGATCGGAAGTGGGAGGAATCGGGAGGCAGATGATGGAATAGATGAGGACCGTCAAATCATGTAATCGGACGGTGGAGATCATCTGATAGAGAATATCGGAAGATAGGCCGATGAAGAAATTAAGGCCGTCGGGTCTGGACGCAGCAGATCCGACGGTGATCGGGAGCGAAAGGAGCAAGAGCGTTAACAGCCGAGGGATAGGTAGGACGGGCGGTAAAAGTTTTTCCCTGCACCACTTTCGGGCTATGGTGGCATTCGTACAGGGTGGTGCGATGGAATGATATTGCGCCGCGTGTCTGACGGGATGGTGGGGAAACCGCTTTCCCCGCTACCAAATGGACAAGCGGTTCACGGGAGCGGGGGTTGCAAAAGGCGTCAAATGAAAAGGCGGGTACGATCGGAAGGCAGGGTTTAATTGTACGTTAGTGGATGTGATATGACAGGTGAAAGCCGCAGGCCTGGGCTTTATTAAAGCTTAAGGTTATGATTTTATTATGTGCGCAGGGTAAAACAAAAGCATAGGTAAATAAGGTTTATAAAGGGTTATTGGGTTTTAATGATGTTAAAATGCAAAATGCCCAGGAGTGAGTAAAAACGAAGAATGAGGTTTATAGAGTTAATATGGGCTTTATGAAGGTTTTCATAGAAGAAGCCGAGATAGCGGAGGTTAAGAGGGTGTGAGCAAACTGAGAGAGGGAGGAAGATGAGACTACTACGAGCTCCCTTAGGCACCAGCAACACTGCCAAGCTGTCACTGACCTTCAGCTGTTCAAAATTTGTAGGAGAGCTAACATTGGCTCCTTCTGGGGATGAGATCCTCCCTGTGAGCTCTCAAGAACTTGCAGACCATTGCCTTTCCAGCTGAAAGCATATTAATCAAAATTCCTAGTGTTCCATTGGGCATGGAGTCTACTTTGCCTGCACAAAATTGATAAAAACAAAATATTTACAGCCTTTAAGGCCCAAAGACCTTAAACAACATAAACTTTTAAAAACCGCCCATTAATTGGGCCATCAAAAATTGTCTCTCCTCCCATACTTTTCAGTATGAAGGTGTTGTTCCCTTGAACCTGAGAAATGATAAAAGGCCATGTCCAGAAAGCATCAAATTTCCCATGATTGCCTTTCTTTTCCTTTAGTGCATCCCATTTCAAAACCAAGTCACCAATCTGAAAATTATTTGTTTTTTCCTTTTTGTCAAAGGCTTCCTTGATCTTTCTCTGATGTGTTGCAGCCTTTTCCACCAGCTGTTCTCTAATCTGATGTATTTCTGCTAAATCAGTGATTCTCTTTGCCATGTCTTCTTCCTCATCCTACTTTGTTTGAAGGAATTTTGCCACAGGGAGAGTTAGCTGAATTGGAAATACAACATCAGTGCCATATACCAGCTTGAAAGGAGAATTCCTTGTGGATTTTTTAATGGTCACTCTGTCAGCCCACAGTGCATACTTGAGCTTTGAATCCCAATTCTTTTTATTGTCCTCTAACAGCTTTTTAATTATCCTGATCAGACTTTTATTAGAGGATTTTGCTAGACCATTTCCCTGTGGATAATATGAGGTGGAATGAACAAGTTTGATACCCTTTGAATCACACATTTCCACTAGCTCTTTTGCCCTGAAAGCTGCTACATTATCTGTGATTATTTTATGTGAACATCCAAATCTGTTGAAGATATTCTCTGTTAAAAACTTCATGACCACATTATGATCAGCCTTCCTTGTAGGGACTGCTTCAATCCACTTAGTGAAATCATCAGTGGCTACTAATATCCACCTGTGTTGGCCACTGGAATGTGGATTGATTTCTGCAATAAAATTCAAGCCCCACTGCTAAAAAGGTCCTTTGGCAATTATTGGTTTTAAGGGCAGGGATTTCAACTGTTGTTTTCCTTCAAATCTTTGGCACCTGTCACAAGATTTAACAAAAGAAAATACATCAGAAAATAAAGTGGGCCAATAGTACCCAGCTCTGAGAATTTTGTGGGCTGTAGTTTTCCAATAATGGTGCCCTCCACACATGCTGTTATGAAACTGCTGCATCACTTCTTTTGATTGTTCTTTGTCCAGACACCTTAAAAATATTCCAGATGGATCCCTCCAGTAGAGCAGATTTTCCATAATGCAATACTTTGTTGCTCTAAGCTTTAAAGTTCTAGCTTGACTTTGAGTAAATCCTGAAGGGATTTCTAGCTTCAGCAAGAAATTAATTATTTCAGCATACCAACTACATGAAGCTAGATTCTCGGCCACTGACTGCTTTCTCTCTATTTCAGCGGCTTGTCCTTCTATATCTGCCTAACCATTTTCTGCCATTGTGAATAGGAAATCAATGTCTAAAGATCTGCAATTTTCTTCAGCTAATAACTTGGCAAGCCCCTGACCTCTAACCAACTTGGTGGGCTTTAGCTCTATATTATATTCTATCATTTTTGCAATCCACTTTGCCCTTCTTCTGTCAACATCAGGTTGTGTTAGGACATCTTTTATTGCAGCAGAGGGTACATATGCAATTATCTTTGAATGCAAGATATAAACTCTAAAAGCCTTTAATGATTTAATAAGATCATATGCCTTCTTTTCTATAATATCATACCTTAGTTCAGCATCCCTCAAATTCTTGCTGAAAAATGCCACTGGATGCTCTGAACCTTCCTCATCCTGGTGCAATAAAACAGCTGCAATGGTGTCTTCAGAGGCAAAAGAAAATATGTGGAACTCCTTGCTGTAGTCTAGACTTATTAATGTGGGAGCTTCCATAATTTCTTTTTTAACGGAATCAAATGATTTCCTTGTTGTATCATTCCATCTTACCTCTGCTCCTTTTCTCAACATGGAGGTCACATGCTTCACTAATTCAGCAAAATTCGGAATAAACCTCATGACAAAATTAATGTTGCCCAGAAAGGATTGGATATCCTTCTTTGATCTGGGAACAGACAAATTCTGTATTGCTTTTACTCTTTCTGGGTCGATCTGGACACCTACAGCAGACACAATATGTCCTAACAACTTACCTTCATTTAAAGCAAATTGATATTTTTGGGATTGACTGAAATTCCAAACCTTCTGCACTTCAAGAACACCTTTTTTAAATGCTACAAATGAATTTGATGGCTACTGGAGTAAACTGTTATATCATCAAGGTAGATAAGCACAAATTTGTCCTTCTCTCCCACAAATGCTATATCCATAGCTCTCTGAAAGGTGGCTCCAGCATTCATCAATCCAAATGGTATTTTGGCATACATAAAAGTGCCCCAAGGAGCGGTGAATGCAGTCTTTTCTTGATCATCTGGGTGTACAGCAATCTGATTAAAGCCTAAAAAACCATCCAAGAAAGACATCAGTTTGGCTCCTGAGACCTTTTGCAACAAGTGCTCCATCTTTGGTAGAGGACAGTTGTCTTTCTTCGAGCATTTGTTCAAGTTTCGGAAATCAACACACAGTCTGATTTATCCACTCTTCTTCCTCACCACCACCAAATTAGCTACCCATTTTGAATACCTGAGAGTGACAATGATCTTGGCAGCCAGCAACTTTTAAATTTCTTTTTCAATCAGTGGAAGAAGCATAGGATTTATTGGTCTCAGCTTTTGCTTGAAAGGAATGGTGTCTTTCTCCAAAGGGATTTTATGCTGAATTATATTTTTATCATAAGTTTTTAGGTCACTATACTCCCAGGCAAACACATCTACAAATTGCTTCATTAAATTGCATTACTCGGCACTTTGATCAGCAGACAAATGAGTGGACAAATTTACATATTGGGCTGACCAATACTTCCTATATCATGCTTACAGACTGCAGATTGGTCTTCTTTTTGGGCAGCTTTGTAAGGCACATCATTTTGGTCAAACAGTCTTTCAAGAGGAATTAGGCCTTTAGGAATATGGTTACTAGGAAGCTGAACAATGTTGTTTTTACCAATTTCATTTCTAAGCTGGGACTGGGGTTTGTCTAACAAGGCTTCATTTTCTTGGTCAATTTGCATTTCAGAAAACTCATCAATGACTTGCAAGAACCTATTCAACTCCTTATCATCTTCAAAAACTTTCCAATGGTGGACATTGTCAGGCAAGGACAGTCTGTACTTCATTTGCACTTCATAACTAGTTTGGGAGGCATGGGAGGTATAAATAGGCTAGCAGAAACAGCAATGGAATCAGCAAGCTAATTTTGAGCTCTAGGGATGTATGAAATACAGAAATAACCAAAAGAGTCTCTGATTCTCCATACCTCAGCCTTGGGTGCTTAGTTTGCAATGTTTTATTCACTTGCTGTATAATTAAATCAGCATCTCCAAACACCTTCAAATTCTTGATTCCTCTGTATTTTGCTGCATTAAGGCCCAATAGCAGAGCTTCATATTCTGCTATGTTATTTGTGACTTGGAAAACCAACTTAAAAGATAGCTGGATGCTTTCTTGTTGTGGAGATATCAGCACCACCCTTGCTCATGCAGTTTCCCTGGAACATGCTCCATCGAAAAACATCTCCCAAACTTGACTTCCTTGCTCCTTCTCAGCCCAAACTGTTGGTTTCCTAATCTGCATTGCGGCCTTCTGAGATTCTTCTATTTGGAGAATACATGCTCCAAAATCGGTGTCCACTGCATATATTGGATGATTTGTAGGACTCTTCTCATCACTGATAATGTATGCCAACTGTGCTTCTCTATATAACCTCCTGCTTTCTCCTCCAAAGACTGGGACAGTGGCATAAGAAAGATCATTATGAAGTGTCCCACCTAGTCTCTTAATCCACCCTCTGGACAGCAACATGCCAAACTTAGGAGGGACATCTGCTACCACAATATCCATCATCATACTCTTCATGGGCAGCTGAGTTAAGGTAATGGCCAGATCTTTAATCAATCCAAGACATTTCACCTTCCTTGAATCAAAAGAAAATAAATCATGATAGGGTCTGGTGATATCAAGGCCCAACTCTTCCATGATAGCTTTAGGCATTAGATTGTGGCTAGCCCCTGTATCTAGCAGGCAATTGTGGAGGATTTTGTCATGAATGGTCAAGGAGACATAAAAAGATGGAGAATTATTATCAGCAGGTTCAATCATAGGACTGAGCACAACAGTAGGCTTATCATCTTGCAAATTGACAGAGTCAGTGGAGGTCTGTTTGGTTTCTAGCTCAAGGGCATCAAGGATAGGCTTTCTAAATACTTCACTCTTCACCAACTCAACCGGAGGCACAGATATTTTCAATTTCTGAACTTCTGACTCAAAGCTGAAAGAAGATGATTTATCAAATTTTTTTACCTCTTGAACTGGAGCTCTGAGGATGATTGGATCAGCTGCTAGTCTTCTCTGCTTGATATTCTGTGGTTCTGTTTGGGCAGCAACTCTTTGGGCATAATTTTCATTGGCATTTTTTGCATTTGACCTCAGGTTATATCTCTGTTTTTGTTCAGTTTGTAGAACAGCTTCTCTATCCCATTCTTGACCGTTTAGTTCCTACATCAATGATTGTTCATACTCAGCCAATGTCAAAAATGTAGCACTGCCTTTATCTTCCATGCAGTGAATTTCTTCCTCATCTTCTTCAAATTGCTCCTCCTCCATGACTACATTTTGGAAAGGAGCTTTAACTTTTTAATCCTCTTTTGTTTCTTCACCCCTCTGCATAATCTGTAATTGCTCATTTGCTCTTCTAAAAGGATTTGGGTTTCTTGGAGCAAATGTGTTATGTTGCCTTGTTTTCCCTGAATTCTACTCAATCTCCAGCTTAGATATTTTAGCAGCCAATGACCCTATCATTTTAGTCATTTTATCAAATTTTGGGTCTGAATATGATGCAGAGGAAGTAGAAGCCTGACCTCTCTACCTCCTTCTGTCAGCTTGACTTTTGAGCTTTTCTACAGCCATGATATTAAACTCTACTTCTAAGGCTGCATCCTGCATGTCTGCCAGTGTAGCACATCTCCTTTCTCTCAATAATAGGCAGAAATCAGAGTCAAAAGCATTGGCATAAGTGAGTTTGGCAGAGGTAGGAGTAGGCTTTACCTCAGCTGGTATCTTACTATACATTCGATTGAATCTTTTATTAAAATCAGGTATGGATTCACCATTTTCCCTCTTCAAATTACCAAACTTAGTATGATAATACAACAAGTCCTTTTTATCTCCCCATTGCTTCAAAAATGCATCATCCAATGCTTCAATATCTGTTATAGATCTCTGGGGTAATTCTCTAAACCACTTCCTAGCCTCTCCATTAAGGCTCTAGACAAAAACTCTCATCCACACATCATTTTCACTTATATCTAAATTATCAGCATAACTGTAAAAGGCTTCAAGATGTTCTTCTACTGTTACCCTCTCTGTACCAGTGAATTTAGGCATATATTTTTTATATTCTCGCACAGGCATAGGATTTAAAGGCACGGGCAATACCAATGGTCCATATCTGGCAGCTACAATTCTTTCTATCCTCGTAGGTGCTTGCTGTGCTGCCATGATTGGAATATTTGGAAGAATAGTAGCAGATTGACTGGTAGGGAGTAATGTGATGGATGGCAGAGATAAAGGGATGTTTTGGAATGAATGGGAAGCTTTCTTTGGACTAAGATTCAAAGGGGAACTAACTGAATAAGGGGTTGCGCTAATCTCTGAAGGTTTTTCCTTATTAACAGTGTTGTGCTCTAAATCTTCAATTTTTAAATCTTCAGCAACAACTTTATCTTTCAGAGATGCATGAGACTTCTTAGGCTTACCTGATCCTGATGCCCCTTTCTGTGAAGCTTTCTTCATTTTAACAGTCCTCTCAGGTTCAGGCACTGGTTCAGCTGGTAATTTCCAAGGGTTTCTTCGAGTGTGTCTCACAGACTGAGCCATAAGTTCAATGTGGAGTCGCCAAAGGATGATCTTCCTCCAATGGAGTCGCCAGAAAGATGATTACAACCAAAAATTGTGTTCAAACCTTGTCTGTCATCAAAGCTTGAAGCTGTGTCATTCTCCCAAGGAAGTTGAGCTTCAATTCTCCTCTGCCCGGCAGCGGCGCCAATTAATGTTATCACCCCAAGAAACTCACCTAGGTTGTATATCAGTGATGCTTGGGAACATTACAAACTCAACAAAAATGTTGGATAAATGGTGGATGAATGAAACAAATGCTGCATATTCAAGCTAGATAACCACTCCTACTATGCTTAACCCCAGACATGGGTGAACACCCCCAGACTACAAGGCTTTAGACCACCAATTACTCCCAGTTTTAGAGAAATTGTGATGATGGAGAAGACTGACCACACCAGCAGATGCACAGGACCCTGTGATGGCCGGCCACAATCAGTTTAAAGGTCTATAAATCTGTTATCTAATACTCAAACAAGATGAGAACTCTCTGGCATTAAAACAATAGAAACTTGCAAACAAATTCAATGATACATGATAAATCCCAACACAGAGGTGGGATAACAGCCCCTCTAATGCTAAAAGTTAACAGCACATGAAATAATGCAAAACAGGCACAGCCTGGAACAAGAAGAAGAAGTGGACAGTGAGCAATTAACAGCAAAAGAAGCTTGTATTAGCTGGAAATGAAGACCAGAAGCTGCAGGTGTCACAATAGTTGCAGTCTCCATAAGTTGAAGCGTACAACAGAATTACATTCATCAAACACTCATCAACCTAATTACATATTTTTTCTGCGTATATATAGAGTCTGTTTACAAAATTTCTCTGCTAGGCTATGCATGGAGGTGTCATAACTGACCACCAACCACATTTACACATAGATAAGGGCCTCTGATACATTCTAACTATTTTAATTAACAAATTTGACAATCTTTAGTACTTTGGTGTACTCTTGGAACAGGTGGAATGTTTCCTGCAATAATGTTCATAACTGCTGAATGAATTCAACTGCTCGAGGCAGTACTTTCTTATCCTTGACCATGGTGTCTTTGAATGCAAGTAGCTAAGGAATTAATGTGCACACTGCTGGATTATCACTCCCTTCTTTGCGCAGGCAAAACAGGCTCAAAAACACAGCAAAATACATTTGAAATGGACAAAGAGCCGAGGAAGAACACTGGCTATTGGATGGAAAAATGGACGGCCTAGATCGGAAGCGGGAGGAATCGGGAGGCGGATGATGGAATAGACGAGGACTGTCAGATCATGTAATTGGACGGTGGAGATCATTTGATAGAGAATATCGGAAGATAGGCCGATGAAGAAATTAGGGCCGTCGAATCTGGACACGGCAGATCCGACAGTGATCGAGAGCGAAAGGAGCAAGAGCGTTAACGGCCGGGGGATAGGCAGGATGGGCGGTAAAATGTTTTCCCCGCACCTCTTTCGGGCTATGGCGGTGTTCGTACAGGGTGGTGCGATGGAATGATATTGCGTCACGTGTCTGACGAGATGGTGGGGAAACCGCTTTCCCCGCTACCTAACGGACGAGCGGTTCACAGGAGCGGGGGTTGCGAAAAGCATCAGATAACAAGGTGGGTATGAGAGGAAGGCGGGATTTAATCGTACGTTAGCTGATGTGATATGACAGGTGAAAGCCGCAGGCCCGGGCTTTATTAAAGCTTAGGGTTATAATTTTATTATGTGTGCGGGGTAAAATAAAAGCATAGGTAAATAAGGTTTATAAAGGGTTATCGGGTTTTAATGATGTTAAAACACAAAATGCCCGGGAGTGAGTAAAATAAAGGGTTTAGGCAGGGTTTTGAGTAAAAACGAAGAATGAGGTTTATAGAGTTAATATGGGCTTTATGAAGGTTTTCATAGAAGAAGCCGAGATAGCGGACGCTAAGAGGGTGTGAGAAAAATGAGAGAGGGAGGAAGATGAGACTGCTGCGAGCTCCCTTAGGCACCAGCAACACTACCAAGCTGTCACTGACCTTCAACTGTTCAAAATTTGTAGTAGAGCTAACATCTACAACATAAAATTCAAATATGAACTAGCCAAGTTTAAGCTGTTTGATTGTTCATCAATTGTGGCATAAATTACAAGCTGCACACAATTGTTTATTGCATAAGAGTGAAAAGTAGTGGCATTTAATCTTGCACACTTTCCTGGTCTTTTTGTTTGGGGTTCATTTCTTTTCTTTTTTTTACCATTTTATTCATTTTAACCTTTGATTTTTCTTTTAGGGTATACACTCTTTACATTTTTTAAATTTTTTGATATTTTGACAATATGGAAAACCTTTGCAACAAGGAAAGTTATGAACATATTACATAGCTCATCAAGTCAATCATGAAATATGACACCTATTGGTATAGGAGCATAACATTGGCTCCACTTGGGGATGGCTTTTCCTGGTGGAAAGTCAAGAACAACAGGTCATATGGCCTCTGAATGATTTTAACTGAACTATGGAATCTTCTTCTACTTGTTGCTTTATTGTATGTATGACAGTGACACTTCTGAAGCTTAGGGCCTTCTCTTCGGGCTTCAACTCCAACAAGTTACTATCCAATCAACACCAAACCTTTATTCTTCCTACTTGAATCCCACTTGAGCACCTTGTAACTTAGGTAGGAATCTTCAGTCTTGGTCTTTTTATCAAAAATATTTTTAACCTTTTCCTGCACAACTTGAGATCTGACCTGAAACTAAAAGGTGTTGCAACCTTCAAACCAAATTAGTAAATCATCAAGACCTTAGGGCCTTTTGATTGGATTCAAATCTTTAAGGATTTATTTCATAATCTACTAAAAACTGAATTAAATCAAATTGAAATCCTACCTACTTACTCTAATCATCTTTTTTACTATTGGTTAAGTAAAATGAAACAACCAATGCAACCACTCAAGCATCATATACACTGGTGAATTTTGTTGCTTGTGCTTGTTGGTGGCTAAAATTGAAATCTTGAAATCAAATATAGCTTTGTTAACTTTTGAGAAGATAAGGAAATTCCCGATCTCCTTTGTTGAATCTAGAAACTGTACAAAAGGATCTTGTAAAATATATACACTATTCTTGAACTGATTCAAACAATTGTACATATGTTGTGTATGGCCTACATGCAATGAAACTAAAATATCACTTTTATCTTTATCACCTTGCATGCTTTTAGATGAGCATTGTGATGATACTCCTATTGATTGAAATGTCTAGCTGGTGAAACCATTATCATCTTGATTTTGAATCTCATAGTTTGTTAATGGAGAAAAATTATGATTGCTTTCATCATCCAACAGCGATTGTATCATAAAGAACTTGGGAGGATTGCTGCAACTTATTACATATAAGTTCAAATGGAACTTCATAGATTTATACAAGCTGCTCCTCCTTTTCTTTAAAATTTTTATACCACATTTCCTTTAAAAATTGAAATGATTTAAAACAAAGAGGCAAGGAATCATCTTGGATCATTTGATCATATGTTCCAGCTTCCAAGTCTTCTTCTGCAACCTGGCATTCAATGGCATTTTGGGGCTGCAAAGCTAGATATGAGAAGTCTTGAACAAAGATTTTATTGCCCTCTAGATAGTTAATATCAAGACTTGTTGACATTTGATTTCTAATTGCATGATAGTTATCTCTGATAAATTGAAATGAATCAAAACAAAACGGTAAATTTCCTTCACTGATTTCAAAATTTTCTGCACTTTCCTCCTCATTCTCATAGCTGAAATGAACAAGTTGGTCACTATTTTCAAGCTGTTGAACCTGAACTTCCTTATTCCTAAAATTAGCTTCTGATTCCTCTGCAAGGTTAATTTGGATTTGAGAAACATAATCATTATTATATTGATCAAGCTTAGGCACATCATCATAAGCAGTAATGTCATCTAACATACATATTAGATCATCAGATTGCCTCTCCACATATGGTTCTATAACTCTATCTTCATATTTGTGGTAGATTGAGTTGGTAGGAATTTTTTCATGAATATCAACATTTTCCTTTTGTGAAATAGATGTGTCATGGTTATTTTGAACAAAAAATTCAACTTTCATTGTGATCTGATGCATCATTTCCTCTATTTTCTTTATCGAAATGTCAATTTTTTCCTCTTTTTCTTCTTTCAATTTTTATTTTCTAATTTGCAGATTAACTTCTACATCTATTGCCATGTTCTACATCTATTCCATTTTTGAGGGGTTTCTTTCTCTTATATGAAATTCTATCTCTGAATCAAATGCACTTGGGTAATGCAAAAGAGTTGAATCGGGAGGAGGTCTTATATTTAATGGTATTGAATAATAGGCTTGATTAAATCTGTCTGAAAATTGTTGTATTGTTTCATCTGGATGTTTTTTTAACTGATTATATTCTTCTATGATTACAAGAATATTGACTTTGATTATCCATCTATCAAGGAAGAGTTTGAGAAACTGCTTGAGATTTGAGATGCTTGCCTCAGGCAGGGTTTTAAACCAACTCTTGACTTTGTATTGCAAAGAAAGAGCAAAAAGCATAATACTAACATCCTCTTCATCTATTTCAAATAAGTTAAGATAATCTTCAAAAACTTGAATATGTTTTTGGGCAGTGATACCATTCTCTCCATCAAACCCAGGGACATACTTGGGATAATCTTTAGGGAAAGCATGGAGTGTAGGAGGCAAAATGAGTGGTTTATATCTATCAGGAACTTTATAAGGTACTAGAATATGTACAGGGATTGTATGATTAGTCTTAATTTTTTTATTCTCCTTAATTGGAAAATGATCTTCATAAGAATTAGAAGACTATTGTTCAAATGTGTAAGGAGATTTTATATCTACATTTTTCAAAGGAAAATAATAAAAATTTACTCTAAAATCATCTCTAAAATACAATATACATTGAAAAACTTTATCAATGAAAAAGAACATAATGTCTTGGATAACAATCCAAGTTAAAAGCCTGATCTTTTCCCACAGTTCTTTCAGGTTCATTTCTCTAGTGGAGTCTTGATTGTGAAATTGATTTGGAGTCGCCAGGTGGATGATTTTAACCTTTGTGTGTCTGATCCCTGTCCACCATCATAGATCAGATCTAAACCTGTAAAACAATTCTGAAGAAAAAGTTAGTTCTCCAAGAAACCAAATTTTGAGTATTTTATGATTATTTTGCTTTTTCATGAATTTTCAAAACAACTTCTATGATTTCTTTTAGAGGCTTTAGATATGAGATTTAAAATTTCTTAAAGATTTATTTCACATGAGGAACTGATCAAGTATTTGAAACCAAATGTTCAATATTTAAACTAGACCGAAGATAGACTGAAGCAGCATTCATTTATTTCTGCAATTGCAAAGCAAGAGCATTTCAAAGGCTACCTGCCTAACTTCAGGCTCTGTCTATAGGTTATAAAGTAAACAATAGTAACAAACAAATTATTCAGATCCCCAGCGGAGTCGCCACTATGTTATCACTCAGATTTTCCCAGAATTTGTAAGAAGGGAAAAGGGGTCCGAGGTAACCACAAACCAATCTTTTAGATACATAATCTAGCCAATCTGCATCTAGAGAGGGCTCTCTCTTTAAGTTTTAGCTTTGTTTTGAAATATATTAGGCTAGTTGTGAAGTTTAGGAGTTTTGTTTGAGTTTGGGTGGTGATATTCAATAGCAGAGGGGTAGGACTGATTGGTTTAGGCCATTGGGCTGATGGAGTCAAAGAAGATGGCTTAACTGGACTTGGTTTCTTAACAAAGGATGGTTTCACAGAGCAAGATAATCAAACAGGGAACAAATAAAGACTTGGAATAAATGGAATGATTTTAAGATAGGTGAAGGGCAGTTAAGAATCCTTCAACATACTTAAGAGAGCAGAACGTGACTAACCATCAATAAAGAGCAATTAAGAATTCTTTACTAAATGATTAAAATGAAAGAACTAGAAAACAGGAGCAATTAAGAATTCATTGTTTATACTAATTCAGAAGAAAACATAGAGAATAATAACGATTGAAAACAGAGTGAAATTAAGCATATTCTGAGTTACTCTTTTTCGTTTATCATTCAGATGTGAAACATAGATGATATTATAAACAAGGAAAACTTCTAAAACACAAAGTATAGAGGACTTATTGATCCGGTGTTTGATTCAAGAATTCTGAGAAAAGTCCCTTGCATTAATTCTTTGTCCAGCAAGCCATACAAAATTTGAGTCCAACAGCACTTTATTCCAAATAATCAATATTACAGCAATGTCTCTGAATCCACCCAAAATACTTCAAATGAAGAAGTATTTATACTAATTGTAAACTGAAATATCTTGAAAAAATATCAAGATTAGTTTCACAAATGTCTCCAACTATTTACATTAATAGAACTTAAATAAAGGACATCCAAAACTAATGAATCTATTTGGCACTATTTCTATGGATTTATGGTGACAAACAAGAGAAATTCGAATTTGATAGCAACTCTTAGTTGATGATGAGGCATCCTAGTCACTAATTGCATCCTTCCTCTGTGCATTCTGCCCCAGAAATTCTACAAACTTAGGGTCCAAGGATACACTTGTATATCTCAATCTGTAATAGATATGTAAAATGTGAAAGAGGTTTTTGTAGATATGAATTTTTGTGAGATAAAAATCTCTCCGTTTCCCAAAATTCATCTCCATCTATTCACAATATTCTCTGAAAAAAGATGTCAAAAAGAGGACTTTTCACAAACTAAAAAATAGGTTGTGAAGACATGCACTTATCTCCCTCTTGGTAATACCTGTGTAAAAAGTGAGAGAGGTTTTTCTATATTGGCCTGTGGGGAACAAAAACCTCCTTCAGTTTATCGAAATACTTCTTGGATTAGCCACAATAGTTTCTAAAAAACTATGACTTAAACAGGAAATTTTTGAAGAATGTACCATTTTGGCTCCAATTTCATCTTTTAACCTTGAATTTGTTTTAACTATTTTTCACTTTTACTTTCAAAAAACTTCACTATAGCTGATGAAATTGTTTTCATCTTTGTTTAACCCTTAACCTCTTCATGTTTACTTTTACTTTTTACTTTTGTCGCTCTGTCTTTCAACTGTCTTCACTTCGACATGAATTTGTATGTTATGCTTTGTAACTATCTTTTATGTTGTTTATCTTTATGCTAGATGATTTACTTGACTTGG
Source organism: Pinus tabuliformis (assembly GCA_031772625.1). NCBI lineage: Eukaryota > Viridiplantae > Streptophyta > Pinopsida > Pinales > Pinaceae > Pinus > Pinus tabuliformis. The sequence continues at coordinate 970,307,682 of CM062813.1, read as the reverse complement.
TCTTCAATCTGATCCTCTTTAACCCTGATATACTTTGACTATTCTTTATTGTGTCCTTTTACCTTCAGTGTGTAGCTTAGGTTTTTACTGTCTGTTTTAACAGTGAACCCTTTTAATTCCATGTTCCCTCTGCTTGTCTTTCAGTTGTGTGTTTTATTTTGCATCTCTATTTGAATAGATTTGATAACAATCTTGGATTAAACAGGTCTTATGACTAGTATTAAGACTGTTTATCCAAGGCTACGGTCTTCTGATCACCTGTAGAACAAAACAAATTGTTAAGAAAGCGTTGGTTTGCTTGGGAGGTCGAAAAGGATTCATTTGAGCTTGAGAGGTCTATGGAGTGAGTCCAGAATGTTTTTCTGGAGGTAAACCATGCTCGAATCGGTTAACGGAGGCTTCAGGTGGCGCAACTGGGTTAGATAAGGGTTTATTGCATAATCAGGTGAAAACAAGAAAAACTGGGGTTTTTGTGTTTAAACGGGTAAATGATTGGTATTAGCGGGTGAATGAAAATGACAATTGGCGGAAACTGAATGATGAGACATTTTGTCATTTAGCAGAAGGCGGTAAGCGATTTCTATCGCACCGCTTATGGGAGGCGAGCGGTATTAAGGGAGGGCCGCGCGATTCCATACATGGTGTGACATGTAGCACAGGTACTACTCACAAAACTGTTCTCTATCGCACGCTGAATGTCGACCAAAATGATTGTGTGATATGCGCGATGACCGTTGGATCTGTGGGAGCCGATAGGACGGTTGTCGGGGAGGTGAAGTGGCGGAAGGTTAAAGGAGAGTGGGCCCGATATAATTTAAAGGAATTAATCATATCGGGGGTGATGTGATTGGTTATAGAGTTATTAATTACTCCAAATGACATAATTAATCCTCATTAAATGGTGGCGGGGTCGGGTTCTTAATTAACTATGGATTAGTTAATTAATCTGGTTTTATTGTTTGATTTACGGTTATATTTAACCATCGGGTGGGATATGTAATATTTGGGATTTTTAATAGTTTAAATAATACGGGAAAGGGTAAACATTATCAAGGATTTATATAATATAAGTTAGAAATTAATATGAAACAATGTGATAAAAAGCGCTAAGTAAAACTTCAGAGTGTACATTTAACTTAGGCTTAAGTGGAAAAGGGTTTTTATGGGGTATTATGTAATTTTCCTAAGTAAAATAGGATTTTATTTAGGAAAAGACTTATGAAAGTGAATGAATGGTTTATGAATAGTTTTAAGTACTTAAGCTTTTTAAATTATTGGGACGAGGGTCCAGTCCCTCCAGAAGTCAAAGAAATGCTCTGAGCCCCTCCAATTTAGCAAATACCTTAGTACTTAGGGGAAATTAGTGAATAATTAGGGAAGATGAGAAGGGGAGCTAATTATTCTGACTTTGCTTTGCTTGAAATGCTTTTAATATATTGTATGCCTTAGCCTTGTGATGAAAGTGAAAGACTAACACATTTAGAGACATTATCCATCACATATGATTCTGCAACATCATCTACCTACCCTAACTACTTTAAACTAGCATTTTTTCTTCTTTATTTGGGTGCACTTAGACTGGCAAACCCTTATCAAATCTTCCTTTTCTTTTACATGGCAAACCTACCTAAGTCTACACTTATTACATCCAAGGGCTCAGATTAGACTGTTGAGCTCCTTTTATTTACTCTACCTATCTACTTATCTGCCAAGATTACATTGTTTGGTCAGATTTTATTCTCTATTTCTACAACATAAAATTCAAATATGAACTAGCCAAGCTTAAGTTGTTTGACTGTTCATCAATTGTGGCATAAATTACAAGCTGCACACAATTGTTTATTGCATAAGAGTAAAAAGTAGTGGCATTTAAACTTGCACACTTTCTTGGTCTTTTTGTTTAGGGTTCATTTCTTCTCTTTTTTTTACCATTTTATTCTTTTTACCCTTTGATTTTTCTTTTAGGGTATACCCTCTTTACATTTTTTAAATTTTTTGATTTTTTTACAATATGGAAAACCTTTGCAACAAGGAAAGGTATGAACATATTACATAGCTCGTCAAGTCAATCATGAAATATGAAACCTATTGGTATAGGAGCATAACATAAGGCTAAAGCCGGTCTCTTAGCAGGGATTGCTTTTTCTGTAACTCTTGGATCTACATTTGAATCGCCTTTCCTTCCTACACGTGCGCGAAGCACTGGACTGGCACCAACGTCCATGCAGTCATATTGATTTCATCATATTTTTGTTGCGCTTTCCTAATTTATGTGTTCAATTGTTGCATCTTAGGGTCTGCCTGCAATGTATCCCATAGGCCCATTGCCTAATTGAATAGTTGGTCGCAATCATGGACTGCAACATCTAGTTGACCCATGGATTCTTTTATAGCTGCACCTCTTTGTTCCCAAAATTATGGTGGTGTAGTTGGTTGAAAATTGAGCTGGAGTTCGGCTATCTTCATTTGGAACTCAAAAGTGACACGCCCAATCTCATCTTTGGCATCATGCACTGCAGCAGCTAATTTTCTAACTTTCGTCTCGGCATGTGCATCGTCTGGCATATGAAATTCTGGAACTATTTGACAGTCTTGTTTGATTACTGACTCAAGGTTTGTGCTTCACACTTGCATTTCCTCTTTCTCCTTAGCGTTTGTGTCTTCTCCTCGTACATATTTGCATTGTTGAATTTACACTCACTGAGGACAGCAAAGGCGCACTGCTCCCTGATTTGCAACTCATCTAAGACCCCCTGATGCAATGCATGGAGGGCCTGGAGTGGTAGCGCGGCCACATTAATCTCAATATCCTTGATCTTCTCTAGTATGTTGTATTCTACCTGGTTATATACTCACAAGGATCCTTCTAGTAAAGGAATGATCCTTAGGTCCATTGTTCGTTCCACTTCTGGAACACTCATGCTCGCTTGAGTCAGGCTCGCTTGCATCGCGCTTGCTTGCCCAATGCTCACCTGGATCTGACCGGCCTGGATCTACAGCTCGCGCAGATCCTTCTTGACACTCCCTGGTGTCTACATATACTACTGCTCAAAGTGTGACCATAACTTGAATGTGGTATCATGAACCTTGTCATTGATCTCATCTAAATCACCCTCTATTAGCACAAGAGGGTCCACTTGTGATTTTTTATAGCTTTTCTAATACAATACCATGGCCCCTGGCTCATGGGTGGGTCTTCAAAACTGCCTATCACTTACCCAAACAAGGGGCCAAGGCCCCTATTACTCTTAACTAGCTACGCATTTCGCATCCATATTTTACGGAGACTTTACGTTCTTTACAAAATTATTTACAAAAAATGACTAAATTAATTCAATTCTACCCCTAGGGACCCCATCCCAACAGTAAACTATATTTTTCTAATTAACTAAATCAGAGAAATTTTGAGTACAAAAAGTATTTAGGTACAGAATGCGGTCTGAATACAGAATTTGGTTGAGTACAGAATGCAGTTGAGTATAGAATGTGGCCGAGTGCAGAATGCGGTCGATTACAGAATGTGGTTGAGTACAGAATGCAATTGAGTATAGAATTTAGTTGAGTACAGAATGCGGCTGAGTGCAGAATGCAGCCAAGTGCAGAATGCGGCCGAGTACAAAATGCAGTTGAGTACAGAATATGACCGAGTGCAGAATGTGATCAAGTATAGAATGCGATCAAGTGCTTACTCCACAAACTGCAAAGTGAAACCAATAGCAATGCACTCGCTACCCTCTACTCATATCTGCAAAACATAAATGAATCTAGAATACAAATTGAAGTGTTGGAATTTTGAAAATTATTTAGAAAACAACTTGGAAATGAAATATAAATCTACTGACTCAAACAAAACACACTTCCAAAAACTATTCCGGGATAACGCCATAAATCAGGAAGCAATTACATAATCTAAAACGCAAAAATAAATTGACAAAACAATTAAATCTACTTCAAACCATCTGCAAGATATTAAATATAAAAAGGAAATAAACACACTTACATAATCTATGTTAACCCTGCAAACACGATGGGTTTAGGCGGCCTTTCCTATCCATGTGTTGAAGGTCTAAACTCAATTCATAAAATGGACACCAAAGCTACAACAACTTCATCATCCTTTATTCATCCAATAACAAAGTTTTAATATACAACGGCCAAAGAATGTAATTTTACTTCCTCTTCTATGTAACTCTTTGTAACTCCTTGTCTCTAAATGACTAAAATATATACTATGCTTTTACAATTTGATATCCCAAGCTCAAGGATCTGATCTTATCCAAATCTTAACAAAATTACAAAAATACATTTCAACTGATGTTTTTGGAATTGGTTATGGAAAATTTGTCTTGGGAAATCTCATGATCCATACATAGTATGATCGAGATATAGAATATCTAATTGCGGCTCCATATAGCTTGAAAAATAAACAAAATAAATATTCAACCCAAAATATATGGAACTGTGGCTGATCCAAAATCGTCAAACCCAACGATCTGTACTTAACTCAGAATTTCGGCATCGATTTTGTACTTAACTTTCACTGGAATATTCCCCTAACCGTAATTTCTTCTCAATGACGAATTTTTCCAAATAGTTTCCAAGTTAGTTGAATGAGGGTACTATGAACAAAACCCGTGTGTCTTAATTTCAATATCCTTCTTCATTTGATCACAAATTGAGATTTTAATCTACAGCCATTCCATACTTAACATGTAGAAACTAGTTTAATTGACTTATGATGAATTTCGGCAATGAATCCCTATAGTAAATAAACTTGGAAACACCATCATTAGTAAATCATGACAAAATTGAATTATTATCAATTATTAAATAAATGATATGGATTGGAGAAGTCATGATTCATGGCGGCTTAGGGTTTCTGCAAGCTCTGCAGCATCTGAATATCTCTGAACAACAACAGAATTGCAAAAACTCAGTATCTCTGGCAGGGAAAATTTTAAGAACCACCCCTAAATTTATAAATATAATAAATGGGCGAATCTCCATGGTATATAGGAAAAATGGAAGGCGATTTTATCAATAATATAATATGTATATATAATTTTTTGGCGAATCTCTCACCAGGCATGGCGAATATTTTACTCAATTATAAAATCTTGTAAGATCTTGGCGAGTCTTTCACTAAATAATAAAACTTTGTAAAGTCCTAGTGAATCTTAGCATAGGCTGCATGCTGGTTTAATTCCCCCATTTAAATAGGCTACATTCCAGGTGAATACCATGGGTCAATACCATGTGCCATTTTGGTGAATACCATGGGTCAATACCATGTGCCATTTTTATTTTTATTAATTCTAATATTAGGGTTAATAATGGTTTTTTGCATGGTATTAATAACAATCTAGTCCATGGTATTTGTCCCATAGTATTTTGGCCATAGGTTTCACCTAAATATAATCCATTTTTTGAGTGTTCGTAAATATAAGGTAACTTATGGAGTAAATATAAAAAAATGTTTTATTTGTTTACCATACCTCTCGTTTATTTATATTTTTATTAATTTACCATACCTCTTTTACAAATATGGTATTTGGCCCATAGGATTCACTTAAATAAACCTCTTTCTTGAGCCTTCATAAATAGAACTAGGGTTATGGACTAAATATAAAAAGAGGTTTTATTTATTTACGATACGTCTAGTTTATTTATATTTTTATTTATTTACCATACCTTTTGAATAAGTATAAAAAGACGTTTTATTTATTTACCATACCTCCACTTTACTTATACTTTTTATTTGTTTACACCCTTACATGTATATAAGGTGACTTATGGAGTAAATATAAAAAATGTTTTATTTATTTACCATACCTCTCATTTATTTATATTTTTATTAATTTACCATACCTCTTTTATAAATATGGTATTTGACCCATAGGATTCATTTAAATAAAACCTATTCTTGAAAAGGGGCGAATGGATTCACTTAAATAAAACCTATTCTTGAAAATGGGCAAATGGAAGGTTGTAAGTCCTAATTTCAAGGGCTAAATTTACCTTTTTTACCCTCTCCCTTAAAATAAGGTGGGCTATTTGAGGTGATTTGTAAAAATGTACTATGATACAAAATATTCGCCCACTAAAAATTTAAAACCCCTTAATTTCGCCAAAGGGCGAACATTCGCCCCTAAAATTATCCTTATCTCTGGCGATAGCACTACTCAGCAATCAGATCCACTACAATGGATCCCCTTTCGGGGGGGACGCGACGCCTCCCCCCAACAGCAGCAGAGAGATACAGCTTAGCAATGGGACTGAAAAGGGTTTTGACATGGTACAACCTATCAACACTACAAATTAGACTGACCTAGCAAAGCAAGGGAAACAAAAATCACCACAGGACAAGGAGGCACAGCCTCAAACTCAGTAGCAAGACAATCCAACATTGAATAGAGAGATCCCCAAAGCTACCTCGGCCACCTGCAAACCTATTGCAGCAGAGCGACCCAAGATAGAACTACCTAGTCACCTACCTAGTCACCGAATCAATGCCCAAATCCAATTTATGAAGGACCACGCTCTCATAGGGAAATTTATCCATTTTTGGTTGACAGAGAAAGCCCTGCAAGGATGGATTGTGGCCAATGGAAACCTAAAGGACATGTCACCCTACAGCTTAGACCTAAAGGCTTATTTACAGTTGTTTTCAACTACATAGAAGACCATAACAGAGTCTTAGACAACGGCCCCTACTTCTTCAACTCTGCGGGCTTGTATCTTAGAGATTGGATAGAAAGATTCAATCCGGACAAAGAGGATTTCAGTTGGGCGCCTGTTTGGATCTGCCTGTATTCCCTTCCATTGGAGTACTGGGATGAAGAATCACTAAAAGACATTGGAAATGGTCTAGGCGACTTCATAAAGATAGCTGAAGAAACGAAACTAAGAAGGTATACTTCCTATGCTCGCATCTATGTCTACATGCATCTAGACAAGGCACTCCCGGACTCGGTAAGTCTATATCACAATGATTTTGAATGGATTCAGCCTATAGACTATGAACATGTTCCTTTTAGATGTAGAAAATGCCATGCACATGGTCATATTTTCCGTGACTGCCCCCTAAATGTAACCCCCAAAACCAATACCACCTTAGAAAAAACTGATGAGGAAGGATTTACTAAAGTCAACACCCAGAAAAAGCACCACAAAAAGCCCGCTTTGGGATCCAAAAATCCCACAGCCAACTCAACCATACCCTCCACCAGCAACAGCTTTGATATCTTAGCTCAATCAGCTTTGAATGACTCTGAACCCCCCACCCACAACGAAGATATACTCAAGCCATCTTTGGTAATCCAGCCATCAGCCACAAGGAAAGACCCGAAGCCACCTCAGACCCTAACAAGCCCAACATCCAATCCCACTAAGGAATCTGAATCAAGGTACAATGGAATGGAAATGGATATCTTTCTCCAAGAACCAATTCATTCAAATGAATTAGTAGCAGGAAGCAGTGAGCCCAAACATATGGAAGAGGAGCCTGAAAGTATTGACATTGGGGATCTGGATATATTCAGCCTTGAGCAAGCTTGTAGAAGGAAAGAGTTTGATAAAATCCCAGATAGACAACTAGAAAGTTTGGAGGTAATCCTTTCTAGAGCACATCAGCAGCGAACTTTAGGGATCCAACTGGGCAGTCAATGGGATGGGAAAAACCTTCCCAAAGATACCAAGAAACGAGGAAGAAAGATAGATTTGCAAAGAACCATCATCATTGGGGAAATGTTGGTGGAGTCAGGAAGATATTCCAAGTTAACAAAGTACTACAGGCCGCTACCCAATCTTGAACCATGAAGCTCACATCATGGAACTTAAGAGGGTTAAATAGCCCTGTGAAGTACAGAATGATCAAAAACATGATACAGCAGGAGAAACCTCAAATTTTCTTCATGCAAGAGACAAAATGTAACAGTAATACCCTCGGCACCATTCTCTCAAAAGCTTGGCTAGGAAGCCAATCAGTAGAAGTGGATGCTTCGAGAGCTTTAGGGGGACTGGCAATAGCATGGGATACACAAGCTATTTCACTCACTGATTTTCATGTGAATCATAATCTCATTCAAGCAACTTTTCATATTATTGGGACCAATATTCATGGACATCTCACCAATGTCTATTTCCCTCAGGATGCTACGAACAAATTGACATTGTTGAACACAATTGCAAGGATCAACTCCACCAGAGCCCATCCTCTTTGGATTATAGGGGGTGACTTCAATATGATCACTAAACTTGAAGAAAAGAATGGAGGTCGGGTCAGACTAGACATGGAAAGCAGCCACTTCAAGGACTTCATACAAAATAACTGGCTCATTGATCTGCCTTTTAACAATGGAATGTACACCTGGAACAATAAAAGATCAGGCTCGCAGCAAATAGCCTCGCGGCTGGATCGCTTCTTGTTATCTGATAATGCAATTCATTTAGGAGGAGATTTTACTGCCTCAATCTTGCCTCTTTCTGGGTCAGATCATTGGCCCATATCTTTGCAATGGCAAAGACCTGGCAACTCCACAAGGAGACCCTTCTGTTTTGAAGCATTTTGGCTTACCCACCTGAAATTCAGTAATATGGTCCTCTCCGTTTGGAAAAGTTTCATACCCCCAGAAGGATAAAAAATGTATCAACTTCAACAACGGCTCAAACATCTCAAAGCACATATCAAGCAATGGAATCAAACGACCTTTGGAAATATATTTCAAGTCCAAAGAGCTCTAGCACAAGAAATGATGGAAATTCAACAAAAAATAATTACTGAAGGAAGGATAGAAGCTTTGGTCGAAAAAGAACAGAACCTTCAGAATCAACTGGATGAAAGAAGAAAGCAAGAAGAGATCCTCTGGAAGTAGAAATCCAGAGTAAAATGGCTAAAAGAGGGAGAGCGGAACACGAAATTCTTTCACCGCACCACCATACAGAGAAGAATGCACAACAACATCACACAAATTCAGAATCAGCAGGGAGAAAGGATGGAAGAACACGATGATATTGAAAGAGAGTTACTCCAACATTTCAAAAACGTTCATCAGGAACCACAAATCAACAGATAGCCAGCAATAGAATGGATTCTCTAGCATATCCCTAAAATCATCACGGAAGAACATAATCAATTACTCCTTAGACCGGTTACTCTACAGGAAGTTGAAACAGCAATGAATCAACTCAAAGAGGGGAAAGCTCCTGGACTAGATGGATTTACCTCCAACTTCTTTCATAAATTCTGGGATCTCATCAAAGTGGATGTTTGGTAGGTTGTGGAAGAATCTAGAACTTTGCATTGGTTGCTTCCATCTCTAAATGCCACCTTTATTGCACTCATACCTAAAGAAGAAAATTCTATAACTCCAAACAAATTTAGGCCAATAGCTCTCTGCAATGTTATCTACAAAGTCATATCCAAAGTCATAGCCTCCCGTTTGAAACCGTTGCTTCCCTTGCTAATATCGCCAGAACAATCGGGATATGTAGAAGGACGGCAAATCATTGACGGCATCATCCTCACACATGAGATCATTCATTCTTTAAAGCACAGCAAAAAAGCAGGTATGCTTCTCAAAATTGATCTCTCAAAAGCTTTTGACAAATTAAGCTAGATATACATGCAAAGAATGCTTACTGACTTTGGTTTCTCTCCTCCCTAGGTTAGATGGGTAATGAATCTGGTCTCCTCTACTTTTTTCTCCATTTTAGTAAATGGCATTCCCTCTCGTCCTTTCCACCCCTCTAGAGGCATTCGCCAAGGAGACCCTCTCTCTCCCTTTATTTTTGTGTTAATGGCTAAAGGGCTAGGTCGTCTAATAAAGAACGCTCTTCATACTCAGCAGCTCAGAGGCATCTCACTCCATGATTCCAGCCATCACACATCAACAGTTTGTAGATGACAACATGTTGTTTGGGCACCCTTCAGTTCAAGAAGCTTTTAAATTTAAATCCCTGCTTGATGAATATTCGGAAGCATCTGGAGCCAGCATCAACACTGCAAATCCCAAATTTTATTTTTTCACACTCCCCCTCCACTCAATCCTCTATATCTCGCATCCTCGGATTCTCTAAAGCCTCCCTACCCTCAAAGTATTTAGGCGCCCCATTGACTGATTCAACTATTAAACATGCTTCATGGCATTTGCTCCTCGAAAAGCTTGAAGCCCGCCTTTCTTCCTGGACATATAGAGCCCTTAATATGGCTAGTCGTATGGTGCTGGTTAAGGCCATTTTACAATCGATGCCTCTATATCTTTTCTCTGTTTTAGCAGCACCAAAGTGGGTGCTTAAAAGAATCAAAAATTTACAACGTAACTTTCTATGGGGATCCTCAGGCCAAAATAGAAAATGGGCATTGGTTAAATGGACGACAGTTTGCCTTCCTAAAAAATATGGAGGGGCGGGTCTCCGCGATCCTCAACATAGCAATGTTGTTATGGGAGCAAGGATATGGTGGAAATGGCTCTCAGCTCCACACACACCGTGGGCAACACTATGGACTGCCAAATATGCAAATAACAGACTGCCAGATGAATTAATCAGACTTCTTCCCACTGAAAAGGGCTCCCTAATCTGGAATGTAGCAAGACAACACAACAACATGATACAAAAGCACAGTTTCTGGGAAATCAGAGATGGCAGTAATGCTTGTTTCTGGGTTGACTCTTGGCATCAAAGACCACGGATCAGCAATTTGTTTAAACCTCCACATACAGAGGATTGGGCACCACAACAGGAGGAAAAATTCAATCAACACTGGACTCCAGCCCTCAATCAGGGATATAGACAATGGCTAAAAGTGGCACAAATAATCCGACAAGGAACAGAGCAAATCCATAATGAGCTTGACACAGAACTCACGAATAGAAAAATCTGATTCTCAGACAAGAAGGATATTCTGAGATGGGGATATACACCACGTGGGACTTTTACTACAAAGGAAGCGTACAATCTCTTGATTGGCTATCAGGATGGAAAAGACCCAATGTGGGACAAAATCTGGTCTCCGGTTATTTGGCCCAAGATCTCAACGTTTCTCTGGCTGCTATGTCAAAAAAGGATACTCACCTGGGACAATCTAAGGAAGAAAAGCTTCCATGGGCCCTCTAGATGCCCCAATTGCAACCAACAGGAAGAGACAATACAACATCTCATGGACACATGCCACCTTGCCAATAAACTATGGGAAAAAATTGAATTCAGATGTCAAAAAAGGGGTAGAGTAACAGAGGATATTACAAACACCATTCGAAACTGGATAATCGATCCTTACAAGAGCAGGTTGCTAAACTCTCTATGGAAAATTATTCCAGGCCTACTTGTTTGGACTTTATGGAAAGAAAGAAACAGACGCATTTTTAAGAATCAATGCACTCCTCTAGATACCATATGGAATAATTTTTGCAACAACCTTTAGGAAACCTTGGCTCTTCAAAATTGGCATGAAGAGGACTTACCTACCCTACCTCAGGAGAAGAACATATGGGGAATTGGCATCTTTGGATTTCCCAAACTCATGAGCACTCTAGCAACCTCTCTCAAAATTCCAAAGCTCCAAGTAAATGGCAACCTCCTTCCCAAGGAATGATACAATTAAATTTTGATGGAGCCTCCAAAGGCAACCCAGGCATGGCAGGCTATGGAGGAATCTTCAGGGATCATGGAGGCAAACCACTCTTGATCTTCTATGGATCAATAGGTTGGGACACAAACAACTCAGTGGAACTAGAAGGACTATGGCAGGGACTGTGCTTGGCTCAGCAGCATGGTTTTTTCCCTATAATAATTGAAGGAGACTCACAAATCCTTATCACCATAGCCAATCAAATTCTCCAAGGAACACCTGCCCACAAAGTAGCCAGTAGCTGGAGATTAGCGGCTCGTTTAGAGCTCATAGAAAAATGGCTCTTAACCAATAGAGCAATCACATTCCAACATATCAAAAGGGAAGGCAATAAAGTGGCAGATCTCCTGGAAAATCTAGGGGTGGATAGTGAATGAGTTCTAAATGCTAGCTCGCTTGACATTTTAAATGACAGCTCTCATTTATAGGAATGCATCGATCTGGTGCAGAAAGATGCAGAACTCCCAGATGCGGGCGATTTATCGCGTTGGTACAGCACAGCAAATCTAGGCTAGCAAGTGGCACGGCCACATGGCCACCCACGCTTCCACCCAGAAGCCCACTGCCATAATTAATGGTGTTTTAATGCTGTGTGAAAGCCGAGGAAACCTCACTCTGGTCCATAAGATGGAAATTTCAGACTGCCTTCCCCTATTATGCCTCCTTTGAACTGTAAATGCCTCCCCGCTACTCAGGGAAAATTTTAAGAACCCCCCTAGATTTATAAATATAATAAATGGGCGAATCTCCATGGTATATAGGAAAAATGGAAGGCGATTTTATCAATAATATAATATGTATATATAATTTTTTGGCGAATCTCTCACCAGGCATGGCGAATATTTTACTCAATTATAAAATCTTGTAAGATCTTGGCGAGTCTTTCACTAAATAATAAAACTTTGTAAAGTCCTAGTGAATCTTAGCATAGGCTACATCTGGTTTAGTTCCCCCATTTAAATAGGCTACATTCCAGGTGAATACCATGGGTCAATACCATGTGCCATTTTGGTGAATACCATGGGTCAATATCACGTGCCATTTTGGTGAATACCGTGGGTCAATACCATGTGCCATTTTTGTTTTTATTAATTCTAATATTAGGGTTAATAATGGTTTTTTGCATGGTATTAATAACAATCTAGTCCATGGTATTTGTCCCATAGTATTTTGGCCATAGGTTTCACCTAAATATAACCCATTTTTTGAGTGTTCATAAATATAAGGTGACTTATGGAGTAAATATAAAAAAATGTCTTATTTGTTTACCATACCTCTCGTTTATTTATATTTTTATTAATTTACCATACCTCTTTTACAAATATGGTATTTGGCCCATAGGATTCACTTAAATAAAACCTCTTTCTTGAGCCTTCATAAATAGAACGAGGGTTATGGACTAAATATAAAAAGAGGTTTTATTTATTTACGATACGTCTAGTTTATTTATATTTTTATTTATTTACCATACCTTTTGAGTAAGTATAAAAAGACGTTTTATTTATTTACCATACCTCCACTTTACTTATATTTTTATTTGTTTACACCCTTACATGTATATAAGGTGACTTATGGAGTAAATATAAAAAACGTTTTATTCAGTGGAAAAAAAACGTTTTATTTATTTACCATACCTCCACTTTACTTATATTTTTATTTGTTTACACCCTTACATGTATATAAGGTGACTTATGGCTCGTAAATATAAAAAACGTTTTATTTATTTACCATACCTCTCATTTATTTTTATTTTTATTAATTTACCATACCTCTTTTATAAATATGGTATTTGGCCCATAGGATTCACTTAAATAAAACCTGTTCTTGAAAATGGGCGAATGGATTCACTTAAATAAAACCTATTCTTGAAAATGGGCGAATGGAAGGTTGTAAGTCCTAATTTCAAGGGCTAAATTTACCTTTTTTACCCTCTCCCTTAAAATAAGGTGGGCTATTTGAGGTGATTTGTAAAAATGTACTATGATACAAAATATTCACCCACTAAAAATTTAAAACCCCTTAATTTCGCAAAAGGGCGAACATTCGCCCCTAAAATTATCCTTGCCGCTACTGCAGAGCCTAGCTCGCGCACGAAAATGAGGAGAAGGTGCCAGATCCTTTGTTGTATTGAAATGGTTAAAGATGCCCACTTCTCACATAATCTATTTTGTTTCCTCCGAACTGCTGCTTTGGCCCTAATTCTGCTTCTGAAAATCGTATTCCCCATTCTCCTGCTCCCACTGGCCATTCTATCCCTCATCCTGCTCCTCCTAGCACTCGTCGAACCAATTTCAACCAGGAAAATATGCCTCGTTTGCGGCACAAGATGCGATGTAGAAGGGGCAGCAGTAGAGGCAGAGTAACTCGCCCTCCCTCGTTGTCCCCCTCAGACTCTACTCCTTCGAATTCCCCCTCCCCCTCGACAGCGGCTCACTTCACGAGTCGGTATCCTTCCACCCACAGTGGCAGGGGGCGTGATTAGATGGACGACTCTAGGCGTGCTATAGATGCTCATCAACCTCCTAATGCCTCTGTCTCGACAATGCAACCCTGTCATTCTACCCAGTTCCAATTGCGTTGCACGCTAGAGGGCCTGTGCATTATTGCTACCATTTCTGTTTCTTTCAAAGAGGAGCCACAGAGCTCTGACGTCCCAGCTTTCATCATTCAGGAAAGGACTGACACCAGTAGGAGGAAAACTCCTGGTAGCAGCTCTAGGACTCGCAGAACTCATGGTGAAGCTCTGGACCGAAAGGACGCAGCTCAAGGACACAATACTCCAGGCGGAAACACGAATATGGAAGCAACGACAAGCAAGCAGCAGCTCAACGAAGATGACATGGAGGCTTACAAGTGTCTAATTGAGGAGGAACCTCTGCCATCTAATGAGACCTAGCAGGCCAGGTTTATCTCAAGCTTCTTTGAGCACCTGGTCACTAACTTAGGGGTCTTTTCTGATGCTTTTTGTTGATATTGTTGTCAATTTTGTTGTTTTGTTCCACAAACTATTCAACAAGGTTATGACAGGCTAGTTTCCCTGCATGGGCAGCACACTCCTCTAGTTTTGGACTGGTTTCCCCGATGAGGGCAGTTCTTTTCAGTTATTATATGTAAAAACATGGTAAAATATGAGACGGATCTGCAGAGGTCGATGCCTCCATGTACTATTTTTTGTTACATTAATAGATTTAGTCATATTTAGAAAAAAAAAAAAAAAAAAAAACCATGATAAAATCATCTCTAATCAGTGAAAAGTCAAGAAAACTAATGGTAAGCAACCACGAAGTGTAGGATATGAATTAACAACAAAGTGTGGAATTAGAGTGTGAAATGAGTTTAAAACATAGGGATTTAGGGTATGAGTAATGGTATTTGTACGGTGGAAAAGTGGGCATATTCGAGGCCCAACATCCCCCCATGCCTGAGGGTTTGCATGTCCTCATGCAAACAAATCCCTTGCTTATTGACAAATTCTTGACATTGCTTTGTAAATGTTGGTTCTTGTGGGACAACATTGCTTGAATATTTGAAGGTGTTGGTTCTTGTGGAGCAACACTACTTGAATACTTGGATGTGCTAGTTCTTGTGGAGTATCACTTCTCACATTTAATATATCACACTAATTTACAGAGCAGTACAAATTGAGGACAAGAAAGGGATGGATGAGGAAGAGATGATGGATGAAAATGAGATGATGATGGAGATGGTGAATGGGTGCTTACATACTCTATCTTCGTAAGACCAATGTCTATAGGTGGTTTCCTTTATCATTTCATGGCAGTAATGACTTAATCCTCTGATTTTTTTCATGGGAGGAGAAGACACTAAAGATACTACTTTTATACCACAAGGATTTTGCTTTTAACATGGTCTTCCTGTAATCAGAGTATAAGGGTAATAAATGTAAACAAAACGATAGTGGTTTATGAAAGATGAAATGCATGGAATGAGAAGTGGTGAATCATTAATTTTATTTAACCTTTCTGATGAATTAGTGATTCATAAGCCAAATTTACCTCAAGTTTTACCTTGTTGTTGATGTGCTCGGTGCCGCAAGATGAAGTGGAGGATGGAATGGTTGGAACTAATGTGACTGTTGATATGATCTGTTGAATAAGGCTTAAGGATGAAGGATGAACTAAAGAGTTGAATGAACGGAAGGTCACCTTCTCCCCCATGCCTAAGGAGTTGTATGTCCCCAAACAACTAAGGAAAGGTGACTGTTGCTGCAAATGACAATGGGAATGTTGATACAAAAATCCAAACTGCTGCAAACCTATGTTGAGATCTCAAAACCATATAGTCTTCAACTGCTACACACCCATGTGCAATCTTTCATATGTGAATAAATGATTTCAATGTCGAACATAAGCAAAAATAATTGGATTACCGACCATTGAGGATTTTGTTAACCAATGTGAGATATCCCACCTTTGACTTCAATGGGAATCAAGGCACTGGGTACATTCTACTAACCATGAATAGATTTGTCGAAGTCGAATGGATCATAGAATTCATCCAGTAAGAAACATTGATGTATTTCCTTAATAGATGACAAGGATACCTACCATTAAGGCATGCAGGCTCCTAGGTACCTTATTTAACCCTAACCTTGGTCCCAGATAATTTGCTGATGTCGATGGGACAAGGTTTGTTGGTAGGTGGGTCTTAAGGGATCCCACATCATCCAACACAAGTACAATACATAGTGACTTGAAAGATACATAATTTGAAGAACTCATACAGATTTACAAACTTTATTAGGAACTTTGCCCGCTAGTTACCTAGTTTTCAAGCAAAGTCCCTATCTAGTTGCGCCAGACAAGCTGGTTTTCACAAAAGGACTTATTTTTCTCTTTACTATTTTCATTTATTTATTTACAATACTAACTTTCCTACTATACTGGAGAAAAAATGTCCTCCTTCAAGTGAAATAGAACTTCCAATGAAGCCATGTGCGGATCAGGTACAAAGATATATTCATGCTCAGATTTAACATATAAAATTTAGAATGTACATGAGCATGAAAAATCAACAGCTTTGAAAGATGTGATACAAAGAGTACTTGAAGATGAGAGTGGTACTTTGACTGGATTGTGATTTGGAACCAATGCTCGATGTAATCCTGGTGGTATTGTCCCATTTCTTCATTTGAACCACTCTGAATGCCCTCCTCAGTCATGCTAGTCAAACTTGGATAATTGGTCTTCGAAATGCATATAAGGCTTGTTGTTGGGCATGGTGAGAGTTCCTCGATCTCAGGTTCAGAAGGATGTTCCTCATCGGATTTGGTACATGATTGCTCGATCTCCTTGGTAGATAGGCAAGAGGAATCAAGGGAGACTTCCAAATTCTTTTCTAGTTGTGGAGAGATAGATAATTTGTTGAATGCGGTCAGGATGAACTCTTCGTGAGAAGCGGATACCCCAACTACAGCTAGGATTTGAGAAAGTGCTTCGAGGGACATTCTTCAAGCTCTCAATAGTTCTTTGAATTTCTCCTGCTAATTGATGATCCCTGTCTCGCAACATGGATCAGTACCCAGGGGTTCTTACAGCACCCCAACAATGTTTAATTTTTAAAGAGCTTGAATTTTTAATCTAAATGAATCAAAAACTACTAATTGAAATAAAACTCACAAAACTTTCTTATTTGGACAACCAAACTTTGGAGAAACCCCACAATAGTGGATGCATGGCTCTTCACTCACATCTTACTTACACTCTTTGCCCTCTGATTGCCCTGCAATTAAGATCACACAAACAAATTTGTGAAAGAAACTAAGCTCTAATCCCTTTAGCACCTCCCCGGAGATGGCACCAAAAATGTTGGGAACATTATATGTGTTATAATTCCAACATTAAATTATCAAACCGAGACTCATAAGTTTCGAGGCACAAGCATAGGTAACGCAGGATCATGGCATCTAATCTAAACTAACATCATGAAATTTGAAATATATTCCTAGATTAAGTATGGAATTTCTATTCCTAGTTTGAAACTAATCTATTGATAACCAAAGGAATAGTTTCAATCAAATAATGAATTAATTAAAACTTACTAAGAAATCGGGGAAAATAATGAATGATCTATTCAAATGAGTGCTACTTGATTCAAAACAACTCAACATGTAAAAGATAAAATTTATGCCTAAAGCTAAGTGTTCACACAACGCAATTTATTAACAAATGGTCTCTAATTCCATAAATTGCAAAATAAACAAATGATTAACTATGATAATTACTCTATTGAAATCACACAACTCACGCTTCCAAACTAGATTTTTTTAATTAACTAAATCAGAGCAATTCTGAGTACAGAATGCATCGAAGTACAGAACGCGACCTGAGTACAGAACGCAGCCTAAGTATATAAGACGACTTGAGTACAGAATGAGGTTGATTACAAAATGCAGTTGAGTATAGAATGTGGCCAAGCATAGAATACGGTAGAGTACAAAATGCGGTTGAGTATAGAATGTGGTTGAGTACAGAATGCAGTTGAGTACAGAATGTGGCTGAGTGCAGAATGCGGCCGAGTACAGAATGTGGTTGAGTACAGAATATGGCCGAGTGCATAATGCAGCTGAGTACAGAATGCAATTGAGTGCTTACTCCACAACCTGCAAAGTGAAACCAATAGCAATGCACTAGCTGCCCTCTACTCAGATTGTTGTCCTCTACTCAAATCTACAAAACATAAATGAATCTAGAATACAAATTGAAGTGTTGGAATTCTAAAAACTATTTAGCAAACAACTTGGAAATGAAATATAAATCTATTGACTGAAACAAAACACACTTCCTAAAACTATTCCCGAGATCACACCATAAATTAGGAAGCAATTACATAATCTAAAATGCAGAAATAAATTGACAAAACAATTAAATCTAATTCAAAACATTTGCAAGAAATTAAATATAAAAGGAAATAAACACACTTACATAATCTATGTTAACCCTGCAAACACGATGGATTCAGGCAGCCTTTCCTGTCCATGCGTTGCAGGTCTAAACTCAATTCATAAAATGGACACCAAAGCTACAACAACTTCATCTTCCTTTATTCATCCAAAAACAAAGTTTTAATATACAACAGCAAACAAATGTAATTTTACTTCCTCTCCTATGTAACTCTATGTAACTCCTTGTATCTGAATGAATGAAATATATACTATTCTTTTACAATTTGATATCCCAAGCTCAAGGATCCGATGTTAGCCAAATTCTAACAAAATTACAAAAATACATTTCTAATGATGTTTTTGGAATTGGTTATGGCAAATTTGTCTTGGGAAATCTCATGATCCATGCATAGCATGATGGAGATATAGAATATATAATTTCAGCTCCATATAGCTTGAAAAATAAACAAAATAATCTTCAACCCAAAATATATGGAACTGTGGTTGATCCAAAATCGTTAAACCCAACGAATTTGTACTTAACTCATAATTTCGGCACCGATTTTGTACTTAACTTTCACTGGAATATTCCCTAACTATAACTTCTTCTCAATGACAAATTTTTCCAAACGATTTCTCGGTTACCTAAATGAGGGTTCTTTGAACAAAACCCGTGTTTCATAATTTCAAGATTCTTCTTAATTTGATCACAAATTGAGATTTTAATCTACATTCATTTTGTACTTAACCTGTAGAAACTAGTTTAATTGACTTATGAAGAATTTCGTTAATGAATCCCTGCAGTAAATAAACTTGGAAAAACCATCATTAGTAAATCATGACAAAATCATCTCTAATCACTGAAAAGTCAAGAAAACTAATGATAATGAACCACGAAGTGTAAGATATGAATTAAAGGCAAAGTGTGGAATTAGAGTGTGAAATAAGTTAAAAACATAGGAATTTAAGGTATGAATAATGGTATTTGTATGGTGGAAAAATGGGCATATTCAAGGCCCAACACTTTTAGTGTTTCAAATGAAAATAAACATATGGATGTAATTTGATCACTGACGAAAAGAAACCACATAGAGTTTAACTGTAATGTAAAAGTGTCTTTTCAAATTCAATAACCAATCTATGCATACAACCCGAATTTGACAAGAAGAAAGAAATAAAAAAACAAAATCTTATCAAAAAGGTGATGTCACTCATAGGTGATTAACGATCATACACAATTTAGCGTGCCCCCCCCTGACCTCGACGATTGAGGGGGAATTATTTTTGCAAAAATGAAAGAAAAAACATGCAATTTCACACTAGGGAATTCCAATTTCACACACAAAACCCTAGAGACAATGAAAAGATATTTTTGTTTTCAATTTAGTCTTAATTTTCAAAATGAGAGAAAAATAAGATGCATGTCTAAACACTAAAAAAAGAAAAAAATTCAAAATGATGACTAGAACACCAATTCTTTCAAGCACTCATTCACTAAACAAATCAGTTTGTTAATGACAAGAAAAAAGGAATATATAAACAAATTCTCATCAAAGGAAATAAAAACCACAAGAAAACCATATGAAGGCTTTTGAGAGATACTAAGACACTGAGGGACACAAGGAAGAGCAACTAGAAGAAGTTTGGTCAAAGAGAAAACCAGAACAAGGAAAATTTTTCCATGAAACGGGGATCAGCGCAGGTGCTAAAGGGACATCAGTGCTCTGCAATGCATGTACAGAGAGGGTTGGGGTGCACTACAAAGCAAGTGCAAGAAAGGCTCAGGTGCACTACAACGCACTGTCTTCATACCAGAGGGTGAGTTGATTAAGGAATCTCAAGTTCTAGCACAAAAAATGCAATGGAATCTCAATGACAGGTATTCCTATGTCTAATCAGGAATGAGTGAAACTATAAAGATCAAAACAAGAGGAAAAATAAACACTAAGGGAAAGAAAAAACCACCAAGGGATTGAATCATTCCCCAATATGGTCACCAATTTGTTATACGGAATCTATGACTGCGGACAGAAGTGTCTTCCCTAGGCCTGGTGGACTGACCTAGAACAATAGAAAGCAAAGGGAACAATGTATTCCTTAAAGTAATTTAATGATGGGATGAAGCATAAGTGGAATTTGTCACAAGCTTCACTCCTTCCTTAGCTTGTATGCTGCAATCCTAGCTCTAATTGCTCTAATTAGAACCTGCACAATCAAACAAGACAAGCCAAATATCTACAACATCTATGTAGCATAATCCAATCGCTCCATTCAATAGATCAACATGGTATTAAAATAAATGAAATAATAACATCATATAGAGGAAAACAATGTAATCCTTGTATTAATAGAAATGGAGAGAGTTACAACCAAAGATAGGAATTGATCTTGTAGAAGAACTTCCCAACTTGACTTCTCCTTTTCTTGCCACAAATTGTGCCTCTAGGCCACCCTAATGCATGGAATAATGACTCTCAAAGAGAAAACATGAGGGTAGAATCAATCTCCAAAATCCAGCCCATTTCCCATGGATGGCTGTAAATATATAGATGTGGGAGGTAGTTAATGAATTATTATCCATTTACCAATCTAGGCTTGAGATTCAAAAGTGATGGGAGGATGAGATCAAGGGATAAGATGGTGATTTCTCCAAGGTGGAATCAGATAGGGTTTGAATGTTTATCCAAGGTAAATGGTTGAAACCACCTTAGGAAGCTTCGGGATTATTTTTATTTTTCCCAAATTTCTAAAATCAGCGCACGCCCAAGGCTGAGCAACCTGTTGGTGATCAATGCAACTACAAAGAGGGTTAACATAGTAGTCAACGCTAGTACCTAAAGGAACAGGGTGCGTTGGGCCATAAAAGCTTAGGACTTCAGCAATTAAGAGCATAAACTCAGGGATTCAATAAAGTCATGCTTAGGGATTTGTGTAGGGATGATGACAATTTGTTGAAGGATGTGAATTGATCATGTTTGAAGGTCGATTGACTAGATGTGACAAATGGCCTATAACACCATATTTTCCTTCAAAATGGGGATGGTAAGATGATTTGTGAGCTGATTTAGTACCCCAAATAAGAAAATAATTCAATCCAAAAAATTCTAATGAAAATTGGATCTCTGCCACTTACAATAATATTTGGTAATCCATGTAGCTTTTGGATTGTTTTCTTGAATGTTTTTGCCACTATACTTGGTTTATACAAATAAGAAAGAGAGAAAAAATGGGGAAAAAATCATTCAATCGACCACTACCATAATGACATTATTTCCTTTATATTTGGGTAAACTTGTAATAAAATCCATTGGAATCTCTTCTCAATGTTAGCTTGGTATGGCTAATTGTTGTAGGACCCATGGGGTCTTGATTTTCTCTCCCTTATTTTGTTGGCATACTATACATTTATCCACACAAAATTTCACATATTCTTTCATACCTTCCCAAAAAATCATTCTTGATCCTATGCTATGTTTTCAAGAACACTAAATTTCCTCCTATATGAGAAGAGTGTAATTCCAAAAGGACCTTCAATTTGAGTTGAGAATTCCTACACAAGTATAAGCGATCTTGATATCACAACATATCAACCTTTCATAGATTTTTTATATTACATCAGGGTCCTCCTATAGTTTCTAAATGAGCTTGCATACCTTCTCATCTTTCTCCCATTCTATGCTTGCTTCTTCCACCAGGTCATATTGTGGAATTGAAATAGCATGTAGTAAACCCTATGTGTCTTCCTTTTTCCTTTAGAGTGCATCTAACATGATATTATGTTTTCCCTTTTTGTAGATAACTTCAAAGTCATAACCTAACATCTTTGTAACCCATTTTTGTTCTTCTTCTAGGACAGTATTTTTTCCAAGAAGTACTTCAAACTATCATGATCTTATTTTTACTTTGAAGTGTCTTCCTATTAGGTATGGACACCATTTCTTACTACATGTGGTATTACCAACAATTGTTTTCATAGATGGGTCTGAGCAAGTTCTTTCCTTTAATTTTGCTACTCTAAAAGGCAAATGGCCTTCCTTGTTGCATGAAAAAATCACCAATTCCATGGCATGATGCATCACACTGCATATTGAAGGTTTATGTGATGTCAAGTGTGACCAATATGGGAGTTATACACATATCCTCCTAAAGTTTCTCAAAAAATTTGGTTGCTTCTTTAGTCTAAGAAAATGTTTCCTTCTTCAATAAGTTTGTTAAAATATTTTCTATTTTACCATAATTGTTGACAAACTTGTGATAATATCCTATCAATCCTAGAATCCTCTAAGTTTCTTCAAGGTATTGGGGATTGACCATTCCTTCATATCTTTTATCATGTTAGGCCCTCCACTTTGGCACCTTCATGGGATACAATATGAAAAAAATATTCCATTTCTTGAAACCCAAAGGCATGCTAGGATAGATTTGAATATATTTGTTGCTCTTCCGATAGTGTTAAGATCTTGTCAACATGTTGCACATGCTCTTCCCAATATTTGTTGTGGATTAGTATGTCATCAAAAAATACCAATACATATTTTATAAGGAGGATTTAAAAATAGAATTCATCAAGCTTTGAAATGTTGAAGGTGCATTAGTAAGTCCAAATGACATAATAAAAAACTCATAACAGCCTTCATATGTTCTAAAGGCTATTTTTGGAATGTATTCTTGCCTCATTATGATTTGTTGATATTCAGAATGGAGATCAAACTTAGTACACATAATTTATCCATGAAATTCATCTCATAATTCATCCAAGACAAGAATAGGAAACGTATCTTTAATTGTCATTTTATTGAGTTGTTTGTAATTTGGACACATACACCATGAACCATAATTTTGTATAACCATCACCACTAGTAAAGTGAAAGCACTCTAGCTAGGTTAAATGATTTCAACCTCTAACATTATTTGAACCATACACTCAATATCACTATTGTGCATATGGGTACCTATAAGGCCTAATTTTAGGTGGTATACTTCTAGGTTGCAAATGAATAGCATGGTCATGATCTTGAGTCAACCAAAGACCCTTAGGCATATCTCTAAATATATTGGAATGATTGTTGATGAATTTTTGGAGACCCACTAGAGTAGAGGATATATATTTTTGAACACCTAATAATAAAAAAAATGGTGTTATTATACCATGATATCCCTATTATAGAAAAATTTTCATGCTATTAGAGCTTATCACTTTAGATAATTTCCCTTGGACACCTATAAGCTCAATTTCCTTTATTTTTGCGGAAAATCTCATGAAAGGTGTCAAAAATTAAGGGCCATTGTTCTCGATGATTCTAATCATTGGACCCCTAATACAACATTAGCACCACTTATTTGGATTTTTTTCATGGGACTATCCAATAAATACCCCCTCCCATATCCAGCTTAATACTATGGCACTTCCTTTAACAATTTATTGCACCTCCATCTACAATCATTACTTGAAATTATAGTGCTAGAAATACCAAGTAGTTAAGAAGTTTTTTATTTGTAATTGATGAAGTTATGTGTACTACCTAAATAAATCAACATTGTTACCATTTTATTTTTTATACATCCTTTTATCTTCAGTTTTTTGGAGTATTGATACCTACCAATGCATGGAAAATATTGTTGGAGAAGTTTATTCTAACTCTAGATCTTGTGATGGTTCCACTGCTTGATTTTCTTCAACTTCATAGTTTATGTAGAATGTTTTTTTTCTCATCACATTTATGCCTCTCATTGTACTTGTTGTCATAGTTGAAACATAGTCATTTTTCTCTTATTTCATCCATTTATTGAGGTGTCAACCTTATTGGTTTAAGAGAGGGAGCATAATGTTCTCTATAGTTATTATTGATGAATTTTCTAGTAGCCATATTGTTACTTCCAACTTTCCTACTAGATTGGAAGAATTCTCTATGGATTTAGTTTCAAAGGTATGCCCCTTATGTTGAATTCTTTCCTTTAAAGTTCTCATAAAAGGTTCAAACAAATTATCCTTTAATATATTTGTTACCTTAAGAATCAACTTTTGGAATTGTTGAATGTGCTCTTTAACTGGACCTTCTTGTCGAATATTTATAAATTGACTAAATAATGTATTTAATTTAATATCCCCATAATGTGCTATGGATTCCTCTCTAAAAATGGACAAATATACAATAGAATCCTTTTTCCTTTCGCAAATCCATTGATACCATACATGTTGATCTTGTTATAAAAACATGGTTGCCATATTTACCTTCTGTAAGGTCACCACTTGGTGTAGATCAAAGTATTTCTCCATTTGGAATATCATTGTTATATGATTGTTACCATAAAAATTCCCCATATTGATCTTCGAGATGTACTATTTCCTTGGTGCTGACTTGAAGCCTTGATGATGTGAATCTTGGATTTAAAATTTATGATTATGGTTATGTGATTCAATATTGGTGCTCTCCAATTGTGATAAAATAATCCCCATAGGTGATCGAGCTCCAACACAAATGTTCTCCTTATTTTCATGATTTACTTAGATCCCAATAACCCTTTTAGGAAGCCTCTCCAAGAGAAGATTTTCCATGGAATTCAAGGATTTTTATATTTAATCCTTCACAAATATTGTTATTTCTTCCTTAATAGTTTTTTGTATTTCTTCCTTTTTTCCATATTTCCAATTGATCTTTTAATTTGTGACAATTCCACCCTCATATTATCACTAAATTGCTTACATTAACTCTCCACCATGGATAACTAATACTCGAAGTTTTTTGTTTCTTCAGTGCTCCTATTTATTACAACTTTTAGTCCCTTAAAAAGAAATGTGTCTTCTAATGAAAATTTATGCAACTTGTAAGTTACATACCTTAAAAAATTTAATTTGGAGACTATCTAGATGGATAACCATTGTCTTGATATATTTATTATACTTGAACCCTTTTAGATCTAAAATTTTATATTATAATAATATAATACATCTTCTCTGTATTTTTGTAGGTCTAACCAAAATGTGATGTGCCAAATGAATTTTCTAGTATCTTTCCCAAAACTTATTAATTTTTTACCTCTTCCTAAAACAAACTTTAAGGATTTCGACATGTTCACTTCATCAAATCTATTTTTGATATTTGTTTTCTTCAACCACTTTGGTATGTCTCCTCATATATCAGAAAATTTTATAATCTAAATTTGTTCCATAAAAAATTATAGCTAAATTGTCATGATCACAACTTTGAAATTTCTTTTAGGATCATTCACAAATCCTATCTTCCACATGGTATATATCCAAAATTATAGTGAACCAGAATATAAAGTTATATTAGATATACTTTAAGATGATTTTTAATATGATAAATATCCCATGTTCTGAATCTTCCCATTAAAATATTTATAGCGGAACCTCTAAGGTCAATCATTTGAAACTAATTTCAAGACCATTCACAAACCTTAAGTCTCATAGGGTATGTCTCTGAATATATAGCGAACCAAAATCTAAAATTTTTACCAACATACCTTGATATGTCCTTTATATTTTATCCAAATTTCACATTATAAAACATCTCCAATAAAAAGTTATAGCAAAAATTTAGAGATGAATCATTTGCAATTGATTTCAAGACCAATCACAAACCCTAAGTTCCACAAAGTATATCTCAAAAATTATAGTGAAATCAAATCTAAAATTTGAAATAGAGGTTCCTTAATATCTCCTCTCAATATTCTCAAAATTTCACTAGCTAAAACATACTGAAAAAAAAAATGTATAACAAAAATGCCAAGATAACTTGTTTGAAGGAGCAAAACTCTAGATTTGTATGCTCTAAAGCCTAATGTTATGAACCATGCACTTTAAAAATGATAAGAAACCAATAATTACAATCCATTCGGAGGGGGAACCTCCTTTTAAAATGAATAGGGATGGTAGGTGTTGGTGGGGGGTGGTGATTATTTTCCCCAAAGGACAAGATGAACATACTTTCTCTTGGGGACTAGGTTATGCCTCTAATGATCAAGAAAATGCATACACTCTATGTCAAGGACTTAATCAAGCTGATATGATAGGAATAAGTAATTTGATTATCACGAGAGACTCTATTATCATCCTTTAGCACCTTATAAAAAGGATCATACCCAAGGGATCTTAAGAGTAAAGCTATTATCAGAAAAATTCACTATCTATCCAAAAAGGTATCCATCCATTCAATTTATCATACATTGATACCAAATAATATGAGGAAAATGGGATAGATATTGGGGGGGAATTTTAAAAAAGGTAGCATCATAGTCAGCATGATTAATATAAATCATTTCATTTAGTGATAAATTGATAAGTGATCGATGGTTGGCACAACCCCTCTTGGGTGTGTGGTTCTAACTCACGATAGCATGGGATTTGTGTGTCATAAGTCTTTGAACGTAGATTTTATATCTCACTTTGCTTGCAAAGGATTATTTATGGCCTTGGTTTTGCGACTTACACACTAGGATAGGGAGGACATGATCATCTAGGAGGGAGATTTCATTAGACTTTGGTGCTTGGTACAAATGAATGATGATTTCACTTAGGGAGGAGATTGTCAACATGCTTTAGGGTTGGTTTCCCTAGTGTGGTTCGAAGCGGTGCATAGGTATGCGACATTTGTGATGCCTACTAAGGGAACGCAATATTTAATCATGGTGGAATTCTAAAACATGTATAACTTTCACAATAGTACTGATGAGACATTAAGGCTAATGGAGGTTTATAAGTATAAAATGTTGTTTGATAATCCCTTGTTTATGTTGCACGAGGAGGAGTATTCTCTCTTGGGAAATACTTTAAACTTAGTGAGTCTGTACTAATCCTTGTGGGATTGTGTTAAGTGACTGTGATCATCATTTTTTTGACAAGTCAGGCACTATAGATCCTAATTACTCAAATTGAATCAGGAGTTGGATAAGTGTAGAACACCCCCCTCTCTGTAGTAGAGTTTCATGTGCTCTACTTATTGTGATTTTATCTGGATCTCTTTTTATGGGATTTGTGCATGAAAATATTGGGTTGGTGTTTTTACTAGCTTATTTGGACTACAATATCAGTTGAATTTCTCTTAAGGATTCACATAATTGGAAGTATGAGCACCTCCTACAGGCTAACTTTTGAATGAACATTGGAATGTTTCAATGCAATTTGGAAGATCAGTCTTAGGGGCTCTAAGGGTTTTCATTATGTCACTACCTTTCATTGGGTCAAGTCCTCATTTGACCACTTTCGGAGAGGACTCCCTCTTGAGTTCAACCAATGGGTGACAAAGTGCCTTTTATAGTGGAAGGGAGTGCTAGATTTTATTTTTATAACTCGATGAATTGGAGCTAGATCTATAGGAGCTCCTAGGTTATATTATCAGCCTGAATCTTAGTCTCAATCAAATTTTTATGACCATTTTCTTCTTATTAGACCAAATTTTTGATTTGTAGACTAAAATTAGTCATCTCGAGGATGGAGTGGTAAGCTTATGAACTCTTACTAAGGACACAAATCAAAATATGAAACTGGAACATCACAAGGCCTCAAACAATTTAGTTTGTGTTGGTTCAGGTATATACTAGACTTGAATCTATTCGACCCCACTCAGCCAATGGGCCCTCAACTTTGAAGTGTGTATGAAATGTAAATTTTACATAATTCTAGGAGTACTTTGGAGGAAGTATAAAGGGAACCATGATTGGATTATAAAACTTTTGAATAGGAGCACTACATATTTAAAATGGTTAGTAGAGGAACTCTTTTTTATCTACTACCCCATTTTAGCCCATGAATTTATTATTTGAATCTCCAGTTTATTTGGTGTGACCCGATACAATGCTTTAATATAATATAAATTTTGGTTCCAGTTATTAAAAAAGGAAAAACCCTCTTGTGATGAATACAACATATAAGACAAGATTTCTTGGTCCTAATACTAGGTCTTCTTAGTGTGTGTGTATAGGATACAATGGATACAATTATAATGAAATTGTGACAACCCTAGTGAAAATTCCATTAATAAAAGTTAATAAAGGAAAAATAATAACCATGGTTGATGGGACGCTTATTACAAGCTGAATATTGGGCAAGACGTCCTAGTGTGAGTGTTGATTGGTTTATTATGGCTAAGGAAATTGGCAAAAGAAATGGATAAAGCATTTGGAAAGGAAAAATGGCATTTTTGACACATTTATTTATGAGAATAATGGAAATTAGGAGAAATGGAAGGTGAAAATTCGTAGGTTGCATGTGAGGAGGAAAATGAAAGAAAATAATGGAAAATGAAGAAAATAGAGGCCTAATTGATAAAAAGGTTTCTGAGGATCAATTTGTAACTTTTTGTCGGTTCAATTTTGGAGCTCTCTCATTATTCTCTCTCTCTCTCTCTCACTCTTTGACACTTAGAGTTTTCTTGGAGCACTTTGGCATTGGATCAAGAAAGGCAAAGAAGACAAGAGGAAGGAAGGAACAAGCAAGGAAGAGCAGGATCAAATAGCTACAAGATTCTTTGCAAGTATCAATTTGCATGTGTGTTTTCCTTGCTATATTTTGCATGCATGGTATTACATGTGGTTCTTTGCTATTATGGCATGGGTTTTTCTAGGTGTGACAGTGCTTTCAGCCTAGCCTTGCCATTTCCAGATAGTCATGGTATGATGGGGTTCTCATGTTTCAGCTGAGCTGGATTACCAGATGGATTTGAAGCTAAGTGAGGTGGATCTCTGAATAATAGAACACATGACCTAGTAACCCCTGAACTAGACTGTGGTTTGCAGTAAATCTAGATTTTGTGTTGCCTTGGTGGGCCTATGAATCCTCGACCAGTGAATGGTGGGATATACAGTAAATCCTAGAGGTGGGTGCTCTCCATCAGGCCTAGTAATCCTGGGATGGGATATGTGGTAAATCTTGGAGAGTGGGTCTTGGTTTAGGGCCTAGTGATCCAGTGTGGATTGCAGTAAAGCCTGAGAGACTAGGAGACCAAAAAATTCCTCACAGTGTAGGTGGAGAAATCCGATGGCATCCATTGTTGTTTTGGCCTAGTGATCTGGTGGATATTGTGGTAAAGCCTGTTATTACATGTTTATTGTGTTGGCCTAGTGATCCAATGTGGATTGTGGTAAAGCCTAGTTTATATTGATGAAGGTGAGGTGGTGTAGCCTCGGGATTCCCTGGTTGGTTCATTTGGTTTGAGTCCCTAATGAAAATATATTTTTGGGGTTAGTCAAAATCCCTTTTCTTCATAAAAATCGATCCTGAGGCTTGTGGGTTATGGCCCATAAACCTTATCGGAAGCATTCCTTTAATTCCAAAAGCCTTTAAATGGTGCTTTTACATTAAACAGGGGCCATATAACTTTTGTAGGCCATTAATTATTGAGATTTCCTTTAAAGCCCAGAGCATCAAAACTTAATTGCAATACACAGAAACACGGGAAATTTCTGCTCCCGAACATATAGGCAGAGCTTAAATATTATAAACCCGCACTCAGAATTGTCATCAGGTCTGTTTCTTATCACTTCCCCGCAGCTCTGTTTTGACGCCGACTTCCTATTGTCGACACCTCCGATCGCCGATTAGCGCATTGTCGCTATCAACGTATCAGCCCTTCATTGTTCCACTATCCAAGTCCTTTGGCCTCTTCGATATGCGATCGTCGATCGCATCTGAACCATCGATTGAGACTCTTGATCCGACGGTCCAGGATCCATTGGATTATCGCAGTCTCACTGCTCGATGGTTGGACCCCTTCCATTTTAAAACCCCGATCCGATATGCCTTCCGGATCCGATAAGGTATAGACCAACTTTCATAAGTTTTCAGGTCCGGATTCCAGTTCTGCTAAGTGCTTTTGTGTTATTTCTTAATGTAATTGGAATTCATCTCGCCTTCGATGGGTTCCTGTACTTAACACATTTTTCCGCCACAATCTATTCTAAACACGACATTCACATAATTTTTGGATCGCCATCGATCCAACAGTGATCAATGGTCGATCAACGGTCTACCAACACTGGATTCAAGCCATCACGCACATATATACAACAGAACTGAAAAGTCTTAATACACAGACCTGCGCAAATCCATAGAACTCACACTTTTATATTATACACAACATGATTACAAGATCTAAGGCATTTTAGCCTTAGAACGAGTTCGTTCTCAACTACATCTTGACTACACTTAGCTTACACACATTCTATCTGTCCCACTATTTTTTAATTGAATGCGCAGGTTCACTATTTATAAGAATACATTGGATCACATCACTAAAGGGATCTGATCAATCCTTTCCTTAAATCACTCAACTGAAGCCCTAAAGCTCGCTACAGAATACATATGTGGCAGATTATAATTTATAAGTCTTCTAGAGACTTATCCATTCCATCAAACTAACTCTATTTATAACAGAATTTCCCCTGTTTTAGCTCAATGGTCCACGTCCTCCTCCTTCTTCACTTTGGATTCCTCCTTTTGACTAAGGGTGTTGGATGCTCCTGCATCAGTCCCACATTCATGCTTGGAATATGGCACAAGGGTGAATGGTTGAAGAGAGAATTGGCTTAGCCATTCTATGGTCGGATGGAATGTGGTAGTCCCATACCATTTTGGCTTTTCCATCATTAATATGAGGTTATTTCTCCTTATTAATTCATGAGTATTATCTTGGTTTACATGTGTATTCTATGGCTAATGTATCCTTGGTATTTTTGTTATTATTATGTTGGTTATAAGAATGGATTATGACAATGATGATGTATGGCTCTCCTCATGTTTTGATTTGTAAATGAATGAACAATGTATCTATGATCTAATAGATGATAATTCATCTAATGATATAAGGGAACAATGCTTCTTATCTATTTCAAATAAGTATGAGACCCCTATGCTTAGATCTATTGTTTAGACCTATAGATTACATATTTGTGACATGTTTTGTTGGCATTATGGCACAGGTTTGGAGCTATGGCACAGGTGTTGTCGTTGATGGCAACTCTCTCTGGTGACATATCTCAGTTCAGGCTTTTAGAATGAAGGAAAATACATATACACAGGTTCACCTAGATGAAGCCGCGTATACATGCGGGTTAGACGTTGCAAAGGCACGTATGCGTATACATGCACTTTCACGCAAGGAAAAGCGCGTACATGTTGGAGAACTTACTTTTGGTTCGTGGTATTTAGTCCTTGGTAATTGAACCTATGGTTTTGGGCCATGGTATCTCGTCAAGAGTGTTGATCCCAAGTATTGGGTCCATGGTATTGTTTTGTTATGGTTTTGGACCGTGGTATTGTGGAAGGCCTAAGACTATAAAAGAGGAAGGAGATCATTTGGCAAAGTATGATCTGAATTATTGAATATCTGATAAAGTGCTAGATCTGAAATATTGATTGGGTTATGGTGCAGATCTAGATCTGAATGAAGGAGGAACCTTAGTGCAAGAGAAGGATAAGTTCTATTGATGGGTCATAATCTTAAGGCTTGAATAATAGTATCTTTGTATGATTTTGATCCGTTATATGTGGCGCATGCTTGATCTATAAATCTGGTAATCTGGGTTAATTAAGGCCTGAAGATTTGAAATTATCCTTTATAGTTTTGTACGCATGTTCTGAGAAGAAAATAGGCGTATACACGCTGGTTCTGTGAGTAAAAACAGTTTATACGCAGGTTGGTCCAAACACAGAAGCGTATGCACGCAGATTCTGGTTATTGAAGTAGCGTATATCTCTTGAGTTGTGTTCTAGCAGCTTTTGTTTACTCTTGCAGTGTTCTGGGTTCAGAATTTGGTGTGTGGTTACTGTCACAGTGTTTTAGGTACAGCTGTCAGAGAAGTGTCTACTTGATTCAGTTCTAATTGGTGAAAAGGAGATTGTTTGATGCAGAAATTCTTGATGATTGATTATTTATGAAACGTGGTCCCTGGAAGAAAGAGAAGGTTGTAGCCTTCTGTAGGCCAGCACCTACGTACTAATATCTTGGCTAGTGCAAGAGCTAAGGGGGTTGTAGCTCCCTTCCAAGAGAAGCTGGAGAATGAGAGAGGGTTGTAGCTCTCAGCAGGTTGCAGCCTGCGTACTGGTAAAGGACTGCACCAGTACAAAATCATTGTAAAAATAAGTTTCTAATTAAAAGGAAGATAGAGACGAATTGCAGCAGGTGGTTTTAACCCACATTGGGTTTCCACCTTATATCATGTGTTCTTGTGTGTGATTGTCTTCTGCTCTATTTTACTGTTTCTGGTTACTATTTATTTGATTCTAATACACAGATTAATAATCAACATCTGTAAGATTAAGCAAATTATAAGTTTGCATGGTATACACGGGTTTCCTTCTACGTAGTTGCGTATATACGCGGTTTTTACTAACTGAAGTAGCGTATATGACCTGGAATTAAAAAAGGAATATTTGACTTGATAATACTGATTCACCTCCCCTCTCAGTATTATTTCCAACAATTGGTATCAGAGCAGGTCCTTCTAAAGAAGCTTGATCGCTTGAAGGAAGATCCATCATCATGAGCAACTACGCGAGAGAAGCATCTATCAGGCCACCAATTTTTTATGGGACCAACTTCGTCTATTGGAAGGTAAGAGTCACAGCCTATCTACAATCTCTTGGTACAGAATTCTGGGATATCATAGATACAAGGTATACTTTTCCATCCACAACTCCTACAGATTCGGCTAATAAGAAGCAATATGAAACAAATGCAAAGGCTGTTAATACTCTATTAGGATGTCTATCTCAATCAGAATTCGTAAAGGTTATGCAGTATAAATCCGCAAAAGAAATATGGGACAATATTGTTCTGAGCTATGAAGGAGATGAACAGGTAAAACGAGAAAAACTTCAAACCCTCAGAATTTAGTATGAAAATCTCTGAATGCACAATGATGAAAGTGTGGTTAACTATTTCCTTCGTGTAGATGAGATTGTTAATTGTATGAAAAATTTGGGTGAAGAAATAAAAGAGGCTGTTGTGGTTGAAAAAGTTATAAGATCTTTGTCCCCTAAGTTTGAATCAAAAGTTTCTGCAATAGAAGAAAAGGAGAATCTATGGAACCTTACCATGTCACAGCTGCACGGAATTCTAACTGCTTACGAAATGAGGAAAGGAGGACCATCAGACAGGAGAGAAGCTTCATTCAAGGCATCAGGCAAAGGAGATTACTATGAGTCAGGACATACGTCAGAAGAAGAGGAAGAATCAAATTTTGTCAAGAACCTTCAACGGGGTGTTGGAAGATTCAGAGGTAAGTTACCTTTCAAATGTTTTGCTTGTGGAAGAGTCGGTCACTATGCTGCCAAATGTCCTCATAAAGATAACCTTGACAAAGGTAAGGAACCTGTTAGATGGAACAAGAAACAGAATGTAAATAAGAAAAGTTATTACACTCAAGAAGATAGTGATGGACTTTCAAATAGTGATGAAGATGAAAAATGCTATAATTATAAACTTTTAATGGCTTTTGAAGATGATGATTTTGTGGATGCTATAGATGAAGAAGGTCTTTATGAAGAGATTTCTAGACTCAAAATTTGTTTAGAAGAGAAGAATGTGATCATAGATACTCTACAATTCCAACTGGCTGAAAAGGAAAAACATCATGAAAAGTTATAATGTGAAATTGTGGGACTGAGAAAAGAGATTTAGAAAACAAAAGCACTTAATCTTAGATTTGTTAAAGGATCCGACACTTTAGATGAGATTATCGAAGTGCAGCGCTCTCCACTAATCAAGACAGGTCTGGGATATAATGAAGAAACAACTCAAGCACAGAAACCATCCACCTCCAAGAGTTATCTTGATGCAGCAAGGAGAACTGAACAAAGACCCAATGGAAATCACCAGGTAAATCAGGGACAATTTACCTCAAGAATGAACAAAGACTACCAGGTAAATCAGGGGCAATCTACTTTAAGGACAAGCAGAAACTACAACCAGCCATAGGTAAAACCTTCTCAATTTGCCTCAAGAATGGATGTCAATAGGAACTACAATCATTTGGCTGGTAGATTTGATAATCACAGGAGTTTCTTCAATGGCCAATGTTTCTCTTGTCATAACTTTGGTCACAAAGCAGTTCAATGTGTTGCCTATAAGACAATCATGACTAGAGAAGCTCATAAACAGAGGAGTATGACTGGGATCATGAAAAGAACCTACAATAACTTCTCTGCTCTTGAAAATGAAATAGAATGTTCTATTTGTACAATTTTGGTCATGAAGATTCTGAATGTAGGAGCAGGTTTCGGCATACAACTTAGAAGGAGCAAGCCTCAAGTGCCAAATCATGGAGAATAAAAGAACCACAACCAGAAAGATGTGGTATAGCCCTATATGCGGAAGGGCAGGAAAATCAATGGTACATCGACAGTGGATGTTCGAAACATATGACAGGTGATAAAGAAAAACTTCAATCATATAGTGCCTTAAAGAAGGAGAAGAAGGCCTCTTTGGGAAATGACACCCCTGCTCTCATAAAAGCTAAAGGTTCGGTTCAGTTGAAAGAAAGGGTCAAAGCTGGAAATGTCATGTATGTTGATTACTTAAAGCATAATCTATTAAGTGTCAGTCAGATGTGTGACCAAGGAATTGGGTAATATTTCGATCAAATGGATGTAGTGTTTGTGATCTTGATACAAGAAAAACAGTGATCAAAGGCCAAAGAACTCCAAATAATCTATACATATTCAAAGAAGGACAACATCAATGCTATCTAAGCAAGAATGATGAACACTGGCTATGGCACAGAAGATTGGGGCATCTTAGCTTCTCACAGATAAGGAAAGCATGCAAATACCAGGCAGTTCGTGGTCTTCCAGACATCAGAATCCCAGACAATACGATATGCAAATCATGTCAGTTTGGTAAGCAAACTAGAACTAACTTCTGTGAGAAGGAAGGATTAGCCAGCAGGCCGCTTGAACTTGTCCATACTGATGTATGTGGTCCATCTAGGAAAAGGTCACCTCGAGGAGAAGAATACTTTATATTATTCATTGATGACTATTCCAGGATGTGTTGGATAGGACTTATGAAGCACAAAGACGAAGCCTTTTAAAAGTTCAAATCATTTAAAGCCTTGGTGGAGAACGAATCAGATCACAGAATCAAATGCCTCAGGTCTGGTCGAGGAGGAGAATTTACCTCGAATTAATTTTTTGATTTTTGTGAAGAACATGGAATAAGAAGGGAATTCTCTACAGCTAGGACTCCTCAGAAAAATGGAGTAGTGGAAAGGATGAACAGAATGGTTTAACAAATGGCTTGTGCTATGCTTGATGAGTTTGGAACTCCCACAACCTTCTAGGGTGAAGCTGCATTTGCCGCAGTTGTTATTCTCAACAAGACAAATGTCCGTGTGAACAGCACTCAAACTCCTCATGAGCTCTGGTATGGTGAGACTCCTTCGGTAAAATATTTCAAAATTTTTGGAAGCAAATGCTATATCAAAAATACTGATGAAAATCTTGGCAATTTTGAACCTAGAGCAGATGAAGGCATTCTCCTTGGTTACTCTCCCCACAGAAAATCTTACAAGTGTTACAATAAAAGGCTTGGAAAAATTGTTGAAAGAATTGATGTGGTAGTTGATGAAGAAGGAAACATTCCTAGGCAAATGAATTTCGAAGATTTCGAAGATGATGAGGACTATCCTTCAAATCAGACTTATGATGAAGAAGAAGCTCAAGAGGCACCAGAAGAACAGATAAGGATAGAAGATAAGACTCCATCCAGGTACGTTCAGAGGAATCATCCAGAATCTCAAATTTTGGGGCAGAAAGAGGCAGGGATACAAACAAGAAGAACAATTGCAGAAGCCTCAAGCTATTTGGCATTACTCTCCTCCACTGAACCACAAAATGTAAAAGAGGCATGTAAAGATGAATGCTGGGTCAAGGCAATGGATGAAGAACTTGAACAGATCGAAAAGAATAACACTTGGGAGTTGGTTCCTAGAACAAAAGATAAGAATGTCATAGGGACAAAATGGATCTTTAAAAACAAGATGAATGAAAATGGGGAAGTTATTAGAAACAAGGCCAGACTTGTTTGTAAAGGGTATGCTCAACAAGAAGGAATAGACTTTGAAGAAACATTTGATCTCGTTGCTAGACTTGAGGCCATCCGAATGTTCCTTGCTCTCTCAAGCTTTCAAAAGTTCAAAGTATTTCAAATGGACGTGAAATCAGCTTTTCTGAATGGAGACTTAGAAGAAGAAGTGTATGTTGAGCAACCAGATGGATTCATCCTTGGAAATGATCCAAAACTTGTATGCAGACTTAAGAAGGCCCTCTATGGTCTTAAACAAGATCCAAGGGCTTGGTATTATCGTCTGGACAAATATCTTCATCGACAAGGTTTCTCAAAAGGATCAGCAAATAGCAATCTTTATATAAAAATTGAAAATAAAAAATTGCTAATACTTGTTGTATATGTTGATGATATCATTTTTGGCAGCAATGAAGAAGCTATGAGTCAAAGCTTTGCCTTGGTGATGCAGAAAGAATTCGAAATGTCCTTGCTTGGGGAACTGACATATTTTCTTGGATTACAAATCCAACAAAATGAAGGCGGTATCTTTTTATCTCAAACCAAGTACCTCAAGCAGATTTTGAAGAAGTATGGCATGGAAGATTCGAAACCAGTATGTACCCTTATGGTTACAGGATGCAGCCTCAGTGCAAATGATGAATCAGCAACAGTGCATCAACCAACGTATAGATCCATGATTGGAAGTCTTCTCTATTTAACAAGTACCTGACTAGACATCATGCATTCAGTGGGAATAGTTGGAAGATTTCAGGCAAATCCTAAGGAAACCCATCTTCAGGCAGTAAAGAGAATTTTCAAGTATCTTCAAGGAACTCAAAACTATGGCCTGTGGTATCCAAGAGATACAGATCTCACTCTTCATGCTTATACAGATGCAGATTGGGCTGGAAGCGTGGATGACAGGAAAAGCGCTAGTGGTGATGCGTTCTTTATGGGTTCCAGATTAGTATCTTGGTTCAGCAAGAAACAGAGTGTGATTGCCTTATCTACAGCTGAAGCAGAATATGCGGCTGTCGCATCTTGTTACACT
Source organism: Pinus tabuliformis (assembly GCA_031772625.1). Taxonomy (NCBI): domain Eukaryota; kingdom Viridiplantae; phylum Streptophyta; class Pinopsida; order Pinales; family Pinaceae; genus Pinus; species Pinus tabuliformis. The sequence continues at coordinate 970,270,075 of CM062813.1, read as the reverse complement.
CAACTCCTTTGGATGATGCAAACTTTACAGGATTTTCAAATCACTTGTACTCCTCCTATCTCCATCTTGTGTGATAATACAAGTGCCATCAGTATCTCAAAGAATCTTGTCTTGCATTCAAAGACTAAGCACATACCAATCAAGTATCATTTTCTCCGAGAAAAAGTATTGGAAAAAAAGGTCAAATTGGAGTATGTTCACTCTAAGGAACAAGTTGCTGATATTCTCACCAAACGACTGCCCAGGGAGACATTTGAATACCTCAGACAGAAGTTGGGAGTAGTTGATGCTTCATCCTGCTCTTGAAACTTGTCTGTTTCAGAGAAAAATGGTTGTACGCGTGTTGGCTGAAGAGGATCCATGTACATACGTTGGTTTATACAAATGCAGTCGCGTATATGGAGGCTTGATGGATATCATTAGGGACAGGCTCTGGTTGAAGATAGTCTGATATGGGTCTAACAGAGACTATCTGGCGCAGGTTCAGGGGGAGCAGATAAACTTCTAATAATGCATTGTTGGCATTATCTTAAAAGCTTTTGGTTCAAGTTCACAGCTGTTGTTGGTTTCAGGTGGAACAAATGCAGAGGGAGAACAGAAGGAAAACATGGTTGCTGATCTGAATAGTGATTGACAGATGCTGCTGATATCAGTTATTGGTGACTTTCATAAGTCTTGCTCTAGATATTTTGTCTCTATGTCATGTATCTCTTTTATGATGTCAAGGTCATGTAACGACCTATTTTGGTTTCCCCACTATGCCTGGGATGAATGATGTAATGTACTTGGTTGTCATATGTAAATTTCTGATGTATCCCCACTTGGTTGGGTGATGGATGTATGTATACAGTCTTTTGGTGATAGGAAGGTCGTTTATGATGTATAAGTCATGGTTCTTCTTGAAGAACATATTTTTGTAGATCTTGCCTACAGTCAGGGGGAGCATGGTCAGCACAGCAGAGCAGAGATTTCAGCATGTACTCAGGGGGAGCACAACCCTTTGCCCTTGATGTCAAAGGGGGAGAATGACGTTGAGGATCTTGGGGTTGCCATCAAGTCCAAAGGGGGAGATTGTCAGCATTATGGCACAGGTTTGGAGCTATGGCACAGGTGTTGTCCTTGATGGCAACTCTCTCTGGTGACAGATCTCATTTCAGGCTTTCAGAATGAAGGAAAAGACATATATGCAGGTTCACCTAGACGAAGCCGCGTATACACGCGGGTTAGACATTGCAAAGGCGCGTATGTGTATACATGCACTTTCACGCAAGGAAAAGCGCGTACATGTTGGAGAACTTACTTTTGGTCCGTGGTATTTAGTCCTTGGTAATTGAACCTATGGTTTTGGGCCATGGTATCTCGTCAAGAGTGTTGATCCCAAGTATTGGGTCCATGGTATTGTTTTTTTATGGTTTCGGACCATGGTATTGTGGAAGGCCTAAGACTATAAAAGAGGAAGGAGATCATTTGGCAAAGTACGATCTGAATTATTGAATATCTGATAAAGTGCTAGATCTGAAATATTGATTGGGTTATGGTGCATATCTAGATCTAAATGAAGGAGGAACCTTAGCGCAAGAGAAGGATAAGTTCTATTGATGGGTCATAATCTTAAGGCTTGAATAATAGTATCTTTGTATGATTTTGATCCGTTATATGTGGCGCATGCTTGATCTATAAATCTGGTAATCTGGGTTAATTAAGGTCTGAATATTTGAAATTATCCTTTATAGATCTGTACGCAGGTTCTGGGAAGTAAATAGGCGTATACACGCTGGTTCTGTGAGTAAAAACAGCGTATACGCAGGTTGGTCCAAACACAGAAGCGTATGCACGCAGATTCTGGTTATTGAAGTAGCGTATATCTCTTGAGTTGTGTTCTAGCAGCTTCTGTTTACTGTTGCAGTGTTCTGGGTTCAGAATTTGGTGTGTGGTTACTGTTACTGTGTTTTGGGTACAGCTGTCAGAGAAGTGTCTACTTGATTCAGTTCTAATTGGTGAAAAGGAGATTGTTTGATGCAGAAATTCTTGATGATTTATTATTTATGAAACGTGGTCCCTGGAAGAAAGAGAAGGTTGTAGCCTTCTATAGGCCAGCACCTACGTACTAGTATCTTGGCTAGTGCAAGAGCTAAGGGGGTTGTAGCTCCCTTCCAAGAGAAGCTGAAGAACGAGAGAGGGTTGTAGCTCTCAGCAGGTTGCAGCCTGCGTACTGGTAAAGGACTGCACCAGTACAGAATCAGTGTAAAAAGAAGTTTCTAATTAAAAGGAAGATAGAGACAAATTGCGGCAGGTGGTTTTCACCCACATTGGGTTTCCACCTTATATCTTGTGTTCTTTTGTGTGATTGTCTTCTGCTCTGTTTTACTGTTTCTGGTTACTGTTTATTTGATTTTGATACACAGATTAATAATCAACATCTATAAGATTAAGTAAATTATAAGTTTGCATGGTATACGCAGGTTTCCTTCTACGTAGTTGCGTATATATGCGGTTTTTACTAACTGAAGTAGCGTATATGAACTGGAATTGAAAAAGGAATATTTGACTTGATAATACTGATTCACCCCCCCCCCCCTCTCAGTATTATTTCCAACATGTTTGACGAAATTCCTATCATGGCTAGTAGGGGTCTAATCAAGTTCTTGTTCAATTAATTTCATTTTCGTCCTTATTCTTTTGTTATATTTTAGTTCTAAAAGTTTCATTGAGCTCTGGGTAGTGACTTGGGCTCTAGGCCTAAAAAAGTGGCTCAAATCCCGGAGACGCGGGCACAACACTCGGCAAAAAATTCCCTAGACACATGCATACCCATGTTGTGGGAGCATATGGAGCCTCTTGGACACATGCATGTATGTATCAAGGGAGCATCTAGGGGTTTAATGGTAAAAAAAATTAATGGGACCCAGGGGCTCGATATCTGAGTGGTTGGGATGGCTCCTAGGAGTTTTGTTGTTGATGTGGAAGGCCTATAGGGTGTGTTTTTGCGAGTTCCACTTCCTTAACTAACACATAGGGAGTCATATGTTTACCTCGGTTGGTCGGTTACTTGGGTAGATGTGGGAGGAGGGTGTTACAACGTGGTAGCAGAGCAGGTTGCGCTCTCTTTGGTCATATCTGATACCACATAGTGGTATCAGAGAATGACTCACCCCTCAGACTAGACTGGTCATGTATACATGTCAGTTGCACGTGTGTTAATCATCCTTGTGGTCTATATGCTTGTTGCAAATGCATGGTGTCAGTCATAGTTGTAGTGATGTCACCATGTGAAAGAGGATGTTGTTGTTGTGAAGTCTCTCGTCATGAGTGTATCATTGGTTACATGTTGTTTATACTTGTGTATTGTCAGTGTACATTGATATAGTTGTTGTTGCCATGCATGAGGTCAAGGTATGTGTAGTTGATATCATCATGCATTGATGACTAGACTCTAGCTAGAATGATGTTTATGTGTTGATACACCTATTTTTTATATGTATATATGCTATTATGATTATGTTATACATGTATTACATTAATTGGTTGATCTTGCAAATGATATATCCTCCCAAAAGTTCGCTAAGGTACGTTGGTTTATTGTGATTTGGTTTAGCTGACATAGTACGCCTTGCAAGAAAGAGATCAAAATGAATAGCAAGATGTTAGACTACAAATATTCTTCCTGTGAATCAAATGAGCAGACACATTGAGAAGCTTGAAGGAAGAAATTGTTGAAAATATCAACAAGAAATGTTAAAAATAGAATCTGGAAATTCCAATTTAATTTTTCCTTGAATTAAATTGTGAATTGTAATTCTTGTCTCATAGCAACTTGTAATAGTTAAATAAGTTAAGTTGACTTAGTTAACTTAGGAATTTCGAGTTGGAAGTCTTTTGGAAGTCATGTAATTAGATAACTCAGTTTATTGATTTATGTTCAATTAAATTAGTTATAAATGTTTATGGAACTAATAGAGGATTAGCAGTCAATTGGTGCACTGGTGCATCCACAAGTGTTACTCCAATTAACTGAATATTCCCTCGTCAAAAACTCATGCATGTCGATTTTGAGAAATACCCAGTCGAGACTAGAGTGAAGGGACAGTGTACTATCAGTGGTATGATTTTCCAAGTTTTATAGATCATGCATGCAATCAGAGAAGGACCTAATTTTGGATTGCACAGTTATAGATGAGGAATTTCCCTTTAAATACGAGTTGATTGTCTCAGGAATTGTGAAAAGAATTAGAAGCTTGGAGGCTTGGAAATTTGGTTAAGTATTGGCCAAATGAAGTCATCAGGTGAAGGATAGGAAATATTTATGTAGGTTAAGCTCAATATTGAGAAAAGCATATTGTATTCATCCAAATTCTTTGACCAAGGGTGCAAGGAGATAGGGGTTTGGAGAGCTGCATAATAGGTTAAGGATTTGGCTTGAGCTAGCTTGTGAGTTGAGAGTTGATTATACTTGTGCAGAATTGTTCTTGTGTGAACAAGCATTGTATTCTCATCTTGGATTTTTTATTAATGCAATACAGATAGGAAGGGTTTTGAGCTGTGGCTTTCCCTCGGAAAACTTATTGTGTTATGTGCCATTGATTTATCTTCTTCTTGTTCATATTTTTTTCATCGATCTATTGGCTTCCGCTTGTTGAAAGTAGAAGTAGATTATTTTCATGTGCTTTATTAAATTTCATGAGCTTGTGAATCTACGAGAAATTCTACATGGTATCCGAGCTACATTTGTAGAAATTAATCTACATGGTATCGAAGCAGGAAATTTTTTTGGGCCGCGAGTTTGCAGAGAAGATCTAAATTTTTTGTGCAATATTTTCAAAAAAAAATAGCAGATTTGTATTCCTTGCGAAAAAATACCCAAATTCAAAAAAAAATCCGCTGAATTGGAGTTCGGATGAGGGGGATATCATCGATTTAAAATCATCTCATTTTTCAAGAAATTTTGAGATGGCGAGACAAATGAAAGAGATTGGTGTGTGAGCCAAGAACCTGTATTCTCTTGAGGTACAAGATGCATGCAAAGCCTTTAGGAGAAATGAAAAGTTTAGAGACTTGGTGGTTGACAGGGAGAGTAAATTACCTCTCAACATGCAACCCCAGAAGAAGCATCAGAAGCAGCTTTAGGAAATTGTGGAACAACCACAATTAGAGAAGTTTAGAGGAGACCGAGTGGAGAGATCCACTCAAGCATAGAATAAGAAGTCTCATACAATTGTAGAGAAGCCACAATTGGAGAAGAAAAGAGGAGACCGAGTGGAGGCATCCACTCATGCAGAGACCTCCAGTAGAGGGAAATTTCGAGCCAAGTGGGCATAGGGATCACATGCAATCATACCTCCAGGGATGAGGTGGGGCGATGTGAAGTGATAGTCCCAAGAGGGATGAAATTGGGCAGGGTCGATTGAGAGGTTTTATCTCATGGATTGTACCTTGCTACGAGAGCCCAAAGTACATAGTAGCATGAGGAATCAGTGGTGATTGATGCAGTTAAAGATCAGAGTGACAGAGGGTAGAGCAGTTAGATATTGAAGAGCACAGAAAAGGGTTGACAACAATGCAGAAAGGAAAAGTCAACAGAAGCATGGAGTTTTCAGTTGACAAAGGAAATAACAGTTAGAGACTTTGATGACAGAGGCATCATACCAATTCAGGTTTTTGTTTTTGAAGTTTTTGGAGCAACAACACTAGAGAGAAGTGTTGCATGCAAAACATTCCAAAGGTTCAGGATCAGGATCGAGCTAAATTCCTTTCCTGTTGAGAGGGAGTGTTGAAAATAGCAACATGAAATGTTAAAAATAGAATCCAGAAATTCCAATTTAATTTGTCCTTGAATTAAATTTTGAATTGTCATTATTTTCTCATAGCAACTTGCAATACTTAACTAAGTTAAGTTGACTTAGTTAACTTAGGAATTTCAAGTTGTAAGTCTTTTAGAAGTCATGTATATGTTCTCCCTAAGTTTTAGAGGTCCATGATGAGTTAATTGTGAGTTGTAATTCGATAACCCAGTTTATTGAGTTATGTTCAGTTAAATTAGTTCTAACTGTTTGTGGAAATAATAGAGGATTAGTAGTCAGTTGGTGCATTGGTGCATCCACAAGTGTTACTCCAGTTAACTGAAGATTCCCTCATCAGAAACTCATGCATGTCGATTGTGAGAAAGACCCAGTTGAGACTAGAGTACAGGGACAGTGTACTATCAGTTGTATGATTTTCCGAGTTGTACAGATCATGCATGCAATCAGAGAAGGACCTAATTTTGGATTGCACAGTTATGGATGAGGAATTTCCCTTTAAATATGGGCTAATTCTCTCAGGAATTGTGAAAATAATTAGAAGCTTGGAGGCTTGGAAATTTTTCTAAGTATTGGCCAAAGAAATTCATTAGGCAGAGGATAGGAAATACTTGTGCAGGTTAAGCTCAAGGTTGAGCAGAGAATATTGTATTCATCCAAATTATTTGACCAAGGGTGCAAGGAAATGGGGGCTTGGAGAGTTTCAAAATAGGCTAAGGATTTGGCTTGAGCTTGCTTGTGACTTGAGAGTTGATTATACTTGTGCGGAATTGTTCTTGTGTGAACAAGCTTTGTATCTTCACTCATATTTTTTATCTAATGAAACACAGATAGGCAGGGTTTTGAGTTGTGGCTTTCCTTGGGAAAACTTGTTGTGTTATGTGTCATTGATTTATTTTCTTCTTGTTCATATTGTTTTCATCGATCTATTGGCTTTTGCTGGTTGAAAGTAGAAGTATATTCTTATCTCATGCTTTAGTAAATTGCATGAGCTTCTGAATCTACAGGAACTTCTACAGAAATAAGGAGTTGTAAGGCGGACAATGATAAAATCATGCAGGCACAAGAGAAACAAGCAAAGGTTAATTCAATACTCCTTTAGAGTTTTTCAGAATTGTAGCGACAAGGGCCACTTCAGATCAACCATGGGTAGGAGGAAAAAACTAATGGGCATATGGCAGTAGGTCTCATGGTGGTCACAGGTCGGATAGAGATGACAAGATTAGAGATGGAAGATTGTTGGATACTCTAAATAAGAGAGGTGATGAACACAGGTACTACTCTAGTTATGGCTCTCTTAAGCATTATAATCGTCACCATTATCATCCTTACAGGAGGAGTGATAGGGGAAACTTTCCATATGAATTTAAGAAATCAAAGCCAACTACTTTTGAAGGAGACTTGAAGAAGCTAGAAGATGCAACGGCTTGGATACTTGGGACGAAGAATTTCTTTGAGTTTCATAATTACATAAATACTATGAATTCCAGAGTAGTTATCTTCAGCATGAGAGGTAAAGAAGATATCTAGTGGGAAGATGTGAAGCGGGTTAGAGACATCAAGACAAAGGACTTGAGTTGGCATGAGTTCAAGAGGATTTTCAGGAAGAAGTACTTGTCAGAAGGTACTACAACAGTAAGGCTAAACAATTCTATGAGCTAAAGATGGGATCAATGACAAAGGAGGAGTTTATGACTAATTTCCTGGAGTTATTGTGGTATGTACCGTATCTTAAAGATGAGAAGGCTAAAGTTCAGTGATTTGTCATTGGTTTTCCATTAATATTTAGAGATCGGATTGAGTATGATGAGCCTCAGTCACTTGAGGAAGTTATTGGGAAATTGAAACATTGTTATGAACAATTGAAGTGTGAGAATGAATCTCAGCAAGGATGGAAAGGGAAAGATAAAGGTAAAGGTAAATGGCAACCGAAAATAGCAAGGCCTCAGAATGCAGAAGAGAAAGAAAATATGGCACCGTAAAAGAAGTTCAATGCAGTTAGACAGGGACATGGGCCACGGCAGCAACATAGAGGTGATGGTATTCGAAAATTAGAGTGTTGGACATGCAGTAAGGAAAACCTTCAGAGATATTGTCCATAGAATCAGGGTGGTAAGCCTCAGATATATAGTGCATAGGAGGCGTACACTGTTGGGGATGTTGGACAGAGTGTTCCTCGTATCTATGCAGCACTGGATAAAAAACAAACAGACCATCAGGCATATATCATTGGGATGGATGGTAAGCTTTGTGATCAAGTTGTTTCTATTTTGATTGACCCTGGATCTAATTATAGTTATGTTAGTCATGACTTGGTGGATAAGTGTGGTTTGAATAAAGAAGTGCATGCAGAATCTTGGTTAGTGCAGTTGGGTACAGGTACAAAAAAGAGAGTTCATCATTGGGTAAGAGTTTGTGCATTTGAGTTGAATGACATGTCTAATGTTTTATCATTGGGATCATATAGTATGCTATTGGGTATGGACTGGCTATACCTTCACAGGACCAAAGTGGATTGTTATGAAAAATCCATTAAGTGCTTGGATGACAATGGGGAACCAAGGGTCTTACAGGGAAAGAAGAAATCCAAGTCAGTTAGGATGGGGACAGCGATGTAGGCAAAGCACAGTCACAGAAAAGGGTGTGTTTTATTTTCAGTGCATATTTCTAGTGACAAAGGTAAGGAAGTTGAGGATGTAGATGTTTTGAGAAAGTACCCAGTTCTACAGTAGTTTCAGGATGTATTTCCTGTAGATATTTCAGAGTTTCCACATCACAGGGAAGTAGACTTTTCTATTGAGTTAGTGCAGGGGCGGCCCCAACATCAAAAGCACCATACAGGATGAGCACACCTGAGTTGGTAGAGTTAAAGTTGTAGCTAAAAGAGATGCTTGACAAAGGATACATTAGGCCAAGTGTATCACCTTGGGGCACATCGGTATTGTTTGTTAAGAAGAAGGATGGTACTCTTAGATTGTGCATTGACTACAGATAGTTGAACAAAGTGACCATCGATAACAGGTATCCATTGTCAAGGACTGATAATTTGTTTGATCAGCTGAAGGGAGTAGCAATGTTCTCAAATATTGATTTGAGATCAGGATATCATCAAGTATGCATCAAAGAGGAGAACATTTACAATACAACTTTCCAGACCAGGTATGGACATTATGAGTTTGTTGTAGTTCCATTCAGTTTAATTAATGCTCCAGCTACCTTTATGTGTTTGATGAATAGTGTGTTGCATCCCTATTTGGACAAGTTTGTTATTGTGTTCATTGATGACATATTGGTATATTCTAAAAATGAGGAAGAGCATGTCGAGCATTTGGTAGCAGTGTTGAGGTTATTGAGAGAGCATCAATTGTATGCTAAGCTTAGCAAGTGTAGTTTCTTTTAGACTGAATTACAATACTTGGGACATGTTGTCTCCAAGGAGGGAACAGAAGTGGATCTAAAGAAGATAAGAGCTATCATGGAGTGGGAAGTTGCCAAGAATGTGGATTAGATGAGATATTTCATGGGGTTAGCAGGATACTACAGGAGGTTCATCATGAACTTCTCACATATTTCTTATCCTATTACATCATTACAAAGGAAAGGAAAGAAGTTTCAATGGATAGAGGAGTGTGAGTCCAGTTTTGAGAAACTTAAGTAGTTGTTGACACATGCTCCAGTGTTAAATATCACAGATCCAAACAAATAATTTGTAGTATGTACAGATTCTTGCAGGAGAGGACTTGGTGGATTCCTTAGGTAGGAAGGATAGGTAGTGTGCTATGAGTCACAAAAATTGAATGAGCATGAGCAGAATTATTTGATGCATGATCTTGAGCTAGCAGTGATCATACATGCATTGAAGATGTGGAGGCACTATATTCTTGGTAGGAGGTTTGTATTGATGAGCGATCATAGTGGGTTGAGATACATGTTTGACCAGCTGAATTTGAATGCCATGCAAGCTAGATGGTTGGCCACGATCAGTGAGTTTGACTTCGAGATCAGGTACATCAAGGGAAAGGAAAACAAGGTTAGAGATGCTCTTCGCAAGTGGATACAGGTAAATCATATAGCATCTATGAGTTCCTATGGGACAGATCTATAGGATAGGATCTTGCAGCCAGGTTAGCAGGATGTTAGGTATGTGGAGATTGTGCACAAGTTGCAGCAAAGTATAGGTAGTGGCACATGTGGTGGTATAGGTACAGGTAAAGGTACATGTGGTGGTGTAGGTACAGGTACAGGTACAGGTAGTGGTATAGGTACAGGTACACATAGAGGTACAGGTGCAGGTGCAAGTATAGGTGCATAGGATGTGGACTATTGTCTCACGACATATAGATTTGTTAGATTTAGGAACAGGATATATGTGCCAAAAAAAAGTGAGCTCAAGAAGGTGATCTTGAGGGAGTTTCATGCAAAACCATATTTAGATCACCCAGGCTATTAGAAGACATTGACCGCAATGAAGAATTTTTATTATTGGTCGAATCTGAAGAAGGATGTAGCAGATTTTGTGGCTAGATGTTTGGGTTTTCAGCAAATAAAGGTAGAGTGTAGGAATCCAAGTAGACTATTATAGCCAATTGTGATTCTAGGGTGGAAATGGGAGGTCATTTCCATGGACTTCATCACAGTTTTTTCGAGGACAGTGAGACAACATGATTCCATCATGGTTGTTGTGGACAGATTGAAAAAGGTTGCACACTTCATTCGAGTGAAGACTACGTATTCAGCTAGTGATGTGGCATAGGTGCTCATCATAGATGTGGTCAGATTGCATGGTGTTCAAAATAATATTGTGTCATACATGGATGCAAAGTTTACTTCCAAGTTTTGGAAGGAGTTGTTTGTGGGTTTGGGCATAGAGTTGGCCTTCAATACAACTTATCATCCGCAGAAAGATGGACAAACAGAGAGGGTCAACAGGATATTGGAAGACATGTTGAGGATGTACGTGATGCACCAACAGAGAAGATGGGAAGAGTATCTTCCATTGGTTGAGTTTTCATACAACAATGGTTATCAAGATTCATTGAGGATGAGTCCTTTCGAGGCATTGTATGGGCAGAGTTACAATACTCCCATCAGTTGGAGTGATCAAGTTAATAGGTTGTTGATTGGACTAGACATGTTGGTGGAAATGAAATAGGAAATGCAGGTAATCAAGAATAATTTTAAATCAGCATAGGATAGGCAGAAGAGATATGCAAATCAGAATAGGTTGTTCAAGGACTTCCAGGTTGGGGAAAAAGTGTACTTGCGCATCAAACTAAAGAAGAGCTCCTTGCAAATTGGATCATGTGCCAAACTGGCACCTCGATTTTGTGGACCTTTCAGGATTATCGAGAGGATTGGGCTAGTAGCCTATCGACTTGCACTGTCTTCGATAGTGAAATTCAATGATGTTTTCCATGTGTCATTGCTTAAGAAGCATGTTAAAGATGTTGATCATGTGATTGACGTATTTACATTGCAATTGGAGCCAGATCGATAATTCCAGACGGAGCCTCAGTATATATTACAAAGAAAGGTGCACAAGTCCCAGAACCAAGAAATCGAGTAGGTTAAAGTGCAGTGGAAGCACTTTGGATCCGATGAAGCTACATGGGAGATGGCAGATTAGATTCGGGCTATGTATCCTTCCTTATTCGCTATTTGACCAAATGTTTTGGTATGTGTTTTTGGTACATTTTAGGGTGATGTTTTGATATATGTACATATGTATATGGATGTAAATATCGCCGTGAGCTATGTTATAAAGCTCCAAAAAGCGATATGGGTTTCATGTTATTATGATGTTATATCGCCATGTTGGTTTGTTTGTCAGCAAGGTGATCATTGTAAATACTGCATCAAGCTATTTTATAAAGCTCCATGGGAAGTATGTTTGCTTTTCAACAGTTTTGCTGAGGTATAGGTGTGGTTGAACATCGAGGACGGTGTCCCCCAAGGGGAAGGGTTCTATAACAGCCCTCATGAAAATTCCATGTAATAAAAGTTAATAAAGGAAAAATAATAACAACGGTTGATGGGACACTTATTCCAAGCTGAATGTTGGACAATACATCCTAGAGTGGTTGTTCATTGGTTTACTATGGCTCAGGAAATTGGCAAAGGCAATGGCTAAAGAATATGGGAAGGAAAAATGAAATTTTTGGCACATTTATTTATGAAAATAATGGAAATTAAGAGAAAAGGAAGATGAAATGTCACAGGTTGCATGTGAAGAGGAAAATGAAGGAAAATAATAAATGAAGAAAATAGAGGCCTAATTGATATAAAGGCTTCTTAGGATCAGTTTGTAACCTTTTGTCAATTTCGTTTTGGAGCTCTCTCATTATTCTCTCTCTCTTTCTCACTCTTCGACACTTAGATTTTTCTTGGAGCACTTTGGCATTGCATCAAGAAAGGAAAAGAAGGAAAGGGAAGGAAGGAGCAAGCAAGGAAGAGCAGAATCAAGCAACTACAATGGGATTATTTGTAGGTATCGATTTACATGTTTTTTTTCCTTACTAGATTTGGCATGCATGGTATTGCATGTGGTTCTTTGTTGTTATGTCATAGGTTTTGCCAGGTATGACAGTGTTTTCAGCCTAGCCCTTCCATTTTTGGATATCCATGGTGTGATTAGGTTCTCATGTTTTGCTTGAGATGGATTGCCAGATGAATTCGAAGTTGAGTGAGGTGGATCTCTGAATAATAGAACACATGGCCTAGTAACCCCTGAACCAAACTGTGGGTTGCAGTAAAGTTGGATTTTGTGTTGCCTCGGTGGGCCTAGGAATCCTTGACCGGTGAATGGAGGGATATACTATAAATCCTAGAGGTGGGTGCTCTCTATCAAGCCTAGTAATCTCGGGATGGGATATGCAGTAAAGCCTAGAGAGTGGATCTCGATTTAGGGCTTAGTGATATGATTTGGGTTGCAATAAAGCCTTAGAGACTAGGAGACAAGAAAATTCCTCATATAGTAGGTGGAGAAATACAGTGGCATCCATGCTTGTTTTTTCCTAGTGATGTAGTGGATATCATGGTAAAGCTTGTTATTACATGTTTATTGCGTTAGCCTAGTGATCCAGTATGGATTGTGGTAAAGCTTGGTTTCTATTGATGCGGGTGAGGCGGTGTAGCCTCGGGATGCCCTGGTTGGTTCTTTTGGTTTTAGTCCCACATTTATGCTTAGAATATGGCACAGAGGTGAATGGCTAAAGAGAGAATTGGCTCAGACATTCTATGGTCGGGTGGAATGTTGTAGTCCCATCCCAGATTGTCTTTTACATCATTAATATGAGGTTATTTCTCCTTGTTAATTCATGAGTATTATCCTGGTTTATATGTGTATTCTATGGTTGATGTATCCTTGATATTTTTGTTGTTATTATGTTGGTTATAAGCATGTATTATGATAGTGATGATGTATGGCTCTCCTCATGTTTTGATTTTTAAATGAATGAACAATGTATCTATGACCTAATAGATGATAATGCAACTAATTATATAAGGGAACAATGCTTCTTAGTGATTCTCATATATGTATGAGACCCCTATGCTCAGCTCTATTGCTTAAACCTGTTTGATGAAATGTCTATAATGGCTAGTAGGGGTCTAGTCAAGTTCATGTTCAGGTAATTGCATTTTCATCCTTATTCTATTGTTATATTTTAGTTTTGAAAGTGTCATTGAGTTATGGGCAATGACCTAGGCTCTGGGCCTAAAAAAGTGGCTCAAATCCCGAAGACACAAGCACAACACTAGGTAGAAAAGTCCCTTGACGCATGCATATCCATGTTGTGGGAGCTTCTGAAGCCTCCCGGATGCATGCATGTTCGTATCAAGGGAGTATATGGGGGTTTAATGGTCTAAAAACTCAGTGGGACCCAAGGGTTGGTTACCTGAGTGGTTGGGATGGATCTTGGGAGTTTTGTTGCTGATGTGGAAGTTTTGTATGGTGTGTTTCCATCGGCTCCACTTCCTTAACTGACAAATAGGTGGTGGAATCATAGTATACTAACTTCTAGTCACATGTTTACCCTGGTTAGTCGGTTACTTGGGTAGATGTGGGAGGAGGGTTTTACATAAATGGTACAATGAAATGTTTTAGTTGACATAAGAATATTAAAATAGAAATGTAATAATTCAATATCTAGGGTTTAATAAGGGGTTTCAGTGTAAACATGGGGTTTATATAGGGCTCAAAAAATATCAACTGGAATTGATGCAATCCTACTAAGAAAATTGTTATATTGTACAATAAATCACTACATATGTATAGGAAAGAATTAGGAATGCTATGATTTTCCTTACTGCAACAATAAAGTAAGAGTGCATTGAAGTTCATAGTAGTGTGGATTTGTTAGCACTAAATGAGGAAGTCTTGGCATAAATGAACCCAATGACACCACTTCATTTGCAAGACTCATATCCATTAGTCTTGCAACATGTTCCCACTAAATATTTGATCTATCATCACTAGTGGAGAAGACAAGCCTTGAGGCCAAGGCCTTGTAAGTGATGAGCTCGATTGACCTTATTATGCAGTTAGTGTAAGAATTAAAAGAGAGAATAACAGTTTTGACTATACACTCCAAGGAAATTTGCATTGCTACCCAAAACTATATGCAAAGTGTGAGACAATACGAGAATCCATTAGAGAATATATATATAATAAATCAAATTGAGGTACATCTACTAATGAATCTAACCTAAAAAGAAGAAAAAAATCCAGGAAATTTAAAAAGGAGACGAAGAATTTGGTAGATTGTTTAATTATTTTTGGGAAGTGTAAACATAATTGAGGCAACTAAAGCCACTAGTGATGGAGTAATACAATTATAGACACTCACCAATATTCTTGAGGATGAATGAAATATGGTATAACAATATTGACCTAAGGCAAACGTAGCCAACATGTCATTTTTAGAAGGGCATAGGTAAAAGATTTTAAGTCACCTTCCTCCAATTCAAACAAGATCTTTCAAAAAAATCCTTTAGCTGGGTCCTTCATTTGGAGAAATAAGCTACAATTGACTCAAGGATGAGTCAATAAGTGTGGATGGTGCTTGTTGGGCCCTTCATTTTTAATAGAAGAGATAGTGGAACCAATGAAAAAAAACATATAGGTATGAAATTGTGCCAACTAGACTTAATATCATTAGAAAGAGTGAAAGAATCATTGACATCATGTGAAATTATAGGTGATCAAGGAAGAAAGTGGTGGAAACTAAAGACGCCTAACTAAAGCTTGAGAAGTTATCAATTAGTTGATAAAGGAGGAATTAGAAGTAGGCCAATCACTTCTCAAATTTGCATGTATCTTCTTGTCTTTGGGTGCATGCATATGCCTCTATGTTTAAATGAGAGATGATCTAAATGATAGTGGTTGAGAGTTAGCTCTTTGTTTAGGGGTTATGATATAGGGATCAAATATATATAGTATTGATTCTTTGTTGAGAATGAACTTTGAGATAGAAGTTGATCATGTTAATCATACTAATTAGAAACTTGTATAACTATTTATATCTTATTATAACATTTATGGTGAAAACTTTTCTATTAAAAATACCAACAACTAATTTACAATAAATCCTTCTCAACCCCTAATACAAGCTAAGTTTCAATTCTTTGTTAAATCCTAATATGAACTAACTATTATTCTTTACTTCAAAATTTTTCTAATACTAATCCTCAAATCAACTCAATTTTATTGGAAAATAAAACACATAATCTCAAGGAACCCATAATATTATGAATTTAAGGGAATTTAATCCCATATTTGTTTTGTATCATCCCCGTTAAAAAAGAAGAAGAAAGGGGACATGTAAATCATAGCTCGTGGCCTTTTATTTAAAGTTTCTTTTATACTTTCAAAGCATGCACTTTGATCAAAAGGTAGGATATCGTGTAACCAACACTCTGTGAATTTTCTTTAAATTCATAATTATGATTACAATTTTTTATCACCTTTTTAACGGATGCATTGACCTATAAAGGAGAACGCGAATATATTGTATTAGGAAAATGGAACATTCATAATAGAATAATAACATTTTATATTTATTTATTTAATAAAATTTATTGATTTATTTATTAAATAAAATTTATTTTACTATTATTTATTAAAAAGTTTTTATTTAAATTTGTGATTTCCTAGAGTAATATTTTTTTCATTTTTATAATAAAGATGAGGAAGGATGTTGTATGAGATTTTTGAAACTAAATTGTATGAAAATTCCACATTCCAAAATCTTCACACAAATTACTTTAAAAAATCTCATGCAACATAATCATTCATTATGAAAATGTAATTATTATATAAATTTACATGTTAGTGTAAAAATATCAAAGGTGGTGATAAAAAATTTGAGAATGAACTTCCTAAGTAAAAGGAAAAAGAATACCATGAAAAAATACACCACTTAAAATAAAAAAATAAAAAATCTCTCTTATTTAAAAGTGTTGAAAATATTAACGAGAAAAGGGTTTCTTGATTTGTGCCTTAATTATAGGAGTTAGAATTTGTTCCTTCTTGTGAATGACTCCAATTCTTAAAAATTAGGAGATTCCCTATAAAATAGGATGAGTTAGGTTGTAGTTATTAGATGTGTTAAAATTGAAAGTCGAGTTCTTGATTTTCTAGTGTGGGTTGATTGAGGAAAAACACAAGTGATCGAGTTTCAAGTGGATGACTTGAAATAAGACAAGTTGCATGAGAAGTTAACTCATGCTAACTCAATAAATCACAAAATCATTCCTTAATTAGAAAACTCACTAATTTTAACCATTCGAATTGCCTTTAAAAGGAGGAACAAGGAAAAAGTTTAATCATTGCTTTGGTGAGCATGAATTGGCGAGACTAAGAAACAGGAAGCACAAGTTTGTGCATGGAGCTTATGAGAGGAAGAGTGTGCAAGAGAAGCTTGTGCACATATTGGTAGAGGGCAGCAGACATCAACAATATTGCAGGTGTTTCAAGCTTAGTTCTAGAAGAGATATCAAATGTGTTTCTATTGAGACAGAGTTATTTTGTAAGAGATCTACTAGTTAGTTTTTCTATCAATAAAATTCTCAAACAAGTAGAGGGTTTTCCCAGTTGGGTTCCCTTGTAATATATATATATATATATATATATATATATATATATATCTTGAATTTTGTGGCTGTGTTTTATTCTATGTTCCTATTCCGTTGCATTCTAGTAGAGAATTTATGTGTCTTATGAATAGAACTAGGTTCAAAATTTTTCATTAAGCAATAGGAGAGATTCGTGGAAAATCTACATGGTATTAGAGCAAGTACAAAATTAATATCAACATAAGAACAAGCCCTAGTACATTGAGCAAGTAGGAAGACTTGTTGTTGGTAGTGGGAAGATTTTGTTGTGCCCTAAGAAGTAGTTTTTCAGAGCAAGAACAATGTCGGTTGTAGTGCATGATCTAGTCCAAGTTTGGTATAGAGTTATTAGCGACATGTGTACAGGTGGGATGACTATTAGAGGGATACTAGAAGAGCCCTAAGTACAATTCTAGTGAAGGATTATTAGAATCTTAGAAGGGAAGAAGTATTGGAGACTAAGCCTAAGGAGTTGAACCTTGAAGGAGGAAATGGAAGCCAAGAGGCTTAGTGAACCAACCCTAGTTCATTGTGTTGAGAAGGACATCTTCAGTAGAAAGTGGGAAGCCTCCTTTTCCCTAAGACTTGTCTTTTGTGGAGCAACAGTGAGGCAAGTAGTGGGCAAGTTGAAGACCCTATGAGTTGGCATCCTTGAAGGACAAAGAAACAACTAGAGGGCAGACTATTTGGGCCAAATATCAACGACCTAAAGGAGTTGCGTTCATTGATAGTGGCAGATTTTGGAGCTAGATATCCATGCCTTCAGATGGAGCAACCTTGAGCAGCAAGGTAGGAAGTGCTCAAAATAGAGAAGTGATGGGCTCGTAGAGCATGGTGGGAAAGAACGGGTTTTCAAATCAAGTTCCGCAGAAGGGAGTAGGGAAGCCTTCTAGTTCAGAGGGAGAAGTTGCATCAATGAAGAACATGGTAGTGTTGGAGATAGATCCAAGTGGGCAAGGTTATTCTAGGAACACCTTCCTCACTAAGAGGGAGTGTTGAAAATATTAACAATAAAAGGGTTCCTTGATTTGCACCTTAATCATAGGATCCAAAACGAGTTCCTTCTTGTGCATGACTTGAGTTCCTAAAAATTAGGAGATCCCCTTTTGTGGTAGTGTGTTTTTTGTTATAGAGTACCAAATACACCTTCCTTAGAGTTGGTTGTTCCCTACAAGGAAAACAAAATCAATTGGTTGTTGTTAGTGGAAAAACATGGGTAAACAAAGCATTGTAAGTAATGGAAACAATACATACATAAACATAAACTAAAAACTAAGAAATAAAAACATGAACAATGCTTAATGAAGCAAACACATCAAAAAAGTAATGGAAATGCGTCTCCTTTATTTACTGTGGAATATAGAAGAGATACAATAGATGAATAAAAAGACACTTGGAGAGAATTGTTTGAGTAATGGTGCTAAAAAATCCTCAACAAGGAAGTTCCTTTCCTCAATCTCCTTGCAAGCTTCCTCTCTCTCTCAAAGAAGTATGAAGACTCTCTCAGTGATGAAATCTTCTTCTCAATGAAATGCTTGATTTCTAGGGAGAAATTATGGCATCATAACAATGTTTTTCTTCTTCTTATTTCATAGCTCTCCTAGAACTTGTATTTAGAGATTTTCTTGGACACTCCTCCTCCCTTTGGCTCATCAATGCGGAGGTTCGCCTCTTAAATGAGATGAGAGCTACCAATTACTTGTCTTCAAGGATTCTTGGCTCTCAAGGCTCAAATTTTTCATCCCATCATATCAAGATTTGGAGCGTTGCTCAAGAAAGTTCTCGACCCAAGGTGCTGACTGGACTTTTTCGTGATCGTGTGACTATCGAAGAAATAGTCATGCAACTGCTAATTTCTAGTAACGGTGCACCCGCGTGGTCCAATTTCTTAACTTTAACCTTAGGAAATCTTTTGCTTTTTTGGTATGCTTGGTGTTTCCAGCGGAAAATGTCACCAATGTATGTGTTGATCACTGAATTTGAGTGTCTCTTAATGCATACATATGAGTGTACAATTTTCATATAATAACAGTTTTCCCCTTATGTATTAGGTTAGGAGAAAGCATATAGCCAAAATACATCATGTTTTGTTGATATGGTTTAGAGTCTTACCAACTTCTTGAGAGATAAAGTAACTTATTGTGGAGAGGAGTAGGGAAAATCCTTGACTGAGAATTAAAGATAACCATGCTTTGGAGAAATTCTGGTGTAAAAAGTGTCTATACGATGTAGGCATGTCCCATCTCTTCATGATGGCTAATGACTAAATACTACAATCACACTGGAATGGTCTTGTCAAGTCATCGTTGATATGGCTAACATGTTGATGGTTGATGATGATAATTGCTTATGCCCTCAAGGGTGCCTCTGACAAATAGCCTAAACTAGGTTACCCCATGCATTAAAAGTGAAGAACTTCTAAATGAGGTGCTAAAGAATGCATGGGTATTTGACTCTGGGTACCTCCCATGCATTGAAATGTAAGCAATGTTGAATGAGGTGCTAAGGGATGCATGGGTCTTCAACTAAATGAGAGAACTGCAATGGTCATAACGTACAATACTACCCTGACATGAAAAACTTTGTTGGTGTCGAATGTCAGAGAGACCAATGATATCAATTGGCGATAGTAATTCCCACTATGCCACCCAAGATTGTCTCGTAAGGGGGTCAGAAACCAAGGTACAAATTTAGTCCTAGAAGATGGGTGTTGAAGTCGAGAGGAAAGAAGTGCCAACCGCCCGAAATGCTAAATCGAGGAGTCATGGTGAAAGGATAAATACGATTGTAACATGGTGTGTCACAAAGGCATGATAATCAGAGCTAACCATATAGGTGGATATGGAAAATTCCCGAGGTTGGAGCTAAAATGTGAGTGGCAGAAATCAAAACAATTCTTTTAGGGGAAACACCCATGGAGTCAGTAAGACATCCAAGGTAGGTATTGAGCATGTTCTAAATATCATGGTAAGTGATGGATGACTATGGATCATGGTGTGGTGATATGTGAGCTCCAACCAAGGGAAAATAGGGACTGCTACCACGTATAGGTCACAAAAATATGGGTAGGAATCCTATTCCTAAAAAAAAATTGTACACTTGCAAAAAGAATTTCAAAGTGATTTGCGATGTACAAACACGGAGACGGGTGCCCCAAGAAAATGGTGGTATGCTTAATGATGCAGGTACGATTTTTTACTAAGGGTGGGGACCCATTGGTTGGTCTCAGTGTGAGGTTGATGAGGCAAATGAAGTGACACAGATGGGTTATGCTATATGGAGGGATGATATGCCCAATGTAGAATGCAAGAGCACATTCAACTTTATTTGAAAAAATAAATAAATGAGGTGTCCCGGGAGTAGGTTTGGTAAGAAATAAGTAAAGAAGAGGAGAATGGGGATGATCTTTAATACATGTCAATGATATGGCTCCGGGCCTGACTGAATGGTTATGGATCCCGATCATGTAAGGCGGCCTATAAAATGAAGTGATTTATGTATAGGAGGTACTATCGACTTGTGTGGATGTTTACCAGATGTGAGTGGAAGATGGTGGTAAATGTGGTCGAGATGATGGACCCTACAGTGAATTTCAGAGAAATGATGTCAAGATATGCAAATATTTATAGAAAGCCTATCATGATAAGTGGAGAATGGTACCTTAACTATCAATGGTCACTAGGGGATTGATTCTGTTGAGAAACTGCTATGAGATCTGCAACTTTGAGAACGTAATACGCAAAGTGTAAAACATCTTGATAAAATCATATGTAAGTTGAAATGTGTTGAACAAGATGAATCAAAAAACATGGAAATGTGCACCTGATGGGTACTCTGAAACATGAAATGAGCCCAAAAATGATTATGCAGATGAAATGGAAAGGAGGGTTCCATGATGAAGATGACGTCGTCCTGATCCTAATGTCGCTGATAGTTTTGTGAAAGGAGGTCATGAGCTCCCGAACGAGCCACATGAAGGTGACACAGAGGGTGATATATAGGATGAGGTGGGCCATATTCCACCTTATTTGTACTCGTTGGCATGGACTGCAGAGCTGGGTCCACAAGTTGTTTTCCTCTGTTGCAGTCAGCCTATACGCCTGATTAGCATGAAAGGGTAGCCAGCTAAGAGGTCATTACCCAAACTTTATGAATTTGGTAGCTAGGGTAGATAATTCATACAGGTTGGTCTATATGGGCCTTTTTTAGGAAGCAATCCAAAACCCGCACGAGAAACCATGAAATAGTCGTGCGAGAGCGCATGGGTAAAGGTAGAATAATAACATGATCACACGACTATGGGTGGAAAATCCACGATGTATTGATGCTAAGTAGCTTGCATCCTTGTGGGTAATAGGTGCACATGTGTGTGACTATCTGAGGAAGAGTCACGCAACTGCACATTTATGCGAGAAATAAACGTGCGACTAAGGGGCCAAGATCCTCATGGGTGAGGGGCTAACAATTACACAGGTGCACAATTGTATAGCGAAAAACAACATGGAATTTCATGTGTGTTTGAATAATAGATGCACATCTAAGCATTTGTTATTTAAATAGGTGCGTGGCCTGATAGAAAGAAAAAAATTAAGTCTTTGAGGCTAATTTTTTTTTTCTTCATGTTTTTGTGGAGGATGGATATGACGTGGAGGGAGCAAGATGGGGATCACATATGTATAACGATGGTGGGATATGTTCAAGCTAGATATTTGTTTACTAGGTGAGGGTTACTGAATTTTATTCAGAACCCCATTCTTAGATCGCTAGAGGACTTCCTGCATTTTGTGAGCAGGAGATGGGAGCTAGAGCGAGAGGCCTTCGACATCTGAGCTTGGGATGTTATGTACACTGCTGAGGTGGATGTCTACTTTGTGACAGGTTTGATGCCTCGAGGGGAGGTGTTTTCGACATCATTTTTGCCTTGTGAGGTGGACCTAGCCAGATGGGTAGAAGACCACTCCAGACCCAACCCTCTTTAGGATGGGTGCATCTGTATTGATGCGGTCTTGGACATAGATGAGTGAGTATACTTGGTTGTGATTGTACGAATGGTGGGGACAATGTCCCCACATCACTTTTCTAGGCCCCAACTGGTCACCCTCCAAAGGCTTCACGGAGGATATTTATAAGACTATGCAGGCTACTTCCATAGGAGGATCACTACATAACTCACACAGGTTTGATGGGGCAAGGCGCGGAGCTTTGACTATGGAAATTCCATTTGCATCATCTTCTATGAGAGGGTGGTGATGTTGCACCTAGTGCTTGCAGTGTTGATAAGGCCCCCGAGGGAGCCTCATATCAGGCGATGGGCATCGGTGATTCCCCGAGAAAGTGGAGGAGAGGTGGCGATATTAGACACCCACAGTGGATGGTTGGTGGTTTTCCAACCCTCAAATTTTTAGGTCCTTATAATAATAGTGATTCCCCCATTACTATTATCATTGTAGACCTTATTGTTATTGTTGTGACCCTATTTTCCCCATATTGTTATTATTATGCCCCATAGAAGCCCACTATTGTTATTGTTGTGCCCTTATATTATTATTGTTATGTCAGTTTTGATTATATTGTGACCCCTTAGACTCCTATTTATAGAAAGGAGGTTTTTTCATTTGTATCATCCAAGAATCATTCATTTGTGTAATGTAAAGGAGGTTTCCCCCTCGAAGAGCCTTATTTTGAAGGCATTGATCTATCTTTTATTCTATTTTGTGAGTTGGTTACATAACATTTGGTATCAGAGCTTTGGATTCTAGGCTTTCACTGCTCCAAACAAGTCAGCATGGAATTTTCGGTATAAAGTTTTCTCTAGAAAACTTTAGAAGCTAAAAAAAAGCCCATTTGATCTGAAATCATTCTGAACCTTGGATCCAAATTTCAGATCTTCTTTCGTTATCTTTTCAGAGATATGGTCAAAGACATTTAGGGTTTTTGTAGGCTCTTGAATTACATCCCAAAAAGGTGACCTGGGGAAAATAGTCATAACTTTCTCTCTGAGCATCAGATTGAAATTTCGTAAGAACTTACAGAAAGAGGATGGCCTTTAGTTTTTAGTGTATTAGTTTTAGGTCCTAAGGTTGAAACAGTGACACGTGGAACTTTGTACAAGTTCGCTCTACTGAACTAGTCTATAATCAGGTCATTGTGGGAGATTTGACATAACTCTTTCTTGGAGAATCCAGCCTTGATCAGACTTGCAGAGTTGGAAAGAGGACTTATAGGGCTACCGCAGAATGCAATTTTAGACGTTGGAAATCCAAAATTATAGAGATACAATAGATTCAATATCGAGCTCCTACAAAATGAAAAAAGGTTTGTAGTTTTTTTAAAATTTTGCATAAGTTTGGTTTGAAAAAATAGTTTAAAGGAATTCAAAGGGCATAGTGAAGAATTATTATCATTAATTGATGCCCCGGAGAAGAAAATGGAAACACCTAGTAAGCAACCTGAAATATCTAGCATGACTCATGAAGAAGAGGAAGAAATGCAACATGATATATCAAAATTATGAGACCAAGTGAAACAAAATTCACTCTCACAAAAAGTAACAGAAGCTAAGATGGATAGTTTAAAGAAAGGCATGGAAGCTCAAATGGATGGCATGGAAGCTAATATGGATGCTTTAAATAAAGGTGTAGGAGCTAATATGGATGGTATAGAAGAAAAACTT
Organism: Pinus tabuliformis; assembly: GCA_031772625.1. Classification (NCBI taxonomy): domain Eukaryota; kingdom Viridiplantae; phylum Streptophyta; class Pinopsida; order Pinales; family Pinaceae; genus Pinus; species Pinus tabuliformis. Next base: position 970,246,495 of record CM062813.1, on the reverse strand, counting down.
AAAGGAAACATGGAAGATTTAAAGAAAGATTTGACAAATTTGCTACAAGAAATGATTACTAATGGTGAAATGGTAGTAAAGGAAACTCATGAGGAGAACAAAACAAATGTTAATCTTGATTTCATAGGCTCTAACGGCAGATTGAAGACCCACCATGTTCTAAATATCGATATGAGGAAGTTTGATGGCAAGGATCCCGTAACATGGATACTACCTATGGAGCAATATTTCGATCTCCATAATGTGCAAAACACACAAAAGGTATGCATTGTAACTTTATATTTGGAACCAAATCAGTTTGTATGGTATCAATGGCTTTGCTCTCATAAACAAATTGTTACTTGGGAAATTTTTATGGAAAAAATGATAACACATTATGAGGATACAAAAAGCAACACATTTTTTAGCCAATTAATAAATCTCAAACAAAAGGGTTCAATGATGGAGCACATTGAGGACTTACAAAAATTGAATATAAGGGTAAAAGATATTCCAGAGGAGCATAGGATTGATGTGTTCATAGGGACTTTAAAGGATAACATCCAACATGAGGTTTGCCTTTGGGAACTTGATTCATTGGAGAAGGCATTCAGGTCGGCAAGAAAAATGGAAAGCAAAATTATGGCAACAAGGAAGCCTACCGCTCAAAAATATAAAGATGGAAGTGTTGTTTCCCCTAGCCTTCCACAACCTACAAGGTTGACACCACAAAAATCAGAAGAAAAAAAGAGAAAAATGTCTTTGTTACAGTTGTGATAGCAAATACACTAAAGGTCATAAGTGTGCTGAGAAGAAATTATTTTACATAGATTGTGAAGAGGAGGAAGAAAAGGAACAAGAAATGTCAAAAGAAGAGGATATACACCAGGAACAAACCCTAGAGAAAGAAGAAATGAATCTGACCATATATTGTAATGCATTGGCTAGAATTACCACTCCTCAAACTATCAAGGTAGAAGGACATATCAAGAAGAAAAAGGTAATAATGTTGATTTATTTGGGTAGTACCCATAATTTTATTCATTGTAAGATAGCCAAGGAATTTAATTTCTTACTATATCCAACACCAAAGTATCAAGTGATGGTTGCAAGTGGAGGAACCATAAATTGCTTTGGAAAGTGCCATAATATCAAGCTATACATGGGATAATATGTATTGAATAGCCCTATGCTTTCCATTCCAATGGGTGGTGTTGATGTTGTACTAGGATTCCAATGGCTACAATCCTTGGGTACAATACCTTTTAATTTTCAAGAACTTTTCATGAAATTTTATTCAGAAGGAAAGGAAGTTGAATTAAGGGGCATCACATGGAAACCGAGAAAGATAATCAGCTCTAACAGAATGACAAAGCTTCTAAAGAAAGGACAACAAGGTGTAATTACACAATTATGTTCGCTAGAGGTTCCCACATCAAAATCATTTATTTCTCCAGATCTCCAAAAAGTCTTGGACAATCATTCCAAGGTATTTGAGACTCCCAAAGGCCTCCCACCTATTCGTGATCATGAGCATGTTATTCATTTGATTCCAGGAAGTGTTCCTCCAAACATCAGGCCTTACAGATATCCCTATGCCCAAAAGAGTGAAATTGAACGTATGGTTGCAGAAATGCTATAGGCTAGTATAATTCAGCCTAGTCAAAGTTCTTTCTCTGCTCCAGTAGCATTGGTGCACAAGAAGGATGGGTCATGGCGCATGTGTCTGGATTATAGGGAGCTCAACAAGCTCACTATTAAAGATAAATTTTCCATTCCTGTCATTGATGAATCATTGGATAAATTGCATGGATCAATTTAATTCACCAAGTTGGATCTTCATTCAGGATATCATCAAATCGGAATGAAGACAGAATACAGTCCAAAAATAGCATTTAGAACTCATGAGGGTCATTATGAATTTTTGGTCATGCCTTTTGGCCTTACCAATGCACCTTCTACATTTCAAGGTTTGATGAATTCCATTTTCAAACCCTTAGAAAATGTGTGTTAGTATTTTTTGATGATATATTAATCTACAACAAGTCTTGGAAGGATCATGTTCAACATGTTGATAAGGTGCTCAAACTATTGGAGGAGAAACAATTATATACAAAAATATCCAAATGTTTCTTTGGAGTACAAGAGGTGGAATATTTGGGTCATATTATATCTCATGAAGGTGTGAAGGTAGACCCTAGCAAAATTAGAGGCATTAAGTAATGGAAAATCCCTGCATCCATAAAGAATTTGCAAGGATTCCTTGGGTTGACAAGGTATTATCGCAAGTTTGTTAAGAATTATGGACTAATAGCAGCACCTCTAACAACATTATTGAAGAAAGATGCATTTTCATGGACTCTAGAAGCAATGAAGGCCTTTGAACATCTTAAAGAGGCAATGTGACAAGCACCGATCTTAGCTACGCCGAACTTCACAAAAACATTTATTGTGGAATGTGATGCCTCATGAAATGGAATTGGTGTTGTTTTAATGCAAGAAGAAAGACCCATTTCTTTCGAAAGTCGTCCAATCAAAGGAAAGTATTTACACAAAGCTATTTATGATAAGGAAATGTTGGCAATACTACAGGCACTTAAGAAATATGGGAAGACACTTAAAGGTAAAAATGGATCATGATACTCTTAAATACTTTTTAGAACAAAAATTATCTTCAGAAGAGCAGCAAAAGTGGGTCACAAAGATGTTGGGTTATGACTTTGAAATCATCTACAAAAAAGGGAACCAAAATGTTGTGGTAGATGCACTCTCAAGAAAGAATGAGGATGTGGAAGCATTGCTTTGCACCATTTCTATTATCTAACCAGATTGGATAAACAAAGCAAGGGATGAATAGAAGAATGACGAAGAAGTGTGGGCACTCATTCAAAAGTTAAAACAAGATCCCAATACATCTTATACATTTAGCTGGAAAAATGATTCATTATGGTAAAAATATCACTTATACATATGTAAGAATTCCCAACTCAAACAAAAGATTCTTATGGAATTGCACACCTCTCCCTTAGGAGGGCACTCTAGATTTTTAAAAACTTACCACAGGGTTAAGAAGGAATTTTTTTGGGATGGCCTTAAATTGGATATTCAAAAGTTTGTGGCAGAATGTTTGGTTTTCCAACAAAATAAAGTTGAAACAATTAAGACCCCAGGTCTATTACAACCTTTATCCATTCCAAGCCAACATTGGGAGGAGGTTTCAATGGATTTTATCACAGGCTTACCCAAGTCCGAAGGAAAGAGTGTCATCATGGTGGTAGTTGACAGACTTACCAAGTATGCACGTATGCACACTTTTGTGCATTATCACATCCATTTAAAGCCAGTACATTTTTTACTGCATTTATGGAAACAATTCAAAAGCTACATGGAAACCCAAAGATTATTGTAAGTGATAGAGATCCCATTTTCACTAGAAATTTTTGGACAAAATTATTTTCTTGTCTTGGTATTCAGTTAGCTCATATCTCATATTATCATCCTCAATCTGATGGGCAAACTGAGATAGTAAACAAATGTTTGGAAGGATATCTCTGTTGCTTTGTATCTGATAAACAGACACAATGGGTCAAATGGTTTCCTTTGGTTGAATGGTGGTATAACACTTCCTTCCATACTGCAACAAAAATGACCCCATTTATGGCACTTTATGGATATCATCCACCATCCATCACATCATATTTAAGAGAAAATTCTAAGGTTCAAGCAATGGAAGATCACGTCGAGCATCAATAACAAGTTCTCCAACTCTTAAAGCATAACCTCACTTTGGTGCAAAATAGAGTGAAACAACAGGCAGATCAACATCGTAGCGAAAGAAGTTTTGATGTAGGTCACTGTTATCCCTACATCTACAACCATATAAAAAAAATGTCCCTTAAGCAAGCTAAGAAGGATAATAAATCATCACCAAAGTATTATGGTTCGTACAAGGTGTTGCAAAATATTGGTACTATGGCATACAAATTGGAGCTCCCTGCAACTTCCCAAGTGCACCCAATTTTCCATGTTTCACGCTTAAATAAGGTTATACGTGACAAACTCCAAGTTTAAACAATATTGACAGAACTTGACGAGGAATGGAAAATCATATTGGAACCTGAAGCAGTCACAGAAACAAGAACTCGACAGCTATGAAATCGATCAATTTCAGAGTATCTCATCACGTGAAAGAACTTACCTGTTGAATATTCCACATGGGAGGGTGAGAATTTTATATAGAAGCATCCATAACTACTCAAGCATTGAGGACAACACTTTTTTGAAGGAGAGGGGCATGTTAGATCCCTATAATACTAATGATTCCCCCATTACTATTGTCATTGTAGCCCTTATTGTTATTGTTGTGCCCCTTTTGTCCCCATATTGTTATTATGTGCCCCGTAGAAGCCCACTATTGTTATTGTTGTGCCCTTATATTATTATTATTATGTCGGTTTTGATTATATTGTGACCCATTAGACTCCTATATATAGAAAGGATGTTTTTTCATTTGTATGCTCCAAGAATCATTCATTTGTGTAATGCAAAGAAGGTTTCGCCCTCGAAGAGGCTTATTTTTAAGGAGTTGATCTATATTTTCTTCTATTTTGTGAGCTGGTTACATAACACAGATAATCTTGGAGTTCCCAGATGTTGACGTGGATTTCCACAGAGATCCATAGATGGGATTACCCCCATGCAATGCTTAGGGCCTGACAGGCATGTGATTTTTGTGTCCTGCGCGTGTTAATTAACATGTGTTTATGATGCATATTTATGTCTATACTGATACTATATATGTTTTCTTGTAGATGTGGGTCCTACTGGATGAACATTTTCCTGTCTGGTGGGAAACAATCCTCGTCATTTGGGTGGAGCTGGTGCGGCAGGTGTGCCACGAAGACAGTGAGACAATAGGGTGTAGGAGGACCCTGAGAGGCTAGCGCAATGCTAACATCTAGAGATAGGTGGCCCCTTGTGAGAGGGGGATAGTTCTCTTCACCCTGAGGTGGAGAGACTGCAGGAGCGTGTAAAGGCTTGAATAGAGGTTGCAAAGACATGAGCAACGGTTACCGAGGATACATGGGATCACGCGACCGCCCTACTCTAGGGGATGCCTAATGTGTGTTGGGTGATGCTGGATGAGATTAAGATGGAGAGGATTATGGATCGAGATAGAGTACAGCATCATGTCCTTCATTGGCTTGCAATGGTGGTGTCGACCACTCGTCTGATTTTTGCTCCAGCACTGGGTGAGGCTGGAGAGCCTCATGCAGGGGATGCAGGGGGGGATGGGGGTGTTGAACCCTAATCCTAGATGTATGTTTATGTATGCATGTACCAGGGGAAGCACCCATTATGAAGATGCTCCCCATTTGATGACTCATTTTTTCCTGTCGTAGGCCAACCAATGTATTTTGTACATATATACTTTTTGACCATGATGATGATATATATATATGACATGATTTTTTATGGCTCCCATGATGTGTCTTATGTGATATGCTTTTATACATATGATGTACTTTTTCATTTATTTGATGAACATTATGTTCTCAATGATGATGTATATGTGATACATGTCAGTCTAGGATTTGATTAGCTACGCAGTTGTTGTAGCGGCTACAACCACCCTTCAAAATTTTTCCTTAGCTTCATCTTGGAGCCTCCCTGCCAACTTTTCACATCACCTTGTCTTGTTTCGTCAAGTACACAAGCTCTAGTGATTTTCTTGTAGAAAGACAGCCTGTCGATCAAACCTTGATGCACTCCCCTCACAAGATGTTCATCCGGACTTGGTCCAACAATAGGTTGAATAGCTCCTTCAAGAATTTGTACAAATCTGGAGGGAAACCAACCTTCCCTCCAGAAATTGCGCAATCCTGACTGGTAGCAGATAAAATTGTAGACACTCAAAATATATTCTCTTAATTATTGAATGAGGAAATTACACACATATTTATACAATCAATAGTCTTAAGATAGGAATGCTATCTTAGACGTACAGTAGTGTGGTTGAGAGATTCTCTCAACCACACACTAAACTAGGAGAAACTATATTCTAGCTTATTCCTATTATGTAGGAACAAACTCCTCAAATAGAAAAAATACAACCATAGACAAGTAGGAATTAATTATTTCCAACTCCCCCCCTTAAAGACTACTTGTCATGATATTCAAATCCACCACCATCAGGCGAATTGTATGTACAAAACCTCCAAAAACACAATCTGTCGCCCTCGGACAGATCCACAACTTCTCCGATCCCATGGATCCCCTTGAAGGTGAATTGGCGCGATCCTGAACAAAAACCCGCACCCATTGGCGCGATTAATGGCCTAACAGACGCGCCAGTTGGCCTTCCTGGCATTGTTGTTAGCGCGAAAAACGCCAATCCCCTTCTACTCAGAAAAAAAACATCTGAGTCCAAGCCAGGTGTTCTGCAGTCCACCTGCTCAATTGAGCACAAAGCTCTCGTGTACACACAGCCACAAAGGCATGCTGACTTAACTCAGCCAGAGATCAACACAGCCACGAAGGCTAGCTTGTCAAACAACGTGTTGACATCCACGATTCCAGCCACAAAGGCACCTCAAGCCACATAGGCGATTTAGCCACAAAGGCACTTCAGTCACAAAGACTATATAGATGGTTTCTGGCTCACCACCAACCCTCACTTTCAGTGACAAAAGATGGTTTCAGGCTGACCATAAACCATTACAAAGTGGTTTTAAGATCACCACGAACTTTCAGATGCCTTTAAAAATCTTACATCTAATTCCACATTTTTGGAGTTTCTGGGTACATACAATGACTATTACAATAACATGTTAGGGAGTCTATTCTACTAACTCAAACAAACATCTACTTTGCTGTCCACCATAAACATTGTCACTGCTACTTTGCCTCATCTGTTCATTGTTCACATCTTGGGCATCCTTGTCAAATAACTTGTTGGAACTCCATGCTTAACCTGTCATTCGTTAGAGTCGCGAATTCTAACAAAATAACTTTACCTAAGTTGAGTTAGCTAGGCTCAATAAGGCATAATAATTTTATCCATCATTCCAAGACATTAAAAAATAAAATTCAGATTAACAAAGTATCAAATTTCTCTATCTCTGCAATCTGATAAATTCTGAGGCCCAAATGCAACATTGAACACCATTCTAGCTTCTTCGTCGGCCAGCAGGGCAGCGAATTGCTGCATAGATTCTGAAAGCTTAACCAAATTCTCCATGGAATTGCCTATTCTAGGTTTATGAAGGGAGGCGACTCGAGCTTAGAAACAGTGGTGTTGTTGTCGACATCGAAGACGCGGACGGAGCTGTCTTCTTCCAATTCATCCTCACTCCATATCTTGACCGAACTGTCTCGCTTTTCATCGGTTAAGATTGGTGAGAAAAGAAAAAATTCCCAGCGCCACTGTTCGCGCTTTCCTGAGATGAGCGGTCACAGCTTCAAATCTGAGGCACTGCTCCAGCTTCTCCTCCACCTTTCTCAATGAGCTTCGAAAGTCTCATTGCAGCTCCGCTCTTCAGACCTCTTGACGGACAAACTAAACACTACCAAACGATCAATTTCTCCTCCATCCTTCTTCGCAAGCTTAAAATTGCAGATCTGATCCATGTAAGATTACTGACAGCAGATCGCTCCACGCTTCTTCACGAACACGCAGCTCACCACAGGCTGCTCCAAACTTACTCAACAGAACACTACGCACAAATCTCACGCAGCTAGCATTCCTGACGCAGAAATCATCTCTCTCACGTAGGTGGAGCTCATCATAATTTCGTTGTGCATGAACATGCACCAATAGGCACCACGCCACTGAGCTATAGGTAGATTTTGCCGCATAGGTAGATTGTTATTTAGGCTCTCCCCCAAGTCGATCTCCGAGAAAGTATTAACCGGAGGAGGAACGACATCGCCACTAGTCTCAACGGGAATGTCCTCGTACGCATCAAAATTGATCCCCGTGTTCTCCTGATCAAAGACCTCAGCAGTATTCTCGCTTCCATCCTGATCCACCACGACATGATCCACGACCTCGATCAACAGGCTCATAGATCTGCAGACTCATAAATCTCCCACCGGTCGCCCTCAGCGTTGATCATCAACAAGAATCATCGTTTAGCAGAGGCAAGATGTTCTCCATAACCTTTGCTACCGACTATTAGAATCTGCCCAGAATCATCGAGCGATTTCACAATTTCCTCGGCGTTTTCCTCAGCCGCGTACTCCATACTAATCTGCAATAACTCTTTGCGAGAAATGCTGCTGTGGGGAATCTGCCGTAATCTTTTTAGCAAAAAACTCTCCTGCGCGAGCCCATGAAGCCTCCTTCCTTCCTCCGGGGACATCTTCCGTTCCGGAGGGTGGACGACATTCAGGCGCGGGCTCTCTTTCGCGGCTTTACTCAAATTCTTCAAATCCTCCCACCAATGACCGCCATAGATCAACGATCGGCAGGCATAAGACTGCGCGGGTATAACCACCGCGCGCCTCTGGAGAAACCACGGATCAAACCTCTGGAACTCTAGGGTTTCCGCAAACTGGGCGGACCAGTTGCCATTAAGGGTACTCTAAGCTTTACAGAAGAAATTTCGCCCTTCAAAGGCCTTGCCGAGCACTCTGCGAGAAGCCATCGACCCTATTCTTAGTGAATTGAAACAGGAAAAATCCAGAAAGCCAAAAATCAACCCCCAGCCCTCGAGGCCCGGTCTTTATATGCGGCCATGCCTCAGCACACGCCGTTGGCTTGACTTTCTCCGATCCTACAACAATTTGCATCGGATCGACCTCCTCCGCTCCTGCAACGATCTGCACTCTCTTATGCTGCACCGAGACATAGATCTGCCAATCCAAGACATCACAAACCTCCAGCGATTGAAGTCACCAGCAATTGAATCCACGCGGCACCATCGATCCGTACCCACTACCTGCGCCTACCCTTCCATGCTCCATGCTCACCGCACCACCAATCAAGCGCAGCCTCCATGCATCCTCGAGCAAAGGACTCCACAACAGTATCTCCATCGACCCACGATGATGGACAAACAAAAGTAGTTTATTTCTCTATGCCCAGGAGGAGCCAAACCCAGGAGGGGCCAGGCCCTCACAGGTTCTGATACCAAGATAAAATTGTAGACACTCAAAACATATTCTCTTAATTATTGAATGAGGAAATTACACACATATTTATACAATCAATAGTCTTAAGATAGGAATGCTATCTTAGACGTACAGTAGTGTGGTTGAGAGATTCTCTCAACCACACACTAAACTAGGAGAAACTATATTCTAGCTTATTCCTATTATGTAGGAACAAACTCCTCAAATAGAAAAAATACAACCATAGACAAGTAGGAATTAATTATTTCCAACTGTAGCCTGCTGGGCCCCTGAATTGCACAATTCTTCTGAGCCAGCTTCACCCAGAAAATTGCGCAATCCTTCCCAGTTGGGCTGCTCAGCCCAGAATTTACGCAAATATGGGAAACAGTCACCTGCTCTACCCAGAAATTGCACAAATCTTCTGAGCAACCAGCCCAGCTCCCAGCCGGAAATGCGCATTTTCTCCCATCATTTGAGCAGTCTCTTGCATGTGCAACTGAGTTGACCGGTTCCCTCCAAGACCAAGAAAAACAAACTTTCATGCATGGGTTGCTTCTCCCAAGGCAACATGCAAAGGCATCCCTTGTTTCAGGGATCTATTTTTGGCAGTTGGAGGTTATATGCAAGGATCATTTCAGAAACCTCCCACCAAGTGTCACTTTCCCTAGATTTGTGGCATGCACATCACAACCTCGATTTTATCAAAACTCATCAACCGGACACTACAGAGTTCATTCCTCACATCAACCTTGTAGCTCTGACATCCCACATCGCATCTAGGAGTTCTCGGCACATTCAGCTCAGTTTTTTTGGGGTATGTCGGCTTTCCATGTCTTGTGTTTCATTTCTGGTGTTTTTTGTGTTTCGTTTCATATGAATGTTGTTTGCTTGATTTTAATGAGCGCTTTATGTCATTTTGATACATACTAGCTTGTACTAGCATCGTTTCATTTTTCCTTAACATCTCACTGTTGTCACATGCATGCAATTGTTTTCCATGAACGGTCGCTGATTCGGTGACTCGCTTCACCCACATGCATGTTGTTCCATTTTCTAAATCTGTCATTCACCATTTGCATGCACAATCATTCACTTATTCTTACACTCAATATCACCATGCATTCGCATTCACATTCGCTTTTAGTTGCCCGTCAGCGAGTCTGGCCAACCTTGGCCCGGACTCTACCTTCACTAAGACAACATTGCGCAATCCGGGGAAGGAAGGCTCTGTCTTCCTCTCCAAAAATGTGGATTTCTACCCAGGCACTTTCCTCCAAGACTGTTTTGCACATTTCTGAGGGACAGTGACTATTGGCCTAGAAAATTGTGCAATGAACTCCCTAAGCCTACAATCACTCCCATCTAGAATTGCGCATTACGCAATCCCAGCAGTCAGCAACCAGACTGGACTGTGCATTGCACAGTTCTAGCAGTCAGTGAGCCTCCCAGCAGTGAAGACTGTGCCTTGCACAGTCCTAGTAGTCAGTCTCCCGACCTCCCTGTGGAAATTGTGCAACCTTCATGATCAGTCACACAGGTATGTTGCAAGTCAGTTCTCAATATTATTTCAGTTTTCGAATAACAAATTGCTTGCCATGAGTGTTTCCATGTCTCTAGGTATTGCAGGTTTTCATCTGCCTCTCAACAATACAAGTACAATGGTTTTTGAGAGAGCAGAGTCGAAGACACCATTCATAGCACACCTGGGGATGCAGTCGATAAAGTGTCTACGGACTTGCCTACCCATGAAGACATCAAGTTTTTCGTAGACAAGGACATCAATATATGACGACAGTAGCATCACAGCAAGCAGCGTCATGAACAACAGCTAAAGGAAACATACCGAATGCAACGAATGCAAGGGGAAGGTTGCTGACAACATAGAGGTGGAACAAAGTTGCAAGCTCAAGCAGATCCACTAGTGATGAAAGAAACTTTGGAGACTCAGGCTATGAGGTGGCGATGCAACATGAAGATCGCATGAAGACAAATAATGGAACAAAGAAGGAGTTGCATGTGTTGAAGTAGCAACTCAAGGAAGAACATGAGTTGCACAAACAAGTGAATGAGCTACAGTAGGAACAAGAGAAGCAGGGGGTGCAACATCCACTCACGGATTAATCTGCACCCGTACAAGTTATAGATCCATCCCAGCAGTTAGCACAAAGTAGACAAGGTGAGCAGTGTTTTTGATTGCATGCAAGGGAATGCAGCAGCATGCATGTCATTGTGCACATGCATCCAATCCAACCCATTTAGCACGCTCACCAAGATGAAGACAAGAAGAAAATATGACTGAAGTTAAGCATGTAGTTGACAATTGATGTGCATGACCACCAGCACACACTGGAAGATCAGCACGAACTCTATGCATCAGTGTGTTGTCGGTTCGGCCGCACCCAAGAAGACAATACGCATGTTAGCATATGATTTGGATGAAGGAGCCACACCAATGCATCAGATGCAACGGAGGCAAGAGTTCGCTTCAGCAAGATTTCACAATGGAGTGCATCAACACCATCATGGATGGCCAAGCTTGGCATCAGCTCACCACCTTCACCATCACAAGCATGTCAAAGATTTGGTCTCACCGCAACGGACTGAGTCTCAATGATGTCTTGCATGGATTTCTCAAGCCATTTTGTCTCACATGAGAACATGTGTGTTGTAATGTAGCATCATATCAAGTGTAATTCAAGTGTTGATAGTTGGATGTAATAGTCATAGAGTAGATGAATATTCATGAGGGTAGATGAATTGTCACAAGGGGGAATGTCAAGGGTCACCCCACCCTTTGCTATAAATAGTCCCTCATAACTCAATGTATAGGATTTTTGTTAGCTAAGCTTCCGATAAGACTAGCTTGGAGAGAGCTTGGATAGTATTGTAATGAGCCTTGGCTTCTCCACTACACAAAGCTAGTACATCTCTTTGGAGAAGCAGGCAAATGTGGCTATAACGTTCCACAATTGGAACTAGTGGTTGGACATGGATGTATTGTATGACTGGAACTTACACTTCTTTATATAATAAGAGCCAGCACGTTTCATGCATATGTTGTATTGTATTCTATGTTATCTGGTTTACTCTAAATGATATATGTATTGGTTTTCTTATGCATGCATGTATAGACTATTATGTATAAGTATGTATGAATCTTTCTTAATGTGTTGTTGGTTTAACCATCACTTTGGATTGCTCGCTAATTTTCCTTCCATGTTATGATGCATCTTTTCTCGTGTGTTCCCTTCCAAGCCAAGTGCTATCACAGGTTTCCAAGGGGTGCACTCATCTCAACCCCCATGTGTTAGAACCTCTCATGCACCTTCCTTGACTCATTGCAGCTGTCACACCCTTGCTACCAATAGAGTTATCTTACTTGCCTTTGTGCGAAATCGCAGTCAAGGCATTACCATACGACCCACTACTGGGAATCCTACACCAAATGGTCTGAGGTCTAATTGGGACTTCTTACTGGGGAGATCCCCTTACATGTTGGCAGGTCCATCGTCTTCAACATTTTGGTGCTAGAAGGAGGGCCAGATGACAAGTTGAGTCCTCACATCTGTTTTTGATCTTTACATATCTATCATGAATAACTATCGAGTTGCTCTTTCGGAGTGCATGTCTTATGGAAATGACTCCATTATCTCGGAAGAACTCTCAGATAACTTGTCACATAAAAAATATGATGGTGGAGGCCACGTAGCCTTGGTTAGGCACACGGTCGGCTTTGTTGACTCATGCAAAAGACATGGATTCTTTGAAGAATACATGATCTACGCATTGTTCGTCTACACGCTTCGAGGGAACCCAATGCACTGGTGTGCCACACTGCCAGAAAAATATAATCATTCTCTTACTCATTTGGTCGCAAAGATAGACCATGCTTTCAATCACTTTAACTATAAAGCACTCAACAAATAAATTCTAGAATTACGAAAAGCACCTGATGAATCCATTGAACAGTTTTACACATTCTTTTTTAATCTTGCATACCGGTTCCCCAAAGATGATATTGATTGGGAATTTCTCGATGAAAGATTTGAGTATCTTCTCACATATCTGAACCCCACTCAGCACACTTCAATTATGGAGCTACGCAATCACAGGCAGGCACAGTTGTTGTCACAAGTGATTGTCATCCTTCACCTCATCAAACAACTCCACCACTGCAAAGTGATGTGGGAGATCATGCACACACCTCCGTTGAACTGTCACATCCTCCCACCCCACATGCTCTTGATATTTGCGTAGATTTGGCTTGCAAGCCTATTGTTTGTCACGTGAATTCATTCCCTCGACCTCAGTCCTCGTGTTCTGTTGATCCTCCAGATTGTGTTGTCTTGTGTTCTCCCATTTCGGACTCCTCGCCTGTTGTGAACGAGGATCAAGTTGTTGACGGAGTTGGTGTTATGCAACCAACCTGCACCATCATTCATGATGAGAGTGTGCGGGCATTGGCTTGTATGGGCCTGACCCAGGTTCAGAAGAGTTATTTAGCCAAATAAATCCCGCAGCTACCAGCCCTTTCGGAAACAACCCACAGAGCATGGACTAAGGTCTCACCCGAGGTATCATGGGAGGGTGTTGGAACCAAGTTTCCGCACCCTAGGGATGTCTTTGTGTGGTTTGGGGGTTTCGCACACTGGTTTACGGCTCTACGTTTCTCGGTATTCACACAGATCCAGCTTGATTATATCTTTCTCATTAGTGCACTATTCTATTGGAGGATGTGGTTACAAATTAAAAGGGTCTTTAAGAAAACATTTAACCAACACAACTGATTCGCACATTAAAATGAACCTAGATTTACATTCATTCAAACCATAAGCAGATTAAATTAAATAGATATTATGACAGCTCAGAAGAAACACAGAATTTCAGAAGAAACTTATCTTTATTTCCACTTTATCCTTAATACATCTAGATCTGCCCTACGCACTTAGCTGCAGGGATCCGCGCACACAGTTGCGGACTTTCCAAGCCTCTGTGCACACAGCTGCAGAGCCTCTACCTACCAACCCTTGACTTGGACTTACAGATGCTTTCAGACTATCTTCTTCAAAAACCCATTACGTTCCATATTCCAAAAAGAACTACCTTTCCCTCATAGAGCCGTGCTCTATTTATACCCTTCCTTGGCCCGCGATCCCTGTGCAGGCTGACTCTATTTATATTTCTTTACATTATTTTTGGGCAGACTACCCTTTGACTCAATCCTATTATACCTCATACTCCGCACTTTCAGTGGAGTCTTTACCCTAATTTAATCCTACTTTTTGGGCTTTTTGCCCCAAAACCATTACGTGGGACCTCCGCTACCCAACAATCCCCCAACACAATCATCGTGACTCATCTCAAGTCACTCGCCGACACGGCTAGACGCTCTGCCTTGGCTTCGCGGTTCGCCTCCCTTTGAGTGGTGCTCATCGTCCTATTGCTCCTTCATTGTCTCCTACAACGCTTCATCCAGCTCCTGCTTCAGTGTTTCTACCACGTCTCGCAACCGATGATGCTCGTTTTGCTCTGCTCGGTTAACATAGAACACCCCCTCATAGGATTTTAACACAAGCGGGGGAGCCGCATACGGGACCTCCTGGTACTACCACAGCCACTTCTAACATTCGTATCTTCTCTTCACACTGTTTGCCGTAGCTTGTGTTGCAATTTTGCAAGACCCTGGTTGTTGTCCACAAGATCCCAATCTTCGAGGGACATCAGAGATGACTTATTAACTGCATATCTACCTATGGTCATCATCTGTCCATCATTTCATTGTTCTGTTGTAGTGTGTCGACCTACCCTTAAGCGAGGCAACGGCATCTGGACCAATTCTGCTTCGTGTTTCCTCTTTTCCGGTACATCCCCTACTGGTGATGCTACAGCCTGCGAGATGCCCACAGTTGTCACCCCCATACTCCTTAGAGAGTCTTGCTTCTCCATTGGCCAGATTACTACCTTCGGGTACATGCCTTATGCAGAGATAATGAATAACTCCATCTGTGTTTCCAAAGTGTAGGCCACCCAGTGGATTCCACTCAGTGACTTATAAGCCATGCGAATTTCAAATGCACTGATTGCTGCCTATTCCAGTTTGTGTAAACTTCTCATGTAAAACCTATGGCAGCTTATTCCATATCTATCTCGTACTGTTTCTCTTAATTTCCCGCCGCCTGCTCCCTTTTTACATAATGAAGACATCTTGTCATGAATAGTGATATCAACAGTCATCATTCCTTTTATCAACGCATCCACATGAGCCTTCTCGTGCGACCGCGACCCTTGTGTTTGGTCAAATGTACGTGCATTGTAGTACTCGCGCATCTGTCCCCCAGGCTGCTTTATCGTCCCACGCTCTCTTTCAACTAGGTGGAGCGGTGAGACTATCTTTTGAATGGCTAGTCAGGCAGTTGGCCTACCCGTGTAGAGCTTTAGGTAATTGCCATTCACTCTTCCCGGGAAGGGGTCTCCATTGAGTTTAGCTAGCTGAACCGCACCCCCATCGGTAACCTCTTTAATGACATAAGGTCCCAACCAATGCATGCAGAGTTTACCTGGGAATTATTCAAACTTACTGTCATAAAGAAATACTAGATCGTTCTCCTTGAAGGTGCGCACCTTGATATGGAAATTGTGCCACGGTTTCTTGTGTTGTTTTTGTACCTGCTGATGGAATCTAGCTAGAAACCGTTCCTCCTCCAATTCTTCTAGTTGTGCGAGCCTCTCTTCCAATGCCCCGTGGTCTACCATACTTGTGATTGCCGCGATCTGCAGACTATGCACAATATATTCCATGGGCATAAAAGCCTCCTTGCCATAGACTAAGCAAAACGGTGTCTAGCCTGTCAAATTTTTTCCCATAGTTCGGTATGCCCATAGCACAGTAGGGATGCGCAAGTCCCAGTCATTTCATCGTGCATTACAGACCTTAGTCAACACGGTCTCCAAAATTTTGTTGAATGCCTCAACGGTCCCATTTTCTTGCGAATGGTAGGGCGTACTCTGTTGGTGATATATCTGAAATTCCTCAGTGAGTACAATGATCATTTCATTCAGAAAATGTGTTCCCCTATACCTCATGAGAATTTTGGGGTAGCCAAACCTGGTCAGGACATTCTGGAACAAAAATTTTGTTGTTGTCGCAGCCGTGCAATCCTTAACTAGTTGTGCCTCGGCCCACCAGGTTAAATACTCAGTCGCAGTGATGATATACCGTCCGTCTGTCTTTCCTCGAAGTTCAATAGGCTCGACGAAGTCGACCGCCCATTTCTCAAATGGTTGTAGCGTCATCTGTGGCTAAAGTGGCATTTCATCCCTTCGCAATGGTTTGCCTGTCTGTTGACATACATCGCAGGCCTGATAGTATGCTTTTGAATCTTGATGTAAAGTGGGCCACCATAATCCGATACGAAGAATCTTCTGGGTTGTGGCATGGCCCGCATAATGTCCGCCAACAACCCTCCATGTGCTTCAGCCAGGATCTATCCGTGCTCGAATTCTGGTACATATTTGCGCAATATTTCATTGTTGCCCATCTTGTAGAGGTGGCTTGCAATTACGGTAAAATCTGTTGCGCATATCACCAATTCCTTCTTTTGTTGGACTGAATATCCCTATGGCGCAGTGCCCGTAGTTAAAAAGTGGATTATATCTTCGAAGTGGCCATTTGCAATGCGCACGGCATATAACTGGGCGTCCGGGAGTCCCTCCTCTAGATTTGTTGGTTCTTCACCGGTCTCAATTCGGGACAGGTGATCCGGACCTGCATTCAGACGTCCCGGCTTTACAACAACCTCAAAGTCATATTCTTGAAACAGTAGCAACCATCGACAGATGCACCTCCCCAACACAGGCTTATTCACTAGGTATTTGAGTGCAAAGTGATCTTTATACATCTTAAAATGTCCTCCGAGTAGATAGTTACCGAACTTTTGGAGCATGTATATCATCGCCAATCCCTCTCACTTAGTAGTAGAGTAATTCTTTTCTGCTTTGGACAACCTACGACTTGTGAACACAATCGGGTGATCAATTCCCTCCGCTCCTTCTTGAGTGAGTACTGCACCCAATGCGATACACGACACATCGGCATGTACATGAAATTCAACAGCCCACTTTGGAAAAACCAAGATAGGGGTAGATGCCATCTTTTCCTAAAGTGTTTCCGGGTTTTTGTTACATTTCTCGTTCCAGCAATACGTAGCATCCTTCTCCAATAACTGTTCCATTGGAGCCGTGATCTGGGCGTATTTTTTTATAAACATCCGGTAGTAGCCTGTGTGTCCCAATGTAGCACGTAGCTGCTTTACACTTCGTGGCGCTTGCAGATTTAGTATGAAAGCGATATTTGCCAGATCCACCATCAATCCTTACTTACAAACCACATGGCCTATCAAGTTCCCGAAAGGGATGAGGAAAGTACACTTCTTTAGGTTGAGCGCAATCTGGTGTCAGTGGCAGGTATCCAGCATCAATCGTAAGCTCGCGACATGTTTCTTAACCAAGCCAAATACGGTCCAGTCATCCAGGTAGAATTCTAAGTATTTGTGGATAAATTCCTTGAATGCGGCTGCCACAATACGGGAAAATATGGTCAGTGCATTCTTCAGCCCAAAGGGCATTACCATATACTGAAAACAACCCCATTCGGTAGCAAACGTTGTCTTGCTTCGATCCTCTGTGAAGGAGTATGCTTCCTGCTCACCCACATTTTCTAGTACCTCATCTATAAAGGGTGTTGGAAACGGATCATTAACATAAGCATCATTGAGCTTTTGCAGATCTACGCAAATGCGGATTTCACCCTTCTGTTTCTTCTCCTGCACGACCATAGGGCTTACCCAATCGGACTCCTCAAATGGTTCAATAATTCCTGCTGCTAGCATTTTGTCCAATTCCTCGCGGACCTTTGCTTTGTATTTTGGATTCAATTAGTAGGGTCACTGCTTCACTGGCTTCGCTTCTAGCTTCAAAGTTATCTTCATCATTCCTAGGTCTCCTAGAACCCCTTTCAGCTCCATAATTTTTGTAGGGAATAAATCTCGGTATTCTCGGAGCAGCTCAATGAGCTTTTCCACCGTGGCATTGTCCCATTAGTCCCCAAGCATAACATACTTTGTCTCTTCCTCTATTCTGATATTCACTTGATTCATTTTCAATGGTGCTGCAATGTCTGGGTCTTCTATCTTGGGGCCGCGCACCTCACAACTCCCTTCAGATTCTGGTATATTGATGTTACGTCGGTCATCCTCATCATCCTCTACTTGTACATTGTAACATGCTAAGGCTTGGCTCAATTGTCGCGACCAGTCTGGCGGCACGACTTCTTCTAGTTCTGGCGGTGTTATGAAGATGGTAGTCTTTACTAACTGTAATGCATCATCCACGGTATCCATCCATTGATCTTCAAATAGAAATGTCGACAAAAACCCTTCAAGTAGGATATCCCATTCGTTGGTGCCATGTTGGAGCTCTGTTTTCATATACCAGTTCCTTGGAATGACATCCAGGGTATGATAAAATAAGTGCACCCATTCTGGTTGAGGCTCCGCACCATAAGCTTTGGTCCATTTTCTCAGGTGTATGCATGGATTCTCTCGTCCATCATATTTCTCCATTATTCGTAGTGCTTGCTTCCCAAATCTTATCTGCATCATGTGCCTACAGCTTCACCAATCTTCGAAGGTTCCTTCATGGGTACACCACCATAGCGCCGGTGTCGCGCGCAATGCCCATTTTAGCGCATCAAACTGTTGGTACTCTGGTGCCATGCTTTCAAATTTAAATAGGAATTCATCTACTTCTGTCAGCCCATCATACATTGGCAGTTCATGGTGTTGAGCTTTAATGCAATACAGGGATTTCGTCATCATAATACAGTGTAGCGTGGTTACCCCATTGATACTATTTCGCCATCACTTGTCCTCTTCATCTAAATCGCTAGTGCATGAGCTGGCGTAGCCCCACAAGGGTCTCCTCTCCTCGTTTGGCCTATGTGTAGCAACCTTGTAGATACAATCCAATGCATCATCCCTTTCGTCATTGCGCACAGGTTCTATGTAGCGTGGTCCTTCTATTGGATCTAGCAGAACGACTACACAGAGCGACTTCTTCTCAAATATCATCTTCCTCTGTTTGAGGTTAATAACCCCATTCATGTCAGTGGCCCAATCTATCCCTAGGAACGCAAGGTATGGGCTATTTTCGTCCACGATTTCAATAACTTCGAAGTCCATCCGGGTACTTGCACCATCAATATCTACTGTAATTCCTTGCAACCTTCCCATGGGCAAGATCTTCTACTGATTGGCCATCCGCAATTGGATAGGAGACCATTATAGTGTAGGCTTACCCATGCGCTCCCAAGTCTGTTTAGGTAATACGTTTTCATCCAAACCTAGGTCTAGAATGACCTGATCCATCTCGTAGTCGCCAATCTACGTCGTTAACCGCATCTCCCGACCCATCCATGATGTGTGTCTTCCCAGTTTCTGGACTACGCGAGGTTCACCCCACCCTGCATATCTATTAATCACTTCATGTAACCCTCTAACTGCCTTGTTGTCGCGAAGCAGTTTTATGCATGTCTCTAAGAAGGTAGTCAACATCGAGGGATCCCTATCCGGCTCAGGCTGATCCCTACTACCTCGGGTAGAGACGCTTGTGAAGCTTTCCCTAGCTTCCATATTGGTCTCCCCATTGACCTCTTCTATGGCTGCGCCACTCCGTAATACCATGTTTACCTTGGGTTCGTCGTCGCGTGGTTCGGATCTCATCATCTGCATGTTTTGCATTGTTATAGGAGGCGCTACCTTTTTTTCGCGAATATGTGCTATCAGCATGGGGCAGTTTAGCAGCTCACGATCGAATTTCTCACAATAAGGACATGTAAATAGGGTTGGATTGGTACAATCCCACACGTAATGTCCTGGTCCTCCACAGTTGTAACAGATTAGCTGTCCGCGACCCCTTCCTGGTCCCATTCCACCCCGTCCTTGACCGCATCCCAGGAACCCACCGCGTGCAAACGCCGCGCCTGGATCCTAACCTTGCACCTTAGTTTGCATTCTATAGATAGGTGCCTAGTCCATCAACATTCGATAGCTATGACAATCTCTTTCTTCGTGACCCACCGATCTACAAAAGTTGCAAAAGAGTTGCTATGGGGTCTGTTGTATTTTGGCAATAGATGACAGTTATCAGTGTTGTGCTTCCCTCCTACCTGACAGATTGTGCACCAGAGTGGGGAAATCGTGCTCGACCCTGCCTGTACCTCTGGTCGCAATGGTGTCGGTCCCCCCATTACCACAAAATTCATTGAGACCAGGCAGTGATCTTTATCGTGTCCCTGGCTCCTGCACTTTATACACCATACTTCCTCCTGGACTTCTAGACGTGATGTCCATTCCTGTTTTAACTTCTGTATTTCCAAACACAAATTTTGGACCTGCGCTTGGATTTGTTGAACTCCCAACCCTGGGTCTTGTACCAGGGTTTCATGCAGCCACATTGCTGCCTCCAGCGCTTCCGCTTGGGTTGAGATTTTTTGTTGTGACAAAGCCGTCTTCAAATATGGCGTTAATGATGCGACGAACCAAGAGCAGTGTTGTGCATCCGTTAGGGTCATGTTGGCCTCGTGAATGGTGCTTTTCAATCTTTGATCCAAGTCCCACAGGGTCTCACCAAACATCGTCATGATCTCTTTGAATCCAATAACTGACTACGCTTATGATTTAGGACAGTTAAACTCCTTTGTTAATTCAGTATGGATGTCCGCTATCCCCGCCGTTGGGTTGATGCTTGAATACTTCATGTACCATGTTAGCGCTCGATCCTGCAGTGCGCTGACTAAGATGGCTTTCTTGATATTATCATCTGCGACCTGTTGTGCATTCCATACTGATGTTAGCACAAACCAAAATTGTTCCGGGTCTTCGCCTCCTACTCCTTTGAACACTGGTAACTGAATCGTGTTCGCCATAGTTACCCTTGTTCTACTACCATCCCTGATCCTTTTGATTTTTCAATGTTATTTTCTATCGAGTCCCCACGTTTCACACCAGACACCCCTTATGCAGATCCCGGTCCCGGCAACAGAACCATTTGTTGGCTTATATGGGCCTGACCCAGGTTCGGAAGAGTTATTTAGCCAAACAAATCCCGCAGCTATCGGCCCTTTCGGCAATAGCCCGCGGAGTGCAGACTGAGGTCTCACTCGAGGTAGCAGGGGAGGGTGCTGGAACCAGGTTTCCGCACCCTAGGGATGTCTTGGTGTGGTCTGGGGGTTTCGCGCACTGGTTTACAGCTCCGCGCTGCTCGGTATTCGCACAGATCCATCTTGATTATATATTTCTCATTAGTGCATTATTCTATTGGAGGATGTGGTTACAAAATAACAGGGTCTTTAAGCAAACATTTAACCAACACAACTGATTCGCGCATTAAAATGAACCTAGATTTACATTCATTCAAACCATAAGCAGATTAAATTAAAAAAATATTATGACAACTCAGAAGAAATGCAGAATTCCAAAAGAAACTTATCTTTATTTCCACTTTATCCTTAATACATCCAAATCCGCCCGGCGCACTCAGCTGTAGGGGTCCACGCGCACAGCTGCGGACTTTCCAGGCCTCTACACACATAGCTACAGAGCCTCTACCTACTACCCCAACCCTTGACTCGGACTTACAGACGCTTTCAGACTATCTTCTTCAAAAACCCATTACATTCCATATTCCAAAAAGAACTACCTTTCCCTCATAGAGCTACGCTCTATTTATACCCTTCCTTGGCCCGCAATCCCTGCGCGGGCCGACTCCATTTATATTTCTTTACATTATTTTCGGGTGGACTACCCTTTGACTCAATCCTATTATACTTCGCATTCTGTGCTTTCAGTGGAGTCTTTACCCTAATTTAATCCTACTTTTTGGGATTTTTCCCCCAAAACCATTACGCGGGGCCTCTGCTACCCAACAGTGGGAATCTAAAGAAGAACCCATGGTGAAGGATGACCCCCTTCTAGCTGCACCTCATCCGCTTTATCTTGACATCCCTTGTGATTTTTTCAATGCTGATTTCCCCTGTGAAAACCCATTTCCAGATGTTTCTACTTCTGATCATTCACGGGACACGTCGGATGTCAGTCTGTCATTACAGTGCGAAGAGGACACATCTTCCTCGGAAAATTTGTCCAATCTGTCATCTATATTTCTTGAAAGCACAGAAGGTGAACAACTTTTCTTCCCATCTACCCCTCTGCCTGATTCATCAAATCATGAGGATGCCGACAAACATCTTGAGTTTTATGATCTTGGTTCTCGTGATCTATCCACTTCTTCATCCAATCATAATGTTGATTTAATCGTTGTTAATTTGTCCAAGACACTTGCCTACGATGATCTGTATGTCAGAGAATTTGAAACCCCACATACTATCAAGGCACTTCAACCTGAGCTAATGATTATCTCAAGCCCTCGTTGCCCTGAGGTTGGCTTCACTTCTGGTCGGGAAATTTTTGAAACACTCAAGGCTCCTCATCACTCTCTGCTTTGCATAGAAGATCAACCAAACACCTAGATTTTGCTTCCTCCACTCGAACTATACCATCCATTGCTCATGCATTGGAGGAACCTTACATAGCAAGCACACATGCACAACGTAAGTGGTCTAACTCTCTCACATCTGCTTGCATGTCACAGTCAAGAGAATGCATACACTCAACATCTGCATGTAGTGTAGCACAACACCATGGCAGCTCCACAGAACGCATGTCATGTGTTTTCACTCATTTTCATTCTGTGGACGCTTTTAAACTCAGAGTGTGTTTGTCTTCACTGTTACATCTTTCTTATTTGCTGGTTCACACAACTGTCTTGTTCGTGAACCATGCCTTCACCAACATGGGTCAACCAATGCGCCGGTGGCTACATTGGAAGTATCACTTCATGTGATATGGCCCATGCACCGTTAGATTATGAGTAGGAGTATTGTTTTCTTTCAGTATGTTTTCTTTCATGCTTGTTTGCTTACCTGCTTTGTTGGTTTGTTTGTCTACTTGTTTGTTTTCTTACTCGGTTTGCTTTTGCTTTTGCTTCTGCTTCTGCTTTGCTTTGTTGTTTGTTTTCTTGTTTTGATTGTAGGTTAGTTTTGCATGAAACCATGTATGACTCTTGAAACAAGCTGGGTAAGGTACAAGAGGACTTTTACAACTATCAACATTTGGTTATCTATTGTCCGCTGTCTTATGTAAGAACGTGTTACCTTCAATCCATGATACATCAATGGAAAATATGTACTCTTTGAAGTGAACCTTGGTGAAAACACAATGCTTGTGCGCTAACTAGTATCAACTACTCTAGTCGATTGTTTTTGGGTTAATCCTTGTCAACTTAGTCAAGTAGAGTAAGGCAATGGGGAAAACCTTAACAGGCATGTCAGAGGTATAATAAACTACTTCTCTGCATGAACAACCTCTTCTACTCTCAATACATCGGGATCCCTCTTCCGCCTCTGAAATGAATAAGTGTTATGCACAATTACGAAGATGAAAAATGAAAAAATGAAGAAGTGAAAAAAAGTTTGAAAAAAAAATGAAATGAAAATGAACAAGGTGAAAGAAGAGAAAGGCTTCCTGTGCAGAGAGGTGATGCAAGTAACTCCGTCGGCGTACTGACCAGGCTCGCTGGTAGCGGAGCCATGCTTTTGTTCCTATGTGACTCCGTCGGGGTAATGTCCAAGCCTGTTGGCAGTGGAGCAACACGAGAGATGAAACTAAGATTCTGACGACTATATTGCTTCTGCACCAATATACCCCTGAACCCCAATTGAAACAACTATGTTGACTTGGCTTGGAATGTGTGACAATTGACAAAGAGCTTGGAAGATGCTACATCTTACAATCAAGCAAGTGTGGAAACCAAGATGAACTGAGAACTGAACAATTATTCTTCAGGTGTTAGGCTTCCTTTTCATGAACAAGGTCCATTCATAGGGCTGGAGTTCTACCAATGTGTTGCCAAGTATTGTAGCGGCTAAAACCACCTTCCAAAATTTTTCCTTAGCTTTGTTTTGGAGCCTCCTACCAACTTTTCACAAGCTACAGCGATTTTCTTATAGAAAGACAACCTGTCGACCAAACCTTGATGCATTCCCCTCATAGGTTTTTCATCTGGACTTGGTCCAGCAGCAGGCTGAACAACTCCTTCAAGAATTTGTGCAAATTTGGAGGGCAACTAGCCTTCCCTCCAAAAACCGCGCAATCCTGACTGGCGAGCCTGCTGGGTCCCAGAATTGTGCAATTGGTCTGAGCAAGCTTCTCCCAAAAAATTACGCAATCCTTCCCAGCTACGCTGCTCAACCCAGAATTTATGTAAATCTCGGCAGCAGTGAGCTGCTCTGCCTAGAAATTGTGCAAATCTTCTGAGCAACGAGCCCAACTCCCAGCCGAAAATGTGCATTTTCACCTAGTAGTTGAGCAATCTCTTGCATGTGTAGCTAATTTGACCAGTTCCCTTCGGGACTGAGCAAAATAGGCTTGCATGCATGGGTTACTTCTCCCAAGGCAGCATGCAAAGGAATCCCTTGTTTTAGGGATCTATTTTTGGTAGTTGGAGGTTACATGCAAGGATCATTTCAGAAACCTCCCACCAAGTATCGCTTTCCCTAGATTTGTAGCATTTGTGTCACCACCTCGATTTTATCAAAACTCATCAACCAGATGGTGTAGAGCTCATTCCTCACATCAACCTTGCAGCTCTGACATCCTACATCGCATCTAAGAGTTGTCGGCACATTCAACTCATTTGTTTTGGGGTAAGCCCGCTTTCCATGTCTTGTGTTTCATTTCTGGCACATTTTGTGTTTCGCTTCGTATGAACGTTGTCTTCTTGATTTCAGTGAGCGCTTTCTGTCGTTTTGATACATACTAGCTTGTACTAGTACGGTTTCAGTTTTTGTTAACATCTCACTGTTGTCACATGCATGAAACTATTTTTCACGTACGAACACCGATTCGGTGACTCGCCTCACCCACATGCATGTTATTTCATTTTCTGAATTTGTCATTCACCATTTGCATGCACTATAATTCACTTATTCTTACACTAAGTATCGCCATGCATTCACATTCACATTCGCTTTCAGTTGCCCGTCGGTGAATCTGGCCAACCTTGGCCCGGACTCTGCCTCACTGAGACAACATTGTGCAATCCGTGGAAGGAGGGCTCTGTCTTCCTCTCCAGAAATGCTCATTTTTTCCCAGGCACTGTCCTCCAAGACTGTTTTGTGCATTTCTGAGGGACAGCAATTGTTGGCACAGAAAATTGCGCAATGCAGTCCCTGAGCCTACAGTCACTCCCAGTCGGAATTGCACATTGCACAATCCTAGAAGTTAGCAACTAGACTGGACTGTGCATTATGCAGTTCCAGCAGTCAATAAGCCTCCTAGTAGCCTAGATTATGCCTTACACAGTCTTGGCAGTCAGTCTCCTGATCTCCCGGCAGAAATTGTGCAACCTTCATGATCAGTCACACAGGTATGTTGCAAGTCAGTTCTCAAGTTTCTTTCCATGAGTGTTTCCATGTCTCCAGGTATCACAGTGTTCATTTACCTCTCAGCAATACATGTACAATGGTTTCCAAGAGAGCAAAGTCAAAGACACTATTCAGAGCACACTTGGGGATCTAATCGATCAAGTGTCTATGGACTTGCCTACCCATGAAGACATCAAGTTGTTCATAGACAAGGACATCAAGATATGACGACAACATCATCACAGC
This sequence comes from Pinus tabuliformis, assembly GCA_031772625.1. Classification (NCBI taxonomy): domain Eukaryota; kingdom Viridiplantae; phylum Streptophyta; class Pinopsida; order Pinales; family Pinaceae; genus Pinus; species Pinus tabuliformis. Next base: position 970,220,613 of record CM062813.1, on the reverse strand, counting down.
GAGCAGCGTTGTGAACAACAGATAAAGGCAGCATACCGAATGCAATGAATGCAAGAGGAAGGTTTTTGACAACACAGAGGTGGAACAAAGTTGCAAGATCAAGCAGATCCACTAGTGATGAAAGAAACTTTAGAGACTCAGGCTATGAGGTAATGACGCAACATGAAGATCGCGTGAAGATAGAGAATGGGACAAAGAAGGAGTTTCATGTGTTGAAGCAAAAACTCAAGGAAGAACATGAGCTACACAAACAAGCGAATGAGCTACAGCAGGAACAGGAGCAGTAGGGGATGCAACATGCACTCACGGATGAAACTGCGCCTGTACAAGTTATAGATCCATCCGAGCAGCTGGCACGGAGCAGACAAGGTGAGCAGTGTTGTTGATTGCATGCAAGGGAATGCAGTAGCATGCATGTCATTGTGTGCATGCATGTGATCCAACCCATTCAGCACATTCACAAAGGCGAACACAAGAAGGAAATCCAACTGAAGCTGAGCATGTAGTTGACAGTTGATGTGCATGACCACCAGCACACACTGGAAAATCAGCATGAACATTATGCATCAGTGTGTTGCTAGTTCGGCCGCACCCAAGAAGACCATGCATATGTTAGCAGACGAGTTGCATGAAGGAGCCACACCAATGCACCGGATGCAATGGAGGCAAGAGTTCGCTTCAACAAGATGTCACCATGGAGTGCATGCACACCATCACGGATGACCAAGATTGGCATCACCTCACCACCTTCACCATCACAAGAATGTCAAAGAGTTGGTCTCACCACAACAGACTGAGTGTCAATGATGTCTTGCATGGCTTTCTCAAGCTATTTTTTCTCACTTGAGCACATGTGCATTGTAATGTAACATCATGTCAAGTGTAAGTCAAGTGTCAATAGTTAGATGTAATAATCATAGAGTAGATGAAGATTCATGAGGGTAGATGAACTATCACAAAAGGGAATTTCGAGGGTCACCCCACCCTTTGCTATAAATAGTCCCTCATAACTCAATGTATAGGCTTTTGGTCAAACCAAGCTTCCGATAAGCCTATCTTGGAAAGAGCTTGGACAGTATTGTAATGAGCCTTGGCTTCTCCACTGCGTAGAGCTTGTCAGGCGGAAAGAGTTGATAGTGCGGACACAACCAACCTCCCTAGGATTCTAAGACTCTCTAGTGACAAACAAACCAAATAAACACTACTTTTCTCTAAACATGCATTGCAAATACAAGTAATCATGGGATCTTTAACATACCTTTAGTCCAACGCTTCGTAGTAGTCTAGTCTCACCGATCCGGATGAGCTCCTCCTTATCTTCGAAACCTGCATTCACTAACAAGCCAAAAGATTAAATAGCACCTGATAAACTTATAAAACAATACATATCCATCATATTGACCAAGGAGTATATGAAACAAACCATGAATAACAATCTGTTGAGAAAAATAAGTTTATTTGCATTAAGAGGTAACAAAAGGAAAAATTACAACCTGAGCCTTGGTGTTGTGCAAGTCCCTCCCAGGGTCCTTCAAGAGTTCTCCTTTACTTTGACAAAGCTCACCCACTTCCAAATAGAACAAGTAAAGATGGGAATCTCTCCTCACAAGCTTCTAAATGGGAGTCCTAATTCCAGCAGCATCTACCCTTAGAAATGTTTAGCTTTCAACCTCCCCTCCTTCTGGCCCAATGCCTGTATTTATAGTGCTCAAGAGGAAGTTATTCAGGTCCACCATCAATGGGATAAGTCCCTCTTTGGATGGGATAGTTCCCCTCTTGATGGGATAAGTTCCTCCTTCATAGGGATACATGAACCATCTGGAGGCGCTCAATACACGTCGAACAACCTTCTAGAATGCTCTAGAAATGACCACAAGTAACTTTTTAAAGATGAAACTTGCGCATTTTGACCTTTACAGGGGTACGCACCTGTCCCTTTACATACAGAGCGTACAAGTACGCAACTTTTGTGAACATTGGGTGCGTACCCGCAGGCAAGGCTGAGAGAACCTGCGTACCCAGAGATAAACACATTTACAAAGACTTTCTCTCTTTTTGGAGTTTGACATGGCAAGCAGAGGCACAAGACTTGCCCAGGAGGATAGCATGACTGTTGATAGAGCCATACTAACTGTATATAACCATGGTGACATTTTTTAGTGTAACAGATTGCCCCCTAAAGTGCGAAGCCTGTAGTAGATTAGGGTTTTGTTTTATCTAGGAAGGGTGAAGCGCTTTATCATTTCAAGGATTATCTCGTGGAGAGCCTGGTCAGAACCTGCAATTTTCAACACAAAATACATGTATAAGATTATATCATCGCTGAGGTAGGCATTCCCATACTCAGATCAAAAACTTTAACTAACAGACTAACTACTCTGATACAGGAATGATTTTGCAGTACATCATAATCATAGACTTGCGTAGACACAGTATGGACGCAGCCATCTGTTTATAATTGGTCTACTATATAATGAATACAAAACTCCTCGCAGCCTGGATGGTGGAAACTAGATCCAGGGTCTTCATTTCTACTTCCCGAATTGGTACGATTCTAGCCATGCGAATAAATGAGTTGACGTCGAACATGGTAGAAACCACTTGATTACCAGTCGATGATGTAAACTGTTAACAAGTGTGAGAGAGACCACCAATAATGTTAGTGGTTCTCAAAGTACCCAGTACAATCCATGAGATGTGAATAAATGAGTTGATGTCGAACATTTCACGGAGTCCTTTGATCGAAAGTCAATGATGTAAACTGACGTCAAAGGCGAGAAACCTGCCATTGATGCATGCAGACTTCAAGGTACTGACGATTTCTAAGTCATCTCTCTAGATAATGTGCTGATGTCGATAGAAAGCGACCCGTTGCAGGGCAAGCCCACAACACGAAATCATAGTTCAAGTTGAAGAAAATGTTGCTGTAAGGACTGACTCAGGGATGGTCAAAATGGATGACAAGGTATTTTGCAGATGAAAGTTTTGTTTGCAGACCTCTTGAACACATAACGACACAACAGATGGCTTGGTGATGAATGACTCAAAGTTAATCCCCGGAACCTGGTTAAAGACTTTCAATGTGGCTTGATCAACTGTGAGGCAAAGGATTTCCCAACCCAGGTGAATGAAAAGTGTCGTGTTCAAGAGTGGTTATAAGGTTTCTTCTGTGACAAAGGATAACAAATAGGCTCATTTTTCTCTCTTTTCCCCCACCATTTCTGGCAAGTACCTCTTTATTTTTAACAAGCTTGAGGAGGATAACATATGCTTGATTATAAGCTCATCCTTCGGATGAGTCCAACCTAGTTTTGATTCGAACCCTAGGAAGGATCGGTTCGTTCCCGTTTGTAATTGAACAGGTCCTTTACTGTGAAATTTTAACGAGTCCAGTATAGGAGAAACTCGGCGTTTTTCATGTTTAGAGAGTCTGAAAAACTTAAGAAGACTCCAAGTTGAACTTTTTCGTAAATTTGTGTCCCTCAAGCCCGAAAAAGGATAAAATAATACCTGGGGGAACCGCTCGATCTTGCGACCAAGGAGTACTTTCATAGTTAGTGCCACTGACCTGAAAAGTAAAAAGTGATCAAGGACACGTCGTTTTATTTCCAGTATCGAGTTTGAAACAACAAAAACCCGGCAATCTTTTCCTGTTTTTACGGTCAGAAAAGGGCTATAAGGGGACCGTCTTTTAATTCCGTTTTAACGAGTGTAAAAGAAACGCTCGGAAATCTTTTCATGTTTTAGGAGTCAGAAAAGGGCTTAAAAGATGACTCTGATATTTTGGTTCGTGAAAAATGACAATTTTCCCTCTAAATCCCTTTGTCCTGCACAAAAACGACACATTACTCATACCTGTTTAAGATAGGCAAAAATACATCGAAAAATATCCTTCCATGGTGAAAAATAAACAAACCTAGCATTCATTCATCCAAAAAACCTATAAAAAGACTTTTTACCATGTCATTTTTACCATTTTACTGTTGAGGTCGAGAAAATGGCTTTTGGCAAGAAACTTCCCGTGGTCATTGCGGAGAATCCGACCGTCAGAATCGAACGCCGTCTCTTCCAGGTATTTCACAACATCCTCCTCTTCAATTTCATCCGATTAAAATTTCATTTTAGGCTTTAGTTTTGTTTTTTAGGGGGTTTTAGGTTTTAAAGGCCGCTTTTCGGGGTACGCAGGTGCCCCATGGGTGACCTGCGTACCCCGACCTTTTCCTACACAGGAAAATGGTCGGGGTACGCAGCCCACCTTCAGGCCAGCTGCGTACCGCCGCTCTGTGTTCTAAACGCGGGGTGCGTACCCCGCGAAGGGCGGATTTTGAAACCCCAAACCCCAAAAATAACCATTTAAATTTTGCCAAATGAATTCTAATCATTATTTCTTGGTGTGTAGGGCACTCACCATGTTGGATTGGAGAGAAAGAGAGCACGAGGACGTTGATTTAGCCGCAATAAGTCACCAACCTTCCATTGATGCCCTAAAAGCATGCGGACTATATAAATACTGGGCCATACCTGGCATGAGGGCTCAGGTGAGATTCTTGGAGTGGCTGGTTGAGAGATGGAACATTCATGAGCAATGCTTTTACATCGGAGGGCACCAGCTCGAGATAGAGCCCTCTGACATATACTTTCTCACTGGCTTGCCAAATAGGGGCGAGCAACTCTCTCTATCCGGGACCAGGCCGGGTGGCCAATCCCTTACTAGTCTCCGGGCAGAGTGGTGCAACAATCAAAACCATGCGAAAGGCATAGAAATCAAATACATCTCTCGGCATGAACTCATGGTGATAGCTTTCACGGTTACCAGAATCTGCGGCGCAGCCGCTTTACATATCGCCACCGGGTCCCAAATGCGGATGGCGATTGACTGTTTCCGAGGCACCATCTTCAACTGGTGTGATGCTGTGTCGGCCAATATGAAGGGCCAACTGACTAGGGCAAAGAACGGACAACTGAAGACCTTTGGATATGGGCCTCTAGTTGTGAGCTTTGCCCTAGAGAGAGTTCCGATGCTGATCCCTCAGCATCTCACTGTTGATATCTTGGGTCCTCGGGAGCCAAAGTTGATATGATGGGTTACGGTGATGGCCCGGCACCCTGACGAGGGAGCGGCAGTAGTTTGATTCCCTGCTGGTTATTTTCACTGGTTAGAGGACCAGGTTTTTGCGATCCAGGACTTTCCGTATGCCGGAGTAGATTTTCGAGGTGATCCGGACATGGTTCTTCCACGGGGAGAACAATGGGATGACAGAGGTACTTTATTTTTCACAAGTTTTTAATTTATCTATTTTTTTTGTTTTTTATATATCGTCTCAAAACTGACAGTAAAAATTTTCAAAATGCAGATGTTGGTCCACAACGCCCAGCCAACCTCCGGCCTTTTGAGAGGAGACATCCAGTTGCACCGGTACCGGCTCCACAGGACGCGGCTGCAGAGACACTAGCTGAGTTGGAGCAGGATCTAGAGCGTCTGACGGCGGATATCCCTGAGACTACCATAGATGATATTCCTATCAGACTTCAGCGCTATGTAGTCGCAGTCCCTGGACCTTTTAGGAGGTTCTTGTGTAGGGTAGCCCGTGCAGTGGTGTCGTATAGGGAGCACCACCAGTGATTGGATGGTCACTTTGTAGACACATGTGACATTTTTGACTTTTTGTACTTATCATTTTTGCCGATCATAAGGTGTTTTTCAACCTATGATCGAAGACGATGTATATTTTTTGACACACTCCTATCTATATATATATCATTATTACCGGCTTATCTTGTTAAACATGTGTGATGAAATGTTTTTAAATTTACTTGTATGATTATCGTAAATGTCTATCCAACATTCGAGAAGCAATTGCATCTGCTAATGTATTTAGAGACCTTGGAATATGCTGATATTCAATGTAATCAAATTCACGTTCCAAGAGACGCACTCTCAAAAACAATCTTAATAACACAGGATTTCTAATGGCATATACTCTATTAAGATGTAATACAACGAGTTCAGAATCTAACCTCACTATCAAACGTCGAATTCCAAATGAAATAGATTCAGACAATAATTCAACCACTGCACTGTATTCTGCAATGTTGTTCGTTGTTTGACCGAGGCTCACCCCATGCATAGAAACTAACTCGTCAGAGGGCGAATAAATAACCCAAGCTGCGGAAGAGATATTCCGTGTACTACGACAAGCACCATCAGCGAATCCAATGTATGTTTGGAGAGGCGTCGACATCTGCAATATCAAGAGTAAAACCAATATAAGCTAGAATAACGACGAGAAACACACTTTCTAAGCTAAGCACACTATCTAAACTAACAAACACACTAGCTAGAAAGAAAACCTAACCTAATTAAAAATTCTCCATACCCATCATTTAAGCGTAATACCTCTTTAGGTAAAGTCCATTTCTGGGTTTACCCAAAGAGTCCCCGTCAAAATCAACTAGCTCATAGGCCCCTTTTGCTAGCTTTCGCTTGACAATATAGGGCCCATGCCACATGGGAACGAATTTTCCAGCACCTAGCTTATCGTTAGCTTGATCATATAATAGCACTAGGTCTCCCTCTGAAAAACTTCGAGGGGTCACATTTCTATCATACTAAGCTTTCATTCGCTTCACGTGAGTCTCGATTGCCAAAGCAGCGTCACGTCGAGTCTCATCTAATTGAGCGAAGTATAATAAACGCTTCTCCTCTTCGGAAGTAGCTGGAAGTAGTTCGACAGCCATTTGAAGTGATGGGATTTCGCATTCAATGGGCAACACAGCTTCCAAGCCATAAACTAGCTGGAAAGGAGTGAACCCTGTTGAAGTTTTCACTGAAGTGCGGTATGCCCATAGCGCTGAAAATAACATGTTATGCCAATTCGACCGATGAATGCCGATGATTCGTTGGATCATGATAACAAGAACTTTGTTGATAGACTCAACCAAACCGTTGGCTTGCGGATAATAAGGAGTAGAGCTATCGTGGCGCAAACCAAGCTGGCTTGTAAGCTCAGTCATCATGATGTTTCGAAAATGGCTCCCATGGTCTGTGATGATCGCTTGCGGGACACCAAACCTAGTTATAATGTGATTGAATACGAAAACTGCAGCTGTTTTGCCGCTTGCGTCGAATGTAGGCATCACCTCGGCCCATTTAGTAAAATAATCAACCGCGAGGATGATATACGCATGCCCCCCGGCCGAGTGAGGGTTACAAGTAATAAAATCGATGCCCCATTTGGCGAAAGGACCAACGGCAATTATTGGGTGGAGAGGAGCAGGTGGTGCGCACATCTTGCGATCAAACACTTGACAGTTGTGGCATTTTCGGACCGCAATGATACAATCTTTAAACATGGACGGCCAGAAATAGCCAGCACGCAACACCTTCTGAGCTGTGGCATACCCAGACATATGACCGCCACATGCTCCAGAGTGACAGTCATTCAGAACCCTCTCAGCCTCTTCGTGAGTTAAACAACGTCGAAAAACTAAGTCTGCCCCCCGGCGATAAAGAGTATCTCCAATAATTTTGTATTGCTGGGACTGAAACCGAATTTTTCGACGCTCTAACTTTGAAGCTTCAGGCCGAAAGGTTTGGGTTTGGAGATAGATGATTATATCCCCATACCACGGATCTAGAGGGAGTACTGATAAGACACAAAGATTCGTCCACAATGGACTCCTCTGCCACAGTCTCTATGTCAGCATGCGGGAAATCACACATTAATTCCGCAAAAACTAAAGATTTCTTAGACTTGGACTTATCGAACTCCAAATCGAACTCTTGCAGGATCACGATCCATTTAGAGTACTTGCCCCCTAGCAATTGTCTCATCAAAATATAAATCATAGGGTTGCAATCCGAAATAACTGTAGTCTTACGGAGAAGAATGTAGTGACGAAAACGCTGGACAGCTTGAACGGCTGCCAGGGCCAATTTCTCCACATGCGAATATTTTAGCTCAGTGGGATTTAACGTCCTACTAAGATAATATATTACATGTTCCGCTCCGAATTCGTCTTCCTGGACTAACACCATTCCAATAGTGGAATGCGAAGCTGCGAGGTATAAGAAGTAGTCCTGGTTGTAGTTGGGAGGATGCAGCAACGGTGCATGGGTCAACGCGTGCTTGAGCGCATCAAAAGATTGTTGAGCAATCTCGTCCCAAAGGAATTGAGCGTTCTGTTTCAACAACCGGGTAAAACCCTTAGTGACCTCGGCGTAGTTCGGAATGAATCGGCGTAAAAAGTTTGCTTTCCCTTGCAAACTTTGGAGTTGGCGCAAACTCGAAGGAGGAGGCAATTTGATGATAGCTTCGACCTTCGAGGGATCGACGCGAATGCCGGCTTTTGAAACAACAAATCCCAGCAATCGACCCGCTTCTATACAGAATACACACTTGTGGGGATTCAACCGAATACGATAATGCCTACACCTCATAAAGATTGCTCGTAAATGGACAAGGTGATCAGCTCGACGTAAAGAATGAGCAGGCAAATCATCGAGGTACGGTTGCACAATGTGCTTGATGTCATGAAAGGCGTAAGACATGGCCCGTTGAAAAGTGGCTCCGGCATTCTTAAGCCCAAAAGGTAATTTGCAATAAGCAAATGTCCCCCATGGACAAATGAATGCCGTTTTTGGTTGATCGGCAGGTAGAATATTGATTTGATTATAGCCCGAAAAACCATCCATAAAGGAAAACATTTCACTTCCGGCACAATCATCAATTATTTGATCGATATAGGGCGTAGGATAGTTGTCTTTTGGACAAGCTCGATTTATGTCCCTATAGTCGATACAGATTCTTATTGTTCCTTGTTTCTTGTTAACCGGAACAATATTCGATACCCAATCCGTTAAGGGGATCGGATAAATGAAACCTGCTTTCAACAGCTTTTCGACTTCTGCTTTAATCGCAGCCGCTTTTCTAGGGTGAATCTGACGCAACCGTTGCCGGACGGGTTTAGCGTCCGGGTAGGTCTTGATTTCATGAACAACAATGGCGGGATCGATTCCTGGCATTTCTTCGTAAGACCAGGCAAACACATCGCGGAATTCTTGGAATAGGGCCTTGTAAGTTTGAATTTCTTCTTCTGTACACGAGGCACCTATATGAATGTTCTCAACAATTCCGGGCTTCACTGAAATGTCAATGGGAATAGTTCGAGAAATATTCCCTAAATTCAACTCTGAGTCAGGATGTTTCGTTGGACTCTGAGCGTCTTTGACATATTCAGCGGTAAAGATAGATGAAAAATCATTTTCAAAAGCATCGCCCTCAGGTAAAAACGAAGATCTATGATGGAGATCTTCCCATGGTAGATCATCTACACTTAGGATTTCGCGAAGTTGCTCGTCAGATGACACGACTTCGGGAAACGCTATCCATTCTGAGGTTGATGTGAAAAGTGATTCCTCACTGACCACATTCATTTGGTCGATTTGGGTTGAACACGGGTCGGTAAAAGACACGACGGCTTCATAAGCAATTTCATATGGACTCAAAGGCATAGAGTCACCAAATGAGTCTATCTCAGATTCAGATGGGACAATCCAAGGATCGTCGTAAATAATGGTGTCTGATGTTATCATATGAATAGACGCGAATGAAGGGTCTGCGTTGACTGGAGGAAAAGGAAAAGTTCCCAGTAAACCGGAATCCTTAACTAAACCTACGCCAACGTCCCTATAAGGGATTGTCGTTTTACCGACATGCTGGATACTCTCTGAAGAGGCTGGGTCGGATGAAAAGTATGTCAGCTGATCAATTGTCACGATCTTGCCATTATATGGAAATTTTATTACTCTGAAGACCGATGAAACGACCGCTGTCATAGCATATGACCAACTTCGACCCAAAAGAAGGTTGTAGTCTAGAGGGGCATCAACCACCTCCACATCCAGACTAACGGTTTTGCCTTCTACCCCTATAGGCAATTCCTGTAGAATACCAAACGGACGGAACCCACGGCCATCAAAGGCCTTAAGGATGGTGGGGGATTGGTTCAGCGAAGGAGAGCCAAGCGATCTCCAACACTGAATCAACATAATACACGTGGAAGCTCCCTCATCAATTACAGTCCGATGAATAGGCCTGCCTTTGACTATCACTGGGATCTGGAAAGCCATTTGATGGGGTAAGCGTGGTGTACTATTTTCTAGATCGAAGATTATCAGATTCGGGTCCTGAACATCAACAGCTCCGATAGCCGACAAAAGTAATTTTCGTTGTGCTGGACATGATTGCAGCACTTCTAAAGCCGACATTGCTGAGGGTGAAACAGCTAAGTCCTCAACAATGTTGTAATTCTGGGCCGCTCTCGCATGTGGATTGAAAGCAGACCTTCGAAGTACACCCTTGGCGGGCGGTTTGATTACTAGATCCGGGTTAGGTTTCTCGATCTGTAGTGGATCGGAACCGGGAGCTGAGGTTGATGGAATAGAATGAGAAGATTCTGCTTCCTTACCATCAACAGGAGCCTTACTACCATAATCTTGCGATCGAGTCGCAATCCTTACATGAGACATCATCAAAATGGGTTCTTCACTGGCATTTGAGGAAGAACCTATCATCTTACTCTCCTGCTTTGGAAATGGATCTTGCAATACAGCAGGAGTGGGAGAACCTTTGACTATTTTCACAACCGCGGCCCGATGAGGGCAATCCCTTGTAAAATGATCTTCTTCACAAATAAGACAAGGATATCGAGGTTTGCGCTTTTCGTCATTGGTTTCCGACTTTTCTGTTTTCTCCTTCGGAGCCTTGTCTGCTTTAGCCTTCTTCTTACCCTTCTTCTTTCCACCGTTTTTTGATTTGGCCGTAGATGACTCTACAGCGTGAATATCGGCAGAAATTTCAGGAGAAGACTCTCCTGTCGGGGAATCAGGTAGGGTGATTATAGGAGTAGTAGAATTCTTGGAAGATTTCTTCTTGCTCTTTGTATTCACTGTACCAATCATACCATCAGCGGCATGAGATCCCGAAGGAGCAGCAGCGATTTGATTCGATTTTGGAAGATCTGGGATCTTCTCGTGTAACGTACCTGATTGAGTGTAAACTAATTCAAGGTACTGCGCTTGAGCAATGACTTTCTCCTCAGTAACTACTCCGGCCTTAGCTACATCTTCAGTAATCTTTGGTAATAATGATTTGACAAACCATTCAGCTAAGATTTGGTCCGGAATAAAAACTTTCACTAGCCTTCTTCGACGTTTCCACTCATGAATGTGATCAGAAATATATGTGGACGTCGATTGTTTTAGTGAAGTTAATAATTCCGTGTCGTTATCGTATCTGACTGGCAACTGAAAGTGAGTTAACAACGAGGTAGCTAACTGGCTAAAACTGTAAAAAGTGGCCCGTGGCAACTCAATGTACCACTTGGCCGCGAGACCAATGAGTGTACGCTGGAAAAGACGTAAGCGGATCGAATCATCCGAGATAGAATTTGAAGCACACCAGAGGTGGTAAGTCATCACATGATTCGACGGATCCTCTCCAGGTTTACCTTCAAACTTGGGTATATCGCTGGGCAACTTATTCGGCATTGTCGGCCAAAACGGTTGATAGTTGATTGGATCGTTCGTTAGGCGCGACAAGTCTGGTAAATCCAAAGTTGCAATAAACGGCAATTGCCGGTTCGGATCCCTAAAACTCTGAGTCATTACACCAGCCCCAGGAGGAGGATATCCAGGATAACTTGGAATAGGCATTGCATTCGGGATATTATATCCTCCTGGAAAACCAGGATTAACCGGACCGTACTGGGGTTGTTGAGGTTGTTGATAAGTATACCCAAGATACGGTTGATACTGGTAAGCTGGCTGCTGGACAGCTTGCCCATATTGGTACTGTCCCTGGTACGGTTGATAAGCAAATTGAGGTTGAGTAGTGACAACCGTACTTATACCAGGCTGACCTACAGGCATCTGAACCGTAGTTTGAATCGTAGATCCAGACGGAGGTAAAGATGTCTGAGGAGTGGTAGCAGAGACAGTAGAAACAGGAGCTGTCGATACTCCAGAAGTGAGTGCGGTAGATGAAACAGATGTTGCAGTAGTTGCAGCAGTCGTTTGAGATGGAGTACTAGGCGCGATGGGCCCCGACTGAGTAACTACCGGAGGTACAGAAGTTTGAACATTTGACTGGACTGGTTGCTGGGGTGAACCAGAAACTAAAGGTTGTCCAGCTTGGGGTGACAACTGTACATTCGGTTGCAACATTTGTTGACCTTGCGAAGGATCCCACACTACAGGCATTCCGGGGTATTGACCCATTTGACCCATAACAGGTTGAGGATATTGAGATCCATAACCGTATTGAGGATAGGATTGATAATTGAAAGGCACATTTCCCGTACCTTGAACGTAAGATTGACCTTGGGGTGGTTGATAACCTTGACTCGAGTATTGACCTTGAGGGGGATAGCCTTGAGGTAAATACTGATACTGGGGTTGGCCTTGCACAAATTGATACTGAGGTTGACCCTGAGGTACATATTGAGGTTGGGGTTGACCTTGAGGAACGTATTGTACCATGGGCACATACTGTCCTTGAGGCTGCCCCCCAGCCACAACTGGAGTACCTTGAGGTTGCCCCCCAGGCATTACTTGAGGCTGCCCCCCAGGCGGTAATTGACCACCTTGAGGTTGAGAACCGGGATTTGAACCTGACATCATATAAATGTCTCCTACACCCAATGGTTGATTACCATTGTTTCCAGCAAATAACCCATGTTCAATGGGTTGAGGAGATGCCCCTGCAAAAGTACCAGACAAAGACTGATACCCAGCAGGAACAGAAGGACCGTCGTGCAAGAATGATTCAGGCGATTGAGTAAACATTGACGACTGACCAGACATATTTACAGGAGTAGTGAAACCTCCGGGTGGAAAAGGAGTACGAGGTGGAGAAAAACCTAACCCTGAGTTGTCTAAATAATTAGTTAACGAAAGGTACCAAGTAGTACTTCTAGGAGGACTGTAAAATATGGATTCACGCTTACTTAGATCAATAGTAAGTTGACCTTCAAGATTAGATACACCTATGTCTTCCTCTGGAGCAAGTTCTTCAATAGCAATCAAACCAGTAGGGAGATTTTCAGTGATAATTCGTTCTACTCTTGGTGAATCTGGAACACTAGAAGTCGGAGTAACAGGTTCAGATATTTCAGGTTCCTCACCTAAATCACTAGTAGATGAAAAACTACCAGCAAGCTCGGAAACTGTAACAGCTTCGGGATTATAACCTGTCTCTAGACTTTGATAATCTGGATGGACTACCAAGGAAGATTCTCCTTCTTCAGGTGAACCTACTCTACTGCCACTAGGAGGAGTTACAAGGACTTTCAAACCTTCGTAATGACCCGGGACGTCTTCAGGAGGTTCACCCCGCAATCTACGGGATTTCCTCAACAAATCTGCCACGGTAACAATCTCAGGTGACTGGCCCCGAAGTCTACGGGACTGTCTCGGTAATTCCGCCACAGTTAAAACTTTTAACTACTACACATGAAAACAAAGTAAAAATTTCAAATCAAACCACCTAAAGTCGCTAAAGAACCAATCAAATTTTGAAGCACACGCCTAAAGAATCTAGGGCGTCAAACCATACACAAACAGTAGCCTTCCGGACCGAAAACACTAGTTGGTGATGAAGCCCAACATCGCCGAATTCAGTACAGAAGTGGAGGGTGGAACAGTTACCCCGGCAACCTGCTTAATGAATAGACCGGCACAAGTTCCTCCACTTTAACCGTCTCGAGTGAAGTGAACCCCCCGGAAAATCCAAGTGAGTATAACCGACGTCTGCTCCAGGTACAGTGGGATCTTCCCTCCACCGTCACCTTGGGTAGAATCCTAAAGATAATGGTCACTAAGGTTACCAACGGCAACAAGTACACCTGGGGGAACAGTCTAAACTCCGACAGCACGCAAGGGCAGAGTATCAAGCTCAATCCCCTTACCGGCTCCTTGACAATAATCCAAGGTTTACCGATAAGTGACCCCTGGCTCCTCGATAATGGTTAATCTGAGGTTTACCGTTTGTAATACGTGCGTGTCTGGCGTCGTTCCCAACGAGGGAGGATTGATCCCCTCACTGGTTCGGACACGAGCTCGTGCTTCTCCTTTAAGAGGAGCTTTCCCAGAGTGTAAATGTAACAATTGGATTTATCCTACCACAAGATAAGCTACTTGTTTGGTTTTACTGTCTTGGAGAGTTAATTACTCTCCTACTCCAAGACACTAGCCTAAGCTATGTTGGTGCTTCAGAGCCCTAGTAAAAGAAAAGTTACTATGTTAATTTTACTTTAAGCGTTAATTTTATGGTTTTTCTTTAACACAAAGGGTGGCGGAGATGAAACTAGTGGTGTGTAGACTCGACTCAAACCACTACAAAGATGCACTTAGGATGATTTACTCTACTTTCCCTTTTTTCAATGAAATTCTTAGCTAAGAAAGTTTAGAGAATGCAAATTTATATAAAACAACTCTCTTGGCAATGAAAATCAAAGAAATAAAACTCTTAATCTTTCCAAGCATACAAACATGACCACTTAATACATGCACGAAAAATTCCTTTCTCTTTCAAAAATTCCAAAAGCTACTTGAAACAAGACTTTCCAAAGGAGATGTTTTTGTATTTTTTCTTTTAACAAAGCAAATAAATCTACTTTAACAAAAATCGATCTTAAAAACTATAAAATCTACGAAAATTTACTCACAAGCAAACCAAAAAGGAAATTTACTCTAAAGCAAACCTAACGAGGCAAAAGCCTACAAGGATGATTCTAGGTTGTTTTACTTGGCCACAGTCAAGCCAAGGACCAGCTAATGCAGAATCAAGAACTAGTCAAAACAAAACTCAAATCTTTTTGTTCTTTTTGTAAAATGGAAATCAACACTCAATCAACAAGCACTTCGAAATTTGACCAAAGAGACAACTCAACAGGTAGGTTGCTCACACGGGTAGACTTACGACAGGTCCGACTCCTAAGAAGGTTGACAAAACCAGAGAGATCTAAGGTTTGACAACTTCTACCGCCAAAGTCACTACAGGACCTACTCAAAAATCAAACCCTAGGGCTTAAATTCCTATGAAATCCACTAAAACACTCAATGCTATCGAAACAAGTTCAGGTGAAGATCTTTGACAGGATACTAATGGATCTGGGCAGTAAAAACTAAGAAAAAGCAAAATCTAAGAGGAAAAATGTAAAAAATGGAATTTTCTTAATTTTTAGCAGGGTACGCAGGCAACCCGTTAGGACAGGTGCGGGCCCGCTCTGTGCACACAGCGACAGTGCGTACAGGTACGCACTGTGCAATACTCAGAGGGTGCGTACTACTGGAAAAACCAAGAAAAACTAAATCTAATTTAATCCTAAGCTAATCCACCCAAATACAAATTCACACAGCCAAAAACCAGAAAAATAAACCAATTTTCTCAGAGCAAAGTTCATACAAAGGAAAAGTCATTCTCATTCATGGAGTTCCCCGGCGGAGTCGCCATTTTGTCAGGCGGAAAGAGTTGATAGTGCGGACACAACCAACCTCCCTAGGAGCCTAAGACTCTCTAGTGACAAACAAACCAAATAAACACTACTTTTCTCTAAACATGCATTGCAAATACAAGTAATCAGGGGATCTTTAACATACCTTTAGTCCAACGCTTCGTAGTAGTCTAGTCTCGCCGATCCGGATGAGCTCCTCCTTATCTTCGAAACCTGCATTCACTAACAAGCCAAAAGATTAAATAGCACCTGATAAACTTATAAAACAATACATATCCATCATATTGACCAAGGAGTATATGAAACAAACCATGAATAACAATCTGTTGAGAAAAATAAGTTTATTTGCATTAAGAGGTAACAAAAGGAACAATTACAACCTGAGCCTTGGTGTTGTGCAAGTCCCTCCCAGGGTCCTTCAAGAGTTCTCCTTTACTTTGACAAAGCTCACCCACTTCCAAATAGAACAAGTAAAGATGGGAATCTCTCCTCACAAGCTTCTAAATGGGAGTCCTAATTCCAGCAGCATCTACCCTTAGAAATGTTTAGCTTTCAACCTCCCCTCCTTCTGGCCCAATGCCTGTATTTATAGTGCTCAAGAGGAAGTTATTCAGGTCCACCATCAATGGGATAAGTCCCTCTTTGGATGGGATAGTTCCCCTCTTGATGGGATAAGTTCCTCCTTCATAGGGATACATGAACCATCTGGAGGCACTCAATACACGTCGAACAACCTTCTAGAATGCTCTAGAAATGACCACAAGTAACTTTTTAAAGATGAAACTTGCGCATTTTGACCTTTACAGGGGTACGCACCTGTCCCTTTACATACAGAGCGTACAAGTACGCAACTTTTGTGAACATTGGGTGCGTACCCGCAGGCAAGGCTGAGAGAACCTACGTACCCAGAGATAAACACATTTACAAAGACTTTCTCTCTTTTTGGAGTTTGACATGGCAAGCAGAGGCACAAGACTTGCCCAGGAGGATAGCATGACTTTTGATAGAGCCATACTAACTGTATATAACCATGGTGACATTTTTTAGTGTAACAGAGCTAGCACATCTCTTTGGAGGAGCAGGCGGATGTGGTTGTAACGTTCCACTATTGGAACTAGAGGTTGGACATGGATGTATTGTACGATTGGAACTTACACTTCTTTATATAATAAGATCCAGCATGTTTCATGCATATGTTGTATTGTATTCTATGATATTTGGTTTACTCTAAATGATATATGTATTGGTTTTCTTACGCATGCATGTATAGACTATTCTATATAAGTATGTATGAATCTTTCTGAAATGTGTTGTTGGTTTAACCATCACTTTGGATTTCTCGCTAACTTTCCTTCCATGTTGTGATGTATCTTTGCTCATGTGTTCCCTTCCAAGCTGAGTGCTATTACAGGTTTCCAAGGGGCGCACTCATCTCAACCCCCATGTGTTAGAACCTCTCATGCACCTTCCTTGACTCACTGCAGCTGTCACACCCTTGCTACCAACAGAGTTATCTTACTTGCCTCTGTGCGAAATCACGATCAAGGCATTACTGTATGACCCACTACTAGTACCCCTACACCAAACAGTCTGAGGTCTAATTGGGACTTCTTACCGAGGAGATCCCCTTACATGTTGGTGGGTCCAGCACCGTAAAAAAGGGTCTACTACGTGATTTTGAT
Organism: Pinus tabuliformis; assembly: GCA_031772625.1. Lineage (NCBI taxonomy): Eukaryota > Viridiplantae > Streptophyta > Pinopsida > Pinales > Pinaceae > Pinus > Pinus tabuliformis. Next base: position 970,203,415 of record CM062813.1, on the reverse strand, counting down.
TTCTTGTTATATGTAAAAATGTGATATGATCAAAACCATGAGCTAACCTTTGTGCATGCAGGTATTTCTGAAATAGGCAAGGGTCATGTACCCTAACAGTTCTACTCAATTGTGATACAACAAGCTAGGAATTAAGGAACACATGCATGTGATTGATGCCAAGGTGTGAGGCATTGACCAAGAGGCTTATGACGACATCATATTTAGCTTGATTATTGGTGACTGACCCGATGCAAATCCCATTCTGGTGGAAGGGTGTCAGGTTAGGAGAATATATCACCTAGGATGTTGCAACGAGGTTTTGTGACCATCGAGAAGCACCATCATCAAACCCGTGATGATAGGATGGTGAATGGTCCATTTGTGACACATGATGAGAGAGTTCTTTTAGTGTACATTTGTGATGAGGTGATCATCATAAAAATAAGTCATCATGCATGCATTTACATTCTAGGGTTGTTTTGAATGTTATGCATATAACTTTTTGAGGTAGATCCCATTGACGTGATCTCTGAGGCAAGTCCCATCAGGTTCTGTTAAAATGTATTTCCCCTTGCGGAGGTAGTGTTCAATAATTTATGGGTCCTTCCATAATGTCTCAAGCTTCTTTGGCAACGTTGTAGCGAAAGACTAAATCTCCTTCTATGAATGAATGAGGGGTGACATTACGATCAAAGGAGGCTTTAGTCCTATTTTTGTGGGCTTTGTTATGCTAGAGAGATTCCCACTAACGTTTGTCGACATGTTCCAACTGCACTAGCCTTTTCTCTAAAGGTGAGGTATCTGGGAGGAGTTCGATAGATGAGTGTAAGGTAAGGATCTCACTCAATGTGGAGCACAAATTCTAACCCATATACCAATTGAAAGGGTGTGAATCTTGTGGATTCTTTGATTATTGTGCGGTATGCCCATAAGGTGAAAGAAAGCATGTGATGCCAATTAGTTTTGTGGTTGTTCACCATACGTTGCAACATTGTTTTAAGAACCTTGTTGATAGCTTCTACTTGGCCATTGGACTGAGGGTAGTATGGGGAAGCGAACTCATGGGAAAACCAAGGTGTTGGGATAATTCTTGAAATATATCATTCTTGAAGTGTTTTCCATGATCCAAGACCAACTCCTTGGGAACACCGAACCATGTTATTACATGGTTAAACAAAAACCATGCAACGGCTTCTGCGATGTTATTATAAGTAGACATGGCTTCTGCCCATTTTGTAAAGTAGTCGATGACGAACACAATGTACTTATGGTTGGCTAAAGACTGAGGGTTGCATGTCATGAAGTATAAAACCAAATTGCAGAAAGGGCCTACAACAATGACTCAGTGAAGGGGATCTGATGGAGCTCGCGCCTTGTGAATGTCTACTTGAATACAGTCATGGAACAAGGTGGGCAAAAAGTAACTGGCATGAAGGATCTTTAGGCAGTGGCCATCCAGAATAGGTGGCCGCCATAGGCTCCACTATGATAGTCACTTAAGACCTATTTAACTTACTCAAGAGTAAAACATCGACAAAGAATGGTGTCAATGTCGCGATGATAGAAGACGTAGATCATGAGAAGGTAACAAGGGGTTTGATGGTGAATGTGCCTATGATTATCCTAAGTAAGTTGAGGGTTGAACTTATGAGTATGAAGAAAAGGAGGATGTTGTTGTACCAGAGGTTGTCCATAGATATGAAAAACAATTGTTCATTAGGGAGAGAGTCATTGACGAGGGACCCTTGGGATTTTGTAGGGAGATCAAAAATGAAATCTATAAGGATAAGATAATTCTTGCTTTTAGGGGAAGAAAACTATAGGTCAAATTCTTGGAAAATAAAAACCCATCGGGCGTATTTATGGTTCATCATATGATGAGTAAGCAAATATATCATGGGATTAATATTTTCTATTATGATGGTGGTCTGTAAGATGATATAATGTCAAAGCGTCTATACTGAGTGTACAAGCGCTAGGGTTGTCTTTTCTGTTGGCTCATACTTTAAGGTAGGTCCATAGAGGTTCTTGTTGATGTAATAGAAAACGTGTTCTATATTATCTAATCCTTCTTGTACTAATACCGCCACGATGGCTACCTCATATGCTGATAAGTAGAGGGTATAAACCTTGGTATGGTTACGAGGGTTAATCAATGGAGCTTGATATAATGTATCTTTCAGGGTTTCTAATGATTTTTGGGCTTGTTCATCCCAGTGGAAGGGAATGTCCTAACAAAGAAGGAGAAAGAAGCCATGCACATAAGTGGCGTAATCGGGAACAAAGCGGTGTAAGAAATTGGCCTTACCCTGCAAACTTTGTAACTGCTTCAAATTTTTTGGAGGTGGTATTTCCTAGATGGCCTGTACCTTGAGAGGGTCAACTCTAATACCTTGTAGGAAAATAATGAATCCTATTAGTCATCTTACGCTAACGCAAAAGACACACTTGAGAGGTTTCAAGCATAGGTTGTATTTTCAGCATCTCTGAAACACTGGGTGGAGATCTTCTAAATGGTTTGAGCACTTTTTGGATCATACTGTGAGGTTTTCCAAATAGGCTAGTATGAGATGAGTGAGATCATGGAAGATATAGTTCATGGCCTGTTGAAAGGTGGCACCAACATTTTTAAGACCGAAGGACATGACTAAATATGTGAATGTGCCCCATGGGGTTGTGAGGGTTGTTTTGTACTGATCAATATGGAATATTTGAATCTAGTTATACCTTGAGAATCCATCCATGATGGATAGGGCATTGTGACCATGATAGGGCCTCATGACCAGCACATGCATCGATGACTAGCTTGATGAAGGGTGTAGGGTAATTATCTTTGGGACATGCTTTGTTCACATCTCTAGAATCAGTACAAATGAAAATGGTGTCCTTTTTTTCATGACGGGTATAGCATTAGAAACACAAGAGTTGTAAGTGATAAGATAGATGAAATCAACTTTGTGGAGCTTGTCGATTTCTTGTTTGATCTCTTCTTCTTTATAAGGATGGCGTTGACATTGCTTTTGCCTAATGGGGTAGGCATCAAGCCATGTGTCAATATGGTGCTCCACGATGGTAGGACTGATGCCTGACATTTCTGAGTAGGCCCATGCAAAGATGTCCCTATATTCTTGGAAAAGGGATTTATATGAGGCCAGCTCATCTAGAGAGCATGCTTCCCCTAGTGAGATGCCTTCAACTATGCCAAGTTTGGTTGAAATACCTACCTTAACTGTAAGTGAGATATTAGACATGTTCACTTCCTCAAATGCATATGGTGCCACGATGGGATTTTTAAACCAATCGACCTATCCTAGATGTAGGAAATATTTTGACTCTATTGTGCAAATATCATGACTTGGTGCATCAATAGGCACAAATGATTTTTTAGGTAGAAAGAAATAAAAATGATGCATGGCATCCCACAGAAATTTTGGTTTTGTCATGGCCTTTAGAATATCTTCATTTGGGTGAAGAATATTATCTAATGGTGAAATGGGTTGTGTGAGGTCATGAAGATGGGATTGGGACTTAGATATGTTGGTAGACAAGAAAGAAAATGATTTGGTGGTTGATGTCATAGAACCCAGTGATGTTGACAATGTGCCTATTGGATGAGCTTTCAAAGATGGTGGTGGTACCACCGATGTGCATGAATTAGGGTTCCTATGATGGAGGAAATGAATCATATATGATGTTGCATGTTGTTAGCACCTGGTGGTGGGAGAATCTCCATAATGGATGGTTGATGGTCAGTGGGGGAAGGTTCATGTGATAACATTGACGTCATAGGAGCCAATGCATCCTCCTCCATGTGGGGATAGTGTTCAGGTATTTGGTGAACTAGTGGATGTTGTAGCCTAAGTTGTCCAAAATCTCGTAACATAGAACATGTCTAAGACCTATGAGAGTTGTTGGTACAAATTTTGCATGCAGTATCAGTGATAACATAATAAATGGTATGACTATAAGCATCTCCCACGACAGGAGATGATGACATATGGTTGATGTCATGAGGGTGGGGAACTTAAGGGTGCAAGCCAAATTTGGATCTTAGTATCAGTGTTGGTAGAAGGATGTGTGCCCTGATGTTAGTTTGCCACAATGTTTCTCTTGCTGCTCGAAAACATGGAAGTTATTGGCAATTCTGCATATGATGCACTTAGGAGCATACGTGACAAAGATTGCGTGAGCGTCTAGTTTGATTTGAGAAAGCAAGTATAAGAATGGGGATCAATAAGAGAAATGCCTCTTTAATATTTCTCAATTCCTAGCATTGATTGATCAGGTGTTCAATTTTGTCGCATAGGAAGCATGTATGGGGAGGTTTGGAAATACCACTTGAGGTTGTTTTTCCATTCTTCTAGGTACTGACTGTGGGTAGGAGGTAGAATGAAGATGGGCGCATGGATGAACCATGCACTTTACTTATTCCTTGAACACACAAAAGATGGTTTTTGACCCATCTGCCACAACTAGCATGACAGGAAATGATGGAGTCATGAAATTGGCTTGAGCAAGTGCACCCAATGCATCTCGATACCGATAAATTTTGGGGCAGTGATGAGTGTAATGCTTGTACTCTATGCATATGGCATAAGCGTGATTGGTGCACATTTCCTTATTGCATGCTAGCATGGCCTTCTCTCATGTAGGTGGAGGTGGGCCCACTGGCATTTTTTGGGCATGCAGAAGAGATTTGAACTCCTCTAACTCAATGAACAAGTTGGTCGGGTGCCCTGCTACTTCAACGAAACCATAGGGTGGAGGTACCCTGAATGAGGAAGAATTTGAGGCTTCCACCTTCTTCCCTTTTTTCTTATCCCTCTTGTCGACACCTGTTGGTGTCGACACAAGTGTAGCTCATTTTGGGGTAGTTTTTTGATGAGTGGCTACAGGAATGATGCTCGTCAAGGTGATACCTGAGTTTGTTGACATGGCTTGTGGGGCTAGATATCAGACATGTATCGTGAAATCCATGTTTGGAAATGTGAGTGTTTCCATGACTTGGTGCAAGACAAAAATAGGAGCAGGGTATAAGAAGGGTGTTTGAGTGGTAGCGTAGGGTAGGAACATAGAGTCAGTAATCATAGAATCTAAGGTGTCTAGAACTGGTTCCTTATTTTAAGGGGTGTTTGATGAACTCATCATGAACATTGAGGTTGTTGGGGTTGCAAGGGAAACCTCCAGTAAAGGTGATTCTCCAAGGTATGTACTGAGGAGTGTTGATGGCTTGAATAGCTCTAGTCCATGCTCAGTAAAGGTTGTGATCAACTCTGAGGAAGATCCTACGAAAGGTAGCACAACATCAGGGGTGGAGGATGTCTTTTTCTCGTAGTACGTGAGTTGGTCAATTGTAATTATTTTCTCATCATGAGGGAACATCATTATCTGAAATATTGATGATGCAACTACAATCATTGCATACATATAGCTATGGCTGAGAAGGATATTGTAATACAATTGGGCATGCAAGACTTCTATTTCTATGAGCACAATTTTATAGGTGATCTCCACTGGAACATCTTGGAATATACCCACGGGAGTAGAGAGGCGCATGTTGTATGCTCTGAGGGTGATGGTTGATGCTTTGAGGTAAGGAGATCCCAAATTCTACATTTGGATTCTCCCTCGTGAACTATGCAGTGATGGATGTTAATGTTCCAAATAGTGACTGGAATTTAGAACGTGACTATAGATGGAAGACACGGGTCAACGTTATCCAGATCAAAATCCATCAAACAAGAACCAGTAGGGTCGATTGCACCTAACATGGAAAGTAAGGCTTTCCGTTGTTTTGGGCATGTTTGTAAAACTTCTAATGCTAACATAGTTGATGGATATTGAGCTAAGTATTCTACTATGTTATAGTTGTGAGCAACCTTTGAGTTATGGCATGCTCGACGTAGAGGCCCTTTGACCATTAGTTGGATGGTTTCAACAAGGGGTCGAGGGATCGTTAGAGGTGTTGCAGGGGCTACAGTGGTAGTGGTGGATGGGTTGGTTTCTGGTGGAATTTTATGATCTTGGTTTCACGTCTACAAGAGAACTTCTTCCCCTACCATGTAAATGTCATGATTTGAGGTATTTTTGGAACTTCCTCCAGGAGGATTATGATACTATTGCTGGGAGGGTTCATGTTGGGTATTTACCACTCCTTGATGGTGAAGGGATTCTGCATTACTATAGGTTGTTGATTTTTCCCTCCTTTCCTCCTGGTATATTTCATCCTTTTCAACTCAAGGAGTTTAGGGAAATGATGGGTATAATGGCCATATTCCCTGCAAATAGCACAAGCATGGTTAGTCCGTAGATTAGTGTTTTCTTTTTCCTTTTGTGGGTTATTATCGGTTTGACCTTGATTTTGGTTTCAGTGGGGGTTTCCCCCAGCTGGTGCTCGTGGAGGTTGTTGCTAGTTGTTTCCCCCTTGTCCAGTCTCCCCTTTTTTATTTTTCTTTCATTTCTTCTTAGTGGCATTAGGTGGATTTGCAGTATTCAGCTGTTTAAACGACTCATGTTGTTGAGGGAAAGAAGGTTGCATGAAATTCACCCCAGCATTAGGCTGTGTTGGTGGGTAATTTTATTGGGGTGTTGGAAAAGTGAAGTAGGAATTCATCCTTGGTTGACATATGTGCTATGGGAAGTGGAAACCACTTTTACGGCCCTAGGAGGGTACTAACTTCCTTGTGCGGGAGGGTACTAATGATCCAGGTCTGGGTGTGAAGAAGGACCCTTCCAAGACCTTTTACTTTCGTGATGTGTTAAATTGCATTTTAAAAGAACATTAATGAATACATCTGCATGTAGAAAAGAAGAGGGACATAACAATCATCAGCACATGAAAACATAAGCATTAATAACGGAGTTTGTCGAGGAGGGACTACGTCTCCGGGCTCCAATGTCAAGATGGTGTAGGCCGCTGCATTAAGTGTTGTCAATAATGGTGATGTACACAAGAGATGATGTCGTGATCATACAAGGAAAAATTCCCTCACACAAGGAGTGGCTCTAAGAGATGTTCCACAACTCGAACTCTCAATCAAAAGACTCCTATCAGTATGACACAAAACATGCATGATGAGTATCCCACCAACATGGCACAAAAGGGATCTCAATGCAAAACATGCATGACGACAACAAGAGTATCCCAACAACATACAACAAGGAATCTCAAAACATAACATGATGAGTTATGACAACAAGTACATCACATAGAATTCTGCATCAAATCAAGCAAGGAATCATGACAACATGTAATAAACAAGATCCTGCATCAACATCAATCAAGGATCTGTGCAACATAATGCATAAATAAGAAGCGCATGAACACATCATATACCTCACAACCAAGGGTCATCTGAAGAAGTGGATGTCACACTACTGAAGCTGCTTGGACCATCGATCTCAAGGCATCGATCGTATGAAGATGACTGCTCGCACATGAATGTGGACATCTACATTGGTGCTTAGAAAAGTGGCTAGAATAAGAAATGAGAGAATGACAAATCTTAGTGTACCATCAAATTTGTAGCATCAAGTAGTGTTGAATCGACTGTCCAAAACCCAAATTCTGAGAAGTTTAGAATTATGGGTTCAAGGAATCTTTTAGATTCCCTCGAGATTCCTTAAAGATTTTGTTCCATGGATGGACTGGAAATCTGCAACTTAGATGACGAATCTGATCTCACCATTGTGATCCCTGTGGAAAACCATGAAAAACAAGTATAAACTTGACTATATTCCGACATGGCAAAATTTTACCTCCTTGGGAAAAATTCAAGGCTCATGGTTTCGCTCCCTGTTTTCGCTGAAATCATGGTTCCATGTGCATTCTGAAAATGACCGAAAATGAAAAACTTTGATGTAGAAAAGGATAGCACCATTGCGATAGTGGTGAGGAGATGTGTTAAATCCATATAAAATTTGTCAAAATCTGACAAAGTGAAAATTTTGCCCCCCTACAAAATTCATGGTTTCTGCATTAAAAATTTAATTAATCTGCCTGGAAATCCATGCCCACCTTCTGCTTACTCAAACTGTGTGCACTGGTAAAAGTCTGAGTTTATAAAGAAGAACTTCGGCGGATTTACCAAGGAAATGGTTTAGCGTAATGGTAAATTCGGAATTTAGTTTAGGAGGGGTCGGGTGATCAAATCCCGCCCTTCTATATATATTTTTATAACAACAATGTTATATTAATGGGGGTTGGGTCCGCATTGGGTGACTCGCCCCTAATCCTCCCGCATTATCGAAGCATATAATATCAGCGATCGGCCTAATCGGTGCCTATTAAATCGGCGATCAGCGTATGGACGTTGGCATATATCTCGGCGTGATTTAAGGGGTTTCACCGATATATATATATAGATATATATACATATATATATATACATATATATATATACATATATATATATATATATATATATATATATATATATATATATATATATATATATATATATATATATATATATATATAGATATATATATATGTATATAGATATATATATATATATCAACAGTCGGCACATATATCGGCGATTGGCACTGCGTATGTATCGGCGATATTATAATGGGTCGAGGTGATAGGGTGTGGGCCGGGTCCACCGCCGGTGACCCGTCCACCCCGATATACAATGTTTTAATAATATGTGCGATGGAGGAGGGTTTAGCGGGGGTTATGGTCGCCGATCCCAAAACCATATATTTTGATTTTGATTTCGATTTGGCCGGCGGGGAGTTATGGCCCGTCGGCCTTAAAATTAATATGTTGTTTAATTTGGTAGGGGCGATTAGGCTGGCGGGGAGTTATGGCCCATCGGCCTTATAATAATGATTTTGTTATGAATTTTTGGGGTGGTGGGGGTGGTGGCCTGCCACCTCATAACAAATTATATTTTGGATTTTATAAGGAAGAGGGTTGTGTTGAAACTTCTAGAAAATAAGGGTCATTGGACAAATTAACGAGGCAACAATTTCAACCGATTTTGGGAGCTAGGTTTATGCCTCGGGGTCGGTCAAATTGTAGTACACTTAAACCTGGCCCACAGCCCACTTTGACCAAAACTTTGACTGGCTCGTTCTCCCTCATACGAGCTCGGTTTGCAGAACCGTTCATACCTCCGTGATCAAGAAGACAAGGTCTATGTTTTGGTCTTGGTTCGAAGTCATTGTAAGCACTTTGATTTTTGAGCATTCATAAGCCTTCTTTATTCTGTTTGTCTCTCTAGAGCCACCTGGATCAATCCTCCCCACTGAGGAGCTTGTGGTCCTCCAAAAGCATGAAAAATAATATGCAACTTTCTTTGTACCCTGTCTACATCACAAGCATCCTGAAAAGATCTCGTTTCCATCTCCTTCACCTTTGTTCTTCAGAATCTTAAGCAACGAGCCGAAACCTGCTACTTCTGCAACCTGTAGTACATTGTTTGCAAATTACATGCTTGCATGACATGACCAACTAAAGACCCAAACGTCCCACACTTGCCACGAGTTTATAACACATACTTGGTGGTCAAGTTTACAACAAGATGGACGCACTAACCCAGCTCTGAAAACAAGGCCAACATATCATTACAGCCTTAAAAAGTGATGGAAAATACATCATCACTGCAACACATGATTTGCATACATAAGGCTAGACACTATTGTTTCGACAAGTGATGGAAACATAACATCACTTTCAGAGTTTTAACATGCAACTCAAAATACGACTCAAAACATGACCATACATCATTGTTGTTGACCAAGTGATGGAAACACATCATCACTTTTACATTTTAAAATGCAACAAATGATTTACAAAAGAATGACCATGAAACGACAACATGTCTAGAAACCATTTTTCACTTATCAATGTGAAAGGGTCACCTCCTTGAGGTGGTTTTGCTTGTCAAACAACTGCTCTTCCTAGTTCACACACTGACGTTTTTTCTTTAAGGCACTGCTCTAGATGGAGCCTCCAACAAGTGGCTCTTTGATGGCCATTTCTGTCGCAATGACTGCAATAGGCTTTCTTCCTCCATATCTGCTTAACCTGTTTCTTTTCATTCTATTTAGAGGGTCTTTCACGCCTCATCCTTTTGAGTGTTGCCATTCTTCCTTTGTTGTTTCTGATGTTAGTATGGTGATGATAGCTTACCTCAGCTCTCTCCCTGCTATGGGCACTGTCGTGGGATGATGGGGATGTGTTCCCATCACTCTTTCCTCGACGATTTCATCGATGTCTCAGACAACTCGGACACCCTCGAGCATTCTCCTTTAGTGTATCTCAAGCCTGTAAATCGATGTTCATGCACAACCTCCAAAGGTTGATTTATGCCTTGGTTATTAGCACCAAATTCTTCTTTCTCCTCGTGCCTCATCCTTGTAAGGAGCCTCATGTTTGTCCCTGTAATTGGGATCTCCAAATCTCCAATAGAAAGCATAATATGAGAAGATGAAATCGAAAGGAAATCAACAGCTTTTATCTCCTCTTTCGATTTGGAAAGAATTGATGAGGGTCTCTCATCATCCATTGTTGGTGTTTCGCTAACTGTCTCAGTGCATTCCCCAACTTCTTTCCTGATATACCCAAGTCCTGCTTGATGGGGCAATTCCTCTACTTTGATTGGGTTGACAATGCCTTGGCCATTAACGCCCAATCCTTGTCCTTCATACCCCATTCTATTCAACAGTTTGGAGCCAATTCCTGTGGTATGATTTTCAAAAACAGCAAAATCATCATCAAGAAACATACATGAAGATGGAGAACTACTTTTTACCTCACATGGGTCATGATGCAACTTTTCCAAGGCCTCACCCTTTGCTTGCAGCTGTAGTAGAAAACTTTTTTTTTCCTCTTTCTCTTCGTGTAGACGCATCTTCAATTCATCGTTCTTTGTTTGAAGATTATGTTTGTTTTGCTTCAGTTCTTCCATGGCCTCTTCTGTGGCTTGCAACTGGAGCTGCAATCGCTCCTTTCCCTTTGTCTCTTTCTGTAGATTTTCATACATGATTTCCACTTTTTTGGAAATTTTAAGCATGGTCTCGTACATCACTCTTTCATCCTCTGTCATTGTTCACACTGCAATTCACATCAACGCAAAGACCGCTCTGATACCACTTGATCCGGGTCCGGATGTGAATAAGGACCCTTCCAAGACCTTTTACTTTCGTGATGTGTTAAATTACATTTTAAAAGAACATTAATAAATACATCTGTATGCGGAAAAGAAGAGGGACATAACAATCATCAGCACATGAAAACATAAGTGTTGATAACGGAGTTCATCCAAGAGGGACTACGTCTCCGGACCCCGATGTCAAGATGGTGTAGGCCGCTGCATTAAGTGTTGTCAATAATGGTGATGTACACAAGAGATGATGTCATGATCATACAAGGAAAAATGCCCTCACACAAGGAGTGGCTCTAAGAGATGTTCCACAACTGGAACTCTCAATCAAAAGACTCCTATCAGTATGACACAAAAACATGCATGATGAGTATCCCACCAACATGGCACAAAAGGGATCTCAATGCAAAACATGCATGACGACAACAAGAGTATCCCAACAACATACAACAAGGGATCTCAAAACATAACATGATGAGTTATGACAGCAAGTACATCACATAGAAGATTCCGCATCAAATCAAGCAAGGAATCATGACAACATGTAATAAACAAGATCCTGCATCAACATCAATCAAGGATCTGTGCAGCATAATGCATAAAGAAGAAGTACATGAACACATCATATACCTCACAACCAAGGGCCATCTGAAGAAGTGGATGTCACACTGCTGAAGCTGCTTGGACCATCGATCTCAAGGCATCGATCGTATGAAGATGACTGCTCGCACATGAATGTGGACATTTGCACTGGCACTTAGAAAAGTGACTAGAAGAAGAAATGAGAGAATGACAAATCTGAGTGTACCATCAGATTTGTGGTGTCGAGTAGTGCTGAATCGACTGTCCAAAATCTGAATTCTGAGAAGTTGAGAATTCTGGGCTCAAGGAATCTTTTAGATTCCCCCAAGATTCCTCAAAGATTTTGTTCCATGGATGGATTGTAAATCTGAAACTCAGATGGTGAATCTGATCTCGCCATTGCGATCCCTGCGAAAAACCATGAAAAACAAGTATAAACTTGACTATATTCCGACATGGAAAAATTTTACCTCCTTGGGAAAATTTCAAGGCTCATGGTTCTGCTCCCTGTTTTTGTTGAAATCATGGTTCCACGTGCATTCTGAAAATGACCGAAAAATGCAGAACTATAATGGAGAAACAGACAACGCCATTGTATTCGTGGCAACGAGAGGTGTAGAATCCATATAAAATTTGTCAAAATCTGACAAAGTGAAAATTTTGCCCTCCTGCAAAATTCATGGTTCCTACATTAAAAAATTAATTAATCTGCCTCGAAATCTATGCCCGCCTTCTGCCTCCTCGAACTGTGTGCACTGGTAAAAGTTTGAGTTTATAAAGAAGAACTTTGGCGAATTTACCAAGGAAATGGTTTAGCGTAATGGTAAATTCAGAATTTAGTTGAGGAGGGGTTATGGGATCAAACCCCACCCCTCTATATATATTTTTATAACCACAATGATATATTAATGGGGGTCGGGTCCGCATTGGGCGGCCCACCCCTAATCCTCCCGCATTATCGGCGCATATAATATCAACGATCAGCCTGATCGACGCCTATTAAATCGGAGATCGGCATCAAAAATCGATGATCGGCGTATGGACGTTGGCATATATATCGGCGCGATTTAAGGGGTTTTGCCGATATATATATATATATCGGCGATCGGTGCTGCGTATGTATCGGCGATATTATAATGGGTCAGGGCGATAGGGTGTGGGCCAGGTCCACCGCCGGTGGCCCACCCACCCCGATATACAATGTTTTAATAATATGTACGATGGAGGAGGGTTCGGCGGGGGTTATGGCCGCCGATCCCAAAACCATATATTTTGATTTTGATTGCGATTTGGCCGGCGGGGAGTTATGGCCCGTCAGCCTTAAAATTAATATGTTTTTTAATATGGTAGGGCGATTAGGCCGGCAGGAAGTTATGGCCCGTCGGCCTTATAATAATAATTTTGTTATGAATTTTTGGGGTGGCGGGGGTGGTGGCCTGCCACCTCATAACAAATTATATTTTGGATTTTATAAGGAAGAGGGTTGTGTTGAAACTTCTAGAAAATAAGGGTCATTGGGAAAATTAATGAGGTAACAATTTCAACCAGTTTCGGGAGCTAGGTTTATGCCTCGGGGTTGGTCGAATTGTAGGACACTTAAACTTGGCCCACAGCCCACTTTGATCAAAACTTTGACTGGCTCGTTCTCCCTCATACGAGCTTCGTTTGACAAACCGTTCATAACTCCACGATCAGTAGGACGAGATCTACGCTCTAGTCCTAGTTTGAAGTCATTTTAAGCACTTTGATTTTTGAGCATTCATAAGCCTTCTTTATTTTGTGTGTCTCTCTGGAGCAACCTGGATCAACTGACTTCCTTACGCGGGAGGGAACTGACTTCCCTGTGCGGGAGGGTACTGACTTCCTTGCATGGGAGGGTAGTGGCTACCCTGCATGGGAGGGCATTGGTTGCCCTGCATAGCAAGATTTTGCATAGGTGTGGCTGACTAGATAATATCCCATGTTGGATGGTGGTCACACTACAGGTGTGGGACCATATGGTTGGTAAATGGTTTGGCGACTGTAAATATTTCAAAATTGTTGAAAAGTGTTTCTAGGTCGATTCTAGGCTATGGCTCTGATCAACCCATTTGCAGCACTAGATTCTCCTAGTAGCTTTGGTCTAAAAAACTAGAGGAGATGTGCATCAGGGAGGACATGGCAGAGGTATCCTAATTGCATGTATATGAGTGCAAATTGTTGAGATATGTTGATGGTCTATTCTTTGTCTTGAGGGTATGTGAAAGTGACATCCTTTGAGATTTCTAAAGTGAGGGATCTCAAAAATAAGTCGAGGAGGAGGTTTGCTTCTGTATGATCCTTCCATAAGCTATGATGTTTTCGCCATTTGATGGATGTGGTCTGAAATATGAGTGGCTAACAGCTTCTTGAAATGGGATAGAAGCTCCAATATCGAGTATTGCCAGACTGGGAGTTGGAAAATGTGAGAAAATCCCTAGCAATAGAGTCAAAGGTTTCATGGGAACATGAGGCCTCCCTTATGTACCATTTCGTTTTTGGCCCCATGAGGGTGTGTTGAAATAGTCGTAGGCAAATAGAGTCATCAATGATGATATTGGAAGATCTCCAAAGGTGAAAGGTCATAACATGGTTTCTCAGATATTCCCCTTATTTCCCTTAGAATTTTGGAATATTTGAAAGTAACTTGGTTGGCATGGGTGGCATATTCTGACCATATGCAATGGGGTCGTTGGTTAACTCACTTAAATCTGGGAGATTTAAGGAGGCTAGAAATGAGACTTTGTTGTTGTTTTCCATCGAGAAACAATTTTGAACAGTGATGCGTAAAGGAGTTCCCTGTGGGGAAGTGTGATAAGGATTACCCTGGTGGGAACCGCGTGGACTCTCTAGAGGGATGGTGTGTGGGATCCCTTGAGGGGTAGTGTGTGGAGTCCCTTATGGGGTGGTGAAAGGTTTACTTTTAGGGGGAGGGGTCCCAACCAAAGTTGCACTGATAAAGGATGATCCTATAACTGTGGTTGTGTGATGTCTTCTACGCCTAAATGGTGAGAAACCTGGCACACCTACCGGTAATGGGGGGAGGTTTTGGAAGCGCCTAGATCAATGGGGAACCGTGGGGTCCCATATGGTTTCAAGTGGAACATGTGTCACTTCTTATGATTATGGAAGGGGATATGTATCAAAGAAAATAGATCACATACATAAAACAAAGTGAAAATAAGTGGTTACTTTCCATTTACATTATGATATGTGATCAATCAAACAAGAAAAATGGTTTTTTGTTTTTTTTTAATGTATGATGAAAGATCCCACAAAGACCTATTTGTCCTTACCACTCTCAAAGTAACTGGGCCTTGTGGTATGATGGGTAATGGGGCTATGTCCCAAAAGAACTGGCGACATTTCTAATAGCCAAAAGAATCAACCAAGGTAATGAATGAGGTTTTAGTGCTTCCTTCACCTCCACATATAGGGAAAGGATGCCCTAATATTGGCCACTATTATACATTAGTCCCATTTGAGCAGTCGACTATTTAGCTTCCTAGTAATACATTACTAGTATCAAGCACTATACAGGTTGGATAGCCCCTTATAGTACTACACATAGTAAACCTAAGCTGAACCCCCTATGAACTAGGTCTTTGACATACTCGGGTAGTCTTTTCCATGGGATGATGAAGGATTTGAAGCACCTTAAAAGTCAACTTCTATGTTTCAAAAAATGTAACATGACCATGGAGGCTTATGGGATGCCTACCCCCAATGGTACTAACTTGAACTACAAATTCATTTATGGCCCATGTGGGGAAATTTAGTTTGTTCAAGTTATGGTTTATTTTAGGAGTATTGCTTCACTTATGGTGTGAAAATGTAAGCTAAAATAAACTAAGTACAAAAGCTCTTGAAACTGGATGCCCTTTGTACAAAGTTTAGAGAAGCTTAGTGTGTGAAGTGCAATGTGTGTGCAAGTGGTAAAGTGAACATAGAAAGTGTGAGAAGATGTGGATATGCAATGATCCTTTAAAATATCCTCTACTTACACTAAGTTTTGATTGTTCATTGCATGAAAAGAGGATAGTGGTCCACTTACCTATCACACTATGTGTGCCTAAAGGGAAATGGAAAAACCAAGTGCTTTAAGAAAGCTTTCATATGCAAGCCCATGATCATCTAAAAGACACAAGGGAAGCAGGGGCTACTTACTTTCTTTAGTAACACTTGGTTCTAGTTGCAAAACTAATGAAATAAAAATGCTTTGGTTTGTAAACAAGATGTGTGGTTAATGGGCCACTTACTCCTCACTAATTAAGTTATGTGACTTGTGAAAAATAGCAAAATAAATTGAAAAATATGTGTGGATTATGGCCACTTACTTTTCCTCTTAATTAAGTTATGTTTGAAATGCAAATTTTTAAAGTAAAGACTATGTAATTACTCTACTAATAATGATTAGTAAAGCAATTAAGCAATCTAAATTAACTAGAAAAAATATGCAAAGGTGAAGGCAATTCACTAAAGGCTGCTAATCACCCATGAAAGAAAAATTACAATGGTTTTTTGTTCTCTCTGTAATCCGCACGGGTTTTCCTGTACATAGGCACACCGACTGTGCATCTATCTACAACAAAAGTCCTGGGACCAGCAGAAAAAATTGAAAAGTCAAGTTTCTCAGTCGAAACCAGGTCCAAGAGGGCCTACAAAAATTCCAGAGAGGTGATAGAAGCATAGTGGAGTCAAAATACAAAGAGAAGGTCCTGTAAAAACAACCATTAGATTAAAGAAAGGAAACTAGTGGAGTTTCCATCTTTTGGTAGCGTGTTTGTTGCTATGGAGTACCAAATACACCTTCCTTAGATTTGGTTGTTCCCTACAAGGAAAACACAAGCAATTGGTTGTTGCTAGTGGACAAACATGGGTAAACAAAGCACAATAATAATGGAAACAATGCATATGTAAACATAAACTAAAAATTAAAAAATAAACACATGAACAATGTTTAATGAAGCAAACACATCAAAAAGTAATGGAAAAGAGTTCCTTTATTGACTGCTAAATGTAGAAGAGATACAATAGATGAATAAAAATACACTTGGAGAGAATTTTTTGAGCAATTGTGCTCAAAAATCCTCAACAAGGAAGTTCTTTTCCTCAATCTCCTTACAAGACTCCTCTCTCTCTCAAAGAAGTATGAAGACTCTGCCAATAATGAAATCCTCTTCTCAATGAAATGCTTGACTGCTAGCGAGCAATTTGAGTAGCATAATAATGCTTTGATTCTTCTTGTTTCTTAGCTCTCCTAGAACTTGTATTTATAGTGTTTCTTGGACACTCCTCCTCCCTCTCGTTCATCAATGTGGTGGTTCACCTCATAAATGAGATGAGAGCTACCAATTCCTTTCCTTTAAGGCTTCTTGGGGCTCAAGGCTCGAATTTGTCAGCCCATCATATCAAGATTTAGAGTGTTGCTCAAGAAGTTCTTGGCTCGAGGTGTTGACTGGACTTTTTTGTGATCACACGGCTATCGAAGAAATAGTGACGCAATTGCTAATTTATGGTAATGATACACCCGCGCGATCCAATTTTTTAACTTGAACCTTAGGAAATATTTTTATTTTTGGTCTTCATGGTGTTTCCAGCTGAAAATGTCACCCTTGTATGTGTTGATCACTGACTTTGAGTGTCTCTTAATGCGTACATATGAGTGTACGATTTTCATATAATAACGCCTATAAATTAGGACAAGTTCCTATAATTTAGTAATTTGTCCCTAAAAATTAGGTAGAGTTAGGTTGCAGTTAACTAATGTGTTATAATTTAAAGTCGAGTTCTTGATTTTCTAGTGTGAGTTGATTGATGAAAAGCACAAGTGATTTGGTTTCAAGTGGTTGACTTGAAACAAGATGGTTTGCATGAACAGTTAAATCATGCTAACTCAATCAATCACAAAATCATTCCTTAATTAGAAAACTCACTAATTTTAACCATTCAAATTGACTTTAAAAGAAGGAATGAAGGCACATGTTTAATCATTGTTTTGGTGAGCATGAGTTGGTGAGACCAAGTAATAGGAAGCACGATTTTGTGCATGGGAGAGTGTGCAAGAGAATCTTGTGCATATATTGGTAGAGAGCAGCAGAGATCAGTAATCTTGCAGGTGTTTCAAGCTTAGTTCTAGCAGAGAAATCAAATTTGTTTCTATTGAGACATAATTATTTTGTAATAGATCTATTGGTTAGTTTTTCTATCAATAAAATTCTAAAACAATCAGAAGGTTTTCCTAGTTGGGTTCCTGTTGAGGCCTCGAAAATCATTGCTTCAACACAAGGGGGGAAACCACCCTGTTCGGACCTTAAGACAACTCCTTTTCCATTTAGATGGTGGCTTCGACTAGGGATAATGGGACCAGTTTCCCAATGAAAGGTTATTGAATGAGTGTGTAATGCTTATAGTGAAGTGAAATAGATGGATTTGCAACAATAAATCAAATGGAAAACATATGCATTAATCTATTCTATAACCTAAGATTGTTTAATGTTTATCTAGATGCGATCTACAATGATTTTCCTTAGTAAATGATAATATAGATTGCTCAAACACCAATTGAAATGAAAATATTTCAAGATGATTATGTTGATTAAGTAGTTAATCAAAATAATGTGTATAACTCATGTCACATTTAGAATATCAAAGCAAATTGCTTAACATTTATTTAAAAAATATCAATGGCAGCATGATCAGAAAATGAATACATGTAACATTGTTCTTTAATAACATGTAATAAGCAATCTAAAATTATAAATTTACTATTTATTTATGAAAAAAACAAAGGCACAAAGATAGAAATACCAGACGTACATTTCTCAGCTCATAAAAGAAATAGCAGCAATTTATTCCTTCCCACAAAGATGATTCTAGGAGTAATGCAACTACCCAAAATTCTTTATGAAAATTCTTAAACAATGTTCCAGTCGTTCTATTGAGAAAAGTATGAAAGTAAAATAGTGCGAGCTTTCGTAAGCCTTTCTTCATAAAATTTAGGACCTTAAGTTCGTACAACAAGTAAGATTAAATAGCAAAAAAACAATTGAATCTATTGTGCAGAGCATTGAGGGCATTTAAACAGATCCCTTCAATACGCTTAAAGAAAAATAGTTTTTTGGTAGCAATTTTCTGAAAGTGATTTGTTGTCTTCATAGGCTTTGTTTGTTCCATCGAATTATCTGGATGTTTGTCTGTTTGTTTGAACTGAACTGCCGCTTATCATCACAGTTGTCCTCTTCTGTCATGTACCTAAACACGAAAACAGGAATCGATAAGTAAAAATTAATGAGACTGATAAGCGAGTTTTATTTAAAACAAATCACTTTTTCAAGAAATCAAGAAAAATGTAGAGAGTAATAAATCTGAACATGACAATCATGGAGAGTAATTTGGAGTGAGGTCTGTGGTAAGAGAAGTCAGACTTTATAGTCTTATCGCAAAATCACAATTGCTTTTAGATAGGGGGTAGAACTCAGAATAATCGCAATCGTTTGGAGGCCAGGAGTACTTCAAATAAAATCGCAATCGGAATCACAGAAAAGTGGATGGCTAGCATTTTTTCGGAGGGGGTTGAAAGTCGTAAGTGGTTTGTGAAGAGGGGGGTCCGAAAGAAAAAAAGGAGTGACACATGGATATATGGTTTGGATGAAAAACCACTTTTCGAAACCCCCCCCCCCCCTTTAGAAACTTAAATTAAGCGCAGGGGGTCCGAAATCTTCTCCGTCGTTGATCCAGGAAGATATGATCCGTTTATTAAATAAAGGTAAGTCGGGATTTTGTATCGCAATCGGAGTTTGGTAGTGGTAGACTATAAGATGTGGCTGAAAGACTTGTGATTTGCGATATGCGGGATGAGATGATGCCATGGTGACGCCACTATGACGAGTTGGATCCATGTGGAATATGATGTGGAGTATGACATCACAGATGACATCATATCGCAATCGACATGAGGAAGGATATTGCAATCACAATTCAAATGAGGCATGACTCTTTGGTATTTGCGATAGCCGCGGACGCAAGGGGTTTATGAATTACAGTGGATAATCCCGTCGGGTCTAAGGCTTTATTGCATATCATAATCGGTGGTCGACTGGCTTAAACGCAATTGAAAATCGGCGTAGGTAATGGGGCATGGACTTTTGTAAACTGCAATAGCTCCGAACGGGGGATTTTAATGAAATGGATTTTATAATCTCGTCAGGTCCAGGCTTAATCGCATATCACAATCAGGGAAAGGTGGAGTATGGACTTAATATTTTTGGAAATTTTTGCAATAGCCGCAAATGCGGGGAGTTTATGAATTTCAATGGATAATCCTGTCGAGTCAAGGCTTTATCACATATCGCAAAAGAGATAGGTAGTGGGACTTGGGCAATGGTTCTTGTGATTGTGCGGACGCGAGATTTTAATGAAGTGAAGTTGATTTTCCCATCGGGTCTAATATCATATCGCAATCACAAATGAAATTAGCGGAGGGGTCTCACCTTAGAAACTTTTTTTATTTGCGATGCGGGGGAGGCTTAGCCTTTAGAAACTTTGCGATGCGGGATTTGAATGAGTCGGAGTTTATAAAGATAAAACCTTTGGGAATTAAAAACTACGATTATTTTTTGTTTTTTTATTAAATAACCCATATTTTTTAATACTTAAGGTTTTTGAAGCCTAAGTATAGTTTTGGTCTCGAAGGCTATTATAATTTGGTTTTTTGGATAATCAAGGTTTAATACTTGGGTTTTAATTAAAAAGCCTAAGTATTAAACTTTGGTTATAGTTCCTTATTAACAATTTTTATGTTGATTTTCTAAAATTAAAGGGTCCCTATTTTAATATAATAAATTTCATAGGAAATTTATAATATATTAAAATGGGGGTTGTTGAACAGTACAACAATTGGCGATTCACTAGAAGAACCAGTTATCTCTGATAAATGAAATTTTCCAAAAATTCAGTAAAAATAATCTAAGAAGTGGAAACTACTTTTCGAAACATTTAGATAAATAAAATTACTCTGACTATAAAACTCATTAAATTGCAATTTCTTTTAAAAACCTTTTGTGAATGAAAAACTCTTATTTACTTGTATCAGCGATTAATCAATTTATAAAATAAAGTAGGGGGGCTTTACTTGTATCAGCCATTAATCAGTTTATAAAATAAAGTAGGGGGGCTTTTACGACTTAGTTTGTAATGTACTCGTTTGTCACAGGTAGAGCCACTGCTGCCAACAGGCGTTCATAGCCTCAACAGGGTTACCTTTTAACCAACAACAATCCAATGTCCCATCCATTTAATAGTGCAATAATTAGAGGTAAAATTTATTTATTTTTTTGATGCTAAAAAGCCATTGTCCTAGTTTGGTGGCTAGATAACGACAATGCCATTCACCGATAATAATTAAAACTGAACAAGCTAGCTCGTGATGAGACCCCTTGTCTTACAATTAAAAATCATAAGCCATTACCTTGATTTGGTGTTCAAAGTGGTAATGTCAGTTTAATTGGTTCCTATGAACATGGTAAGTAGGCTCGTGATGAGACCTCTTATCTTTTTAGATTTATTATATTTTAAAATTACACTCTAAAAATTTCCCTTTTTAATGGATGGGGAGGACTATTGACTCCTTAAGAGTTTTGGATGACAAATCCAAGTTGAAAGTTTTTAGTCATAAGATGGTCTTTACTTTTTAAGGATAATCTTTTTGACTGAAACTAGAGTAAAAGTATATAGTTTTTGAGGTTTTTTTAAGATTTTACAACTTAATGGAAAAGATTTTCAGGGTTATATAATTTTAATCTAATTTTCAATTTTGGTAACCACTTCTTAAAAATTCCTACCTTCAAAATGGAAATAAATAAATAAATTCAAGAGATGTTTGAAAATTCAATAGTGTACTATTTAACATTTTATTAACAAAATCCGTAAAAGGAAATTAAATTGCAGCGGTATGTACAATGGAAGTGATTTTACAGATTTTTTATTATTATTATTCTTCTTCTTCTTCTTTTTAATTCCTAAGAAAATAATTTCTTTAAGAGGAGCCCATTGATAGGAAGAGAATCTCTCTTTCCTAATAAATCTTGAAGTATAAATGTAGATGAGCTTATCTGTTCAACAATCTAAAATGGACCAAGCCATAATTTTTGAAATTTGGTATGTTTCCATTTTTCTTCATGTGCTTTGTCCCACTTGAGAACTAGATCTCCAACTTGGAAGGATCTTTGTGTGATTGAACTTTCATTAAAAGAAGCTTTCACCATCTGTTGATGTTTGGTGTGTGTGAGTTTAGCCTTTTCCCTTTCTTCTTTTAGTTTTAGGATTTGTGAATTTCTTAATTGCAAGGAACAAGAAGGTGTTTTTTCAATAAATTGAACTAGGGCTAGTGAAGGAAGAGCCAAATGTGATGGAATGATGGCTTCCTTCCCATAGACTAGGTTAAATGGAGAAGTGTCTAAAGAGGCCTTCTGAGTTATCCTATCAGCCCATAGAGTAAATATTAAAGCTTTGTGCCAGTTTCTTTGATTTTGATCTACATTTATTTTGATTATTCTAAGGAGATTTTTATTAGTGGATTCTGCCAAATCATTTCCCTGGGGATAGTAATTAGTAGAATATTTGAGTTTAAAACCTCTCCTGATTGAAAATTGAGAAAACTCCCAAGAAGGGAAAGGAGGAGAAATAATTGTGCCATAGTGGAAGAACGGAAGCCTCAGTGCAAGGGAAAAGAGCACATAGCTCTATGCTTCTATGAGAAAGAAAAAAGTTGAGCGAGCATTCGGTTGAACATTGGGAAATTCTTAGCCTTTGGATTCCCTCATTCGGTTTTGGGTGGAGGTGAGCCTCTCGATTCCATGTTTTAGCCTGTAATGGTAGAGCCACATTTCTTAATGAAGTAGATGATTGGTGGAGTTAGATGGTCCTCTGGAATCCCTATTTTAGCTGGAAGAAGTGGTTTGATACCTTAATCACTCGTCCTCAAGCTTTGGAATCTGGCTTAAGGGTGACTACTTCAAGAAAGGCTTGGATACAATGTATCTAAGGTTGGGTGGAGAGTTGAAATCCCAATCTCAATTGTAAGGTTCTTCGTTATTAGATAAGTTCTTGTATAAGTCAGTATGCATGTAAATCTCATAACTTTGCATATTGTGTTGTTTATATCTATTATGATTATGTAAGATAACTCTTAAATGATCTTGGGAATGGTATAGTTCTATGTGATTAATGCATAATGGTTTGGTTCTTAATCTTTGTATTTATTCTGAGCATAATACTTAGCATAGTTGTTGGGCATTGGAGGTGGTAAAATTTATGCATCTTAATCAATCATGTGTGCATAGACTGTGTAGTATCTATGGGCCTATGTTGTTTGATTATTGTGTGAAGCATGGGTATTGTTAGATGTGTTGTGCATACATACATCATGTTTTTATTTAATGTGTTGTTACTATGTTAAGAAGAATTGTTGAGGATGTTTTTCTTTACATAATGAGGTGTGTTAATGTCTTGTGTAAAGATTTTCAAGGAATGGTTCCATTTTTGTGTTTAATTCTTGAGCCTGAACTTAGCTCAAACTTCCTGAATGTAGCATTTATATGTTTCTTTGTGTGAGGATGGGCTTGAATCTATCTGAATAGCCTAAGTGTGAAAGAGATGGGTGAATCTTTGTTACCACTTAAGTTCTTTCATTAAAAAAATAGTTCTTATAATAGGCCTTCATTTGTAAATTTTAATATTCAAGAAGATAGCCCTGAAAGTGTTGAGGGAATTTCCTCACAAGTTCAAGAATGATAATGTTCCTTACAACTGACCAAAGCCCCTGCTCCAGCCTCAAACTTTCTTTTGAAACAGAATCTGCATCCTAATTCCTTTCCCTGTAAATGTGTGAGCAAGTAAAACCATTAAATAAAAAAATGAGGTGTAGGATTTCTTCTAGAATGGGAAAAAGATATATATTTCTGCAAGCCTAAGTTCGATTCACCCAATTCAAAACTAATTTTGAGTCCTTGAATACCTACAATTAATCACATCCCCTCTCAAGAGAGATTGTAAAAAGGGACTTGCATGCCAACAAATCAACCTAATTATTAGTTCCACTTCTGAGGCCCATGGAAATATGGAAAGAGTGGTTGTCCGTAAGGAACAAGACTACCCCTCCACCACAAAAATTATTTTGGACTTGTGCAACCCCGTAAAAAAAACCCCATAGTTTCGATATGTTCCTAAATTAAGATTATAGGCGCAACTGTTTCTTTTGATTGATGTAAGTGGCTCAAGATACTAGCCAACATTTCCCCGGCCACCTCAATAGGGGATGAGATGTTATCCCTAAATATCTCTTGATTCATGGCAAGCCAAACACCCCAAATAAGAATTAGTGGTAGTGATCTAAAAACTTAGGTACTCTGACCTGATTTCCAACTCCTCCAAGCCTCCTAAATTGTGGCCCCCACCCATACCATAACCTGACCAAAAGCTTGTTGGACCAATTGCCATACTTCACGAAAGAAAGGACAATCAATAAAAATATGACAAGAGGATTCCCTGCTTTTCTTCCAAAACACACACTAACTGGGACCAATCAAATATATGTGTTGCATCACGTCCCATGTTGGGGATTTGTTATTTAAGACACACCACATGAACAACTTGCATTTTGGAGGGCATTTTTCTTTCCATAATGCCTTCCACCACCAAATTTCCTCCCTGTGACCTTGCTCAGCTAATAAGAGGATATAACATGTTTTGGGTGCATACACCCCATTTTCAGTAGCCCCTCATATCAGTTCATCATCCCTTTCAGTAATTTTGATATGACCTCGTATGAGTGCTTCTAAATATCTTAGCCAGAGCTTTGCATTTTGGCCTCCGAACTCCAGCTCCTCTATCAAGTGCCAGTCTTGATCCCAAATAGAAGTGACCCCCTGGTTTGTAATATGAGCTAATTTGGTAAATCCAAGATCTCAGAGATGGTCAATGACATCTTTTGGAGGCCATAATCCATCCCCACAACCAAGCCAAGGGTCTTGGCATATCCTCACCTTGGGTCTGTTACCAATTCTCCAGGACAAACCAAACTTAATCAGCCCAAAATAATTTAAGGCCACCCTCCAAATAATAGAAATGTTGGCCCTTTCCTTTTTTGGACCCCTGATCCAAATCTCCAAGGGGAATGAAGTTATGTACTTCTGATAGACAACCAAAGTCCATAGGTTTTGAAAATATATCAACCTCCAACCACATTTTGTTGCAAGAGATTTTGAGAACATAAAAATATTATTTAATCCCCATCCCCACAAATATTTTGGCGCATCCAATCATTCCTACTTCACCCAAGGAAGAACAACCTCATCGCTTTGTTTGACCGAAAGGAATCTAAAACATATATGTCTATCTTTTAACAAGATGCATTTAATAATCCAAGCCAATGACATCCAATAGATCGGAATGGCCTCCAACACTAATTTTACCAAGACAAACGTTCCATCTCTTGACAACCATCTATGACTCCACACCTTTAGTCTTTTCTCCAATTTGGCTAAAAACCTATACCAGTCCTCCTTCGAATATTGATTTGGCTTGAGGTGAAAACCCATGTACTTTAGACCTTCTTCCAGCTAATATAATCCAAAAGAAAAAACAAATCTCAAAGCCTGAACCTCTTCCACCTCCAAAATGGCAACAGAAATGGAGGATTTTGTATCCTATCAGCATCCTTATTGCTTTCTCGAACAACCAAAGAATGTTATCCAGAGTCTCCACACCCCTTCGAGAACCATTACTAAAAATTAAAACATCATCCACAAAAAGTAAATGGGTAATGGTTTGCCTAAGATTAATCTAAATTTCAGCATATATTCCTTGCCTATAAGAATCCGCAATCAATCTATTGAGGTGCTCTGCCACCAAGAGGAATAAAAGTGGTGAAAGAGGAGAAGCTTTCCTCAACCCTCTTTTGGCATGAAAAAATCATGAGGTTGAACTATTAATCAAAACAACAAAGGACATTGTTTGAAGACAACTCATAACCTAAGAAATAGTCTCCCAATTAAAGCCAACATGGGTAAGAAGCAAGTGAATATACTTCTAACTAGGTCTTTCATATGCTTTTAAAAGATCTATCTTTATTTTTTTTAATGATCTTATAGATATTCTTACATAATGATATATGCCTAAAATTAGACAAAGTTTGAGGATTATCAGGTTTTGGAATCAAGGCTATGAAAGTGGAATTGAAGGTAGGGAGAACGTTGCCCTCTCATCTCAACTCCACAACCACCTGCAATAAATCCCCTCCTAATATATCAAAGAGGCCCAAGAAAAAAATGACCCCCCACCCATTAGGCCTTGGACTTTTATCATTTTTAAAGGACTGGAACACCACCTTCAATTTTTCCTTTGTGAACTCCTCTTGAAGGGCTTGCTTGTCCTCCTCCTATATAAAACTAGGGAAAGTCAAGGCAACTTAAAGAACTTTTGCGATATAGGTGCCTTGAGATTCCTTAAATAATCTCTCAAAATGAGCCCTGCCCAAAGTTGAAATATCATTGAACCCTGAAAATTCCCTACCTTCCTCATTTACCATACTCCAAATAGTGTTCTGGTTTTTCTAATTTGTGCAAAGACCTGAAAGAATTTTGTATTTTCATCTCCATTTTCCATCCATATATCATAACTTTTTAGCCTCCAAGTTGCATCCCTATTCACTAATAGGGTTTTTATTCTTCCTTCCAATCTAAAGACAAATTCTCTTGTTGAAGTGTCGTAAAAACCCTCCCCTTCAAATAGGGTCATTTCCTCTAGTTGTTTCCCCACCTATTGTAACTCCTGCTCCTCTTTTTTCCTTTTCTAAACATCCCAAACTTTAATCAATTTATTTAGATTCTTTAGGTTTGCTGCAAACTTTTCCAATGATGAGGTATCCCCCCTCTCCTCTAAATTATTCCAATTTTGTTTGATCAATTCTATGAACTCCACATCTTGAAGCCAATCAAAATTCATTTTAAAGGAGGATGTTGGTTTGAGACCTCCATTCCTGATCTCCATCAAAATAGGAGAGTGATAAGATTTGTTAGACTCCGTCTTGCTAGTCTGTTGTCTTGGAAAAGAGGAGTGCAACAAAATGTGCTTTAAAAGTTGTCTGGAAGATGATACAGAAAAAGACTCTGGTCAAGTAGTGAAGATTATGGAAGTGTAACACCAGATGTTTTCAACTATACAGCTCGTTCTCAAGAAATGAAGAAAAAGATGCAGGAAATGCTCTCTGAGATTAACAGAACTGGACTAATTGGTCAATCAGTGAATCTCTTAGCTTCAGGATCCCCTCTAACCTTGAGAAATAGCTCAAGGCATGGTTTACCTCAGGACACTGAGGAGAAGTATTCTTGCAGAAAAGTTCTTTTCCCGTGTTCCCCAGGTTCCTCAAGCATTGATGGTCTCAAAACTATCTCTGTAGGCTCTTTAGATAAATCAAGTACATTGGATTTTGGATCTTCAATACAACATGATTATGATAAGCATCTTTCTGGCTCCCCAAAATCCTTGGATGTTTCAGGCACTATTTTTCCTCTGCTAGAGTCTGGCTCAGATGTAATAGAATGTCGAGACATGGTTATTCAAGAAGGAGCTAACATTTCCCAGGAGGATAATCTTCTCAGTTCGGAACCTGGAAGTGAGAAAAATGGAATGACAAATTTGAGCATTTCTGAAGAGGTGTTGGAAGATTTATCAGCAGAAAGTACTGATGATGTAGACTGTCTACTCCTGAATAAAAAACAACTCACCGCAAGGGAAAGGGAAAAAAACTTTGTCTTGTAGATGACACATAAGTGCTCGGATTTTTTCAGCTGTCTGCAGGCATGTGAATTATGAATGAATTGACAACTTCAGATATAAGTTGATTCCTCTAACTTTCCGGGTTTTGCTGAAATAATTGTGTATCCTGTAAATCACTGGGTGAAAGCAAAACATGCTTTCCGAAAACTTCATTGTCTATGCCTGTTTTAGAAGCATGTGTTTGAGTCTGAGCTTCAAACTAGCTTTACTTGCACCATAATTATGGTTGAACATGGAAAAAGTACGAAAATTTGGGTCGGCAAATTTTAACCCAGTTTGTGGACAGACACCAGAGGTGCATGCTACCCATTGGGCAGGCGCGCTACCCACGCAGAGACAGGGGATTTTCTTGGGAAGCTGCTATAGAACGAGGCACAGCAATGGATTTCATTAATTTGATTAGTATCGAAGGAGTTGCTACTTTGCCATACAAAAGGAAATCAGGATTTTTGCAATGTTTTGGAGACCTTTGATGAATCAAGAATGAGGGCGAGACTAAATCTTATGTTCTACATTCATCTACGGATGAGGTGAAAGATCAGAGGATCTTGAAAATCTACAGTGCAAGGTTGATTTTGCTTGTAAGACAACACCGACATGTCAAACTCAAAATTCTTCGAGTCAACCCACATGCTTGTCAAATAAAAAATGGATAACGATGCTTTGGGGCACTTTGGGAGACTGAACTGTAGACAAGATATGAAGCCATCATATCATAAATGTGTAGTTGGTAAATGGCTTGATAAACTGCCATCATTATTAGAAATGGTTCGATCAGCTTTTATTACAGAGGAAGCCGCTGAAGCTGAGGGAGAAGGGGCTATGGCTTCAATAACAACCCCTCGAAAAGTCACACTCAAAAAAAAAAAGAGCTATCGATTTCACCGGCTTCTTCAGGAGGTTTAGTCCATGAACAGATGAATGGCCAGGGAAAGTGCTACAAAGACAAATGTTATGAGGAGATCCGGAAATCTGTCGAAGCTCGCTTTGACAATTTGCTTTCTACGCTTGTTTTTGAGGATTTAAAGGCTGCACTAAAAGAGGCACGCGTGGTTGCAAAGGAGCTCGCTGATATCTATGACTTTGTGGCACTCTGTTTTCATCCAAGATATGAAATATTTCAACTTACAGTGCAGCTTTATACTGAGAGATTCATTCAAATGCTTAGGTTGCGAAGTGACAAAGCAAGTAAGTTGTCGAACATTGAGATTTTGAAGGTAACAGGATGGGTTGTTGAGTACCAAGACCTCCATGTAAGTTCGCTTATTCTCTGTGGCTTGCACTTGTAGCTTACACACACCCTTCTTTGAGACTCGTTAAATTCTCAACGGCCCAGTGACGAATATCATAACTCTATTGCAAAATCTTGTGGCTCATAAACTTCACAGCAGAGAACAAGGTGCGATTGCCTATGTTTATTTTTAGTAATGGGATTGACACCTGTAATGCCACCGCTTCATCAGTTTTCAACAGATTCGAGTAGAAGGAGTGCTTTTCTATTTTCAGAAGAGTTGATTGTTTTTTTTAGTTTTATTTATTAATAATGATAAAAACAAATTCCTGGTCTTGGGGTCGATTTGTTTTCCCCCAACGGAGTTTATTTCATATATTAAAAGAAAAAATCATTTGAAGGGAGATTTTTCTGAGAGTTCTGAGCGCTAGTGGAGGAGAGAGAACAAAGCTTTCATTTTACAGATTTTGATAGAGATTTTAATTAAAAAATGCAGCTCTGACCCCTGAGATTCCTGTTGTATGAAATTTAACATCTGTGTCCTCTTTTGTTTCATATGTAGCCTGTTATGTGTTCATGTCATTTCATGATCACTTCCATTTGAACAAATGAAGTGTTAAGGTATAATTCATAATTTATATGCTCTACCTTTAATTTTGTTCATATTTAATGTTTTCTTCTGTTTGACAAGGATTCATCCTCTATGCCCTTGTCAGCTCCTCAGCAGTCTTGCCATTCCATTTAATCTCAATTTGATGTTAAACTTTCTTGTCTACCTTGCCTCAGGAGATAATCTATGTTGTTGATTATATTTCTCTGTTCAAGCTGTTTATTTGCCCCATGCAGCCCAGAAAAACCCCATCATTTATTAAAAACCCCTTTTTATCAATTTACTAGCCTAAAATCAGTTTCTTTTAAAGTCATCTCAGCCCCTTTTAGAAAACTTTTTGCTGAGATAGACTGGAGAGAGCCCTCTCCTGTCCTCGTAGGGCTAGCTACGAGGCTAAGTGGTTTGATGTTACCTTGAATTTCGCCTTCCTCAGCCTGAGGCAAATTTGAGCACTAACAAGATTCACCCCCACTACCAATCCATTGTCTGATTAAAAGAGGGGAGTCACATAGATCCTCCAAGACCAAAAAGGGAATCCAACCTTTTTTCCACCCTCTCCTCTCTCACCCTCCTATTTCTCCAAGTGGACAATAGCTTGTTAGGCTTGATATCTATGAGACAGGATGAATTAAGATTATGAAGAAAATAATTAGACAAAGAGTACAGTCTGACACCTAGCCCCCAAGTCTTAACACTCCCAATTGAAAAATTCAAATCTCTGCCCACAAACAACTTCAACCTCTTGCTAAAAGAATTGGCAAAGAATTTGTCCCAAAAATGGATTTTTACCTCAGCCTGCAGCAGAAGAAATGTTGGCCTGAAAAAATTGGAAGCATGAACCACCGATGAAAAGCATGAACCACTAATGAGCTCTCTCACTTCTCTGCTTCCAAGCACATACATGCACATCCTTCCTTCGAACCCTCTCCTATATTGTCTGTTGCCCAAACTCCTTTCACGATTGTGAACCTAGTGGATGAGACTCCCTCTAGCTCTTTCCCTTTTGGATCCACTCCACCTAGGGCCACCTGTGACTTATTCTTGACCTCAATGGGTATACCCTCCTATAATGGACCCGCACTGATGGCCTCCTCTTCCTTTGTTTCAAAATCTGCATCTCCCTCCTTTGACGATCTGAATGGGTTCAATGGTAGAGGGCATGCATTTGCCAAGTGGCCATAATCCTGACATCTCCAACAATGGAAATGAATCCCTTCATAGTATAGTATATGGACTCTCCTTTCATTGCCTTCTCCTAAAGAGAAATGCGAGTACAAACACTGCCTAAGGTCAATTTTCATGAGCATTCAAGCCACAATTTTCTCACCTGTCATGAGATATGATGGATCATATGTGAGGAAATCCCCTATATAGCTAGAAATATCTTTGAATATAAAATCATGCCAATATTTCAGAGGAAGCCCCCATAATTTGACCTAGAATGGCACTTTGTTTAGCCTCTCCTTTTATGCGTCAAAAAGAGGGGTCCAAAATTTGAATTGGACTAAAGAATGGAAAGTATGCCAAGATTTTTCCTTCACCTTAGTTGCATCAATTTTATCTGAAAGAGATAGCCAAATCCATCCTTTTGTCAGACATCGTGCCTCCACTTCCCCCTTCAGATCTAGCTTGATATTCTTCTCTACCCACTGCTTGAGCCTTTTTTCTCAGATCCTTTTTCCTCTGAGTTCCCCACCAGAGTATTTTCACTCAATTCCATGACTTGCAACATCTGTACTTCTTTACCTAGTCATAAGTTTACATGAAATTCCTCAGCCTACTTTTTACACACATTTTGTAAAAGGGCAATGAAACCCATTTCCTCACATTTGCGAGGGAAGATTGTGAAAACAGAAGAACTCCTTATGCCTCAATCCTTGGCATTAGCTTGAAACCCATCTATATAAAATCCCCCACTCAAGACAGGACTCCTTACCACCACACCAGTAGCCCCACCTCAACTTCCTTCAGAAAATCCTTGAAAGAATTCAGGGAATACTTCTGCCCTACCAAACAGATCGGAGCCAGTAAGTGAGTATCCTCTTGTAGAGAGACCAAAGATGTGTAGGAGCCCCCATTGAAATTAAGGTCCCCTATTGCTTCCCCAAAAGGAGGAATGCCACAATCACTCGAAAACCCTTGAGTTATCCCTAAAGAGGCTTTGACCTCACCTAAACAATAATAATCATCTAAATGACAACCCCCGATGAGAAAACCATGTGCACATGCGTTTCGAAAGAATCTATAGTACTTACTTCCCCGTATGTAGACCTTTGAATCATTGATCCGAGGAAGCTGAAAAAGGCCCATTCCCTCCTAAAAAAGCAGAACCACTGACCTCTACCAATTGAATATCCAGATCGGTAAAACCAAATGAAGAAACTGGGCCTAAAAAGTACTGACCTTGAAAAATCAGTTGTGCATCTAGATCTCGTTGTATATGAGGTGTAATTGTTCCTGCAACTGTCAGAAGCTCAAGATTGCCTTGAGGATTTAAGCCTCCTTTTGATATTAGAAACCTCGATGGCTTGTACCAAATGGATCTGTCCACCTTAACCTTGGTCTCATAGTCTACTAAAATATCCCCGAAACCCTCCATGTTATCGAATCCCTTCCAATAAAACCCCATGAGGCAAACGAAAATCATCAAGGAAACTGGAAACAAACCGTGATTTTGTCTGGGAATGCCCACAATGCCCTCAAACGACCACAGATATTCTTTGAAAGGTAATAAAACAAATCACTAGGTAGAAAGATAGATCGAAGTGTGAGATGGAAAAGAAAGCAAGGTAAGTCGGAAAAGTAAAAAAATAAATCACCCCAAAAATTGCTTCCATGCACTGAAAACAAAACCGAGTTGGGGAAAAGCACACTCAAAAATCCCTCATCCCCACTTGTAATTTTGTTGCGGCACCAGGGTCACAAATATGTTCAGACGTCAACCCTTATCCATGAATGGGGTTTCTCAAATCCTGCCTCTTCTCCCGAATTCCCTGTTCATTACTTCCCGGGTTTGATTTTCTCTTACTAACAAAAACGATTAAATAATCATGCATATTAATATAATAAAAAATAATGTAATTTTAAAGACACAGTCTACCCAGACACCAAGTTGGTGTATGTGACACCCTTGTTTATGGGACAAGAGTCACATGTTTTCATAACACTTTAACTACTAAAGTCTATGGAGGGGTACATCCTCTGTCTCCTTTGAATTTCAACCTGTATTTTTGTATACTTAGGGAAGATTAAATATAAGTCTATGTTGATTAGTGTGTTGGAGGTGGCACTTCATTCCAAGGTTTCAAAAGTTCCATCTATTATGTATGCTAGTTGTGTGTGTGTGCACGCGTGCATATGAAAATGTGAATTTCAATCCCATGTGATTATTGTCCCTTTGAATTTTTATAGCAAAAGGAATAATCATAATTGTCAATGAGTTGATAATTACATGTGAATTCAAGTGTTTTTCACTCAAAAAAAAATGTTTTTGGTATGTGTAAATATTTTTAATTTATTAATGGAAATTATTTAACTCCAAATTTATTTTAACATGGTTGAATACATATGAGGAGAGATTTGAACCTTGTGGATCTCTTGTGTAAGATTATTAACTTTAAACGCATTAGAGGTTTGCATAGTCCAACATTATAGTATCGACTTTTAAGATTAGTTGTCTGAGTTATTTAATACTTAAGTCATTTATTATGATTAATAAAAATCTTTTATGATCCTTATTTATTGATGACCATGTTCTCATAAGTTAGAATAGGTTATTTTTTTTCTTATTGTATTAATAGTTCACTTGACAATTATTGCATTAGGTTATGGTTATAAGGGTGAAAAAGTGAGATGAAAGTATTCAAATGGATTATATATTATCAATTTTCAAGAATTTATTTTTAAGAAAGTGACTCATTTTAGTATAATTCGACTTAAGCATAGTTTAGAGGTTAATTCAACCAATCGTCGTCAATGCTATTGTCTATTTCACTAATTCCATATTAATAAGTGGCAAGCTTGAATCCAATCAATTAGATATAACTTGAATAGTTGACCAAAAATTATTATCCTCCCCACTTGAATTCAAATCCCACTTTGTGACATATATACTTTTAATGAATCAATTTTTTATAAATTACATAGAATATATTTATAAGTTGTTAACTTTCCATTATGTACAATCTATGTTGATGGACTTACCATTAATGTTATCCATAAAATCCTTAAATTTCAAGCACACATATATAGAGAAACATCCTTAAATTTCAAACGCGCTTAACTATGGGGTGTGCCTTCTTTCTCACAATTTCAATTATTCAAAAATTTAAAATTAATCAAATATCCACTCAATTAAAAATGATAAGGTTCTTTCTCACAATTTCAGTTATTTCAAAATTTAAAATTAATCAAATATCCATTCAATTAAAAGTGATAAGATTAATAGAATGAAATATTTGAGTATTCAAGTGTATACTTCATATAGGGTAGTTTAGAAGTTTCCTAAATGAAAAACTAGTTAATGGTCCATTTTTACTATATCTCCCTTTTTATCTTTATTATATTATTTTATGTTATTATTCATTAATACACTTATGTTATTTATTATTTTCCATTTTTTAATACTTTGATTTTTGTATCATTGGTTTCTTATCATAGTATTGTACCTATTTTTCTTTTAATTTGATATTTGTGCTAAACTAAATTGAAAATGAATATTTATTCAAGAAAAATGTGACAAGGGAAAGTACCTTCTCTATCTTCTTGGAACAAAGATAAGATATTGTAAATGAAAATAAAGCATGATTAACCAAAAAAAGGTATATGGATTTAATATAATATGTCAACTAACGTGTAGTTTAATTAATAGACAAAATGACCTTTTTCATGGCATTTTTCTAGTTAATGTTAACCAAAATCCAATATATATTTTTAAAAACATGACTTTAAGTTGTTTAATCTATACAATTTGAGTGCCTCGGGGTTTTTTAGTGTGTTGAATCCATCTATACATTCAAAAATATCTTTTAAACAACAAAAAATCACAATCTTGTTTGAAATTGTATCATCATATTCCAGTGAAAAAGGCCACTTCGTCTATAAGTTAGATTGTGCCAACTAACAACATTAGAAGGAAGGTGTCAAATTTACCCAAGACTCAAGCAAGGGAGTTGATTTATTGCAATGTTGGATTTCAATATATCCATAATGGGGATATCCTAGTGAACAAAGATTTTGTGTTATCCTTTTTATTGGGTTCAATTTGCTAAATTTATAATGTGTGAGACTTCAAATGTAATTTTGGTTCCGCATTGAATTCATGCTCCTTAGTGTTGATCAAACATAGCAATGGAATTTACTTTTCCACTCTATTATTTACCATGAGCACACTAATAGGATGCCAAGTTCAACAGAGAGACACTACCATTGTTTACAAGTGAAACAATTTGATTGCTACGATGATTATCATATGCAATAGCTATAGAGAAAATCCACTAATGAATAGATTATCTTACACATAGTTGTTAGGGTTTTCCTAGTCTCTTGATATGCATTGCAATAAATACTAGCTAGCTAGACACTTAAAGGTTCTAAAGATCTCAATGCTATCATAGGTTCCTTTCCTTGAAACATGTTAGTTGGAACTTCATCCTGAATTGTCATGGATGTGTTCTTACTTGAGAATGCTTCCATTTTATGACTATTGGTACCATTCCTTGACCTCCTTTTTCCTCTTGAAATACATCGTTTGCCTACCTTTTTCCTTCATACATCTCTTAGACCCCCTGAAATTGATTAGTTAACAGTATTATAGTTGTTAAATGCATTAGAATTGATTTATGAGTTTTATGTTAAAGAATTAGGGATTTTTGATAAAAAGACTACAGGAAGTTGCAACATCCTGTAATTGGTTTATTGTTTGACATATGGCATAACAGCTAAGCTAGAGCAAAGGGTAGGGATGAAAAATAGAATGTACAAGCATGGACAAACACCTATCCTCCAGCAAAACCAACGCTCCTGAATGCGCGGTCAATGATGGTCAAAGCACAGCATGTTGGCGACAAAAGCAGCAACAGCATAGGGTTCTAAACCGATTTAGTTTTGTTCCTTTTTGGAATCGGTTCAGAATGGAAACAACTTAAAAACTATGCCATAGCAAAAGCGGCAACAGCCGCATAACGAATGTACATTCATTCCGAAATGTAAACGTTGTAAAACATATGTAAACACAGTTATGTGTTGTTAGTTAAAGGTTATCATTGTATCGTTTTGAAAACAGAGCTTTTGAACTTAATACCAAAAACACGGTTGCAGTCACGATTTCATTGTTGCGTTGATTCTATAGTTGCTTGAGCACAGTCCAGTATACCTTTGAAACGCGGACGGGCCCTGCGTGGAACGGGTATACTGTCATTTCATTTCATTTGCAACTTCTGAATATTCAATAGTATGCACAGTGATTAGAGTTTGGTTTATGTTTTCATTGATTTAATTAGAAATTTGTATGAGTAATGTTTATGATGATAGCTTGAAGGATTCATCGCTGAGATC
The DNA here is from genome assembly GCA_031772625.1 of Pinus tabuliformis. Taxonomy (NCBI): domain Eukaryota; kingdom Viridiplantae; phylum Streptophyta; class Pinopsida; order Pinales; family Pinaceae; genus Pinus; species Pinus tabuliformis. The sequence continues at coordinate 970,167,486 of CM062813.1, read as the reverse complement.
GTTGAATTGTATCCTGTAAGGGATCTGATCTTTCGTTATTTTTAAAAGCATATTCATGAACCCTGTTTCTCATATATTTGAATTTTAAGTGTGCTTATGATTTTAGTATGTTTCAATCTTTCATGAATGATAAACATTGAATGCTGAGTGTTCACTGAACAGGGGTTTTATGCACAGCATCCTCGTAAGGGGATTGAAATCTTGGTTTAAGTAATACACAGTGTTTTTAAAATAGGTAGATGAATTGAGTGACCTGAGTGTCCAGGTGATAGGGAGCATACCTCAACCTTCCGTAAGGAAGTTCTGTAACCTACCATCACGAACACTTAGTTAGGAATCCTTTATGTCTATAGATTGTAGACGCATGCCTCGAAGTTTACTGACCCTGGTCGATAATAAATATAGCCTAATCTAGCACCCTAGATAGGACACTACATTTTGGCGCCGTTGCCGGGGAGGCGTAGTTAAAGGATTTAAAAAGAAAAAAATTCAATAAACAAAAACAAGCAAAAACATAGATTTAGAAATCATGTTCATTTATGCCTAGATTTAGAGATAATCAAGGTAGATTCATAAAAACCCCCCATCCAAAAACTAACCTATCATCAGGAGAAGACTCTTTAGGAAATACAACACCAACTGAGGAAGTCACCATACAAGCATTAGAGGATAAACAAAAGTCAGGGCAAAGACTTACTCTCATCGAAAGGCAAACTTTATTAGCACATAAATCGCAGAAGAAACACTTTCCTAGATCCTCTATACAAGGAGAAAGTAGCACAGTGACTGAACAATCTTTCTTTAATTTTCTCTTTAAAACAAGTGACACTGACACAGAGGAACCTATTAAAATGGTAGAGGAAGGAGATGGATCAGTACCAAATCAAGGACGAAGAGATGAAGAAGCGTCAACCTTTAAGTTTCCTATTCATGAACCACAAGAAAATGATGAGATCAAAATGAAAAACATACCTCCGTCCGTGCTACCAAACTTCTATGGTATGGCTTCGGAAGACCCAGACTCATTCTTGTTCGAGTTTGACATTGTATGTCGAACATACGGTTACACAGATGATGCCCATAGGCTTAGACTCTTCCCAGCGACATTAAAGGCATCAGCCTTAAGATGGTTCATGAGGCTTGGTGAGCATGCGATAATTGATTGGGATGGCATGAGAAGAATATTTCTAAGGAAATATCAACCTTATTGTAGATCCAAAGATTCCAAAGATGATATCTTTAGAATGAGCCAACAAGAGGATGAAACCTTAGAGGAATACTTAGAACGGTTTGTCTACAACTTACAAAAATCCAAACACCGAACTATGCCTCTTGATTTGATTCGCACAATATTCTTGAAAGGCATCCGAGAGGAATACATGGATGATCTTAATTTGATGGGCAAAGGTGACATTTCTACCTTACCTTTTGAAGAAATCGCTGAATTATGTGAAAAGTATTCAAGGAGCAAAGCTAAAATTGGAAAAAGAACCCTGTCATCCAAAGTCACAAAATCTACTTCAGCAAGTGTCACAAGGACTGAAATAGGGAATCTGTTAGAAGAATTTAAAACAGATCTGTTAAGCACCTTAGGGAATCAAATTGACACTCTAAAAGCTAAGAAGAAACAAGAAGATGAAGATCAGATAATGGCTATCTTCTGCCCAAAATGCCGGAAGAAACATGCCTTAAAAGACTGCCCATTAGAAAACATCCAAGTTTGTGCCTTCTGTACTGAAAATCATGATATATTTAATTGTCCTAAAGTTAAGGTTTTGCAGAACTGTAATATGGCAGCTAATGCAGAGATGGAAAATGTGTATTACATGGGCACAAAGAGACCATGGCAGCCAAGGCCAGCACCTCAAGGTATGTTTCCAAATCAAAATTTGCAATTTCCTGTAAATGATCAAATGTATGCTCAGAATTCATGGAATGTACCCATGCCATGGCAGCACCAAAATCACCCACAGCAACAATGGAGACCATCTCAACAGTACTCTCAATCATATCATACATATCCTCAATCATACCAACCATATCCACAGCCATATCAACAATATCATCAGCCATACTCATCACATCCTCAACCATATCAGCAGTATCCTCAGCAGCAATTTGTTTACCAACCTCAACCTACTCAACAAGCACTGCCTGCTCCTCCATCAATAAATCCACCACAACTGCAATTTCCATCTAACTCACAACCTCCCAGACCTACTCAAATTCCTGCTCAAACTTTCCCAAATCCAAATAACAGAGCAGAGAGGCCAGCCTACAATGTAGAAGAGGGAACCTCATATCCCACACTACCCTTGAAAAATATCAACTTGAGGTCTGGTAAGGTACTCCACAAAGATTCCCCAATAACTGATAAACAAGAAGAAAACACAGAAAATGAAAACGAAATGACAAATCAAAGAAAACTAAACGATGATACCAAAGATAAGCAAATGCAACCATTGCATCCACCTTTTCCAGACCGATTGGTCCAAATGAAACTTCCAATGTCTATACCACAGTTTGATGTTTTAGATGAGCTCAAGAATGTCTATATAAAAATTCCGCTACTGCAAGCCATAAAAGACATTCCCATATATACTAAAGCAATCAAAGAAATGTGCCTTAAGAAGCCCACTAGGAAAAGGATTGATCCACAAACCATTCATGTTATAGGACATTTAGTTGGCCTTATGACAAATACCATCTCAACGGAGAAGTATGTTGATCCTGGTATCCCCAGAGTTACTACAATCATTAACAACATACAGATCCCAAACACTTTAATAGATCTTGGGGCCGCAATAAATGTCATGACTCTTGAAACCATGAGAACACTCCAGCTTATAAATTTGCAACACACAACGATTGTTCTAGAACTAGCTGATAGGTCTAAAGTGATTCCTGAAGGGATTTTGGAGGACATAATTGTTTCACTAGACTCTTGGGAGTACCCAGTGGACTTCTTAGTTCTTCAACCCAAATACAATTTAGGAGGGCACCCTATCATTCTTGGTAGACCATGGTTAGCGACTGCTGATGCATTCATAGGATGTCAATCGGGCAACATGATCATTTCAAGAGGGACCGAAAGAAAACAACTCACTCTTTATCCATCGGCACAATCACCAGCAGTAACACACAATTTATGGCTTGATGATAAATATAATGATAAAGAAGAAGTACAATCTGTTTTTAGCATTGACCAAATCTATGATTTCCAAGAACAAAATAATAATGATTTGGTAGAATTGTTCCTTTCTCAACCTGATATTTTCGAAAATTTGAGAAACGACCAATATCATGCTGCAGATGTACTTTTAGCCCAAAATTTTCAAGAAACATGCACCATTCAATCTTTGCAAACCACATTTCACGATATTTTTCTAGTTCAATCCATCACAAACACACAGAGTCAAATCATAGAGATTAGTCCAGGGAAAACTCTGAACATTGGCAGTCACCTAGACTCATCTCAGCAAGAGAAATTGACTCAACTATTGAGAAAATACCAGAAAGCATTTGCTTGGGACTACACCGATATGCATGGGATTCACCCCGACACATGCACTCACCATATTTATACAGATAGTACTATCAAACCAGTGAGGCAACCGCAGAGAAGAATGAACCCCATGCTCTAGGATATTGTCAGAGAAGAATTGCAAAAACTGTTGAGAGTTAATTTTATATATCCTATTTCTGATAGTCAGTGGGTATCCCCATTGGTTATAGTGCCCAAGAAAAATGGTAAGTGGCGCATTTGTGTTGATTACAGACAATTGAACAAAGCAACGCTCAAAGATTACTTCCCACTGCCATTTATTGACCAAGTGTTAGACACATTAGCTGGGAAATCATCATTCTCTTTTCTTGATGGTTTCAGTGGCTACAACCAGATCAGGATAGCCTCAGAAGACCAGGACAAAACCACATTCACCTGTCCTTGGGGCACTTATGCTTATAATGTTTTGCCATTTGGACTTTGCAACGCTCCAGCTACATTTCAGAGAGCTGTATTAGCTATTTTCGCTGATTTAGTTCATGATTGTGTTGAAGTTTACATGGATGATTTTTCAGTGTACGACAATTCATTTGAACATGCATTAGAGAACCTTGAAAGAGTTTTGAAAAGATGTATTGAAGCTAATCTATCCCTGAGCAATGAAAAGTGCTTTATGATGTTAAACGAAGGGATAGTATTAGGCCACTATATTTCTTTTCGAGGCATTAAAGTTGATCCAGCAAAAATCCAGATCATTGTTGATTTGCCAATTCCAAAGAATCAAAGAGAGGTAAGAAGTTTCCTTGGGTATGCAAGATATTACAGGAGATTTATTGAACATTTTAGTAAAATAGCTTTACCTTTGTTTAAGCTTCTAACAAAAGATGTACTTTTCAACTGGAATGAGAACTGCCAGCAAGCATTTGAAGCACTCAAAAAGAAGTTATCAACCGCACTAGTCTTAAGTGGGACTAACTGGAGCCTACCATTTCATATCTTTACAGATGCATCTGACACTGCAGTAGGTGCCTCACTAGGCCAAAAAGAGGAATCTTGTAATTATGCCATTTATTTCATTAGCAAAAATCTAACACCTGCAGAATCAAACTACACAGTCACAGAAAAGGAAACACTTGCCATCATATATGCTGTGAATAAATTCTGACATTATATAACTGGTTATGAAGTCTTTGTACATACTGACCATTCTGCCATTAGACATTTAATGAATAAACCAATAACTAGTGGCAGAGTTACCAGATGGTTATTATTGTTACAGGAATTTAACATCACAGTGTTAGATACACCAGGTAAAGAGAATCAGGTAGCAGATTTTCTTTCTAGACTGCAAAATCCAGGTGAGGTTGTTCCAGTTGAAGATTCTTTCCCAGATGAAAATTTATTTGCAATTTCCATAGTGAATCCTTGGTATGCTGACTTGGCCAATTATTTGTCTACAGGAAGGACACTTCCATGCTTTACTCCAAAGGAAAAGAAGAGACTAGTCAAACAAAGTGCTCGATACTCATGGATTAATGGCAGTTTATTTTACACTGGTTATGATATGATTATTAGACGATGTGTAAGAAATGATGAGATAATTGATATTTTAAAATCTTGCCATGATGAACCGTGTGGTGGGCATTTTGCAGCTAAGCGAACAACATTCAAAATTCTTAGTCTTGGATACTACTGGCCATCCATTTTTAAGGATTCCAAGAGGTACGTGAAGAGTTGTGATAGCTGCCAAAGAATGGGCAGGCCAACAGCTACAGATGAGATGCCACTTCAGCCCCAAGTTCACCTAGAGCCATTTGAAAAATGGGCTCTAGACTTTATAGGACCCATTAACCCAACCTCCAATGGTAAGAAGTACATCTTAGTATGTACTGATTACGTCACAAAGTGGGCTGAGGCAAAAGCACTAGTTAGAGCCACCAAACAAACAATGGTAAATTTCCTTTTTGAAGAGATTTTTGTAAGGTATGGAGTACCAAGGGAAATAGTGACTGATCAAGGTACTCAATTTACTTCAAAGTTAGTGAAGGACATCACAGACAAATACCAAATCAAGCACAGAAGAAGTACACCTTACCATCCACAGGCCAATGGGCAGGTGGAATCCACAAACAAAACTTTGGAAGGGATCATCACTAAAACTGTGGCAATGAACAAAAAGAATTGGGAAGAGAAGCCCAAAGATGCACTCTGGGCTTACAGAATTACGTGGAAGAATACTACAGGATTTACACCATATCAGTTGGTGTATGGCAAAGAGGTAATGCTTCCTATTGAGTTTCAAATACATACTTTTAAACTGGTTGCAGATTTGCAAATTGACCTGGACCAAGCACAACAAGAAAGAATTCAGCAGTTGAACTAGCTGGATGAAATGAGGCAGCAAGCAGAGGAAACCACAATCCTCATGCAAAAATAAAGGAAGCAGTGGCATGATGCACATATCAAGAAGAAGCAGTTCAAGGAAGGAGACTGGGCTTTAATTTTTTACTCTAAATTCAGAGATCATAAAGCCAAGTTTACCACACATTGGATGGGCCCATACCAAATTATTCAGGCTTACGACAATGGTTCAGTCAAGCTCAAAACTATTGATGGATAAGGTCATTCCTTTATTGTCAACGGTCATCGCCTGAAACTTTACACTAAGCCCATCAGCAAGCAAAATTTTCTCCAAACAGTATCTCAACAAAGAGAGGTTGAGATACTGCAGCCTCCAGCTGCAGTATCCCTGCCTTAGTTCATTTCATTTCAATTTAGAAATTCAAAAGATATTTAAAAAAACAAAAAAAAAAACAAAACAAAACAAAATCTAAAAAAAAAACACAATAAAAAAAAAAATTAATAAAAATGGGTTAGATGTGAAAACCAGACTCTGGCACACTCTAGCCCCGAATTCTTACTTGAAAACCAATTCGTTGGCAGGTAAGAATTCCTTTTCTTTTGTTTCCTGTTTGATTTATCAACTGAACAATGACTTGAGGACAAGTCAAAACTTTAGTGGGGGAGAGAAGCATCAGCATTTTGTTTTCTTATCTCCCCATTATAAATTCTGAAAGATTTCTTATCTCCTCACTATAAATTTCCAAAGAAGTTTGTTTCAGCACTCCACATTTGAATAAAGAAGTTGTTTTGTCATTGTTTTATCTCAGAGGGACCTGGTTAAAAACATTATGCAGGGGGACTTGTTCTGTCCAGAAGGCCATGTTACCAACACCAGCAGTAATGGGACCTGTTCAAGACACATAAAAGGGACCTGTTAAGAGACTGTTACTTCAAGATTACCTCAACAAAGCTTCATCAAGTTTCAACAAGGATCCACAGGTTGTTGGTCACCAAGACTTCATCAAATACCAAAGATCAAGGAACATGTATACATATAGTTCTTTTTCCGGATTTCAAAGAAGCTGCATGAACATTTTCCAGATCTCAGAGGGACCTGTTGCATTCAAATCTATCTCAGGGGACCTGTTATGAACAACAAAGAATAGTCAAAAGAGACTAGTCCTACCTAGCATGCCAATGCAACGCTTGAACAACCAACAAAAGTGTAATGTATTCCTTATTCTTAACATTTAAATTCTTAGATTAATTTTTAATGTTAAATTTAATAACTGTGACTGCTACGATCAATTTCAGAGACACCTCCATACCTATCACTCCTTATCCTATTGTTAATCCCTATCATCTTCCAATACTCCAACCCATCTCATACTTATATGATTTTGTTAATCCCCTCTCATATCATCTTTTCAATCTCTGTTACCAACCAATTAGACCCTATAGCCATCCCAACATTTCTATTTGGCCGGGTACCAACAGAAGTAGGACACGTGGTGAATTGTTTGGAAACCAAATGTCATGCGGGCTTGTTCATTATGTTTGAAACGGCCGAATTATGATTTAACCACCTGACGAAGCCAAATGATGCAAACGACTACCTGAAATCATATCCCAGTACTTCATATATACTTCCAGCGCTTCTATGATGGCATCCATACGACCAGTACAGCCATTCCTATGTTTCGAAAGATGAATATGTTATGAATTGATTTAAGCCGGTTATTTCATTATCATTTTCAGTTGTTCTATGTTAGCATTCGACTCCTGTGACTTCAATAGTAAAGACTGAAAGTAGCAAGCGCCACGAAAGGAAAATGTAGTTAATTGGGTTCGACCTCCACCATAATTACAAGACAGTCAATCGAGCATCGCTTGGGTTACTAAAGGAGCTAGTGTTAAAGAGCCGAGGACGCCACCAGGTCAGCAGTATTGGGGCGGAAGACAAAAGGTAACAAATCAAAACTTCTTTGTTGAATTTGCAAAACATAAACAAAGAAGAGTTAGAGCACAACTCTCTACCAAAATGACCAATAGGGTCGAACCAAGCATATTCGACAGTTCCCAGTATCACGAAGATTGCATTTCAATTCTTAAAGAAATACAGTGGCTGCCCTTTTTAGAGAAATTTCGTGGAAGTAATGAAGAGGTCACCAAACAGTTCGCTTTTACATTCAACGGAGAGAAAGCTCTGATAGGTAATTTTTCATTCAGAGTTTCGGAAGACACCATAGCTCAGTCCCTAGGGATCAGCCCAGAAGGGGAGAAGTACTTCAAGACAAAGCAATTTAAAGAGAAATCATGGACTCAATTTATGTCCAGATCCAGGGTTTCATCCGTTAATTGGACGAAAGGCATCCCAAGGAGTTGGCTGGTGCATCCCTGGGACGAGATGGTCTATATCATCCAAAAGTTTGTAACTTGTGAAGGCCGCTACAGTATTGTTTACTTGTACCATATCAAGTTACTGTTACATTTGAAAGGGCAATGTGTTATCAGTCTGCCATACTTCCTCTTGCAAAGCCTAACCAAAATGTCGAAGACCATCCAAAAGCAGAAAGGTAACGAAGACAAGAGCTTATATCACTTTGGACTAATTAAAATTCTTATTGAGTATGAATTACAGAGAAGAGGGAAAACGTGGAAGGAGTTCTTGGCTGCTAACCAAATTAAAGACGAAGAGGACAAGGAAGAACCACAGGAAAACTCAGGATTTATGAATGATATCGATGAAGAAATTCCTATACACAAAGCAAGCAAGGTGCCTCCACCTATTAGCAGTATAAGGACGAGGAAAATGAGAAAAGAGGATGCAGGGAAAGTAGAGCAAGATAAAAATTTTACCACCTATTCAAGAAGAACCAGGAGAACATCAAAGGCCCAGCTACAAGAAGACCATCCTGAATCAAATGCACCTATGCCGATGGATATTGAAAGTAGTGCCCACTCACAACCTGGACCAGGAGCTGAGATGGAGGTTGAAAGCAATAACAGGCAAGAAAAATATTCACCGCCTGCCATAAAGAAACAGAAGAAACTGGAGAAGCAAATTGAGAAGTTAAAGGAAGAACTAATGGAGGCCAATATGCTAGAAAAAGTTATCAAGAAAGAAAATGAAATGCTCAGAGCACAGAGTAAAGAGACTCAATAGAAAAATGAAAAGTTAAGGGAACAAATTAAGGAACTTGAAGCTGAACAAACAGATATTTGTAAGTGGGCCACTAAATGGTACAACCAAAAGAAGGTCCTCAAGGAAAAGTACAAGAGTTTAAAGCATGAGCTCCATGGTCAGAAAAATGCCCAGGTGAAGAAGAATGTGGATACATTGTTGAAGGCAGCAAAGGTACATGCAGGGACAGAGTTCAGAGGAAGCACATCGGGGTTAGCATGAGGTCATGCTAATTCATTAAGTCAGGGAGAGATGTTGGTACCATTCCTTGACCTCCTTTTTCCTCTTGAAACACATCGTTTGCCTACCTTTTTCCTTCATACATCTCTTAGACCCCTTGAAAGTGATTAGTTAACAGTATTATATTTGTTAAATGCATTAGAATTGATTTATGAGTTTTATGTTAAAGAATTAGGGATTTTTGATAAAAAGACTACAGGAAGTTGCAACATCCTGTAATTGGTTTATTGTTTGACATATGGCATGACAGCTAAGCTAGAGCAAAGGGTAGGGATGAAAAATAGAATGTACAAGCATGGACGAACACCTATCCTCCAGTAGAACCAACGCTCCTGAATGCGCGGTCAATGATGGTCAAAGCATAGCATGTTGGCGACAAAAGCAGCAACAGCATAGGGTTCTAAACCGATTTAGTTTTGTTCCTTTTTGGAATCGGTTCAGAATGGAAACAACTTAAAAACTATGCCATAGCAAAAGTGGCAACTGCCACATAACGAATGTACATTCATTCTGAAATGTAAACGTTGTAAAACATATGTAAACACAGTTATGTGTTGTTAGTTAAAGGTTATCATTGTATCGTTTTGAAAACAGAGCTTTTGAACTTAATACCAAAAACACGGTTGCAGTCACGATTTCATTGTTGCGTTGATTCTATAGTTGCTTGCATAGTCCAGTATACCTTTGAAACGTGGACGGGCCCTGCGTGGAACGGGTATACTGTCATTTCATTTCATTTGCAACTTCTGAATATTCAATAGTATGCACAGTGATTAGAGTTTGGTTTATGTTTTCATTGATTTAATTAGAAATTTGTATGAGTAATGTTTATGATGATAGCTTGAAGGATTCATCGCTGAGATCGTTGAATTGTATCCTGTAAGGGATCTGATCTTTCGTTATTTTTAAAAGCATATTCATGAACCCTGTTTCTCATATATTTGAATTTTAAGTGTGCTTATGATTTTAGTATGTTTCAATCTTTCATGAATGATAAACATTGAATGTTGAGTGTTCACTGAACAGGGGTTTTATGCACAGCATCCTCGTAAGGGGATTGAAATCTTGGTTTAAGTAATACACAGTGTTTTTAAAATAGGTAGATGAATTAAGTGACCTGAGTGTCCAGGTGATAGGGAGCATACCTCAACCTTCCATAAGGAAGTTCTGTAACCTACCATCACGAACACTTAGTTAGGAATCCTTTATGTCTATAGATTGTAGACGCATGCCTCGAAGTTTACTGACCCTGGTCGATAATAAATATAGCCTAATCTAGCACCCTAGATAGGACACTACAATTACCAATATCAAGGTTTATTCCATCATTTTTTGTGGAAGGTGGGTTTTGATGCTAGGGGAATCACCTTTATCTCCATGGTACATTTAATGTAGAAGATCTTTTTTTTTGTTAGGACCCTTTCCTCAAAGTTATTGGTGCCTTGAAATACTTAGATCTCACTTAGACTTGAAAACAAATTCTTCCATGCAATAGAATGATTACACTACTTTTCCCTAATCAAACGATTGATAAAAAGAGGGAAAATCATTTGTATTCAAAGTGTCATTAGGTTTAGATTTCTCAAAATTAGAGCTTCAATTTGACCTACAAGGTAAACCTTGTATTTTCTCGTTCATAAACTCATGATCATATCACTTTAAAATATTTGTAGTTGTTTTGTGCATGTTTGTAAAGAAGTATTTGGTATTTGAAACATGAGGTATAATAAACCTTCACTTAGGTGAAGATGTAGTGATGGATTTGTAATGGATTAAGTCATATTTTGGGATGAACATGGTCAAGCATCAACGGATATTGGTAAATCTTGTGCCATGCATGGATTTTGAGAAATTTCATTTGTTAGAGAAAAATTTTTGCTCAAGGAAACACCATCATTCCTTTTATAGGGAGGAACATACTTTATCTTGGTGGTGAAAATTGCAACATTTTTGTCCTCTATTAGGGTTTTGGCTCTAGGGCTCAATGATGCATTTATCCCATAATAAAGTCTAATATTTGTCTCAAGAGAATAATCACAAGAGTCCATAATGTTGTGAACTTTCAAGCTATGTGAAAGGGGACAAGGGGCAATGTTCAAAGAAGTGATTACAATTGTTGTGAGTAATGCTTGTCATAGTGACAGGGAGATAGTCCTTAGAGACAAAAGTGCGGGGTCACTTTCTCATTCTAGAAAAAGGGATGCATAGATGTTGAACTCAGGGATTTTAGCAATAAAGGCTATTTAATCTTGGGTAATCATACTCAAATTATCAACCAAGGGAATTGTGAATTTGTGAAGCATTGCGCAAAATTTATTCAATCATGAACCATAGAAATGAGCTATTTAATGAATTTTGTATCCTTCTCTTTTAGGGAATGAAGCTATATCATTAATATGCATCTACTTATAATAAATAAACATAACTATGTAGCATTAGTTTTCTACATATGAAATGTAGGGCTTAGTAGCTAATGCTACAAAATTCCTTATCTCCCTCAAAATTAAACATCATTGTTGAAAGTAAAGTAGAATGTAAATGCTTAATGTTATAGAAAGGAACTAGAAAGTGAAAGATAAATATAAATGTTGGACGAGAAATCCATTCTATGGTGCATTGAATCATGCAACATATCCCTTGTGAATCATAGATATATGACATATTGGCGAATGGATAAATCATATTCACAAGGATAACAAAAATGTTATAGCTACAAGAAACATGAAAATCCACACCATAAACTACATATGAAATTGTTATGCGACTATATCACAAAACATAAGAAAAGATAGATCAACAAGTTGAAAATTAGCCTCTTCGAGGGGGGAACCTCCTTTACAACACATAAATGAAAAATTCTTGGATGATACAAATGAAAATACCTCCTTGGTATATATAGGAGACTAAGGGGTCACAATATAGTAAGAGCCTACATAACAATAATAATATAAGGGCACAACAATAACAATAGTGGGTTTCTATGGGGCACAACAATAATAATAAAGGGGCTACACTAGTATTATAGGAACCTAACATGCCCTTCTCCTTTAAAAAAGTGTTTTCCTCAACTCTTTAGTAGCTTTGGATGCTTCTATATAAAATTTTCATCCTCCCATGTGGAATCTTCAGCAGGCAAGTTCTTCAACTTAATGAGATACTCTGAAATTGATCGATTCTATAGATGTTGGGTTCTTGTTTCCATGATTACTTCAGGCTCCAATATGATTTTCCTTCTTCGTCAAGTTCTGGAAATATTGTTTGAAATGGGAGCTTGTCACTAATAACTTTCTTTAAGAATGAAACATGGAAAACTAGGTGTACTCGGGAAGATGCAGGCAACTCCAATTTGTATGTCGTAGTACCAATATTTTGCAACACATTGCAAGGACCATAGTACTTGGGTGATAATCTATTATCCTTCTTAGCTTACTTGAGGGATGTTTGTTTGTATGGTTGTAGCCGTCAAAATACATAGTCACCTACATCAAAACTTTTTCACTGTGATGCTGATATGCTTGTTGTTTCATTCGATTTTGTGCCAGAGTGAGGTTATCCTTTAAGAGTTGGAAAACTTGTTGTTGATGCTTGATGTGATCTTCCACTGCTTGAACCTTGGAATTTTATCTTAAAGATGATGTGATGGACAATGGATGATATCTATAAAGTTCCATAAATGGGGTCATTTTTGTTGCAGTATGGAAGGAAGTGTTATATCACCTTTCAACCAAAGGTAACCACTTGACCCATTGTGTTTGTTTATCAAATACAAAACAAAAAAAGATATATGTCCAAACATTTGTTCACTATCTCAGTTTTCCCATTAGATTGAGGATGATAAGATGATCTATGAGCTAATTGACTACCAAGACAAGAAAATAATTTCGTCCAAAAGTTTCCAGTGAAAATGGGATCTCTGTCACTTACAATAATCTTTGGGATTCCGTGTATATTTTGAATTGTTTCAATAAATGCAATAGCAACAATATTGGCTTTAAAAGGATGAGATAATGCACAAAAGTGTGCATACTAGGTAATTCTACCAACTACCACCATGATGACACTCTTTCCTTTAGACTTAGGTAAACCTGTGATAAAATCCACTAAGACCTTCTCCCAACACTGACTTGGAATGGCTAAAGGTTGTAACAGACCCGGGGCCTTAATTTTATCAACTTTATTTTGATGGAAAATCAAACATTCTGGCACAAACTTCTGAATATATGTTTCTGGGAAAACTAGTGTCTTTTCGATCTACTAGTCCCACTAAGATTGGCAGTTATCTTAGAAACAAACAATCAAAGCAATTTGTGATTTCCTTTATGTATGATAGATAAGAGAGAAGTAAAGGGACCAACCTGGATCTTCCGCTTGACTCCTTTCTTGATTTCTCTCCCCTTTGATAGAGCTTGCAACTCCTCTCCTACTTGTCCCGCTTAGAGAATACCTGTAGAAACAAAGTAACAAAACACCATCAAAGCATCTCGATCTATTATATCATAAACAATGCAGAATCAGAAATACATTGAACATACAATTGCATTCACAAATAACAAGATTCAAAAATACACGATTGTATGGAGGAAAACTCAAAGAACTTTATTAAAATAAAAGGGAGAATTACAACCCAACTGTCTGATCCAGCATCATCCTCCCAGCATCAAAGCCCTCTTCACCTCATGAAAAGCAAGATCACCCAACAATACAATGTTCCTTCTCAAAGACAAACTATCAGTACTTCCTTACAAATTACAAAATTCCAGCCTCCAGATCTCTCAGATGAGGGATCCATTTATAGATGTTTGCAAGGGTGTGAGTCATCTCTTGGTTTTTGATTAGTTTCATTCCACTCATAGTTCTTGGTTCCACTTGGAGATTTCTTGGATCTCTTACTCATCCCTTGGCGAATTCAGAGAGGCAAGTGTCATAGGAGAAGTTTCTAGAAAATTCCATGAGCATCCACTTAGCAAACTGTCTCAGCCATTTGTCCATTCTCGCTCATCGTACCCCACAAGAGCCCTCTTTAGTATGCATCGCACCTGGCTAGTGGAGCAGTTAGTATGCATCGCACCCTGACAGTGGAGCAGTCAGTATGGTCCAGTTTTGGCCAGTTCTGAGTGGTTTTTCAGGTGGAACTTTTGGGGAATGATGTAATCAATTGACTATGATCCTTTAGGGTATGAAACAAAAATTTTAGCGGTTAAAGAGCCCTTGGTTTATCGACATATAAGATTGGGGTTGCAATGCCCAAATATGTCTATAACAGTTGCCCCCTAAAGCATGAAGTCGTAAATATTTTGATGTCGGGTGAAATGCTTTATAAATTCATTTTCATGTACATAGGACAGATAATCGTCTGCTGTTGCAGACTGGTGATTCTTTATATGTAGAGTCATCATCCCTTAGCTTGGATGATCATCTGTGTAGCTTCTGTGTACATTTGATGTCTTTATATTCTTGAATATATCATAGCTCGGATGGATGAAACTAGATCTGGGGTCTTCAAACTCGTTCAATCTTCGCCCGATGTACAAGTCGATCCATGTGAAAAGATGTCTTGAAGTCGAACATGGAAAGACATCGCCTGATTACCAACCAATAATGTAAGCTGTTAATAGGTGCGAGAGGAATCACCGATAATGATAATGACCCTCAAGGTACTACAGTACAATTCATGTGGTGTGAATATATTATCCGATGTTGAACACCACGCAAAATATTTCGGTCGAAGGCCATTAATGTAAACCTGTTGCCGAAAGTGAGAAACTTGCCATTGAGGCATGCAAGCTTCAAAGTACTGAAAGGGTTGTTTCTAAGTCAACTTCTTGGATAATGAGCTGATGTCGACAAGAAGTGACCCGTCGTAGGAGGGCCTTAATGTATCCCACATCTACAACATGAAAGGAAGAAAATGATTTTGTGGAGGTGAAAACGATCTGATGATACAAGGTTCAGCAATGACGGTCATGAAAAATGGAGGGTGAAGGTATTGTTGTGAATGAGGCATTAACTGGATGGTGAATTCTCTGAATGACTTCTCTTGAGCATATCGGCAACACTGAGATGGATTGGTAGCGTTAAACCCAAAAGATGGATGGTACGGAGGACTAATGGTGATATGACCGGTGAATGGAATAACCCAACCCGACTCAATCATGGCGATGGAGTGAAAGTGTCATGTTCAAGAGAAACCTACTACCAATAAAATTCTTCAAGTTTTCTTCCCTTTTTCCCTAGCCATTGCTGACCAGTACCTCTTTATTTTTTTCAAGCTTGAGGAGGATAACATATGCTTGTTCTATAATTTTACCTTTGGGTAAACTTGTTGCTATGTTTTAGCGAGCCTAGCGACAGTGAAACTCGTTCTTGTCTGGATGGACAAGTTTGTCGCTATTGTTTTAACGAGTTTAACGATAAGGATAACTCGGTCCTTTTCATGTTTAGAGAGTTTGAAAAGGGACGAAAAGGAAACTCCAGCAGTTCTTTTTCGTAGCATAATCCCTTGAGTTCGAAAAAGATTAAAATAATATGCAAGGGATGACTTTTTGATTGCTTTAGCGAGCCGAAAAAGATAAGTGCTCGATCTTTTTGTGGGATAATCCCTCAGGTCCAAAAAGATTAAAATGTACAGGAGGGATGGCGCTTCCCCTTACTTTAACGAGCTAGAAAGGCCAATAGCTTGACAATCTTTTCATATTTAATGAGTCTAAAAAGAGTTTAAAGGAGACTCGTTTTTTGAGGAACGAGTGGTGTTTTAGGGTAGCAACTGGTTCCGGGTAAGCTTGGAACTTCTCAAAACATGGCAATGTGAAGAGGGTGGCTAACAGAACCACTCGTTGCAACTATTCCTCAAAAAGGTAAACAATCAAGTGGAAGTGTATGATCGGCCAAAAGAATGGAGGTGATAGTAGGAACACAACCAAGGTTCAAAAGGCAGATAGAATGGCAATCACGAAGGTTATTTACCGCAGGTGAGTTCATTTTTTAACGAACTTGAACTCTAGGGGAACATATGCTCAGTGGCAGGTTTATTTTTTAACGAGCTTAAACCTTGCGAAAACATTGCTCATTAAAGTAGTCAAAGATGTCTCAATTCACCTGCTAGATTCTTTCGTCGGTCATTCAACCTGCTCAATTGCTCCATCAAATTGATTAGAAATACATATATATAACCAAAAAATGGATTAAAAACTAACATTTTACTTGAAGTACGTGAACAGTAGCATAAAAAGTAGTTTTACCTCTCATTTTTACCATTTCATTTCAAATTTGGGATTTTGGAGCTCTGGAGTGGTTTTCCCCCTCAAATTTCACCAGCTGATTTCGGGAGATCTGGTGGACTATTCTCTGCACTGTCAGGACCAGGTAGGAGCTAAACCTGAGCTCTTCAATTTCATACCATCCTTTCTTGATTTTGAGTAATTTTTCCCATTCTTCTGGGCCCCTAAGGTTTGAAGAATTTGTTCTCCCATCATCGCACCTATTCCACATCGAAAGGAGTGATGCATACTGAGTTGTACACTGGCCAATCAGTATGCATCTCACCTTGTTCAAATGCAGGGTGCGATGGGTGCAAAAGGGAAACTTTGCACAGTGATTTTTCATGAAATTTTTGCCTGTTTTTGCTCAAATTTGGATCCTAATTCATCTTTTGTCTGTGTTTAAAATATTTGTCAGATCAAGATGGTTGTCACATGGTGTGAATGTGAACATGAAGAAGAGTACATGATTGCCTTACACGATCAGGGCACATTTACTGCATTACGAAACTGTGGTTTGCTCAAATTCTTCCGCATATCTAGCATGAGGCAACAAATCAGTTTGTTGCAGTATTTTCTTGATGCTTGGGATCCAATCAACCAGGTATTCCAAATTAGAGGCAAATCCATTCCATTGATAGTCGAGGATATCTACTTTCTAATGGGGTTATCAAGGCGTGGTGCCCCTCTCTCACTATCAGGATCCGCCCGTGGGGGTGAATCTGTGAGAGATTATATTCGCTAGTTTTGTAGAGATGGATCTCAGCCCAGCAGGGATGGCAAGATCAATATCCGAGATGTCACTGATTGGCCTTGAGGACTATTTTATTCACCTTTGCTAGATTGGCTAGCAGCACGGCTCTCTATTTGGCCAACAGATCTTACATGCAGTATGCCCTAGAATGCCTGGAACCAAAGGTGTTCAACTGGTGTGAGGTGGTACTTCCGGTCATAAAAGAACAGCTCTCCAAGGTAAAGAATGGAAGATCCAAGAACTTTGGCTATGGTTCCATTTTGACTGCTTTTTCCTTGGAGAGGATTCCACTGATGCAGCCTTAGTACATTTCACTAGGATTGCCAGCACCGAGGGAACCATGGATGCAGAGGTGGGTTGATCTCATGGCCAGACATGATGGTCAGTCACAGATTTCTTTCTCTGATGCCTTCTTTGAGTGGTTTGACCGTCAAGAGATGGTCTTTGTGGAGTATCTATACATCGGGATGGATTTCCAAGGCGACACGGATCTGGTGTTACCAGCTGGCGAACAGTGGAATGCTATAGGTAAAATGATTCAACCACATTTTTGTTTATCGGTTTTGTAATGTTTTGTGTTTTTTAAATGTTACCAAGACTAATCGAACTCATCTGTGTGTGCAGATATTGGTCCAATACGACTAGCGGTACGCCCAAGGGCGGCACCTGACGTTCAAGTAGGAGAGGTTGTAGGGAGGGCTGTCCTTCGTGATCTAGACATAGCGGAGACCCTGGCAGTGTTGCAGGATCAGGTCGACGCCCTCACTCTTGGTATTTAGGATGTGAGGACCAACGAGTTACCTCTGAGGTTACAATGCTATACTACTGGCGTGCCGAGTTGATGGACTAGGCTTTTGCGTATGATCGCATAGGCGATGACATGCTATCACCAGCATCATTAGTCTAGGATGCTTTCCTGCATTCATTTTTGAGCTTCTTGGTCATGTGACCGATTTTGTCTTGGACACAAAACATTTTGTAAAAACTATAAACAGTTATATATTTTTGATTTTCGGAGTTTTATTTTGGTTAAGTTATCCTGATGCAAATGTTAATGTAAAATGATTTCTTTACAAATGCTGCAAATGTCTATATAACACATAGTTTGCTAATGAATCAGTTAATGTGTTTAAGTTTCTGGAAATGTGTTGATATTGAATGGAATCAAACTATCTTTCCAAAACCCTGACTCTTAGGAACATACGATAAATAGCTGGGTTCCAAACGGAATAAATGCCAGTAAGTTGTAGAATGACGAGTTGTGAAACTAGCCTGACAACAAGTCGATGTATGCCATGCGAAATGGCATTAGAGAGAAGGTCAATCAATGCGCTATACTCAACAATATTGTTCATTGATCAGCCAATACATATCCCCTTGAAACTCACTAACTCGTTTCTTGGAGAAAAAATGGCCCAGGCTGCAGAAGATAGGCTCCGCGTACTACGACTAGCTTCGTCGATGTACCCAACAAATGATTCCAAAAAGTCCGACATCTGCAACAAATGCAAAGAGGATTACCTAACCAAAATGACAACTCTAAAAGAAAACAAAAATGTAACAAAATCATATATAGAGCGTACTACACTTAATTAAGCATAGTAACGTTTAAGGTACAACCCGTTTCGGGGTTGTGACAGTGGAATTCCGTCATAATCGACCAGCTCGTAGGATCCTTTTGTCAATACCTATTTAACAACGTAGGGGCCCATCCATAATGGTTCGAACTTACCCACTCCCAATTTATCAGAGTCCTGATCGTAGAGCAAGACCAAGTCACCTTCCGAGAAGACATGAGGCTTGACATTTTTGTCAAATTGCGCCTTGACACGCTTCTTATGGACTTCGTTAGCTAGTACGGTGTCACGACGGGTTTCATCCAAGTGGATTAGTTCCAAGAAACGAGCCTCTTCCTCTGAAGTTTCAGGAAGTTGATCAATTGTGAGTTTGAGGGATGAAATTTCCCACTGGATTGGTAAGAAAGCTTCCAAACCATACACCAACTGAAAGGGCATAAATTCGGTTGCATTTCTCACGGATGTCCTATATGCCCACAGAGCTGAGTATAGGATTAAATGCCAATTCTGTTTGTGGACTCCAATCATTCTCTGCAGCATGCACTTAAGGACCTTGTTGATCGCCTCAACTTGTCTGTTAGCCTGCGAATAATATGGAGTAGAACTATCATGGGACAGTCCTAATTTGGCAGTCAATTCAGCCATCATGTGATTGCAGAAATGCGACCCATGATCTGTGACTATAGCCTATTGAACACCAAATCTAGAGACTACATGATTGAAAAAGAAAAGAGCAGTCGTTTCGTCGTTGTTGTTTAATGTAGGCATCGCCTCAGCCCATTTTGTAAAATAGTCAACAACGACTATAATATATCCATGCCCCCCGGCCGAGGTGGGGTTACATGTCATGAAATCTATGCCCCATTTAGCGAATGGCCCAACAATAACTACTGGATGCAACGGTGCAGGTGGTAATATGGTTTTGCGATCAAAAATTTGACAAGCATGGCAACTTCTAATTGCAATTACGCAATCTTTGAATATAGTGGCCCAGAAGTAACCAGCTCGTAAGATATTTTGTGCAGTAGCGTAACCAGATAGATGCCCCCCACACGCACCTGAATGATAGCCATTTAGGACTTTTTCGGCCTCCTCGTGCATGACGCACCTTCGCAGAACTGTATTGACACCATGACGGTAAAGTGTATCACCGACGATCATGTAGTCTTTTTCTTGGTATCGAATACATCGCTGCTCAGAGCAAGAGGTGTTAGGCCTAAAAGTTTGGGTTTGGAGATAGACCAGTATATCTCCGTACCACGGATCGCTTGACAATATCAGAAACAGAGTTTCATCCATGATTGATGCTTTGGATGTTAAATCGTTGGACGATGATGGGAGGTCACAAAGTAACTCCGCGAAGACGAGAGATTTCTTTGATTTGGATTTGGTGAATTCCATATCAAACTCTTGCAAAATGGCTATCCATTTGGAATATTTGCCCCCTAGTAATTGACGCGATAGAATGTAGGTCATAGGGTTGCAATCTGACAAAATGGTAGTTTTGCGAAAGAGTATATAGTGTCGAAATCTCTGTACTACTTGAACAGCAACTAAAGCCAACTTTTCAAAATAGGATTACTTGCTTTCTGTATCATTTAAGTTACGGCTTAAATAACACATAGGATGTTCTACTCCATTGTCTTCTTGCACTAAAACCATGGCGATGGTCGTATCTGTAGCGGCGAGATATAGGTTAAAGTCTTTTTGATAGTCAGGAGCATACATTAATGATGTTTTTACTCGGGAACATTTTAAAGCATCAAAGGAAGCTTGTGCAACCTGATCCCAATTGAAGGGTACTTATTTTTTCAAAAGACGCGTATAACCTTTAGCAAGTTCGGTGTAATTTGGAATGAACCTCCTTAGAAAGTTGTCTTTCCCTTGGAGTTTCTGAATTTGAAGCAAATTTGAAGGTGAAGGCATGTCAAGGATTGCCTGAACCTTATATGGGTCAAGTCGAATCCCGTGCTTAGAAACCACGAAACCAAGTAATTGACCAGAGCCAACACAAAACACACACTTCTACGGATTGAGTCATATCTTGTAGTGTCGGCAACGTAGAAGTATAGCTCTCAAATGCTGTGGATGAGCTGGTAGATCGTCGAGATACGGTTGAACGATGTGTTTGATGTCATGGAAGGCGTAGTTCATTGCCCTCTGAAAATTTTCCCCTGCGTTCTTCAAACTGAAAGGTAGTTTACGGTATGCGAATGTGCCCCATGGACATATAAATGCAGTCTTCGACTGGTCCTGCGGGCCGATATTGATTTGGTTGTACCCGGAAAATCCATCCATGAAGGAAAAGATTTCGCATCCAGCACATTCATCAATTATTTGGTCGGTGAAGGGTGTAGGGTAGTTGTCCTTTGGACACGCTTGATTTACGTCCCTATAATCGGTGCACACTCTAATCGTTCCTTGCTTTTTCATCACAACAACAATATTCGATACCCAATCAGTGAGAGGAACAGGGTGGTGAGCTCCAGTATTGTAGCAATAATGCTACAACTCCTGGGGCTTCCTATCTCTCATTTTATCAACCTGGTAGTTCGTACAAACTTGGAAGCGACGGTGCTCTATGCACAAGTACTAGCTCTTGTCGCAGCTGTCACTTGGTCAGCTGGCACAAGTCCGCTAGGGCTCAAGCCAACTTCTATAGGCTCATAGAAGAAGCTTTATGAATGATGGACGAAAGCTAACTGAAAGAAGACTAATCTAGTTGCAGAAAGGAACTGAAAACCAACAAAGCATAAAAACCCTAGCAAACCCTAATTTGACTAGCTAAGCCCTTACAATGCAAAATTGTGAATGAAACTTCTACCAATGATGTCATTACCTCTAGGAAGTGCAATTACATGAATCTAAGCTACTTGCATCTGAAAAGACATGTTTTTGTATTTTTGTCTTAAGTGAATGGAGTGATTGTGATTTTGTTCTTATTAGGGTTTGGTTGTGCAGAGGTGGTGCAGAAGGAAGGAAAGCTTGGGAAAGGTTGGGGAGGCTAGGAGAGGTCCCAAGAGATCCTTAGCATCAGTCCACAGAGGTTCCTCACGTTCAGAGGCTCAGCAACCGAGTGAGTGGCCTCCTACAGGATGTCTGCAGGGGATTCTATAGGAAACTCAGGGAATCCTACAGGAAGTCTGTGCAATTCTACAGGATGTTTGGCCGTGGAGGTTTTGAGAGATGGTGAAGTGTTGGAGTGGTGTGGGAAGATAGGTGAGATGGAGATGGAGCTGGTGATGGCTCAGGAGCAGAGAAATCAGATGGAGGAAGAGTGCATGCAGTGGTTTGATGGCTTGGAAGGATGGGATCAACGAAAGGTTAGGTAAATGAACCTACGTGGCAATAGATGAGTTGGAGGATAAATGAGCTGGACAGAGGCCGAGTAGGTGGATTGAGGAGAGATCAAGAAGAAGAAGAAGGAAGTGGAATGATATGGAGCAGCGTAAATGAAACAAATGACTTATGCACCAAAACAAGAATTCATTAACCTATGATAACTGTGCTATAAACTCAAATGAACAGCGATGTAAATTGTGAAGAGAAGTGTGCATGAAGCTGTGATGAAAGCGTATGACTCAAGATTGAAGTGCATGGAAAGATCTATCATAACCGTGACTGTGTTGCAGCGTTTATAGAAGTAAAGGACTGCGTTTCTTTTTGGTGGTTGGTTATGGGCTGCACCCCAATCCCTAAGAGAGATGGCAGTGAGCCTTAACAACCTTTTGCTGGAGCTCCAATAGATTATGTCTATCTTCTTCTAACCTAAGCAACTGGAAACAAATTCACCATAAATGAATCCTATCTAAACTCATGAAAAAGACTAAATTAACAAACTGTAAATTCGAATTGCATGTTAAAGTAAAAACTCAAAGCGCTGGAACGAAATGCAAACAACATTACAACACCGAGGAGATCTATTGCTCTCAGGTTGGGCCCTAACCTGAGAGCTATAGCTCCTTGAGAAAACTCAGAACTAGATCAAAATCTGCCTTCTTTATTCATAACCAAAAATCTGATGTCATGCCAAACTGGCTTACAAAAGAAACAAACACAGAGCTGTGCTCAAAAACTACAATAGTAACATGAAAGTTTCAACAACCTATCAAAGGCTACGGCCTCTACATTTATGCAAAAACGATGATCCAACAGGTGTCCTTGATTTGAGGAGCTCGGCTGTCCAACTGAAGTCTAAACTGCTGATCCTGTAGGATAGTTATGACTGTTGTTCCTATAGAACAGTTATAACTATTGTTCCTGTAGAACAGTTGGCTGCCTCTAAGCTCGGTGGGGAGATGGATTGGAGCTCAGAGCTATGGTGGGAATTACGAGGAAGGTCCCCAAGACCGTGGACATCCTCTCCTAAAAACCAGCAGTGCCACCTCATTGTCTCCTTTTTCGTGGTCTTTGCTCCCTTTTAATGCCAAAACCTGAAAGCATCATGCATTAGTCACGTAGATAAAATGTCTACCCTTCTTCCTACAAACAACACGAATAAACTAAGAAATGCATGCATAAGCAATAAAAAATGAATGGTTTGAGCAGAGCAAGTAGGCCAAATGAGCCCAAATTATACCAAAAATTGGGGCTCATCATCACCCCCCAGCTAAACTATTTGCTCATCCTTGAGCAACTTCGCCATGGCTCCTCGTCTTTGGCCGAGAGCTAGAGCCCGGAGCATGCTTTTCCTTTCCTGTTCATGGTGGCCTTGCCTTTTCTACCGAGGGTGGCACTTCTTCCTTTCCTGTTTTTGGCGGCCCTGCCTTTGCTGCCCCTGGTGGTGACGACGGTGATGCTTACTCCCCCTTTCCAATTTCCTTGAGCCGGGCTTCGGAAGGCGATTGGCCTATTTTTCATGTCCAGGAAGTTATTTTTGGGCTCTCCTTCTCGGGGGTGGCTGATGTTTTAGAGGGGGTTCTTGCACTGGGTGAAGTAGGGACACCTCCTAAAATGGTTTGGCTGCTGGGTGAAGGCTGTGGCTTGCCCGTGTCTATCCTCTTGCTTCTCCTGGCTTCAGATGGTAAAGGGGTCTCCCTCTCCCTCTTCTCCGCTGGCGTTGGAGGTGTACTGAGGGCAGCCAGCGCCGCTGCTGCCTCCTTTTCGAGGACACCAGCCTTCTCTTTCTTGCGTTTTTCTCTCTCAGAGCTCCTTGTAGAGGGCCCCTCCTTTTCAGATTCTGGGCTTCCTATAGAAGCCCCTGCTTTGCCCACTTCCGGGCCTCCTATAGAAGATTCTTTCTTTCCCGATTTTGGGCTTCCTGTAGAAGACCCGGCTTTAGCCACTCCCGGGCTTCCTGTAGAAGCCCCTGCTCTGGTAATCTTCGGGCTTCCCGTAGGAGCCTGTTTCTGCAATTTCGGGCTTCCTGTAGAAGCCTGTTTCTGCAATTTCGGGCTTCCTGTAGAAGCCTTGGTATTTGCTTTTGGGCTTCCTGTAGAAGCCTGCTTCTCAATGATCTTCGGGCTTCCTGTAGAAGCCTTTGTTTTTGTTTTCGGGCTTCCTGTAGAAGCCTGTTTTTGCTTTCCTGTAGACACAGGTGTCTCCTCCTCTGTTTGCTTGCCTGCCTGAGTTTTGCTTTTTTCTTTGATTGCAGGTGCTGTTGAGGTACTTGGGCTGACGTGGACCACCTTAGCTTTGTCCATTCTGCTTTTCATCCTCTTTTCCCTTGCTAACAAGATTGGTGTGCCACCTTTTTCTTTGTCCTCCTTTTCCTCATGCTTCTTCCTTCGTTCTTTCTTCTGTACTGTTGTCGGGGTCTCTTGGCCTTCTTCTTCCTGTTCCTCGGCCACTGCTTCTTGTTCCTCACCGCTGGAGGAACCCGTTTCCTCGATCAACATTTTAATGTCTCCATCTTTTGTTAAATTCCGGAAGGATTCCCATGAGAGGGGAACCTTATATGAATGCAATGCATCCTCTACAAGAAGCTTGATTAACCCATGGTGGGTTATCTGATCAGGTATGCCCTCTCTTAGCTTTGTAGCACACTCCATTAGAGACTGCAGCAGGTAATAAGGGATGCTCAGCTTTTTTTCTACAGGAAGGTCAATTCGGTACCTCAACTCGGTGAGCAGCCGAAAGTGATATGCATATACGATGCTGAAATGGCCCTCACAAGTGATATATTTCATGATGTGCAAACTGACTTCATTCCAAGGTGGCAACAGGCTCGTTCTTCGTACCCCATTTTTATCCTCCTAGAATTCTTCCTCAGGTGGGAAGAACTCTCTCTTTGCCTGCTGGCTCAGCTTTCTCTCTTCTTTATCCCACGGAAGACCCATAGGAAGTTCTGTGATCCGACTGATGTGTTCTGGGATGAGCTTGAGGCTTAGACCTCTGAAGTTTACTATGGCCAGTGTCTGGGATTTAGGCTTCAGAGCCTGCAAGAATTCTTCGGCCACTTCATCATCGTAACCCTGCAGCTTATCACAAAAAGGCATCCATTGTGCTCTGGTGAAGAGCTCTACCACTGCCGGGTTTTCCCTTAGTTTATTTGAATCAGTGGGTTCCCGTCTTATAAAACCACCCGGCATGATGAACACAGTCGTTTTAATTAAAGGTGGCAAATGCAAAAGAGATTTGGTCTATTAAGACAGAGCATGCATATAATCCACAAAATTCAACACAGTCTACTTCACATCCTGTAGAACGATAGCATAGGCACAGCAAATAACAATTCCACCAATATCTTTATGACCCGACTGTGGACGATGGTCTTGCCACTTTTACTAACCAGTTGCATGCAAAGTTCAGGATTACCTCTTTAATTGGCCACCTTTTTGCGTGAGGCACCCGCTTCCCTGTAGAAGACTGCGTTCCTGTAGACTGTGTTCCTGTAGAACTGCGTTCCTATAGAACTGCGTTCCTGTAGAACTGTGTTCCTGTAGGAGCAGTGCGCAATTCTCGGGGAGGACTGTAGTTGGCCCGCGTTCAAAGTGTGCTTCACCGGCGTTCTGGTAGCCAACAGCTCGGCGTATCAAAGTGCAGAGGAGATTAGAATAGCCACCCGAGTTTGAAGTGTTAGATGATAAATGCATGCGCATGATCTAGCCGATTAGATTTTGAATCGGCGCAATCCGTGGGGCGGTGGATGAGCTGTCCTCGCCGGACCATTGGGCGACATCATCCATCATTCGCCTGCGTATTCACTTGCTGCCGCATTCATTCCCACAGATTTGTCGCCGCCTTTTCCTGTTAAACTCATGCTTCTGACGAGAGTGTTCTCACGTGCATGCCGTTCATTCTCTTTGTCGTGGCCGCCACCCAAACATCCAATTACACTTTAACTAGCCGACGTGGCCAGTCGACTGGCCATACGGCCGCTCAACCATTCAATTTTACGCTATGCAAACGATTTCAAAGTAAGATTCATGCGATTTGATGGAAGGAAGGGTTGAGACACTTACCTGTGTGGCTGCGCACGATTTTTCCAGTTCTTGGACGATGGTGAGTGGATCTACCTGCTGCATGCGACTTACACAGACCCGGAGGCTCGTGGTTACAGGCTGCCAACGATGGAGTGGATGTGTTGCTTGCATGCGGCCGCGTTTCATTTCAGATGGCGATGCTGTGAATGGTATCCACTCGAGCAGGTTGAACTGTTACAGGATTCCCGTGAGGTGTCCCGTAACAGTCCTTTCTCCTTGGGTGCATGCTGCACGACGGAGGTTTTGGCCTTTCAATCACGTTCCCGGAGCTCTTGATGCCTGCGGTATGAGATCCCAGCATTTGTTTAACTTTGAAAATGGCTCTTCCCGCGAGAACTCATCGATCTTCTTTGTTGGTGCAGGGAACTTGGTCGCATGTCGACAAGGATGGTGGAGCAAGGTGGCAGCAATGTGCAAAGGTGCTAACAGAGGCTTGCATGCATCCAAACCAATCCATAGTCGCTAAATCTCCTTTTAAGATGAATTCTGGCCGTCAAAAACTCCTACAGGAAGTTTCCTGTAGAACACAGAGCTTCCTGTAGAAAGTTCGGCCTTCCTGTAGAAAGACTGTGCTTTCCTGTAGAAAATCCGCGCCTTCCTGTAGAAAGACTGCATCTTCCTGTAGAAGATTCAAACCATGATAAAATTGCACATACCTTGAAAAAACATGGGTACTCTTGGAGGAGGTGCTGATGAGGTTCCTTGACAGCATGATAAGGACCCTGGGCTTTGAGTTGAAGGCTTCCTCTCCCCCATAGAACATCTGCAACCCGCATGCAATTTTACCATATGTTGCTTATTGTTTTCTTCTTTTTTCTTTTTCTTTTTTTTTTTGAAAGATAACAGGGGCGCCTCAAAGAGGTTTTCACCCATGCCATCTGCCCTGAGCGCCTCAGAAAGGTTTTCACTCAAGGATCTTTTGCAAACCTTTTTTTTTTTTTTTTTGAAAGACAATAGGGGCGCCTCAATGAGGTTTTCACCCCTACTACCTGCCTTGGGCGCCCCAGAGAGGTTTTCACCCAAGGATCTTTATTATTTTCCCCCCCTTTTTTTTTTTTTTTTTTATGTCCTTCAGGGTATGCCAAAAGCAGAGGCAGAACCCTTCTCTATGACCAATACAGATTTCTCCATAGTCTTGATGAACTCTTGTCTTGAGAGAGGTCTCCTGTAGATCTTCAACCGATGCCCATTGACAAGCATGGGAATGGATTCCTCATCAATGGTTCGAATGAGGACAGATCCATTGTCATGGAATTTCTCCACTGCATATGGTCCTAGCCATCTGGTTCTCAGCTTCCCCTTGAAATCTTTGTATCTGGAATCATACAACAAAGCCCAATCTCCCGGCTGAAATTGCTTGTCATGGAGATGTTGGTCATGCCACACCTTTCTCTGAAGTTGAACCACTTCTGAGTGAAGGAGGGCCTGCATTCGGTGCTCATCCAGGCCATTCAGCTGCAGTAGCCTTTCTTGTTGTGCATGGCTGAGATCTAGGTCCAACTGAGCTGCCATCCTCAAGGTGTTGTATTCAAACTCAATGGACAGCAAAGCTTTCTTCCCATAGACCAGCTCATACGGTGTGAAGCCGGTGGTGGTCTTCCAAGTGGTGTTGTAAGCCCATGTGGCTTCAACCAGGCGATCTGCCCAGTCCTTTCTGCTGCTGCTCACCACCTTAGTCAAGATCCCTTCTAATGCCCTATTGGTGACTTCCACCTGCCAATTTGCTTGAGGGTGATAAGGGGTGGAAGTCCTATGCTTGATCTTGTGATGAGCTAGTAGATCTTCAACCAGGTTGGAGGTGAACTGGCTCCCTTGATCGGTGACCAGCTCTCTTGGATAGCCAAACTTATAGAAGATGTTCTCTCTTAGGAACTCGACCACCTTTTCTTCTGTTGTTGCTTTGATTGCTTTGGTCTCTGCCCACTTTGTCAAATAGTCAGTACACACAATGATGTAAGACCTTTGCCTCGAAGAGGGGTTGATTGGTCCCACAAAGTCCATGCCCCACTTCTCAAATGGCTCAAGAGTCACTTGAGGTTGGAGAGGCATCTCATCCCTTTGGGTCGGTTTCCCCATTCTTTGGCATTGGTCACACTGACTGACATATCTTCTGACATCTTGATGGAGTGTGGGCCAATAGTAGCCTGCCTGCAGGATTTTGAAGGCAGTTCTCTTTGCTGCAAAATGTCCTCCGCAAGGCCCATCATGACAAGTGAGGAGGATATCAAAGACTTCCTCCTCCCTTACACAACGCCTTAAGATCTGATCGGGGCCAAGCTTGAATAGATTGCCCCCGATCCAAGTAAATGAGGCACTTTTTCTGATGATTCTGCTCTTCTCCCTGGAAGATAGGTGTGGAGGGAACTGTGCTGAAACAAGATAGTTTGCTATATCAGCAAACCATGGAGAGAGTACTGAAATAGCAAACAGATGTTCATCGGGCATCTGGTCATCCATTGTTCCATCCTCATCTGCAGACAAATCCAATCTAGATAAAAAGTCAGCAACAACATTTTCTCTTCCTGGTTTGTCAACAATGGTCAAATCAAACTGCTGCAATAAAAGTAACCATCTAATAATACGAGCATTCACATCTGGTTTATTCATTAAATATCTAATAGCAGCATGGTCAGTATGTACAAAAGTCTGGTAACCAGTAATATAATGTCGGAACTTGTTTAGTGCATGGACCACAGCTAAGAATTCTTTCTCGGTGACAGTGTAATTCAGCTCAGCTTTGGACAAGTTTTTGCTAACAAAGTAAATGGCATATGGAAGTTTTTGCTCAACTTGTCCTAAAGCTGCACCTATGGCTTTGTTCGAGGCATCAGTGTGGATGTGGAAAGGTAGGGCCCAGTTTGGACCTCTCAGGATTGGAGCTGACACCAACTTGTCCTTCAATTCATTTAAAGCCCTCTGACAATCGTCAGTCCATTTAAACTCCACATCTTTTGCCAACAGACCAAACAATGGCGAGGCTAGCTTGCTTAAATCTTTAATGAATCTCCGGTAGTATCCTGCTAATCCCAAGAAACTCCGGACATCCCTAACCTTTTGAGGAGGTGGAACCCTCTTGATGAGCAATTTTGTTAGGATCCACCTGCAACCCTTGGCAAGAAATGGTATGGCCTAGCACGGTCCCTTCAGTCATTAGGAATTCACATTTTTCAGGACTAAGGGACAAGTTCATCTCGGTGCATTTGGTTAGGACTTTTCCCAGGTTGGACAATGCTTCCTGGAAGTTGGCCCCATAAGGAGTAAAGTCATCCATATAGATTTCTACTGCATCATGGACCAGCTCCGAGAAGATGCTCAAGACAGCTCTCTGAAAGGTAGCAGGAGCATTGCATAGCCCAAAGGGAAGGACTCGATAGGCAAAGCTACCCCAAGGACAAGTGAAGGTGGTCTTATCTTGGTCTTCCGGGCTGATTTGGATTTGGTTGTACCCACTAAACCCATCCAGGAAAGAGAAGAACTTCTTTCCTGCCAATCCATCCAACACTTGATCTATGAAAGGTAGAGGGAAATGGTCTTTCTTGGTAGCTTTGTTCAGTTCTCGGTAATCCACACAGATTCTCCACTTCCCATTTTTCTTGGGAACCAGCACTAGAGGGGACACCCATTCACTACCTGAGATGGGGTAGATGAATCCGGCATCCAACAATTTTTGCAATTCTTCCTTGACAATGTCCTTAAGGGCTGGATTCATTCTCCTCTGAGGTTGCCTAACCGGTTTACAATCCTCTTTGATGTATATATGATGGGTACAGACCGAAGGATGGACTCCTTTCATTTCCTTATAGCTCCAAGCAAAAGCATCTAGGTGGTTGGCCAACAGACTACACAGCTCCTTTTCCTGGGAAGGAGATAGGGAGGAGCTGATCTTCAATGCTTTCTCAGGGCCAAACTCCACATTCTTGACTCCGGGAGTAGCAGGGTTGGTTGTACAAAGATCCACTAAGGTGCTGGCTTGGGCATCCTCCACCAATTTCTCTAAGGGTAGTGCACTGGAAGGTGGATTCTGGATCAAGGTCTCGATCAAGTCATCCTCGGTTGGGGGGTCTCTTCTAGTGGTTTCTAAGGTGCACAAAGGTGCTGAGTACACCTCGTCTTCCTCTCCTTCTTCCAACCAGAGTGGTAAGTCATGCTCTAAGGAGGGTTGGGCAGGAGGGTATAGGACTAGCTGCTTGGACATAGGACCATTTTTGATGGTCATGTTTCCTGCACGACAACTTATGTAAGCATCTGCAGTAGCTAACCAAGGCCTTCCCAAAATGAGAGGATATCCAGTAAGCTTGGCCTTGGGTTGCAGAACCAGGAAGTGTGCAGGGTATTCCCAAGAGTCAATAGAGACCAAGACATCCTCCACAATCCCTTCGGGAGTCACGGTGGAGCGATCTGCTAATTGCAGCACTGTCGAGGTCTTCCTCAAGGAACCCTGAAGATTAAGCTTAAGCATGGTATCCCTGGTCATCACATTAATGGCGGCCCCCAGATCAATCAAGGTGTGGGGTATAATGGTGCCATTGACGTGGACATCTACTACAGGACTTCCAGGATCTAAGTACTTTGGGCAGATGACTTGTCCTAACATAAGGTCAGACAGTTGTCCTATGACATTGATAGTTGAGGCATCTTTCTTTCGTCTGCCTGGGTGTTTGAAACACTTCTCCTTAACCAGTTTGTTGTATATTGGCACATCCTTGATGGCTTGGAGAAGTGGTATTTTTACACACAACTGCTTGAGCTCACCCAGAAGCTCATCCTCCTCTGGGTTGGGTTGTGTGGTGGCTGTTAGTCTCTCAGGAAAGGGTGGAATAGCCTTTGGTTCACTTTCCTGTTTATCCTCCGCATCCTCTGGGGGAGGAGGTTGGCGATCTGGTAGAGTCTTCCCAGATCGAAGATTGATCTCCTGGATCTCCACAGCATAGGTAGGGCATGAAGTCTCCCCAGTGTATACCTGCTGGGCCTGTCTATTGTTGGGTTTCGGGTTCGGTTGAGTAGGCATTTGAGGTTGCCTTGGAGGAGCAGGAGGTAATGGCTGAGTTTGAACTAGTGGTGGAGGCAAGATGGCAGGAGGAGTGTTGTATTGGGGCCTCCACCCCGACTGAGGTGCATTCCACTGAGGCTGTGGCTGGGCATGTGAGTGATATGAATGGGAAGTGGGTTGAGTGGGGTACTGAGGTGGATAAGACCATGGAGGAGGCATAGACCATGAAGGATGAGCAGGGGGACCCCAGGAAGGCATAGGAGTCGATTGGTTGGGGTTGTAATAAGCTTGAGATGCCCCTTGCATCCCCTGCTGATAAGGTCTAGATCCCTGTGGCCTCCTTTGGTTAAGGTAATAGAGAGGCTCTGTGGGAGCTTCCGTCCCTTGGTACATGGCTTTAAACCCAGGTAAGGTTGGACACTGATTTGTGGGATGGTCCTCCTCACAAACGAAGCACACTTCAACCAAATGTAATGGACATTCGTTCTTAGGGTGTCTCCTTGTGCACCTAGGGCAGAAGACAGCCAAGGCTCTCTCAGCTTCTTCTTTCTTTTGCTGAATCCTAAATGTGTCAAGCTGCATGGCAATGGTCTGTCTCACCTCACTCTTAAGATCTTCTAATTGATTTGCAAGCTCATGTTTGGAGAAAGGGACACTAGTCGAGAGGTGGTTTCCTCTACCTCATTTCCGAGCTGCCCTGGAGTGGTTTCTAAACACAGTCTTGATGTCCTCATAAGGCAGTTGGTAAATGTCCCCCCCAGCTAACATGTGAAGGGTATCTAAGAGGTCTTCAGGGACTCCTCCGAGCAGGACCAACTTGAGGGATTCAGGGTCAAGTGTGCACCTGGCCCGCTTATAGCTTAGTTGGAACCTCTCCTCATAATCCTCTAAGGACTCATCATTTCCCATGGTCATCCGAAAGATCTCCCCCTTTGTTTCCTTGGACCTACAGTAATCCCGGTACTTGGTGTTGAAAGCTTGCTGCATCTGAGCCCAAGTTACTATTCCCAGGTAAGCCCATGAACCAGCGTAATGCTGCATCCTTAAGAGTGGAAGGGAAAAGTTTCAACTTTTGCTCATCTTCAGTATAGTCATAGGTTCTACAAAGGACAACAAACTCAAACAGGAAGGTATCCGGATCTTCAGTGGTCAGCCCATGGAAGTGAGGTAAGGCGGAGGGGCTAATGTTCTTCATTTTCATCTCTCCATTGGTCTCTCGGATGGGAAAGGCACCTTCTATTCTCTCATCTTCTCCTCTATTGTCAGCCATAGCTTCAGATGGAGTGGTCTCTAACTCTTCTTCTACTATAGGATCTTTGGATATCTCAGGATGTTCACCTATAGGTTCTTCTGGGTCACTGTCACCAAAGAAGAGAGAAGGGTGACTTAGTGATGTGGTGGGGGTGTTTGGTAGGAATTTGCCTGATCTATCTCGGTTCCTACGAGGCATGAAAGGGAAAATACTTTCTTTTTCTTTTGATTGCTTTTGCTTTGCTTTTCTTTTGGTACCTGCAAAACTGAGACAGATTGATCTACAACTAACTATGAAAGATGCAGAATTAAACTGAAAGCAGGAAAGAACTATTCTACTTTGCTTAAAGGAAATTGCAAGAATGGAAATGCTAGTCTACGCTTGCAGAAAGGAAATGCTAATCTAGGAAAGCAGAAAATATTAATCTATGAAAGCAGGAAATATCTATGCTACTTTTGCAGAATGGAATGAAGTAAACTACTTAGCAGAAGGTAAGAGTAAGAAAGTAGAAGAAAAGCAACAATTACTAATACTCTGACGCTTCCCCGGCAACGGCGCCAAAAAGGATGGTGAGCTCCAGTATTGTAGCAATAATGCTACAACTCCTGGGGCTTCCTATCTCTCATTTTATCAACCCGGTAGTTCGTACAAACTTGGAAGCGACGGTGCTGTATGCACAAGTACTAGCTCTTGTCGCAGCTGTCACTTGGTCAGCTGGCACAAGTCCGCTAGGGCTCAAGCCAACTTCTATAGGCTCACAGAAGAAGCTTTATGAATGATGGACGAAAGCTAACTGAAAGAAGACTAATCTAGTTGCAGAAAGGAACTGAAAACCAACAAAGCATAAAAACCCTAGCAAACCCTAATTTGACTAGCTAAGCCCTTACAATGCAAAATTGTGAATGAAACTTCTACCAATGATGTCATTACCTCTAGGAAGTGCAATTACATGAATCTAAGCTACTTGCATCTGAAAAGACATGTTTTTGTATTTTTGTCTTAAGTGAATGGAGTGATTGTGATTTTGTTCTTATTAGGGTTTGGTTGTGCAGAGGTGGTGCAGAAGGAAGGAAAGCTTGGGAAAGGTTGGGGAGGCTAGGAGAGGTCCCAAGAGATCCTTAGCATCAGTCCATAGAGGTTCCTCACGTTCAGAGGCTCAGCAACCGAGTGAGTGGCCTCCTACAGGATGTCTGCAGGGGATTCTACAGGAAACTCAGGGAATCCTACAGGAAGTCTGTGCAATTCTACAGGATGTTTGGCCGTGGAGGTTTTGAGAGATGGTGAAGTGTTGGAGTGGTGTGGGAAGATAGGTGAGATGGAGATGGAGCTAGTGATGGCTCAGGAGCAGAGAAATCAGATGGAGGAAGAGTGCATGCAGTGGTTTGATGGCTTGGAAGGATGGGATCAACGAAAGGTTAGGTAAATGAACCTACGTGGCAATAGATGAGTTGGAGGATAAATGAGCTGGACAGAGGCCGAGTAGGTGGATTGAGGAGAGATCAAGAAGAAGAAGAAGGAAGTGGAATGATATGGAGCAGCGTAAATGAAACAAATGACTTATGCATCAAAACAAGAATTCATTAACCTATGATAACTGCGCTATAAACTCAAATGAACAGCGATGTAAATTATGAAGAGAAGTGTGCATGAAGCTGTGATGAAAGTGTATGACTCAAGATTGAAGTGCATGGAAAGATCTATCATAACCGTGACTGTGTTGCAGCGTTCATAGAAGTAAAGGACTGTGTTTCTTTTTGGTGGTTGGTTATGGGCTGCACCCCAATCCCTAAGAGAGATGGCAGTGAGCCTTAACAACCTTTTGCTGGAGCTCCAATAGATTATGTCTATCTTCTTCTAACCTAAGCAACTGGAAACAAATTCACCATAAACGAATCCTATCTAAACTCATGAAAAAGACTAAATTAACAAACTGTAAATTCGAATTGCATGTTAAAGTAAAAACTCAAAGTGCTGGAACGAAATGCAAACAACATTACAACACCGAGGAGATCTATTGCTCTCAGGTTGGGCCCTAACCTGAGAGCTATAGCTCCTTGAGAAAACTCGGAACTAGATCAAAATCTGCCTTCTTTATTCATAATCTGATGTCATGCCAAACTGGCTTACAAAAGAAACAAACACAGAGCTGTGCTCAAAAACTACAATAGTAACATGAAAGTTTCAACAACCTATCAAAGGCTACGGCCTCTACATTTATGCAAAAATGATGATCCAACAGGTGTCCTTGATTTGAGGAGCTCGGCTGTCCAACTGAAGTCTAAACTGTTGATCCTGTAGGATAGTTATGACTGTTGTTCCTGTAGAACAGTTATAACTGCTGTTCCTGTAGAACAGTTGGCTGCCTCTAAGCTCGGTGGGGAGATGGATTGGAGCTCGGAGCTATGGTGGGAATTACGAGGAAGGTCCCCAAGACCGTGGACATCCTCTCCTAAAAACCAGCAGTGCCACCTCATTGTCTCCTTGTCTCCTTTTTCGTGGTCTTTGCTCCCTTTTAATGCCAAAACCTGAAAGCATCATGCATTAGTCACGTAGATAAAATGTCTACCCTTCTTCCTACAAACAACACGAATAAACTAAGAAATGCATGCATAAGCAATAAAAAATGAATGGTTTGAGCATAGCAAGTAGGCCAAATGAGCCCAAATTATACCAAAAATTGGGGCTCATCACAGGGTAAATGAAACCAGCATGCAACAGTTTTTCAACTTCTGCCTTAATGGCAACGGCTTTCTTCGGGTGGACCGGTCGAAGTCGTTGTCATACTGGTTTGACATCTAGATACATCTTGATTTCATGTTCAACGATGCTCGAGTCAATGCCTGGAATTTATTCATATGACCATGCAAAGACATCTCTGAATTCCCGAAAGAGAGCGCAATATATTTCTAGTTCTGAAGGAGAACAAGATTTGCCAACGCGAATATTCTCTACAACTTTAGGTTTGGTCGAGATATTAATGGCGATATTTTCCTCAATATTGGACAGATTTCGCTTGGAATCCACTGTATTTGCAGTATTTGATAGAAAATAAAAAACCGATGGATGATCAAGGTCGCTTGAATAATCTTCATTGTTATCTTGAAGGTGGGAAAGATGGTGGTAGTCTTCCCACGACGTCTCTCCTATCATCATCGACTGAATGATTCCTGCGTCTGTAGAATGTATACGAGACCAAGGATCGGAAGAGGTACCATACTCTAGAGACCTATCTATCCAAACACTCGCTGAGTGTTGATTTGGGTTCGCCACCCAGGCCCAGAAAATTGATTGCTACAAAGATTCTATGGGGCTTGGGGCAACACCTCATGATGATCCACACTATCAAAATGGTCAGAGTTCTTCTTAATCTTTGATGATGTAGAAGATATAATATGACAGGTTCCCACTGTGGCCACTTCCGCCAGATCAATTGGAGGCGGGAGGGCAAAAGTACCCATCAAGGAAGGGTCTTTTAGGAGACCTATTCCGATTTTTTGAAGGGATTGAGAACTCCCATGGATCAAAGGAATGCTTCCAGTAGCTTGTGAACTGTTGGGGAAAAAGGTTGGTTGGTCAACGATTGTAATTCCGCCTTGGAAGGGAAATGCAATCTTTCTAAAATATGTTAACACAACAGCAACCATAGCGTAAATCCAAGGCCTTCCAAGTAGGATATTGTAGTCAAGGTTTCCATCGATGACCTTGACTTCAATTTCTACTGTCTTGCCCCCAAGTTCAACTTTCAAGTTACTTAATATCCCATACAGTTTGTATGTTCTTCCATGGAATGCTTTTAATGTCGTTGATGATCGTGACAAGGATGGTGAGCCTAAAATTTTCCAGCAACTCATTGACATAAAACAGGTAGATTCCCCCTCATCAATTATTGTTCGATGAACAGTTTTATTGAGGGCTTTTACCTGTATAAGGAAAATGAGTTGGGCTGGTAACTGAGGTTCGTATCCTTTATGGTTAAAGGCCACAATATTGGAATCTACTAGGTCAATCCCACCTATTGCTGATAATAAAGCCTGCTTTTGGGAGGGGCAATTCTGCAGTACTTCAAGTGTCGACATGGCGGATGGCGATCGAGCCAAATCCTCCACTATATTATAATTTTGTGCTGCTCGAGCACGAGGATTAAATGTCGATTTATGTACTACTCCCTTTGGCAGATTTATAGTTAATTCAGGAATTATGGGTGGAACAACTTCTGGCAAAGTTGTTGTCGAACTACTGGGTTGATCTGTAGCCTTGTTGTTTGACGTCTGTGGATTCATGTAATCTTTATTCCTTGTCAATATCAAAGCATCATTTTGCTATTTTGAGATGGATAGCGTAAGCACTTGGGATGGAGAAGCATGATCGATAGCAACCAGATTAGTTTCTGGGTTCGAAAACGGATCAGTCAATACCACTGAGGTACTTGAAGTCTTTAAAAGCGCTACAACCTCAGCTCGGTGCAGACAATCTCTTGTATAATGGTCCTCATTACATATTAAACACAGTAGACTAGGTTTCTGATCTGATAATCACCCTATGAGTGATCTCAGTTAAGAATTTATTAAATGAAGGTATTACAGACTCATATGTTGGTGTGTGTGTGTCTATGTTATTTAAGCAATGGATCGATCAGATTGCAAATACACAGACACTTGAAATGGAAAAGAGCAGAGAAATAGAGTAAGCAAAGACAAGAGCACAAGAAATTAATAAGGATTTCACCCTATCCTCCAGGGCTACATCTCTGGTCTAGCTCTCAGTGGTGGCCTTCTTTTTATTGTGTCTTGAAGTAGAGAATTACAATGAAGGAGCTCAATATGAGTCTCCTGAAACAGATTAGCTTGGCAGGGTGGTTCTTGGATTCCCCAAGCCACTAGAGTACACAGACTCTCTTCCTTACTAGCTCTTTGACCTCTCTAGTTTGACAGATCCTCTCAGGGATGGCTTGAATCTCTCAAGCTCTCTAGTGCTCGACGCTGCCTTTGGTCAACTCGGCCCTCTGTCTTCTTTTTTCTTTTTGCTTCACTGATTCTTTCTCTTCTTTGTCTTCTGTCTTTGGTGTTCCTCTCTGGGTTCCTGACTCTTCCTGTCTCTTTCTGTTCTCTGTTCATGGCTTTAAAGCCATTCGGGCTCATGGCGATTCGGTTCCTCTTCCACCTTCGTCAGATCGCCTGCTTGCAGCTATGCTTGGAGTTCCCTGTTCTCGGTGTCATCATCAGGCTCACAGGGAGTGGCCACTTGTCCTCCTACGAACTGCGCCAGCCTGCGTCGTTGGTTCAATTCTTCGGTTACGTCGTGGAATGAGTCTTTTGCCACCATGGCGGTCAATTTGAACTTCAAATTCTTTCATATTGTGGCTTAATCCCCCATCAATTTTGTCTTCTCCATCAGGCGCGATCTCAGCCGTTAGATCTGGAGCCCCCAGATCTGACGTCGTTCGCTCGTCCCGCGCGGTTGACTAGCTCGACCGTTAGCGCACGATGAGTGGTGGTTTTCTCTCTCCTCCGCTTGCCACGCGTCGGGCACTGAGTGGAATCACTCCCTTTTCATCAAAACTGCTTACCGCCCATGGATGCCCCCGATCAATACCGTTGGTTTTGGAGCAAGTCTCGCCTTTAGAGCTTAGCCCTTTTCCCCACGGTTTTCCCGGCTCTCACTCGACCGAGTGCTCGAGGCTTCCCCATTTTGAGGGTTTTTTCCTAGCGATGCGTGATTAATGCTAAGTGCGCATCAAAAACCTCCTCTGTTTCCCGATCCGGGCCTCCCAGGGGCTAATTTCGTCTCCTGCGTAGTCTCCATGGGCCTTGGTCAGCGCGCTTTGACCAAGGTCCTCGTTGTTCCACGCTGGCTGCCATTGCCACTAGTTTAGAGGTGTTTTTGATCGCTATTGTAAATCCTTTGAAGTTTTTCCTAACCTGGTACAGCCATGGCTCTGTTAATTATTCTTTATGGATCCAATTTGGATCAGTTTCTTTCGCCCAGTAGGGTTTTCAGAAGATTTTTCAGGAGTTGAATTTTCCTGTTTCTTCTTATTATTTTTCCCTTTCTTCTTGCCCCCTGGTTGCTTTGGATCTTTGCCCTTGTCCGATGACACGGCATTAACCTTCGAGGCAAGAGGTTTGTCATTTGATTTTTGACTAGAAACTGCAAGGGCTTTACCAGATGGAGCCTTTGCGGTTTGTGTACTTGAGGTACCGATCACGCCATCACCAACATGAGAGTCCTTGTTTAATTTAGGAGGGGGAGGAACGGAAAATTCTGGTCTAGGAGCATCATGATTTTTTTTGTAGAGTGTGCCAGACTGAGTATAGATCAAGTCTAAATATTGTGCACGAGCAATGACTTGCTCTTCAGTGATAACTCCTCCCTTCGCCACATCTTTAGTAATAGAAGGTAATAATGACTTAATAAACCACTCAGCTAGAAGCTACTCAAGAACATACGTCTTTACCATTCGACGATGACGTCGCCACTCATGAATATGATCAGATATGTGAGTGGTTGTTGTTAGTTTAAAGTTGGTAAGGAGTTTCGTCCCCATTTTGTACCTTATGGGTAACTGAAAGTGGGTTAGAAAAGTAGTGGCAAGGGTGTTGAAGTTATCAAATGAAGCTCTAGGCAATTCAATATGCCATTTTGCTGCTAGACCAGTTAGTGTTCGCTGAAAAAGGTGAAGCCTAATCGAATCATCATTTAGGGTGTTAGATGAGCACCAAAAATGAAAGTCATTACGTGATTCGATGGATCTTCACCTGTATTTCCATTGAATTTAGGAATATCAGAGGGAATTTTATGAGGAATCGCTAGCCACCAAGGGGCGTATGCAATTGGATCATTCGTCAGTCGGTTCAAATCTGGTAGTTCTAGAGTTGCTACAAAAGGCAACTGTTGATTCAGGTTTGGCGAAGCATACCCAGGATAAGATGGGATCACCTGAGCAGTAGGTCTTTGCATACCAGCATAATGTATCTGATGCTAGTAACTTTGATAAGGTTGTTGGACATAACCATTATAGTATGGTTGTTGATAACCGTTTTGAAAATGCGGTTGTCCATTACCTACAAAGCCTTGTTGCTCAGGTCCTCGGTAAGTTTGCTGGAATTTCGGTTGTTGATATTGTACCAGCCATGGTTGTTGGACCATTTGCTGTTGCCCAATATTGGATGATTGACCAAGATGTGGAGTGATAGTACCCGTTTGAGCCTGAGTCGTTCCAGGTAAGGAAGCACTAACCTGAGGTTGTGATTGAGCCATAGAGACAAGAGGTTGTTGTATTGCAACCTGAGAGACTTGAGGTTGACACACAACAGGCAGTGCTTGTACTTGTGACACAGTCACAATAGCAGGTGTAGTGGGAATGTTCGACACAGGTTGGACCGGTTGCATTGAATATACAACCCTTGGTTGTTGAGGTAGTATTGGTACCCAACCACTGGATGTAATTCCAGTTTGACCTAAATTTTGTTGTGAACTCTCATATGGTTGTTCTCCAGGAGGGAACAATGAAAAAGCATACTGCCCTCCATATGGCGGCAATCCAGTGTTCAAAGGATATATCGGTCTTTGAAGACTGGACTGCCCAAATTGATACTGGCATGCAGGATCAATTTGCCGAGTTTCAACATAAGAAATGCCAAATAGGATTCTGGATGAACAAATAGGAATGGACCATGTCGTCCAAATAGTCCCTGAGTCGACTCCATATAGTGATTGATAACTAGTTGGAATAGATGGTATACCGGTAAATATCGTAGGAATAGCAGCAGGAAGTTCTGTCGTGGTTGTATCAGATGACACAGTTCTAGATGTTGAAGGTTTCTCAGACATATTTAGTCTATCCAAAATATTTCCTAGCGATTCGACAAGAACTTGCGATGAAGGATGATTAAAAGAACTAACTTCAGGAATAGAAGGATATAAGTGGATCCCAGTTCCAAAATGCAATGGAGTACTGGATGGAAGATCCTCTACTATCTCCTCTATGGCAATCAGTCCAGGTGGAAGAGGTAGACCATCAGGTCCATAAAATATTTCTGGAGCCGAAGAAGGTATATCTTTTGCAGTGATAGATACTAGGGGGTGACACTTTTTGAACTCTGGAATTCAACTTCCAGATGTTCAGGTAAATGAACTTCAGTTTCTGGATCAGCTCTTGCTGGAATTGTTTCAGGTATGGAAGTGTCTACCATTACACTAGGATCAGTTCTAATGTCCTCTTGTAACTGCGAAACTTCTTCTGTAAAGACAGAGGTACCAGAAATGATCGGAGTAACTGTAGTCTCTGATGATGTTGAAACACAAGTTTCAAATAAACCAGGAGAATTCGACTCAGTTAAATGAGACCGTTTTGCTCAGAATGGTTTCATTTCCGGAGTGAAAAATGGTTGACTCACTAGTCTCCGCGAATGATGGGGTTTTGTTTGACTTTCTTCCACGATTGCAGATTACTTAATTAACTCAAAAATAAGGGGAAAATTGTTATTCCGTATTAAATAAATTTTAATGATGCTTTGATATAACTTTGCTTTTTCAATTTTTAAGAGTCAAGAAAAGGCTAAAGATGACTCTAGTCACCTTCGATTTTTAATGAGCCTGGAGTGACAAGTGCTCAGATGGACCTTTTCTTTTAAGGAGTCGAAAAGGAATGAAAGTGACTAGTCTGGAAATCTAGACAGAGGGATTACCAAACCAATCACAAAACTGCAATATACACCTTGGTGGTAAATTAAAGAGAAATTACCAAGGACTTATGTACAACAGTCAATCTTCTTGAATGTTGTGTTCAGTGCATTGCGATCGATAGGGCGACAGACACGGCTTCCTATGGATAAAGGATATAAGCCTATTGTGGTCTCCCAATATATACTCGACGGTACAGGGAGCACAAGTCCATGCTAGTACTTGTCGTATCAAAGAGAAGGAATCACCCAACCTTCGATGAAAACGATAGTTGCTAGATTTTACGACGCCGGAACACGTCTCTAGCCTAGACCTCTAGATGTGTTGCGTTAGGTTCCAAAGCGTTTTTAAGTTCATTGAGATTTATTTTAGAGTTGATCTTGTTTAGAAGTTTGTCTTTCAAGGTTCACCGTGTGATGTAGATGTAAAATTCCTAAATATGCAATCTAAAATGATAAACAATCGTTTTTTATTTTTAGCAATGAAAATCCTAGCTACTAAGGAAAGAAGATTACGATTCTTTCAAATAGAGAGCAAAGAGCACACACTAAATGCACTTTTCCTAAATCATTTTTCGCACACAGTCTAAATGCAAATGAAAATGCATGTATTTGTTTTTCGTTCCCTTAATGTGAAGAATGCCAAAAAGGAAAACTAAGCATAGATCTGAACTATTTTCTTCAAAGTGACATTTCGACAATTTCTTTTCAAAATGAAAGGAAGACTAAACGACACTTTTCGATTTTGAATAGAAAAATGCTTTCGACACTTCAAATATTAATAATTCGAATCAAATACATGACAAAAAGTTCAATCAACTATCTAGAGAAGGAAGACTTTACTACACTTCTCTTTTTTGACACAAAACGATAGCTACGACACTTTTTGCACCAAAACGACAGTTCGATTTAAGCAACTTT
The DNA here is from genome assembly GCA_031772625.1 of Pinus tabuliformis. Taxonomy (NCBI): domain Eukaryota; kingdom Viridiplantae; phylum Streptophyta; class Pinopsida; order Pinales; family Pinaceae; genus Pinus; species Pinus tabuliformis. Next base: position 970,125,359 of record CM062813.1, on the reverse strand, counting down.
TTGACTAAGGATCGTAAATGATAGACAAATACATAAAAACATTTACTAATCCTAATCAATGGAAGCTGAACAATGTAAAGGAAGGAGGCTTCGGCAATGAGATATTGATCATAAGCAGCAAAACAACTAAATAGAGCTGAAAACAAGGACAAAAAACCCAAATTCCAAAGAGAGAAATAGGATTACTCAGTCATCGCACCTATGCTTCACAGAAAGAGGGATGCATCTCACCTGCTACACTCAGGAGGTGCGATGCATACTGGCTTCCAGTTATAGACAGTGCAATGGGCCAAGGAGCGCAACTGAGGTGGTTTTTGGCTCAAATTTGCAACTAAATTCAGTGAGTTAAGATGAGCTATTATGAACAGTAAAGAACAAAGTATAGGGGTATGATCTTGGGAGGTTAATGAGCTACCAACAGGGCATCTAGGATGCTTGTAAGTTAGATGTTCAGTTCATAAACTAAACCAGAGATTGACTGAAGCAACATTCATCTACTTTGCAATTGCAGAGCAAGAGCAGTTCGAAGGCTATCCGGCTAACTTCAGGCTCCGTCTATAGTTTATAAAGTAAACAATAAACAACAAACAAACAAACTATTCACTCCCCAGCGGAGTCACCATTTTGTTTCTGGGAAAACTAGTGTCTTTTCGATCTACTAGTCCCACTAAGATTGGCAGCTATCTTAGAAACAAACAATCAAAGCAATTTGCGATTTCCTTTATGTATGATAGATAAGAGAGAAGCAAAGGGACCAACCTGGATCTTCCGCTTGACTCCTTGCTTGATTTCTCTCCCCTTTGATAGAGCTTGCAACTCCTCTCCTACTTGTCCCGCTTAGAGAATACCTGTAGAAACAAAGTAACAAAACACCATCAAAGCATCTCAATCTATTATATCATAAACAATGCAGAATTAGAAATACATTGAACATACAATTGCATTCACAAATAACGAGATTCACAAATACACGATTATATGGAGGAAAAATCAAAGAAATTTATTAAAATAGAAGTGAGAATTACAACCCAGTTGTCTGATCCAACATCATCCTCCTAGCATCAAAACCCTCTTCACCTCATGAAAAGCAAGATCACCCAACAATATAATCTTCCTTCTCAAAGACAAATTATCAGCACTTCCTTACAAATTACAAAATTCTAGCCCCCAGATCTCTCAAATGAGGGATCCATTTATTTTGTAAGGGTGTGAGTCATCTCTTATTTTTTTATTAGTGTCATTCCTCTCATAGTTCTTGGTTTCACTTGGAGATTTCTTGGATCTCTTACTCATCCCTTGGCTAATTCAGAGAGGCAAGTGTCATAGGAGAAGTTTATAGAAGATTCCATGAGCATCCACTTAGCAAACTGTCTCAGCCATTTGTCCATTCTTGCTCATCGCACCCACAGAAGGCATCTTCAGTATGCATTGCACCTGGCTAGTGGAGCAGTCAGTATGCATCACACCCTGACAGTGGAGCAGTTAGTATGGTCCAGTTTTGGACAGTTCTGAGTGGTTTTTCAGGTGGAACTTTTGGGGAATGATGTAATCAGTTGACTATGATCCTTTAGGGTATGAAACAACACTTTTAGGGGTTAAAGAGCCCTTGGTTTATCGACATATAAGATTGGGGTTGCAGTGCCCAAATATGTCTATAACAATATCAGATTTAAGGCCATCCCAAAAAAATCCTTCTTGACCCTGTGGTAAGTTTTTACAAATTGTAACAGCGCCATGTTAAAAATCCATGCAATAAACTTAATAAAGGAAAAATAATAACCAAGGTCATGGGACATGTATTCCAAGGTGAATGTTGGGAAAAACATAGTGATGGGGATCACTTGTGATTAATTAATGGCTATGGAAATTGGCAAAGGCAATGGAAAAGGTTATGAAAAGGCATGAGGAATATATTGGCATTTTATTTATGAAAATAATGTAAAATAGGAGAAAAGGAAGGTGAAAGGTCGCAGGTTGCATGTGAGGAGGAAATTGTAGAAAATTGAGGAAAATAGAGGCCTCAATGATAAAAGGGATTATGAGGATCAGTTCATGTATTTTGTTAGTGTAACCTTTTGTTAGTTTTAGCTTGGATCTCTCTCCCTATTCTGTCTCACACACTATTGCACACTTAGAGTTTCCTTGGAGAACTCTTGGAGCATTGTGGCATACTTTGGATTTGGAGCAAGAAGGCAAAGGAAGAGTAGGAAAGTCTAAGGGAACATCAGGATCAACGACTACAATGGGTTTCGCTTGCAGGTACCGAGTTGGATGTATGATTTCCTTGCTATTTTTGACATGCGTGACATATACATGTGGTTATTTGGTTATGATTTGTCATTGGCATGTAGGATTGCCTAGATTGATAGTGGTTTTGCCTAGCCTTTCCATTTCTTGGATATCCATGGTGTTGTAGGTTTTACCTTTTTTTTATGTTTGATGCTCATGTTCCTTATGGTTGTGGGTTGAGTAATTAGTTCCTAGAGCCTTGGTTGGACAAACGTTGTGAAAGCCCTGTAACAACTTGGGTTGTGGTACTAGTCCTGGAAGCCTTGGTTGGAAAAACACTCTGGAGCCCATAGTGGGTTGAGTTAGTAGTTCTAGAAGCCTTGGTTGGACAAACACTCTAGATCCCAACAACAGTTGTGGGCTGAGTTACTAGTCCTGGAAGTCAAGTTGGAACAAATGCTCTAGAGCCCAAGACAACTTGGATAGAGACTGATATGGTGATGGTTAGTGATGTCCGACCATGAGGTGGAATCAATTGTTGAGGATTGAGGTGGTTTGGACTATGGAAGCCCTAGTTTGGTTTTCTTGGTTTATTCCATGAGATCTCACATTCATGCTTGGAATATGGCATGGGGGTGATTGGCTGAAAGAAAGATTTGGTTCAACCCAATCTCTGGTCGGGTGGTACATGGAAGTCCATGACTTGATTGGATTTGCATATGTTAATAATAGCTCTTTTCCTCTTATGTTCTATGTGTAAATTTACTTGTTACTATGTGGACATGATGGTTGTTCTATTATTGTTGTTTATCTAGTTATATGTTCGTTACAAGTATGGTTTTATGACAGTCTTGAGTTATGGCTCTCATCATGTTCTGGTTAGTAGATGAAATGTTAATGAATGAATGACATAATATATGATAATGCAGCTAATGTGAGAGGGCATCATACCTTCTTGAAGATTATTAGATAATTATGAGACACCTATGATCATATATGAAATTATGACCTGTAGATTACATGTTCATGATGTGTTTGATGAAATGTATGTGATGGATAGGTCTGGTTAGGTTAAGTTCTTATCTAAGTTTTGTGTGAAAGGCTTTGTCCTGGTGTCATTCATTATTCTTGAAATTTTCATGAAGTTATGGGTAGTGGTATGGAGACTAGCCTGAAAAAGTGGCTTAAATCTCGTAGTCGCTAGCACAAAACTGGGTAAAAAGGTCTACAATTGCATGGAGGCCTTCTTGTGGGACCGACTGGAGGGTTATAGTCACGTGGAGGCCTTGTTTTGGGAGCAACTGGAGAGTTACAGTTGCATGGAGGGCTTTTCATGGGAGCGACTAGGGGTTTAGTTCAGTTAAAAATCAAGTTAACTTAGGGGTTGGGAACCTAGAGTGGTTGGTTAGCCCCTGGGGGTCCTATAGCTCCTGAGAAAGGTTAGTTTGGTTTTGTTTTGTCGATTCCACTTCCTTAACTATACTTAGGTAGTTTAATCATATCATAGCAACTCTTCATCACATATTTACCCTGGTGGACCCGTTAGCTTGGGTAAGTGTGGGAGGAGGGGGTTATAGAGTGGTATCAGAGCATGGTTCAACCCTTAGACTGGATGGGCGGAATGTTTTTACCATGCATACATGTTGGTTTCATATGTGTTCATTATGCTTGTGGTCTATGTGTTTGTCATGTATGCATGGTATCAGTCATCGTTGTAGTTGTGTTGTCATATAGAAGTTGATAATGTTGTTGTTTAGTTGTGTTGTCATGAACACATATGTCATGTGTGTTGTATATATGTCTTTCATACATGCATTGTACCTAGTCAGTGTTATAGTTGTGACATCATGCATGGTAACTGGGATAATGATGGAGATGGTGTCGACTTATTGATGTGATTATATATATATATATATATATATATATATATATACATCTTGCAGATGAGATATCCTCCCCTAAACTACACTGAGGTATGTTGGTGTGTTTATGTTTGGTTTATCTGACATGATATCATTACAGGTAGAATATCAAAGATGCCTAGAAAAATGGTAGACTATAGTTCATGAGATTCTGCCTATAGATTAGATGAGGGGCATCGTGATGAGTACTCTCCTAACATAGCAGACACTTTGAGAAGTTTGTAGGTAGAAATCAGAAGTTGTAAAGAAAATAATTACTTAATCATTTAGTCACAAGAGATACTTTCCAAGGCATATGAAAAACAAGTAGAGGTCAATGCAGTCATCCTTTATAGCTTGTTAGACTTATAGAGACAGGGACAACCATGGATCACTTATGGGTCAAAGGACATGACTAATGGGGCATATGGTAACATATTTCATGGTGGGCATAGGTTGGATAGAGATGACACGGTCAGGGATGGAATATTCTTGGATACACCTGATAGACGAGGTAGTGGACATGGGCTTCATTCTAGTTCTAGTTCAGATGGGTGCCATGGTCATCATCGCTATCATCCTTATAGGAGGAGTGACAAGGGATATTTTCCGGATGAGTTCAAGAAAGAAAATCCACCTACATTTGATGGAGAAATGAAGAAGTCACAAGATGCAGAAGCATGGTTGCTTGGGATGAATAATTTATTCATATTGCATGATTACTTAGAGAACATGAAGCCCAAAATAGCTACGTCCAGTCTTAAAGGTAAAGCAAACATTTGGTGTTAAGATGTAAAGAATGTCAGGGGAATTTGGGAAGAGGAGTTGACTTGGAGATCAATCAAAGTGCAGATCTAAGACTAAGCAGGATTGGAAAGGAAATGAGAAGAATAAAGGAAAATGGGATAAGAAGCGAACAATACCTTAGGAAACAAGTAACAAAGAGAATGTAACACCACCTAAGAAGTTCAATGCATCTGAAAAATAATAGGGATTTCGGTCTAAGGAGAAAAATAAAGGTGATGGCAGGAAGCCCTTGCAATGTTGGACTTGTGGAGGAGAGCATCGCAGAAGAGATTGCCCAAAACATCAAGGTGGAAGACCACATATCTATAGTGCTCGAGAGGCACAAACAATGGCGTGTGTTGGACAAAGTATTCCTCAGATTTATGGAGCATTGGATAATAGGAAGGCAGATCACCAGGCATCCATTATCGAGATGGACGATAAGCTTTATGATCAAGTTGTTTCTATTTTGATTGACCCTGGATGTAATTATAGTTATGTTAATCCTGACATGGTGGATAAGTGTGGTTAGAATAAATAAGTGCATGTAGAGTCTTGGTTAGTGCAGTTGGCTACAGGTACTAAGAAAAGAGTTCATCACTGGGTAAGATCTTGTGCATTTTAGTTGAATGGTATGCCCACATTAGCGCATTTAAATGTGCTTCCATTGGTATCATACATTATGTTGTTGGGTATGGATTGGTTGTATCTTCATAGAACCGTAAATTGTTATGAGAATGCCATTGAATTCTTGGGACAATGGAGAACAAAGAATCTTGTAGGATAAGAAAAAGGCAACATCAGTCAAAATGGTTACAACTATGCAGGCAAAGCGCAGTCATAGAAAAGGGTGTGTGTTATTTGCAGTACATATTTCTTGTGATAAAGGTAAGGAGGTTGAGGATGCATAAATCTTGAAGAATTACCCAATTCTATAGCAATTCCAAGATGTATTTCGAGTAGTGATTTCAAGATTACCACCTCACAGGGAAGTGGAATTTTCTATTGAGTTGGTACTAGGGGCAACGCCATCATCTAAGGCACCTTACAGGATGAGAACACCATAGTTAGTGGAATTGAAGTTGCAGTTGAAGGAAATGCTTGATAAAGGATACATTAGGACAAGTGTGTCACTTTGGGGTGTACCAGTATTTGTTGTGAAGAAGAAGGATGGTACTCTCAGGTTGTGTATCAATTACAGGCAACTGAACAAGGTAATCATCAAGAACATGTATTTGTTTCCGAGGATTGATGACTTGTTTGATCAATTGAAGGGAGAAACATTGTTCTCGAATATTGATTTGATATCAAAGAAGAGGACATCTACAAGACTGCTTTCTGGACTAGGTAAGTTTGTTGTAGTTCCTTTTGGTGTAACTAATGCTCCAACTAGTTTTATGTGCTTGATGAATAGTGTATTGCATCCTTATCTAGAAAACTTTGTTATTGTATTCATTGATAATATATTGATATATTCTAAGAATGAGGAAGAGCATGACGAACACTTAGCAGCAATATTGAGATTGCTACGAGAGCGTACATTAGTTGCAACATGTGGTTTCCAAGGAAGGCATAGAAGTGGATCCGTAAAAGATCAAAGTTATTATGGAGTGGGAAACTCCTAGGAATGTGGATGAGGTCAGATCATTCATGGGGTTACCAGGTTATTATAGGAGGTTCATCAGGAACTTCTCACAGATTGCCTATCCTATTACATCATTTCAGAGGAAAGGAAATAAATTTGAATGGACGAAGGAAAGTGTAGAAAGTTTTGAGCAATTGAAACAGTTGTTGAAAAATATTACATTTCTAAATATTACAAATCTATAAAAAGAGTTTGTGGTGCGTACAGATGCCTGCAAGAGAGGACTTAGTGTAGTCTTGATGCAACAGGAATAGGTGGTATGTTATGAATCAAGTAAATTGAATGAGCACGAGTAGAATTATGTTACACATGATTTTGAGTTGGCAGTGACCGCCCATGCATTGAAGATGTGGAGACACTATCTTCTTAGCAGATGGTTTGTATTTATGAGCGACCACAATGGATTAAGATACCTATTTGATCAACTGAAACTAAATGTTAGGCAAGCTAGATGGTTGGACATGATCAATGAGTTTGACTTCGAGATTAGGTACATTAAGGGGAAAGAGTACATGTAAATCATGTAGCAATAATGAGTTCATATGGGACATATCTACAAGATCAGATCTTGCAGGTAGGACAACATGATGACAGGTGTAGGGAGCTTAGGCATAGGTTACAATAGGATATAGGTGATTAGGATGTGGACTATCATTCACAATGGATGGTTTGGTCAGATTTAGGGACAAGATCTATGTGTCAGACAATAGTGAGCTCAAGAAGCTTATCTTGAGGGAATTCCATGTTAAGTCATATTTAGGTCACCCAGGATATTAGAAGACATTGACAACAGTGAAGAAGTTCTATTATTGGCTGAATTTAAAGAGGGAAGTGGCAAATTTTGTGGCTAGATGCTTGGATTGTCAATGGGTAAAAGAAGAGTGTAAGCATCTGGGTGGTTTACTACAATCAATTTTGATTCTAGGGTGGAAATGGGAGGTCATTTCGATGGATTTCATTACAAGTTGTTGAGGAAATATAGACAACATGATTTTATTATGGTTGTGGTTAACAAGTTGACTAAGGTAGCACACTTCATTCATGTGAAGTCTACTTATTCAGTTAATGATGTAGTACAAGTTTTCATCAAAGATGTAGTGAGGTTGCATGGTGTACTGAAGAAGATTATGTCAGACAGGGATGCTAAGTTCACCTCCATATTTTGGAAGGAATTATTTGCAAGTTTAGGTACAGAGTTGGCCTTCAATACAACTTATCATCCACATACATATGGGCAAACATAGAGGATCAATATGATTCTAGAGGACATGTTGAGAATATATGTTATGCATCAGCAATGAAAGTGGGAAGAGTATCTTCAGCTAGTTGAGTTTACGTACAATAATGGTTATCAGGAGTCACTGAGGATGAGTATGTTTGAGGCACTCTATTGGTGGACTTGTAATACTCCTATCAGTTGGAGTGATCTAGTGAACAAGGTATTGATAGGACTAGAGATGTTGGCAGAGATGGAACAAGAAATGTAGGTTATCAAGAAGAATCTAAAGGCAACATAAGATAGGCAGAAAATTTATGCAAATCAGCACAGGGCATTTAAGGAGTTTCAAGTTGGGGAACATGTGTATTTGCACATCAAGCCCAAGAAGAGCTCCTTGAATATTAGTTCATGTGAAAAGTTGGAACCTCAGTATTGCGGGCCTTTCAAGATCCTTGAGAGGATTGGACCGGTGGCCTACAAACTTGCACTACCTCTAACAATGAAAGCCCATGATGTTTTCCATGTGTCATTACTTAAGAAGTATGTTAAATATGTTGATCATGTGATTGATTGGTCTGTATTGTGGGTGGAACCAGAAGGAGAATTCCAGTCTGAACCTCAATGTATTTTGTAGACAAATATGTTCATGCTCTAGAACCAAGCAACCGAGCAAGTTAAAGTGCAGAGGAAGCACTTTGGGCTTGATGAAGCTAAATGGGAGATGATTGATTAGATGTGGTCTATGTATCCTTAATTTTTTTCCAATGGAGGCAAATGATTTTCGGTAAATATACATATTTGTATACGGTTGTCATTGTAAATACCGTAATGAGATGTGTTATAAAGCTCCAATAAGCTGTATGGTTGTCATGTTTCTATGTTTGTCGTGTTAATTTTCTTTTCAACAGGTTGTTCTGTTATGAAACCAGCTCAAGAAAAAGATAGAAAAGATAGATCAACGCCTTAGAATTTAGCCTCTTTGAGGGGGCAACCTCCTTTACATTACATAAATGAACAATTCTTGGATGATTCAAATGAAAAAACCTCCTTTCTATATATAGGAGTCTAAGGAGTCACAATATAACCCAGCCAACCTAACAATAATAATATAAAGCCACAAAAATAACAATAGTGGGATTCTATGGGGCACAGTAATAACAATATGGGGATAATAGGGGCACAACAATATTAATAAGGGATGCAACTACAATAGTAGTGGGGTAATCATTAGTATTATGGGGACCCAACATGCCCCTCTCCTTCAAAAAAGTGTTGTCCTCAATGCTTGAGTAGTTCTGGATGCTTCTGTATAAAATTATCATCCTCCCATGTGGAATCTTCAGTTGATAAGTTCTTCCACTTGATAAGATACTTCGAATTGATCGATTTCATAGCTGTCAAGTTCTTGTTTCTGTGACTGCTTCCGGTTCCAATATAATTTTTCCTTCCTCATCAAGTTCTGGCAATATTGTTTGAACTGGGAGCTTGTCGCCTATAACCTTATTTAACATGAAACATGGAAAACTGGGTGCAATCGAGAAGCTGCAGGAAGCTCCAATTTGTATGCCACAGTACCAATCTTTTGCAACACCTTGTACGGACCATAATACTTTGGTGATAATTTATTATCCTTCTTAGCTTGCTTGAGGGACATTTGCTTATATGGTTGTAGCCATAGGAATACCCAATCACCTACATCAAAACTTCTTTCACCGTGATGTTGATCTGCCTGTTGTTTCATTCTATTCTGTGCCAACACGAGGTTATCCTTTAAGAGTTGGAGGACTTGTTGTTGATGTTCGATGTGATGTTCCACTGCTTGAACCTTAGAATTTTCTCTTATATATGATGTGATGGATGGTGGCTGATATCACGGAAGTGCCATAAATGGGTCATTTTTTTTGCTGTATGGAAGGAAGTGTTATACCACCATTCAGCCAGAGGCAACAATTTGACCCATTGTGTCTGTTTATCAGATACAAAGCAACGAAGATATCCTTCCAAACATTTGTTTACTATCTCAATTTTCCCATCAAATTGAGGGTGATAAGTTGAGCTATGAGCTAACTGAGTACCAAGACAAGAAAATAATTCAGTCCAAAAATTTCCAGTGAAAATGGGATCTCTATCTCTTACAATAATCTTTGGGTTTCCATGTAGCTTTTGAATTGTTTCCATAAATGCAGTAGAAACTGTATTGGCTTTAAATGGATGTGATAATGCACAAAAGTGTGCATACTTGGTAAGTCTGTCAACTACCACCATGATGACACTCTTTCCCTCAGACTTGGGTAAACCTATGATAAAATCCATTGAAACCTCCTCCCAACGTTGGCTTGGAATGGATAAAGGTTGTAATAGACCCGGTGTCTTAATTGTTTCAACTTTATTTTGTTGGCAAACCAAACATTCCACCACAAATTTTTGAATATCCGATTTAAGGCCATCCCGAAAAAATTCCTTCTTAATCCTGTGGTAAGTTCTTAAAAATCCTACGTGCCCTCCTAAGGGAGAAGTGTGCAATTCCATAAGAATCTTTTGTTTTAGTTGGGAATTCTTACAGAGGTATAAGCGATCTTTGTACCATAAAGAATCATTTTTCCAGCTAAATGTATCAGATGTACTAGAATCTTGTTGTAACTTTCAAATAAGTTCCCACACTTCTTCGTCATTCTTCCATTCTTCCCTTGCTTCGTTTATCCAATCTGGTTGGATAATAGAAATGGCGCACAACAATGCTTCCACATCCTCATCCTTTCTTGAGAGTGCATCTACCACCACATTTTGCTTCTCTTTTTTGTAGATGATTTCAAAGTCATAACCCAACATCTTTGTGACCCACTTTTGTTGCTCTTCAGAGGATAATCTTTGTTCTAAAAAGTATTTAAGGCTATCATGATCCGTTTTTACCTTGAAGTGTCTTCCCATTAGGTAGGGTCACCATTTCTTAAGTGCATGGAGTATTGCCAACATTTTCTTCTCATAAATAGCTTTGTGTAAAAACTTTCCCTTGATTAGACGACTTTCAAAAGCAATGGGTCTTTCATCTTGCATTAAAATAGCACCAATTCCATTTCCTGAAGCATCACATTCCACAATAAAGGTTTTTGTGAAGTCTGGTGTAGCTAAGACCGGTGCTTGGCACATTGCCTCTTTAAGATGTTTGAAGGCCTTTGTTGCTTCTGGAGTCCATGAAAATGCATTTTTCTTTAATAATGTTGTTAGAGGTGCTACTATTCTCCCATAATTCTTAGCAAACTTGCGATAATACCCTGTCAACCCGAGAAATCCTCGCAGATGCTTTATGGATGTGGGGATTTTCCATTCCTTAATGGCTTTAATTTTGCTAGGGTCTACCTTAAATCCTTCATGAGATACAATATGACCCAGATCTTCCACCTCTTGTACTCCAAAGAAACATTTGGATCTTTTTGCATATAATTGTTTCTCCTCCAATAGTTGTAGCACCCTGTCAACATGTTCAACATGATCCTTCCAAGACTTGATGTAGATTAGTATATCATCAAAAAATACTAACACAAATTTTCTAAGGAATGGTTTGAAAATGGAATTCATCAAACCTTGAAATGTTGAAGGTGCATTGGTAAGGCCAAAAGGCATGACCAAAAATTCATAATGACCCTCATGAGTTCTAAATGTTGTTTTCATAATGTCTTCAGTCTTCATTCTGATTTGATGATATCCTAAACGAAGATCCAACTTGGTGAAGTAAATTGATCCATGCAATTCATCAATGACAGGAATGGGAAACTTATCTTTAATAGTGAGCTTGTTGAACTCCCTATAATCTGGACACATGCGCCATGATCCATCCTTTTTGTGCACTAATACTACTGGAGCAGAGAAAGAACTTTGACTTGGTTGAATTATACTAGCCTCTAGCATTTCTGCAACCATACGTTCAATTTCACTCTTTTGGGCATAGGGATATTTGTACGGCCTGATGTTTGGAGGAACACTTCCTGGAATCAGATGAATAGCATGATCATGATCACGAATAGGTGGGAGACCTTTGGGATTCTCAAATACCTTGGAATGATTGTCCAAGACTTTTTGGAGATCTGGAGAAATAAATGATTCCAATGTGGAAACATCTAGTGAACATAATTGTGCAATTACACCCCTTTGTTCCTTTTTTAGAAGCTTTGTCATACCGTTAGAGTTGATTATCTTTCCTGGTTTCCCTACAATACCCCTTAATTCAACTTCTTTTCCTTCCACAGAAAATTTCATGAAAAGTTCTTGAAAATTAAAAGCTATTGTACCCAAGGATTGTAGCCATTGGACTCCTAGTACAACATCAGCACCTCCCATTGGAATGGAAACCATTGGGCTAGTCAATACATATTCTCCCATCGATAGCTTGATATTATGGCACTTTCCAGAGCAATTTATTGTTCCTCCATTTGCAACCATCACTTGACACTCTGGTGCTGGATATAAGAAGCAATTCAATTCTTTTGCTACCTTACAATGAATAAAATTGTGGGTACTTCCTGAATCAATCAACACTATTACCTTTTTCTTCTTGATTTGTCCTTCTATCTTGATGATTTGAGGAGTGGTAATTCCCGCCAATGCATTACAAGATATGGTCGGATTCATTTTTTCTTTATCTAGGCTTTGTTCCTGGAGTATATCCTCTTCTTTTGACCTTTCTTGCTCCTTTTCTTCTTCCTCTTCACAATCTATGTAGAATAATTTCTTCTCAGCACACTTATGACCTTTAGTGTATTTGCTATCACAATTGTAACAAAGCCCTTTTGCTCCTTTTTCTTCCAATTGTTGTGGTGTCAACCTTATAGGTTGTGGAAGACTAGGGGAAACAACACTTCCATCTTTATAGTTGTGAGTGGTATGCTTCCGGTTGCCATAATTTTTCTTTCCATTTTTCTTGCTAACCTGAATGCCTTCTCTAATGAATCAGGTTCCCAAAGGCGAACATCATGTTGGATATTATCCTTTAAAGTCCCTATGAACACATCAATCCTATGCTCCTCTGGAATATTTTTTACCCTTATGTTCAATTTTTGGAACTCCTCAATGTGCTCCATTATTGAACCCTTTTGTTTGAGACTTATCAATTGGCTAAAAAAAGTGTTGCTTTTTGTATCCTCATAATGTGCTGTCAATTCTTCCGTAAAAATTGCCCAAGTGATAATTTGTTTACGAGAGAAAAGCCATTGATACCATACAAACTGATTTGGTTCCAAATATAAAGTTGCAATACGTACCTTTTGTGTGTTTTTCACATTATTGAGATCGAAAAATTGCTCCATCTGTAATATCCATGTTGCGGGATCCTTGCCATCAAATTTCCTCATATCGATTTTTGGAATATGGTGGGTCTTCGATCTCACATTAGAGACTATGAAATCTGATTAACATTTCTTTTGTTCGCATCATGAGTTTCCTTTACTACCTTTTCACCATTAGTAAGTATTTCTTGTAAAAAATTTGTCAAATCTATCTTTAAATCTGCCATGTCTGCCTTCAAATCTGTCTTCAAATCTGCCATGTCTCTCTTCAAATCTATTTTCAAATCTATCTTCAAATCATCCATCTTAGCTTCCACGCCCTTTATCTTAGATTCCACACCATTTATCTTAGCTTCCACGCCCTTTATCTTAGATTCCACACCATTTATCTTAGCTTCTGTTAGCTTTTGTGAGAGTGACATTTGTTGCGCTTGTTCTTGTAATTTTGATATATCATGTAGCATTTCTTCCTCTTCTTCATGAGTCATGCTAGAGCTTTCAGGTTGCTTACTAGGTGTTTGCAATTTTTTTCCTTGAGGCATCAGTTACCGATAATAATGCTCTACTATGCCCTTTTAATTCCTTCAAAATAAAATTTCAAACCAATCTTAAGCAAAAATTTAAAAGAATCTACACACCTTTTTTCACTTTGTAGGAGCTCGATATTGCCTCTGATGTATCTTTGTACTTTCAGATCAGCCAGTTCTGAAATTGTGGCCTGCAGTAGCCCTTTGTGTCCTCTTTCCAGTGCCACCAGTCTGATCCAAATTGGATTCTCCAAGGAAGAGTTATGTGAAATCTCCCACAATGACTTGATTATAAACTAGTTCAGTAAAGCGAACTTGTACGACGTGCCACAAGTCACTGTTTCATCCTTTGGCTCTGAAAAATATATACAAGAAATTACAGTCCGTTCCTCTTTCTGTACCTTCTTATAAAATTTCAATCCAATGCTCAGAGAGAAAGTTATGACGATTTTCCCCAGGTCACCTGTTTGGAATGTAATTCAGGAGTCTGTAAAAAGACTAACTTCCTCAGATCATATCTCCGCAAATATAGCGCGAAAAGCTCTGAAATTCGAACCTGAGGTTCAGCGCGATTTCTTCTAAAATGGGTTTTTTTTAGCTTTTGAAACGTCGCAGAAAAAATTTATAGCGAAAATGCCACGATGACCTATTTGGAGCAGCAAAACCCTAGAATCCAAAGCTCTGATACCAAATGTTATGAAACCAGCTCAAGAAAAGATAGAAAAGATAGATAAACGCCTTAGAATTCAGCCTCTTCGAGGGGGAAACCTCCTTTACATTACATAAATGAACAATTCTTGGATGATTCAAATGACAAAACCTCCTTTCTATATATAGGAGTCTAAGGAGTCACAATATAACCCAGCCAACCTAACAATAATAATATAAAGCCACAAAAATAACAATAGAGGGATTATATGGGGCACAATAATAACAATATGGGGATAATAAGGGCACAACAATATTAATAAGGGATGCAACTACAATAGTAATGGGGTAATCACTAGTATTATGGGGACCCAACATGTTCATTGTAAACACTGCAATGAGCTAAGTTATAAATCTCCATGGGAATTATGTTTTGGTTTCAACAACCTTGCTGCTTGTAGGTGTCATTGAACACCGAAGATGGTGTTCCCCTAAGGGGGAGGGGTTTGTAACAACCTCGGGTTAAAATCCATGTAATAAACTTAATAAAGGAAAAATAATAACCAAGGTCATGGCACACATATTCCAAGATGATTGTTGGGAAAAACATAGTGACAGGGATCACTTGTGATTAATTAATTGCTATGGAAATTGGCAAAGGCAATGAAAAAGGCTTTGAAAAAGGCATGAGGCATTTATTGGCATTTTATTTATGAAAATAATGGAAAATAGGAGAAAAGGAATGTGAAAGGTCACAGGTTGCATGTGAGGAGGAAATTGAAGTAAAATGGAGAAAAATCAAGAAAATAGAGACCTTAAAGATAAAAAGGCTTATGAGGATCAATTCACATCTTTTCTCAGTTTTAGCTTAGAGCTCTCTCTCTATTCTCTCTCTCACACTATTACACACTTAGAGTCTTCTTCGAGCACTCTTGGAGCATTGTGGCATACTTTGGATTTGGAGCAAGAAGGCAAAGGAAGAGCAGGGAAGCGCAAGGGAGCATAAGGATAAACAACTACAATGGGTTTTGCTTGCAGGTACCGAGTTGCATGTATGATTCCTTGCTAGTTTTGACATGCATTGTATATGAATATGGTTATTTGGTTATGGTCTATCATTGGCATGGAGGATTTCCTGGATTGGAAGTGGTTTTGCCTAGCCTTGTTATTTCCTAGATAGCCACGATGTTGTGGGTTTTACCTTTTTTTTTTGGTTGATGCTCATGTTCCTTATGGTTGTGGGTTGAGTTATTAGTTCCTGGAGCCTTGGTTGGACAAACGCTCTAGAAGCCTTGTAACAGCTTGCGTTGAGTTACTAATCTTGGAAGCCTTGGTTGGACAATGCTCTAGAGCCCTTGGTGGGTTGAGTTGCTACTCCTGAAAGCCTTAGTTAGATAAACGCTCTGGAGCACAATGGCAGTTGTGGGTTGAGTTACTAGTCCTGGAAGCCAAGTTGGGACAAACTCTCTAGAGCCCTAGACATCTTGGATAGAGACCAATATGGTGATGGTTAATGATGTCTGATCATGACGTGGAATCATTGGTTAAGGGTTCATGTGGTTTCACCTGTAGAAGCTCGAGTTTGTTTTTCTTGGTTTATTCTGTAACACCCCCTCCTCCTAGGTCTACCTACGCAACCGATCAGCCGGGGTAAACATGCGACGAGAGAGGTCACTATAAGGGATTCAACTTCCTTGGTGACCTTAAGGAAATGGAACGGATAAAACATATCAAACAAACCAATTCGCATCAACAACAACACCCTCAGGAGACATGTCAGCCACTCAGACATCCTGTCCTTAAGTCCCACTGATGATTTAAGCCTTTTAACCCTTGGCCACTCTCATGCTATAGGCAAGACAATGTCCAGAAGCCAAAGTCACTCTCATGGCCCTGTGTGCTAGAGTCCTTGGACTCTTTTCAGCAGACCTGTGTCAGCGTCCCTGTGATTTGATCCACTTTTCTAGCCCGGAACACTGACCTCTGCCCAGAACTTGTTATAACCTTCAAGATCCATCAAATACATGATGACAATATAAAAAAAAATAAAAAATCAACCTCGAGACTAGGCTTGATCATCCACAACCGGGACTGACATTCTGTCAAACGCTTGGAATCAATGCAACCTACAGGTCTAGGATACAAGACAGAGAATAAATGCCTGAAAGCACTTATGAAACATAACCAGAAGGATCACAACTTTATCCATTGAACTATTATATCCTCAATTAGGTCTTGCATCCATCCATTTAATAATTACAAGTAAATACATGAAATAACCATGACATGAACCAGTCATATAACCATGCTTTGAACTAGTCATATAACCATGCTTATAACTAGCATTAAACCATATAAATATCAAAGATATGACAGCCATTAAATCCACAGATAAACAAGTGAAAAAGTAAGATAACTTAGCCTTTATTAATCATAGGCAAATTTGACTACCTTCAGGACTTCCACGTACCACCTGACCATAGACATCCAATCATCCTAGTGCTATATTACAAGCATGAATGTGGGATCTCAAATAACAACCAATCCAAGAACAACCAAGGGAATCCAGAGGTTAAACCACCTCCACCCTCACCAAACTGTGATCACACCAAACCCGGTGCTCCGATCACAATCGAATCGAACTTGGAATTCCATCCGGAATCCATCACTATCCTTGAAAAATTTTTCGTTTCCTTGTCTTTCAAGCTTTATCATAATCCAATCCCAAATCACTAGGCCCTAAACTGAGACCAGTCTCTCAGGCTTTATCACAATCCAAACCTGGATCACTAGGCCCTAAACTGAGACTCCTCCCTTAGGCTTTACCATGTATCCCACCAAAACTGATCAAGGGATTCCTAGGCCTTTGGGAATGAAACTTGACACCACCTCCACCTCGGATTCCAAAATCCATCCGGCAAACCAAAGGTCAAACCAAGATAGACATCCCAACATACCATGGCATCCAAAAAAATGCAAGGCTACGCTGAAAACCATTGTCATAACCCGACAAAACCATGCCACCGAAAGCAAGAGAACTATACACCAACATGCAAAGTCATGCATGTCCAAACTAGCTAGGAAATCACACATTCAAAAGGTTACCTGCAAGTATTCCTGTTGAAGTTGCTTGATCCTGCTTTACCTTCCTTGATCCTTGCTTTCCTTCCTTCCCCTTTGCTTGCTTTTCCTTCCTTGCTCCAAAGCTAGAGTACTCCAGGAAAACTCTAAGTGACCAAGAGTGAGAGAGAGAGAGAATAATGAGAGAGCTCCAAACTTGAACTAACAAAAGGTTACACTAACAAAAGGTTACACTAACCAAGCTTGAGCCAAGAGTTTTCCAACTGATCCTTAGAAGCCCTTTTTATTAATGAGGCCTCTAATTTCTTCACTTTCCATTATTTTCCTTCAATTTCCTCCTCACATGCAACCTGTGACCTTTCACCTTACTTTTCTCCTATTTTCCTTTATTTTCATAAATAAATGTGCCAAAAATGCCTTTTGCCTTTTAATTCCTTTTTCCTTAACCTTTGCCAATTTTCCTTAGCCAAAACACACATCCAATGATGCCCACTAGGATATCTTTGTCCAACATTCAACTTGGAATACGTGTTCCTTACCCGTGGTCTTAGTTTTCCTTTATTTACATTATTAAATAGAATTTTCACCAGGGCTATTAAAGAACCCTCCCACTTGGGGAACACCATCCTTGGTGTTAAACCACACTAAGCCCTCAACAAAACTGCTGAAAAACAAGCATACTGCCCATGGAGCTTTATAACTTAGTTCGTTGTACTATTTATAATCACACACCTGCTCAAAATCAAAACATCGTGACAACATGACAAGATAACAATCATACCACTTACTGGAGCTTTATAACACAACTCATTATGATATTTACAATAACCACATATGCACATTTTCTAAACCAACTAATAAAAGGATATGATGCACATATCAATCATCAAGGGAGTCCAGAGGATCACACCTCCACCCTCAAAAGTAATACCAGGATTCACCTCCTTCCCAAGAAATCCAAAATCCACTGCCACAGTCAAACTGCATCCAATGTCTGGTGCTATAATCTTGCGTCATTTGTCCCCTCAGTGGACAATTATAAGCTCATTGTTCCAAGGCACACTCCTAATGTGCATTTGATTCCCCCCTTCTGTGCAATCACTCACCTTCCAAGTTCCCCAGAATCTCCTATCCCAGGTGATCCATTCCTTGGCAAGGTTTCCTCGCATCGAAAGATCAAACAACCAAGGCATATACCTGCCTCAAAACCATCATACTGTCATAACATGCTCATGGCAGTCAATGGGCATTATTTGGTACCAGTGTCCCACAATCACCCTACTCCTAAAGTGATTTACCAGCATACTGCTGCATGTTCCAATTTCTTTCACTGTTGCTGCTAATTCTATAGTCGATTTCAACCACCCAACTGGGCATGTTCATGCATTCCTGTTCCAAGCACATAATTTACATTCGATTCAAATAAATACAAATAACATCAAATCATACCTCATTGGTAGTTCATCAATAAGGTACACATGCAATCTTGTTTACTTCCTGTCACAACAAGTCAAACTATCTGTTTGATCAAAACATCATGTATAAACGTATCACATCCTGTTAGCTCAAAATACAACCATCACAGATTAACATGACAAATCACATTTAACCATCATAAACCAGAATTATAGATCATACATAATCATCCTATACCATAGTCATAAATCACATGCATAATAAAACTGAAATAAAATGTTGATACTTATCCTTTCATCAATCCTTAGCTTCTACCTTTGTCTTTATTTCATACGCACTCCAGATCGGTTGCCACACCTAACAAACACCCAATGCCTTCTCTTCAACCATGTGAACATACACATAGTGTGCATCACACAAATACAACTACACACGTCATACTACACCAGTACCATATGTACCACATGTACACAATACCACCTGTACATTGCAACCACCTACACAACGTGTGCATAACATCACGTGTGCATGACACCACCTGCATAATGTGTACACAATGCCACATGTACACTACACCACTATACAATGTGTACACGATACCACATGTACAACACCACTTGTACAATCATTCTTACAACACCATATGTACATAGCACCATCTATACATAACATTGCATATCCAACATGTGCACAACACCATATGCACACAACATTGCATATATATCATGCACACAGTACAATATGTACATATAATCACATATGAAACATGTGCACGACAATAGTACCACGTCAAACATTCAACCAACTTGCAAACATACCATGTTAACTAAATTAACTAGATGACCTGATCAAACAATCAAGCACCACATTTATGACATAAGCAAACTTGTACCTTAATGTATCTCAGGGGAGGCAATATTGTCTGGACAATCACTCCATATTAGCATGATATATCTTCACAATATATTAACCCAAACATAAATAAGATCATGATATCCAAATAGTCACTAACTAACATGTTTACATCATAACTCATACACAATTATTATTTATGCATGGTAATCACATATGTACGATTGGTCTAGATTATTACAACACAATGCAACACAATAATTCGACTCATACCTGAATGTCGTAATCCTAACCATCTGCATAGGCCAATCCAAACACATATAACATCAAGGTATAAATGATATAACCCTAATCATCAAGCTAAATATCATTTAACAACAACAAGTTAACCTATAAGATACTTCATCAATAACATATAACATAATCATCAAGTTATCTAATATAAACAACAATAGAAATGCATACAACTACAAGTTACTATCATTCTTGACTATCTGACACATGTGCATATAAGTACACTAATCAACTACCATCCATCATAAAGGTAACCATAACATCAAAATACATGTACATAAACCTAATGTGTATAAACCTAATGCATATAACAATCCTTGACTTAAAAACCTACATGCCAAACATACAATACCTGTATAATGATCTGATCTTATCCCAAAGTCCAATGTTGTAACCTCATTATGATGATCTGCATCTCCTGCTCCATCTCAGCCAACACATTAGCATCATAATGTACCAATATCACCCTGATGACCTAAATTGCATACCAGGACTTCACAAGGCATGTTTGACCTACTATTCATGCATAACTGTAGCCAAGACCATACATGCATGACAACTACATATAGACATATAACACATGAGTACCAAGCCATATACACATCATTCTAACTAGAGTCCAGTCATCAATGCATGACCATATCAACTACACAAACCATGACCTCATGCATGACAACAACCATTACTCCATTGTACACATTGCCACATGCAACTATCAATATGCATAAGTAATGCCTAATCAACTACACATACATATGAATGCATGTAGTCGAGCATAAACGATCAATTCTTATAACCAACCTACAAGACTGATACATGTAATCAAACATACCAATAATGCAACCCAACATACAAAGATGTAATCAAGTCGCATATAATCATGTAACTAGTCATATACTCCTTACAATACATTCCACAAATACAACATCAAGGTCCTCATGACAACCTTACTACAACTATGATCAACATGATGCAATGAAATAAGCACATGTAATGCAAGTGTAAGAGACACACATGCAACTAAAATGCATGCATGACCAAGCACCTTCACCTAAGGAGAGCACAACCACGCTCCGATACCACTCTGTAACACCCCCTCTTCCCAAGTCTACCCAAGCAACTGACCAGTCAGGGTAAACATGCGACGGGAGAGGTCATTATAAAGGATTCAACTTCCTTGGTGACCTTAAGGAAATGGTACCAACATAACATATCAAACAAACCCATCCACACCAGTCAGAAGATATGTTAGCCACTCAAACATCATGTCCCTAAGTCCCACTGATGACTTAAGCCTTTTAACCCTTGGTCGCTCTCTTGCTATAGCAAATAAAACGTCTAGAATCCAAAGTCGCTCTCACGAGCCTATGTGCCAACGTCCCTGGACTCTTTTCAGCAGGCCTATGCTAGCGTCCCTGGGATTTGAGAAACTTTTCTAGCCCAAAATATCGGTCTTCCCAGAACTTGTTATAACCTTCAAAATCCATCAAAGACATGATGAAAATATAAAAAAATCAAAAATCAACCTCAGGACTAGGCCTGAGCATCCCCAACTGGGACTGACATTCTGTCAAACACTTGGCATCAATGCAACCTACAGGTCTAGGATACAAGACAGAGCATAAATGACTAAAAGAACTTATGAAACATAACCAGAAGGATCACCACCTTCTCCATTGAACTATTATATCATCAATTAGGTCTTGCATCCATCCATTTAATAATTACAAGTAAATACATGAAATAACCATGACATGAACCAGTCATATAACCATGCTTATAACCAACATTAAACCATATAAATATCAGAGATATGACAACCATTAAATCCACATATAAACAAGTGCAAAATTAAGAGAACTTAGATTTTATTAATCATAGGCAAATCTGACCAGGTTCAGGACTTCCACGTACCACCCGACCATAGACATGGCTCAACCAAATCTCTCTTTTAGCTAGCCCCCCCCCACCATGCCATATTCCAAGCATGAATGTGGGATCTCATAGAACAACCAATCCAAAAATAACCAAGGGACTCTAGAGGTTAAACCACCTCCACCCTCACCAAACTGTGATCACACCAAACCCGGTGCTCCAAACACAACCGAACCAAACTTGGAATGCCATTCGGAATCCATCATTATTCTTAAGGAATCTTCCGTCTCCTTGTCTCTCAGGCTTTACCACAATCCAATCCTGGATCACTAGGCCTTAAACTAAGATCAGTTTCTCAGGCTTTACCGCAATCCAAACTCAGATCAGTAGGCCCTAAACTGAGACTCCTCTCTCAAGCTTTACTGTGTATCCCGCCAAAACCAATTAAGTGATTCCTAGGCCTTTGGGAATGAAACTTGAGACCACCTCCACCCTGGATTCCGAAATCCATCCAACAAACCAAAGATCAAAACCAACATAAACATCCCAACATACCATGGCATCTGGAAAAAGGCAAGGCTAGGATGAAAACCATTGTCATAACTTGGCAAAACCATGCGACCGACAACAAGAGAACCATACACCAACATACAAAGCCATGCATGTCCAAACCAGCTAGGAAATAACACATGCAAAAGGTTACTTGCAAGTATTCCTGCTAAAGTTGTTTGATCCTGCTTTACCTTCCTTGATCCTTACTTTCCTTCCTTTCCCTTTGTTTGCTTTTCCTTCCTTGCTCCAAAGCTAGAGTGCTCCAAGAAAACTCCAAGTGACCAAGAGTGAGAGAGAGAGAGTAATGAGAGAGCTCCAAACTTGAATTGAAAAAAGGTTACATTGACCAAGCTTGAGCCAAGAGCTTGCCATTTGATCCTGAGAACCCTTTTTATTAATGAGGCCTCTAATTTCTTCATTTTCCATTATTTTCCTTCAATTTCCTCCTCACATGCAACTTGTGACCTTTAACCTTACTTTTCTCCTATTTTCCTTTATTTTCATAAATAAATGTGCCAAAAATGGCTTTTTCCTTTTAATGCCCTTTCCTTAGCCTTTGCCAATTTTCCTTAGCCAAAACACACATCCATTAATGCCCACTAGGATATCTTTTCCCAACATTCATCTTGGAATACGTGTCCTTTACCTGTGGTCTTATTTTTGCCTTTATTTACATTATTACTAGAATTTTCACCAGGGTTGTTACATATTCCATGAGATCCCATATTCATGCTTAGAATATGGCACCAAGGTGATTGGCTGAAAGAAATATTTGGTTTAGCCCAATCTATAGTTGGGTGGTACATGGAAGTCCTTGACTTGGTTGGATTTGCATATGTTAATAAGGGCTCTTTTGCTCTTGTGTTCTATGTGCAAACGTACTTGTTATTATGTGGCTATGATGGTTATTTTATTATTGTTGTTTATCTGATTATATGTTGGTTACAAGTATGGTTTTATGACAATATTAAGTTATGGATCTCATCATGTTTTGGTTAGTATATGAAATGTTAATGAATGAATGACCTAATAAATGATAATGCAACTAATGTGAGAGGGCATCATACCTTCTTGATGATTCTGAAATAAGTATGAGACCCCTATGATTAGATATGAAATTATGACCTATAGATTACATGTTCATGATGTGTTTGATGAAATGTCTGTCATGGATAGGCCAAGTCGAGTCAAGTTCTTGTCTAAGTTTTGTGTGAAAATATTTTTCTTGGTGTCATTCATTGTTCTGGAAAGTTTCAAGAAGTTCTGGGCAGTGGTCTGGATACTAGCCTAAAAAAAGTGGCTTAAATATCGTAGTCGTTGGCATAGAATTGGGTAAAAAAGTTCGTAGTCATATGGAGGCCTTATTGTGGGAGTGACTGGAGAGTTATAGTCGCATGGAGGGCTTGTCATGGGAGCGAATGGGGGTTTAGTTCAGTTAAAAAGCAAGTTAACTCAGGAGTTAAGCACTTGGAGTGGTTGGTTAGCTCCTAGGTGTCCTGTAGCTTTTAAGGAAGGTCAATTTGGTTGTGGTTTGTCGATTCCACTTCCTTAACTGTACTTGGGGAGTTGAATCATATCATAGTATCTCTTCATCACATACTTAACCCGGTGGGTCGATAAAACTTGGGTAAGTGTGGGAGGAGGGGGTTACAAAAATCCTGAGTGCCCTCCTAAGGGGGAGTTGTGCAATTTCAAAAGAATATTTTGTTTGAGTTGGGAATTCTTACAAATATATAAGCGATCTTTGTACCATAATGAATCATTTTTCCAAATAAATGTGTTAGATGTACTGGGATCTTGTTGCAACTTTTGAATGAGTGTCCACACCTCTTCGTCATTCTTCCATTCATCCCTTGCTTCAGTTATCTAATCAGGCTAGATAATAGAAATTGCACAAAGCAATGCTTCCACATCCTCATCCTTTCTTGAGAGTGCATCTACAACAACATTTTTCTTCCTTTTTTTTGTAGATGATTTCAAAGTCATAATCCAACATATTTATGACCCATTTTTGTTGTTCTTCTGAAGATAAAAGTTGTTCCAAACATTATTTAATACTATCATGATCTGTTTTTACCTTGATGTGTCTTCCCATTAGGTAAGTCGCCATTAATTTAGTGCATGTAGTATTGCCAACATTTCCTTCTTATAAATAGGTTTTTGTAAATACTTTCCCTTGATTGGACGAATTTCAAAAGAAATGGGTCTTCCTTCTTGCATTAAAACAACACGAATTCCATTTCTTAAGGCATCACATTCCACAATTAAGGTTTTTGTGAAGTCTAGTGTAGCTAAGACCAATGCTTAGCACATTGCCTCTTTAAGATGTTAAAAGGCCTTAGTTTCTTTTGGAGTCTGAGAAAATGCATCTTTCTTCAGTAATGTTGTTAGAGGCGCTGCTATTCTCCCATAATTCTTAACAAACTTGTGATAATACACTATTTACCTGAGAAATCCTCTAAGATGCTTTAGGGTTGTGAGGATTTTCCATTCCTTAATGGCTTTAATTTTGTTAGGTTATACCTTAACACCCTCATGAGATACAATATGACCCAAATATTCCACCTACCATACTCCAAAGAAACATTTGGAGGTTTTTTCATATAATTGTTTCTCCCCCAATAGTTTGAGCACCTTATCAACATGTTGAACATGATCCTTCCAAGACTTGTTGTAGATTATTATATCATCAAAAAATACTAACACAAATTTTCTAAGGAAAGATTTGAAAATTGAATTCATCAAACCTTTAAATGTCACTGGAAGGTGCATTAGTGAGGCCAAAAGGCATGACCACAAATTGTTGTGGGGAAAAATGCCTATTTAGGACGATCCTATCCACCTAAAGTGTGATAGTACTTTAGCAACAAACAAAGACAGTTATCTAGATTTTGCTTCCTTTATGAAATGAAAGAGAGGGGAGATTGAGGGGCCTACCGATGTCTTGCGTTTGTCCCTCGATCAGAAATCCTCTTCCTCTTTGGGTGTTTGCAGCTCCTTATCTTCTCGCTTGCCCAACTTCAAGAGAACAGCTACTTGATACCTGCGAGATCACAAGAGAACAGCTACAAGAACACAGCTCAAAGATACATGTTCATATTCACAAATGATTCAGTATTAGATAAATCAAATACACCAATGTAAACATACATCATATAAACACCAGCATATAGGAGAAAATAAGATAACTTTATTGATAAGTAACAAGGGTTTGAGAAGAGTTACAACCCAGAGGGCTCCAATCCAGCGCCTCTTCCCAGCAAATGAAATTCATATCTTCACCCCCTTTCAAAGCATAAACATCCAATGATTCTGATCACAAACTAGCAGCAATTCTTTGCAATTACAACATTCCAGCCTCCCTAGACCTCATAGGAGAGATCTATATATAGGAGATTTGGAGAAAGGATGAGTCAGCTGGAGGCTGGTATGAAGCTGACTTGTGTCCTCTCTCACTTCAGTTCTTGAGTCCACTTGGAGGTTCTTGCTTCCACTTGGAGAATTGGAGCCTCTTACTCATCACCAATCGAATTCCTTGATGCAAGTGTCATTTTGGAAGCTTCCTGTGCATTGACTCATTGAGAAACGAGCCTGCCACTTGTCCAAGTACGCTCAGCGCAGGTAGCCTTTGTTGGAGTTGACATTCAACGCAGGTAGACAGTGGAGCACTTGACATTCAGCGCAGATGCTCAGTGGAGCAGTTGACATGATCCAGAATTGGCTTGTTTTGAGTGTTTTCTGGTGGAGAACTTTTGTGAATTGCTGTAGTTTGCTAGCCTTGTTCCTCTAGGGGTAGGAAAAACATGTTTAGGGACTTTGGATCCCTTATCTTATGGACATTTCATGCTCAATGCTGCGAGGCACAAAAATGTCTATAACAGTTGCCCCCTAAAGTATGAGGCTTGTTTATCGAACGAAATGCTTTATCAAGGGGGATCCGAAGTTCATTCATTGCTGGTAGGAGACCTGTAATACAATACAATACAATACATTATTTTTCATTCTGCTTTCATGATCTAGCTGAGTCGGGCATTTCCCATGCTCAGCTTTATAAATTCATTTTTCTGTACATAGAATAGACAATCGTCTGATGGTAGACTGATGATTTGCTGAAATCATCATCCTTTTTTGTAGGATGATTATCTGCTGCAATGATGTACATGTCAATGTCTTTATTTCCTGAATATATATCGCAGCCCGGATGGATGAAACTAGATCCGGGGTCTGCAATCTCTTCTGATCTTCACTCGATGTACAAGTCGATCCATGTGAGAATTTTCTGAAGTCGAACATGGAAATACATCGCTTGATTACCGGTCAATGATGTAAACCGTTAACAAGCGCGAGAGGAATCACCGATAAGGATGATGACCCTCAAGGTACTGCAGTACAATTCACGTGGTGTGAATAAAGGACTTGGCGTCGAACACCACGCAAAATCTTTCGGTCGAAGGTCATTGATGTATACCTGTCGCCGGAAGTGAGAAACTTGCCATTGAGGCATGCAAGCTTCAAAGTACTGAAGGGGGTGTTCCTAGATCAACTCCTTGGATAATGAGCTGATGTCGACAAGGAGCGATCCGTCAAAGGAGGGCCTTAATGAATCCCACATCAGTGACACGGAACGGGGCTAATGATTTTGATGAGGTGAAAACAATCTGTGAAATACGATTCAGGGTGGCGGTCATGAATGGATGAAGGATAATGTATGGTAGTGGATGGGACCCGGTTTACTTTTTTCAAACGACTTCTCTCGAACATATAACGACACTGATGCGATGGATTGGTAGCATTACCCCAAATGTGGATGGTATGGCGAGACCTTGGATGTGACCGGTGAATGAGACAACCCAACCCGATGTACGGAGGAAAAGTGTCATGTTCAAGAGCGACTTGCTACCATCAAAGTTTTCTTGTTTCTCCCAATTTTTCCCCAGTCATTTCTGACCAGTACCTCTTTATTTTTGTCAAGCTTGAGGAGGATAACATATGCTTGTTCTATAACCTGCCCTTCGGGCAAGCCCATCACTATGTTTTAACGAGCTTAGCGATAGGGAAACTCGTTCTCGTCTAAAGACAAGTTTGTCGCTATTTAATGCATTTAACGAGTCTAACGACAAGGATAACTCGGTCCTTTTCATTTTTAGAGAGTCTAAAAAGGTACATAAAGTTAACTCCAAAGTTCCTTTTTCGTCATCTAATCCCTTAAGTCTGAAAAAGTATAAAACAATACAGAAGGGATGAATTTTCGATAGTTTTAACGAGCCGAACTAAACAAGCGCTCGATCTTTTTGTGCAATAATCCCTCAGGTCCAAAAAGATTAAAATCTAGAAGAGGGATAGCTCTTCCGGTCGTTTAACGAGCTGGTAGGCCAAAACTCGGCAATCTTTTCATATTTTACGATTCAGTTGAAAAGAGCTTAAAGAGGACTCGTCTTTTGAGGAACGAGTGATGATCAGGGCAGCAGCAGATTCCAGGTACAGTTTGGAATATTCCAATCATGGCAGTGTCACAAGGATGGCTTAGTGAAATCACTCTTCGCAGCTGTTCCTCAAAATGGGTAAACAATCATATGGAGGCGAACGATCGGCCAAATGAAAAGTGGAGGTGACGGTGCAAACACGACCAAGGCTTTTATGGCTGATGAGGTTACATTTACAATGGTTATTTACCAGGATAGGTTCATTTTTTAACGAGCTTGAATGCGCCAAAACACTGCTCAACCTTATGTTTATTTTTTAACGAGCATGAACTATGTGCTAAAACTTCTCGGATCTTGCGTTTATTTTTTAACGAGCATGAACTGTGTGCTAAAACTTCTCGACCATATGTTTATTTTTTAACGAGCATGAACGATTTCGCTAAAAACTGCTCGATGATAGGTTTGCATGCCCCCAGCATAATGACACAAACCGAGGTGCATGCATATTGGTCACTATTTAAGCATAGTAACGCTTGAGGTACAACCCGTTACGAGGTTGCGCCAGTGGAATTCCGTCATAATCCATTAACTCGTAGGCTCCTTTTGCTAACACTCGTTTGACAATATAGGGGCCCATCCATAAAGAATTGAATTTACCTGCTCCCAATTTATCAGATTCTTGGTCATAAAGCAAGACCAAATCACCTTCTGAGAAGACACGGGGTTTGACATTTTTGTCGAACTGCGCCTTGACTCGTTTCTTATGGGCTTCGTTAGCCAAAGCGGCATCACGTCGGGTTTCATCCAATTGGATTAATTCCAAGAAACGAGCCTCTTCTTCTGAAGTTTCGGGGAGAAGATCAATTGCGAGTTTAAGAGACGAGATTTCGCACTGGATTGGTAAGACTGCTTCCAGACCATACACCAGTTGAAAAGGTGTGAATTCGGTTGCGTTTCTTACTGATGTTCGGTAAGCCCACAAGGCTGCGTACAGGATTAGGTGCCATCTTCTTTTATGAACCCCGATCATCCTTTGCAACATACGCTTCAGGACCTTGTTGATTGCTTCAACTTGTCCGTTGGCTTGCAGATAATACGGAGTAGAGCTGTCGTGAGATAGCCCTAGTTTGGCAGCTAATTCAACCATCATGTGATTGCGGAAATGCGATCCATGATCTGTAACTATTGCCTGTGGTACGCCGAACCTGGCGACTACATGATTGAAAAAGAAAAGGGCAGCTGTTTCACCAGTATTGTCCAATGTAGGCATCGCCTCAGCCCATTTGGTAAAATAGTCGACTGCGACTATAATATACCTATGCCCCCCGGTCGAGGTGGGGTTACATTGCATGAAATCGATGCCCCATTTGGCAAATGGCCCGACTGCAACTATCGGCTGCAGAGGTGCGGGTGGTCTTCTGGTTTTGCTATCAAAGATTTGACAAGCATGGCAACTTCTGACTGCGGTTATGCAATCTTTGAACATGGTTGGCCAGAAGTATCTTGCTCGTAAGATCTTTTGTGCTGTAGCGAAACCAGATTGATGCCCCCCACACGCACCTGAATGACACTCATTCAGGGCTTTTTCGGCCTCCTCATGGGTGAGGCACCTCCTCAGAACTGTATCGATACCATGACGGTAAAGTGTATCACCGACGATCATGTAGTCTTTTGCTTGGTTTCGGATACGTTTCTGTTCAGAGTGTGAGGTGTTTGGCCGAAATTTCTGGGTTTGGAGATAAATAATTATATCTCCATACCACTCATCACTTGGAGATATCAGAAACAAAGTCTCATCCACAATTGATTCCTCAGAGGTTTCATCGTTGGACGATGATGGGAGATCGCATAATAATTCTGCGAATACCAGAGCTTTCTTTGATTTGGATTTTACAAATTCCAGATCAAACTCTTGAAGGATTGCTATCCATTTGGAATATTTGCCCCCCAGCAACTGTCGCGACAGTATATAAGTCATGGGGTTGCAATCTGACAGAATGGTAGTTTTCCGAAAGAGGATATAATGTCGAAATCTCTGTACCGCTTGAACAACAACAAGTGCTAGCTTTTCAACGTAAGAATATTTACTTTCTGTATCATTTAAGTTTCTACTTAAATAATATACAGGATGTTCAAGTCCATCGACTTCTTGAACTAAAACCATCGCAATGGTCGTATCCGCTGCAGCCAGATACAGGTTAAAATCCCTAAGATAATCAGGGGCGTACATTAATGATGCTTTTACTAGAGACTCTTTCAAAGCATCAAAGGAAGCTTGCGCAAACTGGTCCCAATCGAAGGGTACATTCTTTTTCAAAAGACGTGTATAACCTTTAGCAAGTTCTGTGTAATTTGGAATGAACCTCCTCAGAAAGTTTGCTTTCCCTTGGAGTTTCTGAATCTGAAGCAAATTTGAAGGTGGAGGCAAATTGATGATTGCCTGAACCTTGCAAGGGTCGAGACGAATTCCATCCTTAGAGACTACAAAGCCAAGTAAACGACCAGAACCGACGCAAAACACACATTTGTGTGGATCGAGTCTTATCTTGTAGTGTCGGCAACGTAGAAATATCGCTCTTAAATGTTGCGGATGATCAGTCCGCTTTCGCGAATGAGCCGAAAGGTCGTCGAGATATGGTTGAACTATGCTCTTGATGTCATGGAAGTTATAATTCATTGCCCTCTGAAACGTCACCCCTGCGTTCTTTAAACCAAAGGGTAATTTTCGATAAGCGAATGTGCCCCACGGACAGATAAATGCAGTCTTTGACTGGTCCTGTGGGCGGATATTAATTTGATTATACCCGGAGAATCTGTCCATAAAGGAAAAGATTTCACATCCGGCGCATTCATCAATTATCTGGTCGATGAAGGGTGTAGGGTAGTTGTCTTTTGGACAAGCTTGGTTTACATCCCTATAATCGACACACACTCGTATTGTTCCTTGTTTCTTCATAACAGGGACAATATTCGATACCCAATCGGTTAGGGGAACCGGGTAGATGAAACCAGCATGGAGAAGTTTCTCAACTTCTGCTCTAATGGCAGCGGCTTTCTTAGGGTGCACCTGCCGAAGCCGTTGTCTTACTAGTTTGACATCAGGATACATCTTAATTTCATGTTCAACTATACTCGAGTCAATGCCTGGCATTTCATCATATGACCAAGCAAAGACATCTCTGAATTCGCGAAAAAGAGCGTCATATATTTCCAGTTCTGAAGGAGAACAACTTTTGCCAACATGAATATTCTCTACAACATCTGTTTTGGTCGAGATATTTATGGCTATAGTCTCTTCAATATTGGATAGATTTCGCTCGGAATCCACCGTATTTACAGTATTTGAAAGGAATTCAAAGACTGAAGGGTGATAGAGGTCTTCTTGAGTATCTTCCTCACAATCCGTAAGAAGGGAACGATGGTGGTAATCATTCCATGGTTTTCCTTCAATCATCATCGATTCGATAATTCCTTCGTCAGTTTCATGCATTCTCGACCAAGGATCTGAAGGGGTACCATATTCTCTAGACCTATCTACCCAAACGCTCGATGAGCGTTGATTTGGGTTCGCCTCCCACGCCCGAAACATTGATTGCTACAATAATTCTATAGGGCTTGGTGGCAAAACCATTGCATGATCCATGTTGATACTGTCTTTTGATATCTTCGTAGAAGATATCATATGGCAGGCTCTTACCATTGCTACTTCCCCTGTATAGATCGGAGGTGGAAGTGCGAAAGTTCCCATCAAGGTGGGGTCTTTCAGTAAGCCTACTCCAATATCCTAAAACGAATGGTCGCTTCCAT
Source organism: Pinus tabuliformis (assembly GCA_031772625.1). Taxonomy (NCBI): domain Eukaryota; kingdom Viridiplantae; phylum Streptophyta; class Pinopsida; order Pinales; family Pinaceae; genus Pinus; species Pinus tabuliformis. The sequence continues at coordinate 970,093,825 of CM062813.1, read as the reverse complement.
GGATCATAGGAACGCTTCCTGTAACTTGTGAACCATTAGGGAGGAAATTTTGTTGGTCAATGATCGTAATCCCTCCTTGAAAGGGGAATGCGATTTTCCTAAAATAGGTCGACACAACAGCTGCCATGGCATAAATCCATGGTCTTCCTAGTAGGATGTTGTAATCAAGGTTCCCATCGATGACTTCAACATCTATTTCTACTGTTTTGCCCCCTAGTTCAACTTTCAAGTTACTAAGGATACCGTATGGGGTATATGTCCTTCCGTCGAATGCTTTCAATGTTGTCGAGGATCGCGACAAGGTTGGAGATCCTAAAGTTTTCCAGCAACTCATCGACATAATACATGTCGATGCCCCCTCATCAATAATTGTTCTGTGAACAGTTTTGTTGAGGGCTTTCACTTGGATAAGGAAAGCTAGTTGAGCTGGTAACTGAGGATCGTATCCTTTGTGATCAAAAGATACAAGATTGGAATCCTTGGGATCAACCCCACCAATAGCTGATAACAAAGCCTGCCTTTGGGATGGACAATTTTGTAGCACTTCAAGAGTCGACATAGCGGATGGCGATTGGGCCAAATCTTCCACTATGTTATAATGCTGCACCGCTCTGGTTCAAGGATTAAATGTCGACTTGTGTACTACTCCCTTTGGCGGTTTTGTTGTTAATTCAGGAATTATAGGTGGTACAACTTCTGACGAAGTTGTTGTCGAACTGCTCGGTTGATCTTTTTCCTTGCCGTTCGACAGCTGCGGATTCCCATAATCTTTGTTCCTTGTCGAAATCAAAGCATCATTCTGTTGCTTAGAGATCGACAACATTAGCACTTGCGACGGGGAAGCATTTCCACTATCAACCATATTTTGACCTGGATTGGGAAACGGATCAGTTAACACAGCTGAGGTTTGCGAACTCTTAAAGAATCTTTTAAGCTCAGCTTTATACGGACATTCTGTTGTCCGATGATCCTCATCACATATCTGACATGGATAAGATTTCCCTTTCCCAGGAGGGTTTGAAGAAGATTTTCCAGGGGATGACTCTCCTTGTTTCTTCTTCTTCCCTTTGTTTTGCTTCTTCTTGCTTCCTGGTTGATTGGTTTCTTTGCCCTTATCTGCTGATACGGCATTTACTTCCGAAGCAAGAATTTCTTCTTTTGCATCTTGATTCGAATTCTTACGGGCCTTCTTGGGGTTGGCCTTTGTCGAATTCGCGTTTGTCGTGCCAATCACGCCATCGCCGGCATGAGAGTCACTGTTCGATTTAGGAGGAGGAGGAATTGAAAATTCCGGTCTTGGGGCATCTGGTATCTTGTCATAGAGCGTGCCGGATTGAGTATAGACCAAGTCCTGATATTGTGCACGAGCAATAACCTGCTCTTCTGTTACGACTCCCCCCTTCGCCACATCTTCCGTTATGGCCGGAAGTAATGACTTAATAAACCACTCAGCTAACAGCTGATCAGGAACGTATGTTTTAACCATTCTTCGTCGACGTCGCCACTCATGTATATGATCAGATATATGAGTAGCGGTTGTCTGTTTGAAGTTGGTCAATATCTCCGTTCCCGTTTCATACCTTATCGGTAATTGAAAATGGGTTAAGAATGTCGTGGCGAGGGAGCTAAAATTGTCGAACGAAGCTCTAGGCAGTTCTATGTACCATTTTGCCGCTGGACCCGTTAACGTCCTCTGAAAGAGGCGAAGTCTTATCGAATCATCATTTAAGGTATTCGATGAACACCATAGATGAAATGTCATCACATGATTCGACGGATCTTCACCCGGATTTCCATTAAATTTAGGAATGTCGGATGGAAGTTTATGTGGAATCGCTGGCCACCATGGGGCGTAAGCAATTGGATCGTTTGTTAACCGATGTAGATCAGGTAACTCTAAAGTTGCCACGAATGGTAACTGTTGATTCAGGTTAGGCGAAGCGTAACCAGGATACGATGGAATCGCCTGAACAGTTGGTCTTTGCATACCGGCATAATGGAGTTGATGCTGGTATGACTGATACGGCTGGTGGACTTGACCACTGTAAAGTGGTTGATTTTGACCGTTTTGGATATACGGCTGCCCACTGTTCGCAAAGATTTGCTGTTCAGAGCCTTGGTACACTTGCTGGAATTGTGGTTGTTGGTACTGCACCAGCCACGGTTGTGAGGCCATGGGCTGTTGTGCTATACTAACCGTTGGACCAAGATGCGGGGTAATTGTACCCGTTTGTACTTGTGTCGCCCCACCAGTAGGCGATTGTGGTTGAGTCGCAGGGTCAAGGGGCTGTTGCATGAGAACCTGAGAAATCTGAGGTTGACATACAACAGGCATCGTTTGAACTTGCGACACGGTTACAATAGCCGGTGTAGTTGGGATGTTCGTCACAGGTACACACTGTTGCATAGAATATACAACTCTTGGTTGTTGGGGTAGCATAGGTACCCAACTACTTGTTGCAATTCCAGTATAACCTGAATATGGTTGAGAACTCCCGTATGGGTACCCTCCCGGAGGGGGTAATGAAAGGGCATACTGCCCCCCATACGGTGGTAATCCGGAACTCAAGGGAATTGATTGCCCTTGTGGACTGGATGGCCCAAATTGACCTCCAAAGGGATCAATTTGTCGAGTCTCAACATAAGAGTTGCCAGATATTACTCCGGAGGAACAAACAGGAACAGACCACACTGTCGAAATAGTCCCTGGGTGGACTCCTTCTAGCGGTTGAGAGCTAGTTGGGACAGATGGTATGCCGGCAAACATTGTCGGAATGGCGGCAGGTAATTCTGCTGTCGCTGTGTCATTTGACACAGTCCTAGATGTTGACGGTTGTTCAGACATTTTGAGTCTATCCAATTGATTGCCTAGTGATTCTACAGGAACTTCCACTGGTGATAGACAAACTTCTGCTGTAGCAGGAAATAGAGTGACCCCTACTCCAAAATGAGTTGGAGTACTTGCTTGCGGATCTTCTACAATTTCCTCTATCGCAATCAGACCAGGTGGAAGAGGAAGACCGTCAGGTCCGTAAAATATTTCTGGTGCCGAAGAAGGGGTTGTATCGACAGCGACAGATGTTTGAGGAGCAAGACTCTCTGGACCGGTTACAGATGGAACTGGTTCAGTGACACAAGTGTTTGCTCTCAGACTAGGATCAGTATCACTGTCCCTCTGTGGCTGTTGAACTTCTTCTATAGAGGCAGGGTTTCCAGAAATGTTTGGAGTAACCAGAATCTCAGATTTCGTTGGAACACTTGTTCTAACTTTTAAAGGAGATTTTGAACTGGTTAAACGAGTTCGCTTTGTCCGTACTATTTTCGATTCCGGAGACAAAGACGGTTGACTCGTAAGCCTCCGCGAACGACGGGGTTTCAATTGACTTTCTTCCACGATTGCGGATTACTCGATCAACCAAAATAAAAAGGGGAAAATGTGTTTCCGAATTGAATGAATTTTATTAGACGCTTTTTAGACACAACTTGCTTTTTCAGTTTTAAAGAGTCGAGAAAAAGCTAAAGATGACTCTAGTCTCCTTCGATGTTTTAACGAGCCCGAAGTGACAAATGCTCGGATGGACTTTTTCTGTTATAGAGTCTGAAAAAGGCCAAAAGGAACTGCTCTGGAGTTCTAGGTAGAGGGTGTGCCAAACTTTTCGCAAAACCACAGAATACTTTTTACGGTACGGGTGGTCGATCTTCGTGAATGCTGTGTTCACTGCATTGCGAATCGTAGGGCGGCCGACACGGCTTCCTATGGATAAAGGCTTTATTCCTATAGGGGTCTCCCAATATATACGCGACGGTACGTGGGAGCACAAGTCCGTATTGATACTCACCGCTTCACCGTGGAGGAATCACCCAACCACTCAACGATAAGATACCAGGTTTTACGACGCCGGAACACGTCTCTAGCCTAGACCTTCTATGTTTGCGTTATGTTTCAAAGCGTTGTTAAGTAAATTCAGTTTATTTTAAGGTTGATCTTGTTTAGCAGTTTGCCTTTATGGATCACCACGAGATGTATTGATACAAATTCCTAAATGCAGTCTAAAGATGATAAGCAAGCTTTATAATCTTTTCAACAGATGAAAATCCTAACTACAAGGGAAAAGAAAGACATCATCTTTTCACAATGAGCAATCAGCACACTCTAATGCACTTTTCCTAAATCATACATGCAAACTTATCAAATGCAAAATGCACAATGCAGGTGTTTCTTTTCCGCTTTCTTAGTATTGATGCCTACAAAGAAAGCTTTTTGCACAACTTTGAATTTGCTTTTAAATGATCAATACAAACAAGATTACTTTTTCCCGAAATCAGCAAGGGTAGAAGAGATTACAATCACTTAACGATTTCTTGAAATGAATACTTGTTTTGACATTCAAAAGAGACAAATTCAAACCATAAACAAAAGCAAATATGGATAATCAATCTGCAAACAGCCAATGAACTCTCTCCTAAGATCACAATCAGATCTGAATCAAGGGCTACAGGATGATTACTTTACTTTTGCAAAGGAAAACTTCGAATGATGTACAAACACTTAAAAACATTCAAAGCTTTTTTGTACAAAAATGAGGTGGAATGCAAGCAAGAAAAGGAGTTTTCAGATCAGTACCAATGCTGGTTAATGGCTGCAAAAACAGAGAGCAAAACAAGGCAACAGAAGGCAGAGAACCCCAGTAGGACTAGGCCAAACTGGATCAACGCAGGTACAACACTGTCAGTTTGACATTCAGCGCAGGTACTCCCTTCGGGACCTGCGTTGAAATGCAGACTGGCTTCACTGGGTCTGCGCTGAGAGGAGAAACTCTCGTTTCCCTCAAGTTCTGGGTCACAGTTTGCTCAAAAATGCACTGTTTCAGGCCAAATCAAAAACACAAGCAGGGTAACATCAAAGGAATACTTTGAAAGGGTGTACTAAGATCTATCACAAGGATCATCAACTCATTTGTGAGTCTATTGTTCAGATTATAGACTCATCCAAAGACTGGATCAAGGCAGCACTATCTACTTTGCAATCTGTGAAACAGATGCAGTTCGATTGTAGCTGTTGAGTCTATAAAGTAAACAAATAATGGAGACACAAATGAAACTGACTAAAACAAGTTCTTCCCCAGCGGAGTCGCCATTTTGTTGTGGGGAAAAATGCCTATTTAGGACGATCCTATCCACCTAAAGTGTGATAGTACTTTAGCAACAAACAAAGACAGTTATCTAGATTTTGCTTCCTTTGTGAAATGAAAGAGAGGGAGATTGAGGGGCCTACCGATGTCTTGCGTTTGTCCCTCGATCAGAAATCCTCTTCCTCTTTGGGTGTTTGCAGCTCCTTATCTTCTCGCTTGCCCAGCTTCAAGAGAACAGCTACTTGATACCTGCGAGATCACAAGAGAACAGCTACAAGAACACAGCTCAAAGATACATGTTCATATTCACAAATGATTCAGGATTAGATAAATCAAATACACCAATGTAAACATACATCATATAAACACCAGCATATAGGAGAAAATAAGATAACTTTATTGATAAGTAACAAGGGTTTGAGAAGAGTTACAACCCAGAGGGCTCCAATCCAGCGCCTCTTCCCAGCAAATGAAATTCCTATCTTCACCCCCTTTCAAAGCATAAACATCCAATGATTCTGATCACAAACTAGCAGCAATTCTTTGCAATTACAACATTCCAGCCTCCCTAGACCTCATGGGAGAGATCTATATATAGGAGATTTGGAGAAAGGATGAGTCAGCTGGAGGCTGGTATGAAGCTGACTTGTGTCCTCTCCCACTTCAGTTCTTGAGTCCACTTGGAGGTTCTTGCTTCCACTTGGAGAATTGGAGCCTCTTACTCATCACCAGTCGAATTCCTTGATGCAAGTGTCATTTTGGAAGCTTCCTGTGCATTGACTCATTGAGAAACGAGCCTGCCACTTGTCCAAGTACGCTCAGCGCAGGTAGCCTTTGTTGGAGTTGACATTCAACGCAGGTAGACAGTGGAGCACTTGACATTCAGCGCAGATGCTCAGTGGAGCAGTTGACATGATCCAGAATTGGCTTGTTTTGAGTGTTTTCTGGTGGAGAACTTTTGTGAATTGCTGTAGTTTGCTAGCCTTGTTCCTCTAGGGGTAGGAAAAACATGTTTAGGGACTTTGGATCCCTTATCTTATGGACATTTCATGCTCCATGCTGCGAGGCACAAAAATGTCTATAACACAAATTCATAATGGCCTTCATGAGTTATGAATATTGTTTTCAAAATGTCTTCAATCTTCATTCTGATTTGATGAAATCCTGAACAAAGATTCCAAGAATTCATCAATGACAAAAATGGGAAATTATCTTTAATAGTGAGCTTGTTGAGCTCCCTATAATTCGAACACATACGCCATGATCCATCCTTCTTGTGCACAAATACTACTCGAGCAGAGAAAGAACTTTGACCAGGTTGAATTATACTGGACTCTAGCATTTCTGCAACCATACGTTCAATTTCACTCTTTTTGACATAGGGATATATGTAAGGCTTGATGTTTGGAGGAACACTTCCTAGAACCAAGTGAATAGCATGATCATAATCATGAATATGTGGGAGGCCTTTAGGAGTCTCAAATACCTTGGAATGATTGTCCAAGACTTTTTGGAAATATGGAGAAATAAAATATTTCGATGTTTGAACATCTAGTGAGCATAATTGTGAAATTACGCCTTGCTTTTCTTTCTTCAAAAGCTTTGTCGTACCATTAGAGTTGATTATCTTCCTTGGTTTCATTGCGATACCCCTTGATTCAATTTCCTTTCCTTCCCATATTTTTTTCAAGAAAAATTATTGAAAATTAAAAGCTATCATCCCCAAATATTGTAACCATTGGACTCCTAGTACAACATCACCTCCACCTAGTGGAATGGAAAGCATTGGAAAGTTCAATACATATTCCCCCATGGTTATCTTTATATTATGGCACTTTCTAGAGCAATTTATAGTTCCTCCATTTGCAACCATCACTTGACACTCTGGTGTTCGATATAGGAAGCAGTTCAATTCCTTGGCTATGTTATAATGAATAAAATTATGGGCACTACCTGAATCAATCAACATTATTAACTTTTTTTTTTTAATCCTTCTATCTTAAGAGTTTGAGGAGTGATAATTCCCGCCAATGCATTACAAGATATGGTTGGATTCATTTCTTCTTTCTCTAGAGTTAGTTATTGGTGTATATCCTCTTCATTTTATGTTTCTTGTTCCTTTTCTTCCTCCTATTCACAATCTAAATTATGGGCGCTACCTGAATCAATCAACATTATTACCTTTTTTTTTCTTGATATATCCTTCTATCTTGAGAGTTTGAGGAGTGGTAATTCCCACCAATGCACTACAAGATATGGTTGGATTCATTTCTTCTTTCTCTAGAGTTAGATATTGGTGTATATCCTCTTCGTTTTATGTTTCTTGTTCCTTTTCTTCCTCCTCTTCACAATCTATGTAAAACAATTTCTTCTCAGCACACTTATGACTTGTAGTGTATTTTATATCACAACTGTAACAAAGCCCTTTTTCTCTTTTTTCCTCCAATTCTTGTGGTGTCAACCTTGTAGGTTGTGGAAGGCTAGGAGCAACAAGACTTCCATCTTTATAGCTATGAGTGGTAGACTTCCTTGTCGCCATAATTTTTCTTTCAACTTTTCTTGCCACCTGAATGCCTTCTCCAATGAATCAGGTTCCAAAAGGCAAACCTCATGTTGGATGTTATTCTTTAAATTCGTTATGAAGACATCAATCCTATGCTCCTCTGAAATATTAGTTACCTTAATATTCAATTTTTGGATGTCCTCAATGTGCTCCACCATTGAGCCCTTTTGTTTGAGATTTATCAATTGGCTAAAGAAGGTGCTTCTCTTTGTATCCTCATAATGTGCTATCATTTCCTCCATAAAAATTGACCAAGTGACAAGTGGTTTACAAGAACAAAGCCATCGATACCATATAAACTGATTGGGTTATAAATATAAAGATGCAATGCATACCTTTTGTGTGTGTTGCACATCATGGAGATCAAAATATTGCTCCATCTGTAGTATCCATGTTACCAGATCCTTGCCATCAAACTTCCTTATATCTATATTTGGAATGTGGTAGGTCTTAACCCAACATTGGAATCTCTAAAATCATAATTCATATTCCTTTTTTCCTCATCATGATTTTCATGGATTACATTGTCACTACTAGGAAGTCTTTCTTCTAGCAACTTTTCCAAACCTTCCTTCAACCCTTCTATCTTGACATTCATCATTCCGTCAATGTCTACTTGTAAACCATAATTCAAAACTCCCATGTCCCTTTTTATACCATCTATCTTAATATTCATCATGGCTCTAATTCATTTTTTGTTACTTTTTGAGAGAGTAAAATTTTTTGCACTTGGTTTGGTAATTTTGATATATCATGTTGCATTTCTTCCTATTCTTCATATGTCATAGTAGAGCTTTTTGGTTGATTACTAGATGTATCCATATTTTTTGTTTTGAGACATTATGGAATCAAGAAACGATATATATGCTTCACTATGCCCTTTGAATCACTTCAAACTATTTTTTCAAATAAAAGTTATGCAAAATTAAAAAAAAAATACACACCTTTTTCTTGCTTTTAGGAGCTCTATCTTGAAACTGTTGTATCTATGTAATTTTAGCCTTTAAAGGTCTGAAATTTGGTTCTTTGGTACAACTCTGAGTCTTATTTCCAACACCATAAGTCAGACCAAAATTGGATTCTTCAATATAAAGTTATGCCAAATCTCCCACGACGACTTGATTATGGTCTGGTTCAGTAGAGAAAACTTGTACGGGATGCCACATGTCATTATTTCAACCTTCGACCCTAAAATTGATGCAAAAAAATAAGGTATGTGCACTTTCATTCATTTTTTTATATAATTCAAATATGATGCTTGAAAATAAAGTTATATCGATTTTCCCTAGGTCACGTTTTTTAGACTGAATTTTGAGCATGCAGAAACCCTAAAATTTTCAGACCATATCTTAGAGAATATAGTGAAACAAGATTGAATTTTTTTTTACACGAAATTCATCAAGATTTCGAATCCATGTGGTCGAAATTTTAGCTTTTGAAGCTTGTTATAAAATTTTTTATAGCAAAACTTCCAAGATGACTTGTTTGAAACAACACAACCCTAGAATCCAAAGCTTTGATACTAAATGTGATGCAACCAGATCACAAAACAGAAGAAAAGATAGATCAATGACTTGAAAATTAGCCTCTTCGAGGGGGAAACCTCCTTTACATCACACAAATGAACAATTCTTAGATGATATAAATGAAAAAACCTCCTTGGTATATATAGGAGTCTAAGGGGTCACAATATAATCAAATCCTACATAGCAATAATAATGTAAGGACACAACAATAACAACAATGGGCTTTTATAGGGCACAACAATAACAATAAAGAGGCTACACTAGTATTATAGGGACCCAACAACAATGCACAACAAATATGAAGGCACATTCATCAACAACATCTCCTATTGGGCCCTCCCTAAAGAAGATTGATAAACCCCTTCTTCATAGCATGAATTAACTTAGAAGAATGATAGTTGTTTTATTTCATAAAAAATATTCAAAATTACAACTTCCAATCTCCAACTCTTTCAACCCTACCTAGAAGTAAACTCAAACATATCACCCTCTATCCCAATAGAGTTGTAAATGAAAATATTTATACTCTAAGAGCCTTAGATCCCTACTAAGGAAAGCCAAACTATGAACTAACAATCTTATCCCCAAAATTGCTAGTTCCTCCTTTTGGTGCAAGAATAGAGATATGCTTGGAGGATTTGTGGCACCATTCTTTCTCCTAACTTGTTTCATTAAATGGATACTATGGAGTGTGTGGTTTTCCCCCTCTTTCTTGGCTTGAAGCAAGAGGCCTAATGGAGAGCTCTTGGTGCAAGTTCTTCATTGGTTCATTCTTTTCAATGATTTATTATAGAGTTTGTAATGATCTTTCTTATTCCTCGAACTAGAGCATCTAGGAACACATCTTTGTAGCTTCAATTGCTACTTTGTTTGGGTTATTAGGGAAAATCAATTGATGCCCTAGTTTTTTGCTAGCAAAGTGTTGATGTCTCCATTGCATTAACTTGTCCTTCTCCTAGCTATAGCTAGGGCATATGTTAGAGGTTGATCAAATCAAGAAAATAAACAAAGTACTCTTGCCACAACCATGAGGGTTTATGCTACAAAAACTAAATCATCAACAAGCATATCACAAACTCAAACTCATCAACAATATGAAAACTCAAACATTTTTTCATGTCAACTCGCAAAAAGCAACTGAAGTAAACTATTGTTAGACTATTAACCAATGCATTACAGTGACTCAGTGGAAATGGTCACTTTCACAAGTACTACGTTGGATAATGGATCAAAGTTCTGGGGGTAATTAGTTATAAAAGATAGATAAATATGGGCTAATTTTGGAGCCCATAAATATGTGTTGGATCTTGTACAACAGAGTGGAGGAGATAGGACATAGTGATGCAGAGATCATAATATTTAGGGAAAAGTTTATATTCAAAGTCAATATTCAAGAAGTGATAATGTGCAAAATCCCATGCCTTTTCCAAGACAAGGAGCCATGATGGTTGTAGAGCTTCAAAACAAATATGTTTTAGTATATGGAGAGTTGATTCCTTGAGATTTTGATATATATCAAATTTCCCTTAGTGAATTTATGTGGTGCTTAGAGTGGCCATCATGCTCGAAAAGGGGGTTCCACAATTATAAACACTATAAGGGAGCTTGTCCCTATTCTTTTGGCTATGTATGCTTAATATAGAGGAGGTTAGGTCCTTTGCTTGTCTTTGTTACGTAAGCCTATAATATAAGAGAACAAATTGTTGCAGGTGAAGGGAGAAAATCCCTAGTGATTTCCAGATGAGGTAAGAGAGTGGATCCCTGTAATGGCTATGAAACCTTGTAGAAGTAGTGAAAAACCCCTTGTGGTGGTTGCAGAAACAAGGAGTGAACTGTTAATATACCACTTGATATAGAATGAGATTGATCCGGACTTATGCAGGAATGAAACAGACTACATATATAAACATAGACATATAAATGCAACAGAAAAAAACCTTCATTTCATTAATATCAAAGAACTGAAAGATGCTTACAAGCATAATGGAAATAAACTAGCTCCGATGATGGTAGCTTATCTTTGAGAACAAATGTGGTGGCTACATGCCTCTGAACTGTGTTACAATGAGGCTCAAGGGCCTTTTTTATTATTGAACAACAAAGGGAAACCTTAAACAACTAAAACCCTAACCTAAGAGATGGAATGCTAAGAGTTTGTGGGTCCCATTGGGGTTAGTTGGGTAGCTAACTTCCTGGGGTTGTAACTTGGTCATATGATCTATGTTTGGCGTATATGATAGCTCATTGGAAATATATCTCCAAGTACTACAAGATTTGCGGCAGACCCAACCTATGGTGACAGCCCTGCTACGGGCCTCAAAAACACATTGTTTAGGCGATCAAAACAACTCCAGAGGTTCAGGATCTGAAATATTGCTAAAAATAGTAAATGTTGCTATAATCAAGGAAATTGATGAAACTGACTAGAGATCTAGGTGGAATAGGCGGGTGGCCACCAATATCCACCTGGATCAGAGATGGAAAATTAATAAATAAAACTTATATTCTAATTTTCAAGCATACATTTACATAACAAACTAGTTCTTAAAGGCTTGTTAGATACAAAATGAGGTGATGGTTCACTTTGACAATCTGTCCATCTTCTATTTAATCGTATTATACTATTATTATTATCTATCAATTACAATATGGTATTTATTATCCTCCACTTTTGGGGTCTTGACTTCTATCCTAGATTGATTTGTAAATTATGGTGGATATTCCACCATAACACTTCTTCATAACAAATATAATAAGTTTTCAACAAAATCTATCTATTATACAATGTTTATTTTATTATGGTAACTTAACATTACAAATGTAAGGTTGAAACTATGGAGATATTTTGAGTGTAAAATGATAGACGCCAACCATCTACACAATGATCACATGATATATGCCAGGAAATCTAATACGGGAAAACCTAATTGGAGGGTGAGAACTATGCCTTGCTCTTTTCTTCTTAAGGATGAAACAAAATCACAAAGGAAGATGAACCCATTGTGGAGTTCCCATAGACATTATGGCTTGTATCGCTGCTACAAGGTCCCCTATTTTCAATGTTATGTTCACAATATTTTGCGTCTTTGCTCTAGTCAACTATCAAGTAGAGAATCAACACAACAAGCATAGGACCCCTCCATTTCCTAATGACCTAGTGTTCAACATGTCTTGCTAACCATCTAGGGTTAGAGTTTTTGCATGTCTTAACTTCTTTTTAAGATTAGAAATTTAGACCTTTTAGATTCTTCTTGAAAGTACACAAGTGACTAGCTCCACATGTGTGAGTAATGATATAATATCCATGTGATACTATAGTGGTCAATGACATATATTATCTTACAAAAGATATAACTTCCTCATATGTAAAAAACTCTACCCATATAGAACCATGTAAAAAAAATCATAAACTAAAATTATTTAATATCCCAAACAAACTTTGAAAATTTCCATTCTCCAAATAGAAAAAATAAAAACTATTGCTAAATAAATCTTTTCTCATTCAAAATTATAAATAACAAATTATATATAAAATATTTTAATCAACGACCCTTAAATCCTATACCTCATATAATGATAATTAATATAATAAATCAATCGATTTAAGTGAAACACTTTTAAAAAACGATGATGAAAACATTAATATCCAATAAACACTCTCTAATTTTAAGCAAACATTCTAGATGATTACATAGGAATGATAAGGACAATTTTACAACTGATTTTTCCACCCAAATGTCCCAAATAAGTCAAAATAATATTTAAAAATAAATATTTTTTTAGTACAGGGACGCGCTACTGGGAGTGAACCGTGGAGCATGCACGGACAGCATAACTGGCTCCATCGGCTTTATACCTGGAAGCCACCCCGTCTAGAGTAAAACAGCAACTCAAGCCCTATAAAATAGGATTTACATCTACATTTCATAAGGCCTAGGGTCCTTCGTTGGGTTTGGTATCCCAGTGAGTTTTCCTCGACTTCTGTTTACCATTGTACCACAAAAACATGTCTACAAGGCATTTAGAATAACGGGATCCAGTGCCATAGATCTGGGTTCCTTTCATCAATCCACATACAGATCTGGGTTTATCCAGATAGATTGAAGATGAGGGCTCGCAATGAAGTGCTTCAGAGGAAGAGAGCTCTCACACCTCTGCTAGTTTCAGTGCTTTTTGTGGGTCTTCTGTTTGTGTACTATGGATCTTTCTTCAGGCCCAGATTGCAGAGGGCCTCAGTGGGGCATGAAAATGGAATTGATGATGCAGCAATGGGGAGATATTCCAGGAAGCTTGGATCCAATGGCGAAGAGGAGGATGAGGATCAGAACAAGGGATTTTCAATAATAAGTGATGAAGATGTGAAGGATGGCAATGCGGAGGATGAGACCAGGCTCGTCAATGAAGATTTTTTTGCAGGAGAAATCAGTGAATCGATACCCAAATCATTTCCTGTAAGAATTTCAAATGCATAGGACAATGCCCAAAACATATACTCTGAGATTTCCAATGTATGGCACATATTCAGCGCATTTCATTTGCATATTTGATATAGATGATTCTATGGATTTGATATAGATGGGATTTTACAGTAAACAGCCTATTTTAGATAGTTTTATGGAAATGTATTTCTGTGGTCACCAGTAGGTCTCAGTAACAGTCGGTGCTATTACAACAGTATACAGTAAGCAGTGGGTACCCTCGCAATAACATCTATTACGTACAAATAGATGCAATTATAACGGTCTTTGTAGTTGATAGTAGGCACATAAGCACACCAATCCAATGGTAGCTTAGTGCAGATAATCAATCACTACCACTCTGAAATATGATATCCAAATGCATAATAGGTATTCAGTACATTTCCTAGCATGAGATCCAGACGATTGCTGGGCCACAATAGTATCCAGTAGGCACTGGGTGGGATTACATTAGTATCCAGTAGGCACTGGATGGGATCACAGTAGTATCCAGTAGGCACCAATATAAGTATGACAATGTGTAACAAGCGTTCAATGCATAGTAAATATTCAATTATTCAATACATTTTCTCAATGCATCGCTGTCCTAGAATGAGATCCAAAGAAAAGCTATGTCACAACAGTATCAACTAGATAACAGTAGCTGGCTCTACAACAGCATCCATTCGGCAACAATATGTGCAAATATAATGTTATTCAGTGGCTGAGAGTAGGCACCCAATTACAACAACTCAACAGTAGCTTAGCGTTAATTGCTACTGTCATCTGAGCATGAGATCCAAATGCATAATACATATTCAATATATTTTCTCATTGGATTGTCCTCCGAGCATGAGATCCTAATGCATAATACATATTCAATACATTTTCTCATTGGATGGCTCTCCGAGCATGAGATCCAAAGAATAGCCAGAGGCACAACAATTCTAAGATAGTGTGGGGATGGAATTTGTGACCAATGTGTGGCAAAGCTTCGCTGTTAGATCACGGTCTCATTATTAGATATTTTTATAGAAACTTGAAGAACAATGTCATGAAGGCAGAATTCAATGTCATTGTTTGACATGCTTGGAGATGTCTGTTTTTTGTTCCACATGACTTGGGTTTGTGTATTGTTAACTTGCTGTTTAGCTAGAGAAAATAGTTATAAAATGTCATTTAATTTAGGAAAATCTTCTTGCAGGTCTGTGACAGTCGGCTTTCTGAGCTAATTCCATGCTTGGATCGAAACCTTATTTACCAGCTTAAGCTCAAATTAAATTTGGGGGTCATGGAGCATTATGAAAGACATTGTCCACCTCCAGAACGACGCCTCAACTGCTTGATCCCTCCTCCCCCGGGATACAAGGTCGGTAAATTGTTAGACTCATTTGAGTACAATTTTATTGTTTATCTCTCCTCTGTTTCTCACTTGAATTTTAATCTGAATTTTTGTCCATGAATTTTTCAAGTCCCACTGTAGACAGTCAGAATACATTTAACTGGATGCAAAGACAGTGAACAAAAAGGACAAGTATGTAATTTAGGTGAAACAAAATTAGTAAAGCAGAGCTATCCTTGGACCCAAATATACAAAGACAGCTATACATGAATATAGTACGAGGACCAGAATCCAATCCCTATACAATTACAGCTGGAACTTATAAAGTGATATAAAGATAGATAAAACCAACCTTAGAGTCCATTCTTTTCTTCAAGATTCAAGTGATATATACACTTTTCTCGTTAGCATCTAATTTAATTTCTTCTCTAGGTGCCAATTCGGTGGCCTGCAAGTAGAGATGAAGTATGGAAGGTAAACATACCTCATACACATCTTGCCGAGGAGAAATCAGATCAGAACTGGATGGTGGTGAATGGAGATAAGATCAATTTTCCCGGCGGAGGAACTCATTTCCACTATGGAGCTGACAAGTACATTGCTGCTCTTGCAAAAGTATGGCATTTTTGTGATTTAGGATCACCTTTCCTTCTGGAGTAGATCTGCATTTATAATTCAATCTGCAGCTATGGCCTCAGTTCACAGATTCAGTGTGTCTACCTGTCTTTTTGAAGCTGTACTTAAATCTTTTATTCGCTGCTCTATTTCCTATTTTCCTTGCATTAAATGTGCGTATTTTTTGAAACGCAGTAAACCTCCCTAAATTATGTGCGGATTTTGCAGATGCTGAAATTTCCCCATGAAAGTCTCAACAACAGTGGCAAGATCAGAACCGTTCTAGATGTCGGTTGTGGAGTTGCTAGCTTTGGTGCGTATCTCCTTCCTCTTGACATTGTAGCAATGTCGCTTGCACCTAACGATGTGCACCAGAATCAGATTCAGTTTGCTTTGGAAAGAGGAATTCCCGCAACTCTAGGTGTATTGGGAACTATGAGACTGCCATATCCAAGCAGATCATTCGAATTCGCACACTGTTCAAGATGTAGAATTGATTGGCTTCAGAGGGATGGCATATTGCTGCTAGAGTTGGACAGGTTGCTGAAGCCAGGGGGCTATTTTGCCTATTCTTCACCTGAAGCATATATGAAAGATGCGGAAGATCTCCAGATATGGAATGCCATGAGCAATCTTGTCAAACGCATGTGCTGGAAGATTGCTTCGAAAAGAGACCAGACTGTTATATGGGTTAAACCTCTCACAAATAGCTGTTATTTGAAGAGAGCTCCAGATACCAGACCACCTCTATGCAGTCCAAATGATGATCCAGATTCAGTTTGGCAGGTTCCAATGAAAGCTTGCATTACACCATATACAGATCGTAAGCTCCTTTTGCCTTCTCCTCCATTTGAAGATAGGTGATAAAGATTTATAATCTGAATTTGAAGCCAACTGTTTGAATTTAACAAGTAGATATGCTATTCTCCAGTACTGAACATGTCTATAAAAGATGTGGCAAATTTGACTTGAACTTCGAGGCATAGGTATCCTATTTTATGGTTCAATGAGATAAGTATAACATGCTTTTCCAAACAGGAAAAATAATTCTCCATAATCATTCCATATCTGATTGCCAAGAACGTATTTTCGGAAAAACATTATTTCGGTCCCCAATTGGTATATCAATGATGCCCATTTGTTAGTAGGTTTGCTTATGCTATGGCCTAGTTTACAGTTCCCGTGAAAGGAAATACTGTTTGGACATTCAGACATGGCTATCCAATTCCTTGATGCAAATCTGATAAAAGACATGAAATAGGTAATTTTTTATGGCAGTACCTACTACATCACTTTACCAGATCATAAAAACTGCAGATCATAATAGATGTATGAATGCATGATTATTTCCTGTATCATTGGTTTCATGGTTCGTTTCAGCTCACAGAAATTGTATCTACAAGTGGTTCAGTAATCTGTAATTGCCCGATCACATAAGGAGAATATCATGGAATGGAAATAAGTCATTGAAACAGAGGCCTTTCATGTTTTTATGAAATGTTTTGTAAATGCCATCTTGATTTGTGTGATAGCTATCACTGAGATCTTTTATCTAACAATTGATATTTAATGGAAACTCCAGAAATGCATCATGCCAAAGGTAGTGGACTGGTACCTTGGCCAAAACGACTGACTACTCCTCCACCTAGGCTGGAAGACCTTAATGTCGGTGAAGAAGAGTTCAAAAAGGATACGGTAATACATCTAGATTCTTCTGTCTAATTAGTAGCCTGTTTTCACTGCTGGAAGAAGTTTATATTGGGTAGTAGAAACTCTATGTATTGACTGTGCTACCTTGGGATTTCTTAAACTTTGACCATTTCGTTCAATGCAGGCAGTCTGGTATCAAAGAGTGAAGTACTATTTGGAGCAAATGAAGCCAATGATTGGAAATGATACTTTTAGAAACATTATGGACTTGAGGGCAAATCTCGGTGGATTTGCAGCTGCGCTCATTGACAAAGATGTTTGGGTGATGAATGTTGTTCCTGTAAATGCTTCAAACACGTTGAAGGTCATCTATGATAGAGGCCTGATGGGAACCGTACACGACTGGTGAGCTGGGAAAGACCATTTATACTACTGTATACTTAGCAAAAGATCATTTTTCATGGCATTCACATCTTGTTTTTGGAATCTGATTACAGGTGTGAATCATTTTCAACTTATCCTCGTACTTATGATCTCCTTCATGCCTGGACTCTCTTCTCTGATATCTATGAGAAAGGCTGCAGCGTAGAAGACTTGCTTTTAGAAATGGACCGGATCCTTCGGCCAACAGGATTTGTGATTATTAGAGACAAGCCTTCAATGATAAAATACATCACTAACTATTTGCCCGTCTTGAAGTGGGATTCCTGGAAATTGATTGTCAATTCTGAATCTGATCCACTTTCTTCTGATGATGAGACAATATTGTTTGCACAAAAGCAGTTGTGGATACCGGATGAAAGTCAGTAGAGATGTCATTTTGTAGACTAATTATTCAAGCAAATTTCATTAGCTTGTTACAGGATGGCTGAATATTGAGGATGCTAGTCTTCTTTGCTAGATGGTTACTACTTATTCAAGCAAATTCCATTAGCTTGTTGCGGGCTGGCTGAATATTTAGGATGCCAGTCTTCTTTGCTGAAAGAAAGGCGGCTGTAATTCATGTCTAACCTCCTCGTGAGAGGAATGAGTCCTCATATTGTTTTGCAAGGGAAAAAAGGTGGTTGCTTTGTGATTTAATGTGTTATTTCGAGAGGTAATGAATATAATCATATCTCTTGAGTCTCAAGGTTAAGGGAGAGAGTTATGCTGAATTCAATTCATACAAATGTCATTTTGTTATCCATTGATATTTATTTTTGCTTACGATATCGAGTCTCAGATTCCAACCATTCTTTAAAGTTCTCTGTTTCTTTTCTTAACCCGTATATTTTCTGAAGATTTCGATCTTTTTCTCTGCAACACAGGATTATTGGAATATGTTCCATCTTGAAGTTTTGAATAAACAAATTTTCTGGATTTGTTGGTTGTATTTAGTAATAAAAATTCTCTCTGAATGGAATTCTCGACATTAGTCTTTTTTATAGTTTCTTTCTTTGCTGAGCTATATCGGCTATGGTTCCAGCCTTAGCTGATTTATGTTTCGAAGGCTTGAAAAAGAGAATTTCAAGCAATCAAGATGAAGGTATGGCAATACTTTCTGTTCAGAAGCTGATTAATGTTTCTTTATGTTTTTGGTGCAAGCAATTGGCTGTTTTACTCTTATGGAGGATTGAGGAGAACTTCAAGTAATCTTCATAGAGCTGGAGCAGCTCAGGGATCAAGCATAATTTAGTACTCACTTGTCACGCATGTTCTCACCATGCTTGGGATATCTTTATCAGCTGCTTAGAATTTTTTGTTATTGTCGGGGTCGTTGTTTATGATTTTGCTCCTCTATTTTTCTACTATACATACTGATTAGAAAGTGGTAACTGTATCTAATCATCATGTAACTTCAGTTCCTGACATTGGTTAGAACTAGCACAGACACATGTAACTCTGTGATATGCACCTCAAGGTTTGTCAACTTGTGGTTGTATATTTTGAGTTCCAATATTTGATATGTTGATAATTTGTGCAAGCTTGTGAAGTTAAGATACACATCCTCAAGCTTCATAACCGCAAGGGGCACATTACAGGTGAGTTTACATCAGTGTGTTAGTTTTCCATATTCAATGCACCCTCTAGACTCAATATTCATTTACACATACATGAGGAGTTGATGGATCACTCCCACTTGGTGCAAATATGAATGTATTATCTTGTTCTATTGCTTTACATATATCTCAAGACTTCTTTTTCATCCTCATGGAACTTAGCTGTACAATAAAGTGAATCATTTTATCTGATTTTATTGTACTCGTAGGGGACTATTTAAATTTTAGCTATATGGAAGAATATGGAGGTTTGTAACTTTGTAGAGGAGATTTAGATTTGAGAAGCATAATGGTATATTTGGAGAAGCAAGCTATAAGAAGCAATTGATTATGGGTTTTGATGTTTTCACACTCATATATCTTTTAACCATGTCACTACATGGAGTCTACATTTAGACTAGCTACACGAACTGAGAATTTGATATACTCCTGGGATCTTTTTTTTTTCTCCTTTGCACTTTAACTAATTTCCCTTCAAACATCTTGTCTATTGAAGGATAAAAACAACAGTTTTAGTACTCTTAACTGTTAGATCTGTACACTCGTGTCTCTGTTCTTAAATTTTTAATACCTTCCTCTTGTATTTGTAAACTAATGTCTTTGTTATGAATTTCTCTAACATCTTACCATAATAGTTAGATGGCTCGAGCTTGATAATCACTCAACAAAGCGAAGTCCAGGAAGATGATTAGTACTTGTAAAAAAACACTCAAAATGAATTAAAAAACAACAAAATTGCTTGAAATAGAATTTTGTTTGTGAAACTTGATCAAACTTATCAACTCTTCGTGAGTTTGAATATACTTGATATGCTGATCATTTGTGCAAGCTTGTGAAGTTAAGATACACATCCTCAAGCTTCATAACCGCGAGGGGCACATTACAGGTGAGTTTACATCAGTGTGTTAGTTTTCCATAATCACTGCACCCTCTAGATTCAATATTCATTTACACATACATGAGGAGTTGATGGATCACTCCCACTTGGTGCAAATATGAATGTATTATCTTTTCTATTGCTTTACATATATCTCAAGACTTTTTCATTCTCATGGATCTTTGCTGTACAATCACGGGAATCATTTTATCTGATTTTATTATACTCGTAGGAGACTATTTAAATTTTAGCTCTATGGAAGAATATGGAGGTTTGTATAGGAGATTTAGATTTGAGAAGCATAATGGTATATTTGGAGAAGCAAGCTATAAGAAGCAATTGATTATGGGTTTTGATGTTTTCATGCTCATATATCTTTTAACCATGTCACTACATGGACTCTACATTTAGACTAGCTACACGAACTGGGAGTTTGATATACTCCTGGGATCTTTTTTCTTTCTCCTTCTCACTTCAACTAATTTCCCTTCAAACATCTTGTCTATTGAAGGATTAAAACACCAGTTTTAGTTTTCTTAACTGTTAGATCTGTACACTCGTGTCTCTGGTCTTAAATTTTTAATACCTTCCTCTTGTATTTGTAAACTAATGTCTTTGTTATGAATTCCTCTAACATCTTACCATAATAGTTAGATGGCTCGAACTTCATAATCACTCAACAAAGCAAAGTCCAAGAAGATGATTAGTACTTGTAAAAAAACACTCAAAATGAATTAAAAAACACAACAAAATTGCTTGAAATAGAATTATGTTTGTGAAACTTGATCAAACTTATCAACTCTTTGTGAGTTTGAATATACTTGATATGCTGATCATTTGTGCAAGGTTGTGAAGTTAAGATACACATCCTCAAGCTTCATAACCGCGAGGGGCACATTACAGGTGAGTTTACATCAGTGTGTTAGTTTTCCATATTCAATGCACCTTCTAGATTCAATATTCATTTACACATACATGAGGAGTTGATGGATCACTCGCACTTGGTGCAAATATGAATGTATTATCTTTTCTATTGCTTTACATATATCTCAGGACTTTTTCATTCTCATGGATCTTTGCTGTACAATCAAGAGAATCATTTTATCTGATTTTATTATACTCGTAGGAGACTATTTAAATTTTAGCTCTATGGAAGAATATGGAGGTTTGTAGAGGAGATTTAGATTTGAGAAGCATAATGGTATATTTGAAGAAGCAAGCTATAAGAAGCAATTGATTATGGGTTTTGATGTTTTCATGCTCATATATCTTTTAACCATGTCATTACATGGAGTCTACATTTAGACTAGCTACACGAACTGAGAGTTTGATATACTCCTGGGATCTTTTCCTTTCTCCTTCTCACTTTAACTAATTTCCCTTCAAACATCTTGTCCATTGACGATAAAACAACAGTTTTAGTTCTCTTACTGTTAGATCTGTACACTCGTGTCTCTGTTCTTAAAGTTTTAATACCTTCCTCTTGTATTTGTAAACTAATGTCTTTGTTATGAATTTCTCTAACATCTTACCATAATAGTTATATGGCTCGAGCTTCATAATCACTCAACAAAGCGAAGTCCAAGAAGATGATTAGTACTTGTAAAAAAATACTCAAAATGAATAAAAAAAACAATAAAATTGCTTGAAATAGAATTATGTTTGTGAAACTTGATCAAACTTATCAACTCTTTGTGAGTTTGAATATACTTGATATGCTGATCATTTGTGCAAGCTTGTGAAGTTAAGATACACATCCTCAAGCTTCATAACCGTGTGGGGCACATTACAGGTGAGTTTACGTCAGTGTGTTAGTTTTCCATATTCAATGCACCCTCTAGATTCAATATTCATTTACACATACATGAGCAGTTGATGGATCACTCCCACTTGGTGCAAATATGAATGTATTATCTTTTCTATTGCTTTACATATATCTCAAGACATTTTCATTCTCATGGATCTTTGCTGTACAATCAAGGGAATCATTTTATCTAATTTTATTATACTCGTAGGAGACTATTTAAATTTTAGCTCTTATGGAAGAATATGGAGGTTTGTAGAGGAGATTTAGATTTGAGAAGCATAATGGTATATTTGGAGAAGCAAGCTATAAGAAGCAATTGATTATGGGTTTTGATGTTTTCATGCTCATATATCTTTTAACCATGTCACTACATGGACTCTACATTTAGACTAGCTATGCGAACTGAGACTTTGATATACTCCTGGGATCTTTTTCTTTCTCCTTCTCACTTTAACTAATTTCCCTTCAAACATCCTTCTATTGAAGGATAAAAACAACGGTTTTAGTTCTCTTAACTGTTAGATCTGTACACTCGTGTCTCTGTTCTTAAATTTTTAATATCTTCCTCTTGTATTTGTAAACTAATGTCTTTGTTATGAATTTCTCTAACATCTTTCCATAATAGTTAGATGGCTCGAGCTTCATAATCACTCAACAAAGGGAAGTCCAAGAAGATGATTAGTACTTGTAAAAAAACACTCAAAATGAATAGAAAAAACAACAAAATTGCTTGAAATAGAATTATGTTTGTGAAACTTGATCAAACTTATCAACTCTTTGTGAGTTTGAATATACTTGATATGCTGATCATTTGTGCAAGTTTGTGAAGTTAAGATACACATCCTCAAGCTTCATAACCGCGAGGGGCACATTACAGGCGAGTTTACATCAGTGTGTTAGTTTTCCATATTCAATGCACCCTCTACATTCAATATTCATTTACACATACATGAGGAGTTGATGGATCACTCCCACTTGGTGCAAATATGAATGTATTATCTTTTCTATTGCTTTACATATATCTCAAGACTTTTTCATTCTCATGGATCTTTGCTATACAATCAAGGGAATCATTTTATCTGATTTTATTATACTCGTAGGAGACTATTTAAATTTTAGCTCTATGGAAGAATATGGAGGTTTGTAGAGGAGATTTAGATTTGAGAAGCATAATGGTATATTTGGAGAAGCAAGCTACAAGAAGCAATTGATTATCGGTTTTGATGTTTTCATGCTTATATATCTTTTAACCATGTCACTACATGGACTCTATATTTAGACTAGCTACACGAACTGAGAGTTTGATATACTCCTGGGATCTTTTTCTTTCCCTTCTCACTTTTACTAATTTCCCTTCAAACATCTTGTCTATTGAAGGATAAAAACAACAGTTTTAGTTCTCTTAACTGTTAGATATGTACACTCGTGTCTCTGTTCTTAAATTTTAATACCTTCCTCTTGTATTTGTAAACTAATATCTTTGTTATGAATTTCCCTAACATCTTCTTACTATAGTTAGATGGCTCGAGCTTCATAATCACTCAACAAAGCGAAGGCCAAGAAGATGATTAGTACTTGTAAAAAAAACACTCAAAATGAATTAAAAAAAACAACAAAATTGCTTGAAATAGAATTATGTTTGTGAAACTTGATCAAACTTATCAACTCTTTGTGAGTTTGAATATACTTGACCAAATTTGACGAAAATGGTTGGACAGCTTGTATCAGTTCCAACAGTCAACAACCTTTGCAAGTCTTAATGTCGGTGAAGGGTTCATGTTCAATTATGTTTCTTACTGTTCAATTATAGACCCGTGCTTTTTAACAGTGTTCCATGGGACACATACCTTGGATTCGGGAATGTGCTCCCCGCATTTCCCTTGATGGGGGACGCTTGGGTAAAGATTTTCCCACGCCCCCCTTTTGGGGAAACTTGGAGCAATGCATGGGGAAATGTTTACCCAATGTGGGGGATGTATTTACCCAAAAGGGGGATGTTTGGGCACGCCCCTCCCCTAGAAGGGAGATGCTTGGGGATCCTCTCCCAATTTTTTTGTTCAATAATCCATGAAGATAGAACAAAGATAGACAATAGAGCTTTGAAGAGTTTGCAACTTTGGTAATTAATGGTAATATTAATTTCTTAAAGTTATAATGTTACCCTTAATTGTTTCAAGATGTTTGAAAGCTGTTCCAACATCAAACTTCATATGGAGAAAGTAGCATTTCATATCCCATTGAGCTTGAGTGGGCCTAATGGTTAAGAGCATGTGTTTCCTCATAAGAGGTCATAGGTTCAAAACCGAAGGGGGGTAGAGTATGTATGCCTTAGTAGACTTAGCGGTCAAATCGCTATGCGAAGGTGGGTCCCTTGTCCCACAAACAAGGGGGGTCTCATACACCAATTTGGTGTCTGGCTTGGCTGTACCTTAAAATTGGATGATAATAATAATAATAATAATAATAATTTAGAGTTCAACAAACTTAATACTTTTTAGGATTTCAAGATTATAGCATTTCTATTGGATTGCACAATGATGAATTTGCACGGGATGAATTGTTATTGTTAGGATTCGATCATTATTGTTTTTATTTTTATAATTTAGAGAAGAGCTCCCCTATGTTAGGGACCTTGATGTCCTAAATTTCCCTAAAATTTGGTAGTGGTCCCATGCATGCCCTTTGTGCATCTCCCTACTCTTGCACTCCTCTAGCTTTAGAAACGTGTTGGAACATAGTTTTAGCAATGGTAAATGTTTTTGCAATGTGTAAGGAGTTATGAGTTTTGTCTCACCATTATTATAGCTCTTCTTCACCATTATTGTAGCTCTTGTTCAATGTTACTAGTTGTCAAACTCAATCAACATATACTTTTTTAGGGTTTAATGCTTGTGATGGTTGATCTTGGATCATTTACACGGTGAAGCTTTGTTGCAATCTTCAAACTACATTTCGATGAAAAGGAGAGGTATTTTTTGCAATGTGATCTGATTTGGAGGTTCAATGGTATATGGCCATCACTAAGAAAATTCTAGATTGTACAAAGGAAAGGCTAGGGGATCTTTGTTGGAGGATACATCTCTTAGGGTTGAAGAGTGCAAGCTTGTTTAAAAAAAAGGTAAATGTGTTTTTGCTTAGTCGGAGTTGTGAACCTCATCTCTGCATTATCATAATGTCCCTTCAAAGTTGGTAGTGATCAAAACTTGACCAACACAAATTATCCCAATGCTTTATGCTTGCCAGGGTTTGAACTTGGATCACTTTACATTGCAAAACCTTGTTTCAATCATTAAACGACATTGCCTACTAAGGCGCCAATTTTGCTTGGACATCCAAAAATCGCTATAATTTGACCATTTTTTTTCTTCAAAAAATCTAACAATAGGTGTGCTTGAATCTTGTTTTTGATGGTGGACATGGATTCAACACCATCAATTATCCCCAGGGCACCCAAAATCTTGAAGCTTGACAAATGTAACTCAAATTTCCAAAAATTCTGTCCGATTTGATCAAAATTGTGCCAAAATTTCCATTATTATCCGAGCAAAAATGACACCTCGTTAGACTACAACTCACTAACTACAATCCAACAAACAATGGCCCATTGTTGGGGAGTAATGATGTTTAAGCTTGATGATCCAACATGTGTCAATGAGTAGGAGATTAGTCTTGAAGTTTGATCCAACATAGGTCCATGAGATGAAGACATATTTTTTAGAGCATGGTCTTAGTTGTAGGTTCATTGGTCTAAGATATCATTAAAAGAGTGTCAAACCTAGATGGAAGAGAGAGTTGGGAATCTTTGTGGAAGGATACAATGGTTATATATCCAACTCCTATAGGTGTTTCCATCGTGGAATTTGTTTATGAGATGAATTGACTAAAGGTTATAGATAAATGGCCCTAGTTTATGTAGTTTGTGGGCCTCTTTTCGAAGTTATGCCACCTTGGCTTCAACTCGCATATAAAACTTTCTCAATGGTCTAAACATGATGTAGATTGTATAATCTACCCTTGGAATGCTTTGGTTGCTAGACTCTACATGCCATTGGTAATGTTTTGGGTTGTTTCATCAACTTGGCTATAGAAAATAGCATTGGAAATACTTTACTACTTTCTATAGTGATGCAGGGGCATCCAATTGAAGGGCTACAACTGTAGCTGATCATTTTTTATCTTTGATTGGTCATGAGAACATTTTAATTTTAATTTTTGCCTTGAAGGTTGAAGGTCGGGCTGACACAGCCTTGTAATTTTTGTTTTTCCAAAGTTAAAGAATAAATTAGGAATAATTAGTTAGTAGAGTTAATTTAATTAGTTAATTAGTTCCAGAAAATTGAATGAAAATTTCTCAACTGTATGGAATTACAGGCAAGGTATTAAAACTGACCTAGACCACCAAGTGAGGGGTTGCCATCCAGAGGGAGAGAGTAGTCAGGAAGATAAATTTCTTTGTGAGCAAGCGTGTAATGGTTACTTTTATACTTTAAAATAAAAGTTGTTTTCTTCTCTGTGCGAGACATTCTATATTTAAGATGATAGTTTAGAGGGAGCTGAAACCATCTAGATGCTGAAACAAGATTGACAAATAAGTTGTTACAGACCCAGAAGCGAGGACCAAATACAGTAAAAATAAATTGAACGACGAATGAGGAAAGAAAGCATAGGTAACAATATCATTTACAAATTACAAATTAAATAGCCGTGTATATTTTTATTTCCTCACAGTTTCAGGAACAATAGAAACCACGATAAGCGAACAACTTATTCAGGCTAACAACAAGACGAAAGAGGCCTAAATACCAAACCCTGTAAGGGTTTTAACAAAATTTAAATTACATTAAGCCAGAGCAAGGGAGGCCGAAAACCCATCTGGGTTCTTAACTGTTGAAGCTCACAAACAACACAGAACAACCAACATCAATTCAAAACAGAGAAAAACGAAAGGGCAAGACCCTACCCTGTCTACACAGGGTTGCTAAAGAAGCTAGGCACAACTGGAGGCTATCTACGCTACAACACCTGCAAAAGCACAAAGACAGAGAATTAGATCCATGGCCAGAGAAACTGAAAACGATAGAAAAGCTGCACGAAGATTAAATTGAACAACTTACCTTGGAGGAGTCGAGCAAGCTCACGTCGCAGTGAAGGTGAAGTCACTCTCTCAGTACCAAGGTTGTATGGCATAGTAGGGTTAGAAGCCAAGGGAAGGGCAAACAGCCCACGCAGATAGCGGCATTATAGAAGCTAACTCTAAAAGGAAGCCCTACGAGGAAGGAGCAGAAGGGTTAGAGGAAACTCGAAAAGAATTGAAAGCAAAAATCAGATAGAAAACTTACCAGTCGTGTAGAGGCCGAGTTGCCTGGAGAAGGGACTAAGAACTAGTTAGAACACCGACCCAAGAAAATACATTAACCAACAGATACATGAAATTGCAGAACGACTTGAAAGCAACAAGGTCAAAGCCACGACAAAAGTAAAACAATTACCCAATGCGAGGTTAAAGGTTGCAAGGAGCAATGTAGCCACCGAAGGGCCGAAGCCACAAGCTATTTTGCATTCTTGAAACTAGAGAACAGAGCAGAGGCACAAGGACGAAACCCTGCCCCATAGCCTCACCGGAGCGGCAACGAATACCAACATCGAAAATCAGAAAACCATAAGTCTAATTTTCATCAATGAGCTTTTGAATTGTAACTTAAGCCTTCGGTTCTGAGCGTAAGGTCACATTGGAAATGATTTGATAAGGCTTAGGCCTTCAGAGTTATATTAATAAGCTTTTAAATACAATTGCATATTGTAAGTGCGAGTACTTAAGGTTTCATACCCCACGGTCCCACCAAATTGTGGTATCAGAGGAGGTTTGTTCCTTTTTCTTAGTAAAGATGGAGGTAGGGAGAAGAGGCCGAGGTAGAGATATCAAAAGAGTAGCAGATGAAGGGCTACAAGAAGAGATCAGGACCTTGACTGCACGTTTGGCAGCAGTGGAAGCAGGAAGGCGCAGAGATCCGGAAGGTGGGGATGACAGTGAGGAAGAAAACGCAGCCACGACGGATGGGTCAGATGAAGAGGGACCAGAGATTAAACTGTTGAGATCAGTTTTGTTGGCTAGTAGCAAGCCAAAACTGGAGCTTTCTAATTATGATGGCAGTTTTTCCACAGTGGCATTGTTGGACTGTGTAAGTGAACTAGATAAATATTTTGAATATGAAGAAATCAGTGAAGACAAGAAGATCTGGTTTGCTGTCACCAAATTGAAAGGACATGCAACACTGTGGTGTGACAGTGTGCAGGTAGAAAGAAGAATATTAAACAAGCCCTTGATCAAGAAATGGGACAGGATGATTGCAAAGATGAGTAAATTTCTTCCTAAATATTATCAAATTTCCCTTTACAGACAGGTGCAGAATTTAAGACAGAGAATGATGACTGTAAGAGAATACATTGAAGAATTTTATAAAGTGAACCTGGGGGGGGGGATATGTTGAATATACCCTTGAAAAGACAGCAAGGTTTGTGAATGGTCTGTGGATGGAAATCCTAGACGAAATCAACATTCTTTCTCCTAGAACTATTGAGGAGGCATATCAATGTGATTTGAAGGCGGAAGAAAAGATTGTCAGGAAGCAAGATGAAAAGAGAGGATGTGGTTCCAATAGAGGAAAAGGACAGTCCTTTGGCAAAGATAGGATTGCCAACAACAATGAAGAGGGCAGCAATTCGAAAACTTTAGGATAGACTGAAAGGGAAGGTAACACTAGAGGAGGAAGGTCATACCAACGAGGAAGAGGTAATGGCAAAGGCAGAGGAAATGCCTATCAGTGTTACAAGTGTCACAAATGGGGGCACAGGTCTTTTGAATGTCCTGAAAACGAACAAGCTGGATAGAGGGGAGCATACGTTGCTCAACCTGAAGTAGCAGAGGCACCGCCACAAGAGGTGGAGGATGCCCCTGAAACAGGTGAAGCCTTGGTGTTGAATAAGGTTCTTCTGAAACCAGCTAAGGAAGTGACTGACACGACACAACGGAAAGCATTATTCCGTACTATGTGCAAGTCACATGGAAAATGCTGCAAGTTGATTATCGATAGCGGAAGCACCGATAACTTGGTAGCCACTGAGATGGTGGAAAAGTTGGGGTTGAAGAGGTTGAAACACCCAATGCCATATAAGGTGTCTTGGCTGCAGAAAGGACACCAGTTGCTGGTTGATGAGCAGTGTGAGGTGGAGTTCCACATTGGGAAGTATAAGGACAGCGTGATGTGTGATATTATGCCTATGGACGTATGCCATATTCTGCTGGGTAGACCGTGGCAGTATGATAGAAAGGTCGTCCATGACGGGGAAAAGAATTGCTACAAGTTTGTTAAAGATGGAGTGAAGCATACACTCGTGCCCATGAAGGAAGGAAAAGATACTGAAGCTAGCGGAACTAAGACCCTGTTGATAGGCGGAAAGGAATTTCTGCGACAGGTTGGAAGTAATGAGGTGAACTATGCCATTGTGCGAAGACCAAGAGTGGTATTGTTGCATACCGAAATTACTGATCTACCTATGGAGATACAAGAGATGTTGCAGGAATTCAGTGATATTGTGGTAGATGATCTGCCTGATAAGTTGCCGCCCAAGCGGAGCATCAATCACCACATTGATTTCATTCTGGGAGCTAGTTTACCAAACAAGGCTGCTTACCGGATGAGTCCAAAGGATAACGAGGAAATTAGAAAACAAGTACAAGATTTGTTGGATAAGGGATTGATTCGAGAAAGTTTGAGCCCTTGTGCGGTTCTGACTGTTTTAGCCCCCAAGAAAGGAGGAGAATGGCGAATGTGTACTGATTCCAGAGCGATCAATAAAATCACCATCAGGTATCGGTTTCCTTTACCTCGAATGGATGATATGATGGATTGTTTAAGCGGGGCAGCATACTTTTCAAAGATAGATCTGAAGAGCGGTTATCACCAGATCAGGATCAGAGAAGGTGATGAGTGGAAGACGACTTTCAAGACCAATGAAGGCTTGTATGAATGGCTAGTTATGCCATTTGGGCTGAGTAATGCTCCCAACACATTCATGCGCTTGATGAATGAGATGTTGAAGGAATTCATAGGCAAATTTGTGATCGTATATCTAGATGATATACTTATATTCAGCAAGACCAGGGAGGAGCATTTTCGACATGTCAGGTATGTACTAGAAAAATTACAACAAAATAAATTGCTGATAAATCTTAAAAAGTGTTCTTTTTTCAAGAAAGAATTGATTTATCTAGGATTTGTAATCTCTGAAAATGAATTGAAGATGGACCTAGAGAAGATTGCAGCTATAGTTAGCTGGCCTTCTCCTAAAGGTCTGTTTGAGGTGCGAAGTTTTCATGGATTGGCGAGTTTCTATCGGAAATTTATTAAAAATTTCAGTGGTATTTGTGCACCTATGGTGGATACCATTAAGAAGGCAAATCAACCTTTTTATTGGACAAAATCTGCCGAAAAGAGCTTTCAGCTTTTGAAGAAAAAGATTACTGAACAACCAGTCTTGAAGCTACCAGATTTCAACAAACTTTTTCAAGTTCGTTGTGATGCCAGTGGGACAGCCATTGGTGCAGTGCTCAGTCAAGAAGATAAGTCGGTAGCATATTTTAGTGAAAAGCTGAATGAGAGCAGGCAGAAGTACACGTCTTATGATAAGGAATTTTATGCAGTCGTCCAGGCATTGAAGCATTGGCGACATTATTTATTAGCTAATGAATTTGTCTTGTTTTCAGACAATTCAGCGCTACAGTACATTATGCAACAACACAAGCTGAATCATAAGCATGCAAAATGGGTGGAGTATTTGTAGAGCTTCACATTTGTTTTGAAACACATCAACGGTCAATCTAATAAGGTGGCAGATGCATTAAGCAGAAGAAGTTTGATCTTGCAAGAGAGCACAGTACAAGTATTGGGATTCGAGCACCTTAAGGACTTGTACGGGACGGATACAGATTTTAAGGAAGCTTATGAAGCTTGCCAAAATCCACTATTGAGGGACAATAGCCCATGGTTGGACTATAACTTGCAGGAGGGATTGTTGTTCAAAGGAGGACAGTTGTGTGTTCCAGAGTGTTCTATGCGGGAGAACTTGATTCAGGAAAAACACAGTGGTGGTTTGGCTAGACATTTTGGCGTCGATAAGACTTTGGAACAACTGAGTCATTTCTACTATTGGCCGAGGATGTGAAGGGATGTACAAAGATTTGTAACTAGATGCAAGATTTGTCAGCATGCAAAAGGACACAGTCAAAACGCAGGTTTGTATATACCCTTACCTATTCCAAGCAGACCTTGGGACTTAGTCAGTTTGGACTTTGTTTTGGGTTTGCCAAAGGCACAACGGGGTTATGATTCCATCATGGTGGTGGTGCACTGTTTTACCAAGATGACGCATTTCATTCCATGCTGGAAGACAAGTGATGCCACACATGTAGCACACTTGTTCTTCTCAGAAATAGTCAGATTACATGGATTGCCGAAATCCATTATCTCAGACAGGGATGTGAAGTTCACAGGCCATTTCTGGCGAACATTGTGGAAGAAGTTAGACACCAAACTCAATTTCAGCTCAGCTTATCACCCACAGACAGATGGGAAAACTGAAGTTGTGAACCGGAGTCTAGGGAATTTACTAAGGAGTCTGGTTGGTGAGAATTCCAAACAGTGGGATCGTGTGCTTGCATAGGCAGAGTTTGCCTATAACGACTCGCCCAACAGAAGTACGGGCAGAAGCCCTTTCCAAATCCTTTATGGAATACACCCACGCGGGATATTTGAGT
The DNA here is from genome assembly GCA_031772625.1 of Pinus tabuliformis. Lineage (NCBI taxonomy): Eukaryota > Viridiplantae > Streptophyta > Pinopsida > Pinales > Pinaceae > Pinus > Pinus tabuliformis. Next base: position 970,062,003 of record CM062813.1, on the reverse strand, counting down.
TGAGGGACTTGGGACAGTTGGAGCGTAGAAGTGTTGATGGCGAAGATTTCGCAAAAGCAATCAACGATCTTCATGAGCAGGTCAAACAAAAGCTACAGGACAACAGCCAAAAATATAAGCAGAAAGTAGATTTGAAAAGATGGGAGGTACAGTTTGAGGTAGGAGACCTGGTACTAGCACACTTACGCAAAGAAAGGTTTCCTAAAGGAGAGTACAACAAGCTGAAGATGAAGAAAATTGGACCTTGTAAAATCCTCCAGAAGTTTTCTGCAAATGCTTACGAGTTGCAGTTACCTCCGGGAATCAGAATCTCGCCCATTTTTAATGTGGCAAATCTGTACCCATATGTTGTTGTTGATGTGGAAGACAGTTCAGAAAGATGAACATGGGACACCCAGGATGAGGAAGAATCATGGATTAAGCAGATGCCTTTAGCACAACCTTTGGAGATAGAACAGATTTTGGACACGCAGATAGCCAGGAAGACGCGAAAAAAGAATATTTGCAATATCTGGTGAAGTGGAAGAACCGTCCTATTGAGGATAGTTCCTGGTTAGATGCTGCACGAATTCAAGGCGTCGGGTACTCTATCGAAGAGCTCATGGGCAGGAGCCATGAGATTAATTTACCCCGGGAGCCTGATGCAGGGGCATCCAATTGAAGGGCTACAACTGTAGCTGAGCATTTGTTATCTTTGATTGGTCATGAGAACATTTTAATTTTTATTTTTGCCTTGAAGGCTGAAGGTCGGGCTAACACAACCTTGTAATTTTTGTTTTCCAAAGTTAAAGAATAAATTAGGAATAATTAGTTAGTAGAGTTAGTTTAATTAGTTAATTAGTTCCAGAAAATTGAATGACAGTTTCTCAACTGTATGGAGTTATAGGCAAGGTATTAAAACCGAGCCAGACCACCAAGTGAGGGGCTGCCATCCAGAGGGAGAGAGTAGTCAGGAAGATAAATTTCTTTGTGAGCAAGCAAGTGTGTAATGGTTACTTTTATACTTTAAAATAAAAGTTGTTTTCTTCTCTATGCGAGACATTCTATATTTAAGATGATGGTTTAAAGGGAGCTGAAACCATATGCTAAAACAAGATTGACAAATAAGTTGTTACAGACCCAGAAGCGAGGACCAAATATAGTAAAAATAAACTGAACGACGAATGAGGAAAGCAAGCACATGTAACAATATCATTTACAAATTACAAATTAAATAGCCGTGTATATTTTTATTTCCTCACAGTCTCAAGAACAATAGAAACCATGATAAGCGAACAACCTATTCAGGCTAACAGTAAGATGAAAGAGGCCTAAATACCAAACCCTGTAAGGGTTTTAACAAAATTTAAATTACATCAAGCCAGAGCAAGGGAGGCTGAAAACCCATCTGGGTTCTTAACTATTGAAGCTCACAAATAGCACAGAACAACCAACATCAATTCAAAACAGAGAAAAATGAAAGGGCAAGACCCTACCCTATCTACACAGGGTTGCTGAAGAAGCTAGGCGCAACTAGAGGCTATCTACACTACAACACCTGCAAAAGCACAAAGACAGAGAATTAGATCCACGGCCAGAGAAACTGAAAACGATAGCAAAGCTGCACGAAGATTAAATTGAACAGCATTAAATTGAACAACTTACCTTGGAGGAGCCGAGCAAGCTCACGTCGCAACGAAGGTGAAGTCACTCTCTCAGTACCAAGGTTGTATGGCACAGTAGGGTTAGAAGCCAGGAGAAGGGGCAAACAACCCATGCAGATAGCGGCATTATAGAAGCTAACTCTAAAAGGAAGCCCTGCGAGGAAGGAGCAGAAGGGTTAGAGGAAACTCGAAAAGAATTGAAAGCAAAAATCAGACAGAAAACTTACCAGTCGTGTAGAGGCCGAGTTGCCTGGAGAAGGGACCAAGAACCTGTCAGAACACCGACCCAAGAAAATACATTAACCAGTGGATACATGAAATTGCAGAATGGCTTGAAAGCAGCAAGGTCAAAGCCACGACAGAAGTAAAATAGTTAGCCACAAGCTATTTTGCATTCTTGAAACCAGAGAACAGAGCAGAGGCACAAGGATGAAACCTTGCCCCATAGCCTCACCGGAGCGACAACAAATACCAACATCGAAAATCACAAAACCCTAAGTCTAATTTTCGTCAATGAGCTTTTGAATTGTAACTTAAGCCTTCGGTTCTGAGCGCAAGGTCACATTGGAAATGATTTGATAAGGCTTAGGCCTTCAGAGTTATATTAATAAGATTTTAAATACAATTGCATATTGTAAGTGCGAGTACTTAAGGTTTCATACCCCACGGTCCCACCATATAGCCAAGTTGTTTCCAATACTAATTTCTATAGCCAAGTTGATGAAACAACCCAAAATGTTACCAATGGCTTGTTGGGTCAATATCTACACTTGGATTTGCATTTATGTAGAGTTATGCGAAGGCGTCATTTACCAAATTGTGTAGGAAAGTGGAGATTGACACTAGATATAACTCTTGGATTATGAAAACATTGTCTTTTGCTTTAGAGTATGTATTGACTATTAACATGTGGTGGCATTACGTTCAAAGGCGAAGTCTACTTAGAGTACCAAGATGAAAAATTGAAAGTCATCTAGGCTCAAAGATTGAAAGATGGACCAAAATTGGGTAGAACTTAGTAAAATCCCAATAGAACCTACACCTACAATTGTGACAAATACTTTTGGTTCATCTCTTGTAGTAAAACATTGATGTAATCATGATTTTAGAGGCAATTTCCCTTCCATAAATCTCAATGTCATAGGAATCTACTAGAGAGGAGAAGAAGAACGCCTCAAACTCTCCTCAAATGAAGACAAGGATACAATCCTTATGGCTCCATTGAACTAGGCACAAAAATTAGCATTAACAAAACCTCCCAAATGGCACCCAACCCTATGGTTGGTTGCACTGACATCAAACAAAATCAAAGGAAGAGGAAACAATGTAGAAATGAGTTAGGTTGTGAATAACCTCTAACATTATGCACTCCTCCCTTTTCATCTTTGCATATGCACATTTTTATTTGTTCACTTTAGTGTAATTTCATAAAATATTGAATATGCATTGTTATTAGGTAACAATAGTGTTGGACCACAAGTTTGTATTTAATGTAAACATTTACACGAATAAATTATAAAAAATTATATTTAATAAAAATATTTATTTTGAATAAATTATAAAATATTGCAATCATTTATATCAAGATTAATGGTATTGATAATGTAAAATTGAGTTTTTTATTTAGTGTTTTATGAAATTTAATTGGTTATGATTTCATCTATGTTGGAGAGAATTGAAGGGTTTTTGTGTTCAAGATGATCTTTTTTTAGTAGATTTATTCTTGAGCCATTACATATGCAAAATTTTCTTAAAAAAAATTAAGAGTTTAGTGTTATATCCAACTAGGAACTTACATTCTCTTGGCACTGATAGGAGTAATATTTCTTTAGTAGGTGGTTGAGTTTTAAAAAAGTGTTTGAATTGTCATATAAGAAAATTAAGGACACGGTGAAATGATGGAGGACCTTTGGTGGGGGACAGGGAATTATTCACTGATAATGAGCAAGATGAGTATTTCTACTTGTAATTATGGACCCCAAAACAAGATATCATAGAACTATCTATCCATTATTATGAGCAAGGTGAATATTTCTACTTTGCAATCAAAGAACCCAAAACAAGAGGTTTTAGAATGTTCTTTCATTTCTAATTTGTTGATTCTATTAAGAGACTTTATCACTCAATAATCATATGGAAAATTTTGATACTATTAGTTAGTTCAAGAAATTCCTCCATACAACTTTGAATTTGGAAATGTAGATTTTATAGTCATCTTATTGTAGTAAACTTTTCTGGATTAAATTGTGCCATAGTTTTTTGAAATTTCTCTATTTTTCGAGTTGGACACTCCACCTGATAAGGCCAAATGAGATTATGAATGATGGTAAAGATTGATACTTCAATGTAAATAATAGAAAAGTGATGCTTCAATGCAAATAAATAAGGCCATATGGGAAATATCATTTTAAATTAAATTAAATTAATAATAAAAAAAATAATATAATAACCATGGTAGAATGCAATAAAAAGATTTGGTCATAGTTATAATTAAATATAAATGTCATATTAAAAAATCAAATTAAATAAATTAAATTTAATAATTTAACCAAATTATTAGCAAAATGGTTGAGGGAGTAGGTCAAATATTAATAATGGAAAAATATATTCTAATTATAAGTATAAATGGTTAGATAACTTTAATTTTTAATATTATAAAAAAATTAATATAAGTATTGTTGGGCTACAAAATTACAACAATAAAGTATTGAACTCCCCAACTCGCTTTAATTATTTATTGAGGAGTTTATGAACTTTGAGTATAGTGCATTGTTAATGCAAAACCTTAGATATTTAATTTTCGAAGAAACAAAGTGTTTGCAATTTCGAAATGTCTTAATTTATGATAATATAGCAAAGTAATTGATTAACATAGGAAACTAAAAAGAAATTATCCTAGCTCTATTTAGGATAACTTAGAGGAATGATTATTTTTGTCATCTCTTCTTGCAGTTCAGTAAAACAAGATGGTGTTTGAGATCATTACCTAATGAAATGAGGAGTGAGATGAATATAATTGGGTTGACGTTTGTATCTTGACAAGGTGACATTAAAGCATCAACCGTCACACTCCTAAGAGATTACAAGGATCACAACCGATATTATCGATCAATGTAATCAAGAGTTATGCAAGTGTTGATTGGGAAAAATGCCCAACATCAACAATAGGGGTTATCCTAGGATAAGAGCCCCCATTTAGACTCCCATTTGGTGTAGGAAAACCCATTTGGATTCTAGCCCGACGACCATTATTGGTTTTGGGGTTTTATCAATTGCAATTTGACCCATTGTTTAGGGTTTTCTTAAAATGCAATGAATAAAAATGCACTAAGCTAACATGCCAAATGGATTTTTCTCTAAGCTAATCTAACAAAACTAGGAAAAACATAGAACTGATTGAGATAAATACACAATGATTTGTAAATCAAATCACAAACAATACACTGAGAATATCATACAAGCAATGTTGAAAGTGATAGTTCCACACTTGAACCAACCAAACAAATTGGAGACCCACATGGCAGCTAAGGAATACAAAGGTCCTAGATGCTAATTTATAGCCTCACACTGATGTCCAACATTTATACCAGAAAGAAAAGTGTATCCCAAAGGACGAAAATGGATCCATGATATGATATATGACAAGGCCAAAAGGGATGCTGGAATTGCTCATCAAGTCCTTGAACAGAACTTTCATGATATTGCTGGCATCTGGTACCATGGAGGTCGCAGTACGGGGATCTACGAAAGATACTTTTGCATCTATCGGACCAGAGATTTGTGGAATGAACAAGGACACTTGCCGGTCCAGCCTTGTGCTCGGTGGCCCAGAAATGATCCAAAAATTATTTTTCCTGACACTGTTTATGATTTTGCAGGTTACAAGAAGTTATGGTGGGATTTCCTAAATATTGATGATAAAGAAGAAACCCATTATACAAAACTGAAATTCAGTACATTGACAGCATCCCAAAGGACTCAACAGTGCCAGTGGTTTCGAGATTGGTGGGCTGATTATGGAGTCAGCAGGACAACTATGGACCCAGTATATCATGAAGCATATGAAAGAAAATACTGTGAACGATGCTTTGAAAATAACATTGGAGAATGTTTTCACTCCATATATAAAACTGTTAAAGAAATGACAATCAAGGAGTGGGATCCATTTCATAGAACAAATTATTCACTTCAAGAATATATGAGGGAACATCTAGAATGGTTAATTCTAACCAAAGTACAGCACCAAGTTATCTTAGGGAAGCCAATGATAGTCCGCAGGATTTATACTAAAGCCTGTGATGATTTGCTATATAAAAGAAACAGATTCCCTGATTTGACCGTATTCTGATCAGAGTAATAAGTACCAGTCACAAGGGCTTAATTGTGGCCAGTTTCTCGTGAGCTTTGCTGTTCCAAAGCATTCACTGTGTAAATATTCTCGTGGGCTTTCATGAAAAAGTATCCACTTTGGTTTTGTCGGCCCAATGTTTGAAAGGGCCTAGTTTCTCGTGGGCTTTTACGGAAAAAGCATCCACTTTGTATGGTCGGCCTGCATAATGATTCTGGAAAAGATATGTATACGAGTACGATTTACTTTGACGTTACCCGAAAGCAACTATTCCATCCATCGGATTGGAATCTTTGTGCGGACGTCGTCTCAGTCTTATCCGAAAGTAATGATTCTTTCCGCCTTTAGGACAGGTCACGGATATCCTACAGTGATGTTTGTCCCCCCTCTCTTCCTATATAAGGAGGGTAAGGCTCATTACGAAGGCATCGACATTTAGAGTCTTTGTGTGTGTGTGTTTGAGTCGAGTGTTCTCCTGCTCTGCATCTGCGGACGATCAGTCTGATCTGCTTGCAACACGAGAAATCACTCAAAGTCCTTAGGTGGTTTGGGAGCCTGCGCATCAGTGTGCTCGGCACTGGTGAGAACCTGAAGTGGCCGAACCATTAGAAGTGTCTTTTAATGTCTGTCTGTGTATAAAGTCTTATTCTGAGGCAGAGCCTATACCTCGCCAGGAAGCCTCCGGTAGTAATTTGTTCATTTTTGAACGGTGAAAAGTCCGGTAAATGCGAGATTAGTCTATCTCTGTAAAGAATCCATCTCTGTAAAAGTTTCGAGCATTCTGTAAGATTTTTCTCCATTCTGAAATAAAATGAGTAAGCCATTCTGAATCTGAGTATCTCTGCGCATTTATAAAGTCTGTTGTGGTAGTAGTTTTCTCTGTGTCCTCATCCGAAGTTCGCAGGAAGTTCGCCAAAGGATCGAAGGGACACCAAGGCCGTTGGAAGGCGTGAAAGCCGTTGTTGAGGCCGTCAGAGTGTGAAAGCTCCGAGTAGGTTCACCACTGGTTCACCAGGAGAGAGACGACTTCCCTTATTAAGAAATAAAAGATATGTTACATCAAAATTGAGAAAAGCCCACATCAACATCTTTCTATTATAGTAGAACAACCTCTATTTAATTGGATTTTTTTGTTTTGTTTTTGGTCTATAATTTAGAAATTTTACATTTATAAAGCTTTTACTATAACTAACTTTTCTTGTTTCTTTTGCCATGTGACAATTTAAGGTTTTAATTAAGAAAAACCCTCGTTTTTCTTTTTAAATGTTATATAAGTTACATCATGTTTTCTTTTACACTCTTGTTTTTTCCATTTAATAAATGGTTTTACATTTTTTTTGCAAGGTCTTTATTAGATAATTAAGGCATTTCTCAAAGTTTTTTTTCTTCAAAATATTCAAGAATTATAATAATGAAACATTATTATGAATCCATAATCTTGAGAGATGATGGGTCTATAGTTGTCCATCTTAAATTTGATGCCAAAAGTGTGTAAAATTTCTTAGCGTGATCTTGTATTAGTTTAACTATTACATATCTAGCATTATTTAAACTTGTTCTCTCATTACAACTACTACCTCCTGAAGTCATGCTTTCTATTTCCCATTACATTTTGCATAAAATACATCATTTTATGTTATCTAAATAATAACACTAATAATACTCAATGATTATTTAAATATATTCATAAAAAGATGCCAAGAAGTTGTTCACCCTCTTAATATAATAATTAAACCAACCTACTATAAATGTTGGTTTAGATTTTGAACTTTAATGACTAGTCAAACCATGTGTACTTGCAAATAATACTTGATGATTATTTAAATATATTCATAAAAAGTTGTCTAGAAGTTGTTCACCCTCTTAATATAATAATTAAACCAACCTACTATAAATGTTGGTTTAGATTTTGAACTTTAATGACTAGTCAAACCATGTGTACTTGCAAATAATACTCAATGATTATTTAAATATATTCATAAAAAGTTATCAAGAAGTTGTTCACCCTCTCAATGTAATAATTAAACCAACATACTATAAATATTGGATTAGATTTTGAACTTTAATGACTAGTCAAACCATGTGTACATGCAAATAGTTATATATTTCTTTAAATTATTAGAAAATCAAAATAGAGACATATGGTAAATTTAAATATTGAATTTTAATTAGTAATAAACCATTGTGTACTTGCATATCACTGCTTTAAAATATTGGAAGATTAAAATAAAAATTAAGTCCTTGATAATGGCCCTTTTACTTCTAAAATTAGAATCATCCCTACAATATAATAATAATATTTTGGAGAAATACCAACCCTCATTTCTTTTGTTTCTTTACTATTAAGCAGAACCTCAATTTTGAAAACATTAACTCATATTTGTAAAATATAAATATAACTTGAGCTATCCCAACGTGGGCCTTTGTGAATAAACTTGAAATATGTATTGCCTTCATGGTATTTTGTTATATTGAAGTACTTTATTTAATAATATTTTATGGTTATAAGTTTAATAAATTTGCAATACTTCATGGTGTTTTTTCATATTAAAGTAGCCGATTTAATAATGTTTTATGATGAAATCAATTTTTTTTTATAATTTTTTTTATGAAGGTTAACAAATTGATATATTATAATTATTTAATAATGTTTTCTAACTTATTATTGTTTTCATGTTGTTTTGTGATATTGAGATAGTCTTTTTAATAATGTTTTATAATGACATGTTTACAAAGAGGATAGAGAATAAGGAAATTGTTTTGTTTGTTTTGTCATATTGAGATAGTCTTTTTAATAATGTTTTATAATGACATGTTTACAAAGAGGAAAGAGGATAGAGAATAAGGAAATTGTTTTGTTTGTTTTATTTATTTTTAATGATGAATAGTGACAAAAATATTTAATAATGTTTTATAATATATTATTGATTTATAGTAGTTTGTCATATTGAAATAGTCAATTTAATAATGTTTTTGTCATATTGAAATAGTCAATTTAATAATGTTTTTATAATAATAGATTTATAGCAAATATAACCAGATATATCAAGTATATAAAAATAAAAATATCTTATTTTTATTTTCAATATGGAGAAAAATATATACAAATGATACTAATTTAATATTATTTTTTATTTAATAATGTTTTATGGTGACAAGTGTGTACAAAGAATAAGAAGATGAACAATTGATTTAATGTTTGTTTAATTAAAATATTTGCAACAATTATTGATCATAAACATTTAAAAAAATTGAATTAGTTTCATTACATAGTTATAAGACAACACAACAATGCTATTTTGAACCAGTTTTATTTTTGTCTGTTTTTTAAATATACACAAGGCATAACATATAAATATTATATACGCTAGGCATAACATATATAATCTGGGGTATGCAATTCAACAAATTGATGTAGCTACTTTTGTTAATTCAACCATGTTTTGATTAATGAAGGGTATTCTTAATTGTCGTGATTTCTTTGCTAAAATTGAAATGTTTTGAGTATTTATGAGGAAATATAGTTATGGTTATTCACTTACATTGTAGTGAAGATAACTTTATTCTTAGGTGCAAGTGAGGCATTCGAGTTGGTGATTGCTATGTGAGTGAAGGCATTGGTCCTCGGTCTTGCGTTGGAATGTATATGAGGAAATATGGTTATGATTATTCACTCACATTATAGTGAAGATCCAAGTGAGACATTCACATGTGAGTGAAGACATTGGTAGACATTAGTCTCGATTTTGGGTTTTGGGTTCGAATGTATATGAGGAAATATAATTATGATTATTCACTCACATTGTAGTGAAAATCCAAGTGAGACATTCTAGTTAATGACTGCCATGTAAGTAAAGACTTTGATCCGAAGTCCTAAATTCAAATCCTCACTAAATAAAAAATAAAAAATAATACTCATAGTGATAAAAAAAACAAACCATATACAAATATACCAAAAGGGAAAAAAATAACTCAGTACTCATAGTGATAAAAAAATAAACCATATACAAATATACCAAGAGGGGAAAAAATAACTCCACCTTTCAGCCAACAATCCTCTTATAAACTTTTAAGTACTCCTCACTGGGTTTAAATTTTCAACTCACAGGAGATGTCTTCTGGTCAACACTAACATAAAGTCTCTAATGTGTATCCAACGGGATATGGTGTGCATATTGTTTGCTTATACGGTTGGATATTGTGTGGATGGATGCACATTGTTTGCATATATATAAATAGATAAATATACGTTTACTTATTAATAATAAGAATTAAATTTAATTATTAATCATAATTAAAGGGATATAATTAATAAATTTTAATTTAAATTATTTGTTAATAAGAATTGAATGAATATAGTTACAATATTAATTTACTTGTAATTATTAAGAATTAAATAAATATTTTATTCAATTCAATTCACTTGTCATAAGAATTAAATGAAAGTTTTTTTGTTTTTTTTTTCAATTTAGTGAGAATTAAGAATTGAGTTGTCCTTACTGAGATTTTTTGGAAGTTTTTCTGGTGGGTTTTTCCAATCTAATTTAAATAAAATCCCACAGAAAAAGCTTGATAAGTAACCCCTGTACAATTGAAGTACCCGAGGGTTTTCCAGGGTGCTGAATCCATATATACAATAAAAAAAAACTAGTTTAAATAGCACAAATCAAGATTTCACCTCAATTTTTTCAATCATATTCAGAGTAGAAAATCCAAAAAATCGCACCAAAAACAACTCCATTAAAAAATAAAAATATTTAACCATATTCACTTATTCTTACTTATTAGTAACATATATGGTTATTTTTCAACTTGTTCAGTTTAAAACTTGTTTCAACTTACTTGTCAATGAGAATTAAGAATTAAAAAAATTAACCGTATTCATTTCATTCTTACTCGTTAATATTGTATACGATTAATTTTTTCAACTTGTTCTGTTTAATTCTTGTTACAAATGTATACGGTTAAAATTTTCAGCTTGTTCCATTTATTTCTTACTGTTTCGTAATGCATATTGTTAAAATTTTCACTTCTTAGTAAGAATTAAATGGATATGGTGAAGAATTAAATAATAGTTAAATGGATATGGTTAAAAACTTTTAACTTATTTTTCAGTAAAAATGAAAAATTACACGGATATTAGATTTTCAACTCACTTGTCACTAAGAATTAAATAACACAATAGATCCAAATTTAATTTTCAAGAAGGAGCTCTGCAAGTGTAGTTGAAGAAGGCCAGAAAATTAACAGAGGAAAAGAAATCCAAGTGGGTTTCGGGTCCATTCTGACAAGAAAGGGGATATTGCACAAGGAGACAACATGACAGAGTCAACGAAGGATGCATGTTCACATGGCGTGAATTCCAAGGCATCTAACGGAAGGTCTTCAGAGAAAGGTATGTGTCCCACAAATTTGGGCCCAAATGGAGTCTATAAGCCCAAAACTAATAAGAATCCAAGGGTTGTGATTAAAGATCCATAGACGCAAGCCCTCCATGACCACATGAAGACATATGTTGATCTGTAAATTTGTGGGGATCTGTCCAAATGAAAAAGTGTTACGAAACTGGATCTAGTACGTTTGGATAACCAAAGAGGAAGTAGACCTCCATTTGGGATCCAAAGGTTTCTTTACGGTTGTATTTTCTAACCTGGAAGATACAAATAGGGTCTTTGAGGGAGGATCATACTTCCTAACCTCAACAGGGTTATACATGCGACCATGGAAATAAAATTTCACGCCATAGAAGGAAACCTTTACCTTTGTTCCAATGTGGATAAGGATATATTCTCTACCTCTGGATTATTGGCTACCAAAAACACTAGAAGCTACCGGGAACTCACTAGGACGATTTTTGAAGCTATATGAAGCGACCCAATAGGGAAAATACACTGTGTATGCCTGTATTTGTGTCATAATGGATGTCTTGGGTGCCATTCCTGATGCAGTAGCCCTAGAATTTCAGGATGAAGTATGGCTACAGAGCATTGACTACGAGCAACCTTCTTTCCATTGTAGAAGATGCCATGAACATGGACATATCTCAAGAGATTTCCCTCTCAATGTCAGGACAAAGAAACCAAGAGTTGTTCAGACAAAGACCTTGAGGGTTTCACAAAAGTGGGTGCAAGGGTTAAAACATGAAGGAAACAAAAACCAAATCCTTATGGGGAAAAAAGGAATCAAACAACCGCTACAAGGTCCTGATTTAGGAAACCCTTCAAGAGGAAACAAGGAAAGGAAAAGAAAATGAAACAATGAAACATGAAACATAGATGTGGGATCCTCCAAGCATCATAGAGAACCCAAGTAAACCAGATCAGACATAACCAAAGGACATGGATCTAGGCAATCTATGAAACCCAACCTTGTCTCAAAAGCAGGGCGAAGATTTGGAAATGACTCCAAGCGAAGTAGGGATGGAAGTTCCAGATCTAAGGGAGATTGTGGAATGAGAAGGATTAGATCTACAACATATGTTAGAACAATGGAAGGAGTAAGGAGTGGAAATGATCCTCAAAGATAAAATATATTAGATCTAGTACCTATTCCTCACATGAGAAGAAACCAACTGAGAGGAACCAAGAGATCGTATGGAGAATCAAAAGGATTGGGAGTCAAAGTGTTGAGTGCCCAAAGCTTCTAGAACCCCAAGCCAATTCGCTGAAAAAGAACAAGGAAATCTAACAATGTTTCCCTCAAGGAGCTCAGACCCTTATTTAGGTAAGATGAAATCTTGGAACCCTAACTCCACCCCCCTATGTTGCAATGGAATATAAGAGGCTTGAATAGCCTAATAAAACAAAGGATCCTCAAAGGTAAGATGAAAAATGAAAATTCAAATATCATTTTCATTCAAGAAACTAAGTTTTCAGTCGAACGTTTGAAAATAACTTGGTGAAAATTTTGGTATAGATATGACTATGTAGACATTGAAGCTCGAAATGTTGCAACGGGAATCTTAACCCTATGGAACCCTTAGAAGATAAATCTTATCTCTTTTGAATTCACTCGGTACTCCCTCTCTAAAGTTATACAAGTCCTTGGTTCACGATACCAAATACTTTGTAAAAATGTATATGGCCCTTAGAGGATTGATGAGAAGCTTAACTTCATACAATCACTAGAGGATCTTAGAAAAATGAATCCACACTGGAAATGGATATTGGTAGGGGATTTTAACATGATCCTCACTTTGGAGGAAAAGAAAGGAGGCACAAGGAAACTAGATTGCGACTCAAAGAGTTTCCAGAATTTTATAGATACTATGAAGTTAGTGGATATAGAAGTAATAAATAGGATGTACAACTGGAACAACAAAAGAAGTAATTATAGAAATTTTGAGGTCTAAAACAGGCCTCGTAAGGAATATTATAAAATAATAATGGAAATGATAAAATAATGTTATTTTGGAGGGAAAAGAGAAAAAACTACTTTTTCCACTCATATTTTCAACTTATCTCCCTATGATTTTACTCAAATTTCGAGCAGGAGCACTCGTTGGATGCAAAATTTAATTTTGCATCTAAGAAGTACCCATGTTGTATACTTTCGATCGACCCTACTACATGAAAAATGTGAAATACACGAAAAAACATGATTGCAAACACATTTTTCATGTATTTCACATTTTCATGTAGTAGGGTTCATCAAAAGTATGCAACATGGATACTCCTTGGATGCAAAATTAATTTCCACATCCAAAAAGTGCTCCTGATCGAAATTTGAGTAAAACTGTAGGGACATAAGTTGAAAATATATATATTTTTAATTTTTTTATCTTTTAACCTTTTTACTCCAAAATAGTGAATCATCCTACATGGTTGACATCATCATATTGTATCCTATTGGTGCTTATAAAGTTGATTTTTGTTGTAAAATTTTGTTTTGAGACCCATTTTTTACCTCAAAATTTCTCTAATGGGAAAATATTTGGTGGCCTCTCATCTAAATAGATTTATAGTCTCAAAGGAAATAATCCTCCAAGGGATCATTATGGAGGCCAATATTCTACACTTTGGAAGACCTGACAATTGGCCTGTCCTTTTGGATGCTTAGATAATGGGAACACAAACAAATAGATCTCTCAGGTTTGAGGACTTTTGGCTAGATCGACATCCCAATTTTGTAGAAAAAATGAAACAATGGTGGCAGGATGGGGGAGAAGCCAGAGTTTCCAAAATGTTTAAACTATAGAAAAAATTAAAGAAAGTCAAAGGTAAGGTCAAATAGTGGAATAGAAATTATTTTGGCAATATATTCCAAGCCAAAAAGGAATTATATGATAGATTGAGAAGCTCCAAATATCTGTCATTGAAGAGGGATACAATGAAAAAAAGAAAGAGTTGGAATGCTCGCTCCAGAGGGACTGGCAGGAGAGATGTCAGTAGGAGGAAAAACCATGGAAACAAAAATCCAAGATACAATGGCTAAGGGAAGGAGAAATGAATACTAAATTCTTCCACAAAAAAATTGTATCCCACAAGAACCATAACAAAATCTTGAAATTAAAAGACAGGATAGGTAACATCTGTCACAACCATCAAGAGATATAACAAATTTTGGTTCAACACTTTAAGGAAATAACAACTGAACCCCAAGGATATAGATAACATTATATCCATAAAATCTTGCAGCATGTCCCAAGGATGGTCACAAAGGAGCAAAATGCTAACCTTGTTAGACCCATATCCTTAGAGGAGGTGGAACAAGCAGTGAAGGACATGCCAAATCATAAGGCACCAGGTCCGGATGGTTTTACCGTGGACTTCTTTAAAGCCTATTGGGAAATTGTGGGTTAAGATATACACGAAGTAGTGGAATATTTTCACAGATCAGCTATGGTTCTGAAGGCCTTGAATTCCACCCTCATCACTCTGATCCAGAAAGAAAAAGAAGCAAACTCACTGGATAGGTATCGCCCCATTTCTATTTGTAATTTCGTATACAAGATAATCTCCAAAGTTATAGCAAATAGGTTGAAGCCTCTGTTACTGATTCTGATCTATGAAATAAAAGCGATGTTTGTGGAGGGAAGAGAAATCCTAGATAATGTAATCTAGGCTCATGAAATAATACATTCCCTCAAATCCCCAAAAAAAGTAGGGATGGTGATGCAATTGGATATGGCCAAAGCCTATGATAAAATGAGTTGGAAATATCTGGAACATACTCTACAAGTGTTTGGTTTTAAAAAACATTGGATCTGGAGGGTCATGTATTTAGTTAATACTCCCAAATTCTCAGTTATGGTCAATGGATCCCCAACTAGACCTTTTTCCCCCATAAGAGGCCTAAGGCAGGGAGACCGGCTTTCTTCTTTTCTCTTAGTTCTATTAATGGAGGGATTAAGCATATTTATTAAAGAAGAGGTACAAGCAAGCATGATCAAAGGGTTAAAACTTCACCAAGAATGTAAATAAACCACCCATCAGCAGTTCGTGGATGATACCATGCTCCATGGAGTACCTACAGTCAAATAAGCCAAGTCCTATAAACATATACTGGACGAATTTTCCAAAGCTTCAGATATGGAAATAAATCACACAAAGTCAATAATTTTATTTTTTAACATTCATATCTCTATGCATAGGAATATCACAAACATTCCAGGCTTCCAAAGGAAATAATTTCCATCTAATTATTTGGGAATTCCTTGACAGACAAAGCCTGTAAAAAATCCACTTTGGAAAACCTAATCTCCAAATTGTAAAATAAGGTTAGCAGGTGGACTTTGAGAGACCTGAATTTTTCTGGTAGGTTAGTGTTGGCAAAAGCAGTGTTGTGGGCTATACCTATATATATGATGTCGGTATTACCAATCCCCAAAGGTGTCCTCCAAAAAAGAGAGAAATTCAAAGAAATTTATTATGGAGGAGGCCGAGGAGAGGAAAAAATGGGCCTTGGTAGGATGGGACAAAATTTGCAAACCAAAATATATGGGTGGTTTAGGCCTACAACATCTTGTGATGGTCAACAAGGCCTATGGTGTGAAAATGTGGTGGAGATGGATAAAAGAGGTCACAATTCCCTGAGATGCCTTATGGAAAGAAAAATATGCCCTAAGACGAAACCCCTTGACCCTGATTAGGTTAAATTATCATATTACGAGCTCAAAAACCTAGAATATGGCTTGGCATAAACGAGGAGTTATTCAACATTATTGTTTTTGGGAAATTAGGAATGGAAAAACAACCCTTTTCTGGGAGGATTCTTGGCAACGGGAACCCAACTTAACCTAGCAAGCACAATTCACCCTTAAGCAGGAAGGTCAAAGATCAAGGAAAAATGAAGTCTACCATTATTGGGAACCAGAGGGAGAAAATCACAAATGGTGAAAATGGACACCTCTGAGTCACCAGGCGCATGAACAACTAACTTAGGTTGGAAAATAACTGGACACCAAACTACAAAAAAGGAAGATCCTTATCTTAAAGGATGAAGATTAGTTAAGGTGGGGGAGACAGGAGGGAGGAAAATTCAACCTAAAGGGATTCCACCTCTACATTGCAAGACACCAGGAGGAAAATGTAGACGCAGTCTACAACAAAATCTAGTCTATTCCTCATTGGACGAAAATGAATTTTTTTATGTGGTTAGTGATGCATAGGAAACTATTAACATGGGAGAATCTATGTTGAAGAGGATTCAATGGACCCTCACGATCTTGTCTTTGTGATAAGAACTAGGAATCAATGAACCACCTCCTAAATAAGTGTGAGTATACAACCACTCTATGGGATTGGATCTCACTAGTGTTTCACCAAACAAACCAGCATCGAGATAATATTCAGGAAACCCTAAGCAAATGGAGAGACAAAATCATGAAAAATGAGTTTGTAAACCTTTCCTAGTGCCTTATTATGGGAATTTTGGTTTGATCCATTTGGAAGGAGAGTAACCAGAGAATATTCTAGACTAAATCCCTTCTAACCACAATATTGGTAGCTCAAATCCTGTAACAAATGCAAGAAACTATCCTCAACAACAATCTAAAAGTCACAGAGGATAACCCAATAGACCAGGAAAAATGATTTTTGGAAATTTTGGGGTTCGGAGGAGGTCAAGCATACTGTAACAGAATTAAAGAACCCCAACTCCAAGGTGTTGCAAAAGCACGGTCGCCACTAGCGTTAGGATTCCTGAAACTAAAATTTGATGGAGCATCAAAAGGTAACATCGGTCGAGCTAGTGCAAGGGGTGTTATCAGAGATAGCGTAGGAAGGATCCGAAGTATCTACTATAACAATCTGGGCGAGGCCACAAATAATGCTATGGAATTTCATGCTTTGGAACATGGGCTAGAATTGATGGTTCAAGAAGAAATTCACAATATCACCATTAAAGGGGAATCGACCTTAGTGATTAACATGGCGAAGCGATTATAGTGTGGCACAAACATTAGCAAGGTAACGACCCACTAGCACCTAACATAGATAATACATAGAATACAGGGACACTTGGAGACCATGTGAACCATCAATTTCAACCTAGTTCAAATATCGATGAATAGGGTTGATGACAGACTGGTAAATGAGGTATCTAGTGGGACCATAGAGTACTAGGAATGAAAACGGAAAATGGTCCATGAAGGCCTGTTAAGAGCATACTGTGATTGATTGGCTGAGATGGACCATGGTGAGAAAGGTCAACATCGGGTAGAGGTGACTGAGGATATGAAAAGCCCCAATAATAGAAAAAACCCAAGGTATGATTAATGATTAACTGAGGTCAAGAACCCATGCCTCCATGCAACCAATCCAAAGGATGGATGATGGAGTTTTGTGGCACCGGAAGAAACCAAGCAAAGGGAATGTGGTTGGGTACTGTAGAAAATATGGTGGAAGGTGGATGTACCGACCCTAGTATGAACCCTCACCCCATATCTCTTTCTCCCATGGGCTTGGCCAACATCCATACTCCACTCTAAAAAAAATGCCGGTGGAATAAATTATTGGCAATGCCAAATCCTAGAATAATGAGGAGATACCAGAGGAGAGGGAATAGAGAAGATGGGGGGTTAACATAGATGAATTTGTGTAGACTATCTCATTTTGATTGGGCAATAATGGCAGAATTAATAATGATTCAGAGTGGTGGCAACTCCGGGGTCTGGGAAGTGACTGCTATTTATTATCCGATTGGCTAAGTGGTTCTGCAAAGAGAGGAAAGTGTGTAAAGGGCTCGAAAGGAAAGAAACCTTCTAGCTATTCTATTTCTTCTCTATAGGTTCTTGGTCTTAGAGGTATGGATATTTTAGGTAGATCCAACATCGTGCATGGCCTCACGGAATCCATCAAAAGGAGGAACCCCATAAATGCACCATAATGGATATAGGAGCATGGGACATCGCACAAATTTAATATAAATATGTCACACAAAAGTGAAAAGTGATCCTAGACACGATGTAACAAGAAGTTCTAGAGCAACAATCCAATAATTCTAATGGGAGAGTGGCATAAGAGGTGGTCTGGATCATCGATCGAGGGCTCACCATAACCCGCGAAACCATGTTCCATAAGACAGTGGATATTGTGTGGCACATGAAGAAGTTAATGAGGAATCTATTGGCAGAGAATGTCACAGGACCAAGAAACAATTGGAAAATATCCATAAGCGAATGAAGCATATGGAAACCCTCATGCGAACTCTTGTGGAAATAGAACGGCTCCAGAAGGACCAAATGGAGACCCTAGCCAAAAAAATGATGTGTTTCTACATTAAATCCACCATATGGATATAACCCCAAGAAACGGGGTGGACAAAATTGCATAGGTGAGGAGGGTCTGCGTCAGAGGTACCAAAGTAGAGGCATCTCACCAGGAGAGCAATCGAGAGCGAGTTGAACCTACAAGATCCCCATATGGAAATTGTCCCAGAAGCCAAGTATGAAGAATGCTATCAATTGATTCATGGTTTTTTTATGTTTTTGTTATATATGGTAAAGTAAGTTGACTAGGTAAATTCATGTTCCGTCTAGATGGTCGACTCAAACCTATATGGTACCAGGTCTCTAGGAAACACCAAGAAAGTAGACTCTAGGTGTCCTTTTGTAATTTTTGTAAATTTTGGACAAGGTAGAAGAATGTCATTAGTGTGATGGACAAAAAAATGATAAAAACCTAATTTTATTGCATTTGGTTTGGTTTCGAGGCTGACAGACTAGCTTGCAACTTGTGTATTTTTATTTTTCGATATAAATAGAAGCTGGTGACCCATGGTATTGCACCAAGAGTGTTACAGCTCCCAGGGGCTCCTCAACTCAAATTTTCAATCAGGGGTTCGTACAAACTTAGAGGTGAAAATTCTATATGCAGAGTAGGTTCGATTCTACTCATGCCACCCTCAGTCATGACACTATATTAAGGTGTTCAGAGACCATTCCTCCAACTCAACCATAGTGAAAACACAATTGAAAACTAATTCTTAACTATGAAAATGAAAATGCCATTTGTTCAACATTGTGGATGCTAATTAATATTACATGAAATAGAAAGGGCTAATCTACCTGTAGAATTAAAGCTATTCTATCTTGCATAATTCATCAAATCAGTAACCTATTTGCCTGTATCATGATCTACTTCACATTTGCTTGAAAAAAATAAATCTAACTTGTACCATGCTTGTGAATGAAAACTTTAATTCTATTCTGTTTTGCAGTGAGGAAAAGAGGTGGTCGGATTGGTATAGGAGCTTCTCTTTATCATTAAATCACAAGTTGGGATCATTATTCATCTTGACTGAGCTAAGGTTGAAGCGGGGAGAAAAATAGGTGGAGTAAAATGGTGCTACTGGTCGACTATAGGTGCTTCTACAGGAGGGGTTCTGAGAGCCTTTTTAGTGTGGAGATGGTGCCTTGAAGGCATGAAGAGGTGGATGAAGGTAGGGGGGAGTGAATGAAGGTTTGGGAAACCTCCTATCCAAGCCCATGACCTCTCAGAGGTCTGTCTTACACCAAGATGAATGCCCATGATGTCCTTAATTGTCTAAACAAAGTGACTGTGGAAACAAAGTTTTGGGACAGGAATTGAAGGGTGGAAGGAGAAGATGGAGAAGTCCAAGTGGAGATGAAAGAGGTTCCCTCTCTTACATATCAACACAAACCTGCAACTAACCACACATTGCATGAATAAATTGATCATTAACACAGTGACATAAACTATGATGGAAAAGATGAGTTGAATTTGAATAACATATGCCACACCGCTATTCTAATCACTGAACTAACTCCTAAGTTGCAGAAAATAAACATGAAGAAGGAAAACTAACATATATTTATTTCTAATAAATAAAAAACAAAATGTTTTAGACTGAGATTGTAAATCCTTCCAACCATTCTCCCACAAGAGAGGTGATAGGGAAGCCTGCAATCACAAGTTTTTATAGCTTAACATCTATTGCGATAAAAGAAAGAAATGAAATGATTTAAACTAAGAAAAATACATAAATACAGAAGAGGTACCAAAGCCTTTGGGTTGGACCCAAACCCAAGGGTTTCAACCCTCTAAAACTAGCTCATATGCATCTTAATAACCAACTTCTCATTATCAGAAAATAGTAGTCTCATACATAACATTAATGTTAATAATGACAATGTCAAGCCCCGGGATCCATAGCTACTCCTAGATAAATATATTTTTTTTGATCCTAATGAGCCTTTCATCTCGTTTATTTATACAAAAGGGTAGCTTATAGAAACTCCCTTGAAAGTAGGAATGATTCC
Organism: Pinus tabuliformis; assembly: GCA_031772625.1. Lineage (NCBI taxonomy): Eukaryota > Viridiplantae > Streptophyta > Pinopsida > Pinales > Pinaceae > Pinus > Pinus tabuliformis. Next base: position 970,041,290 of record CM062813.1, on the reverse strand, counting down.
CTCCTTGATATCGAAAATTGTGGATCTTGTCCTCCTTGAGCTTCTCATGCACTTGGAGTTACTCAACTATCAGTGAATTCGAGCTTGTGAGTGAGGATTTAGTGATCTAAAGTCGAGTTAGAGAGTTAAGGAGGTGGAGAAGCCTCCCTAGATTCCCTCCTAGTTGTCTTCACCAAGCCCCTGCATAGTAAATGCCTAAAAAATTCTTCTTTTTTCCTGCAATTTAATCACTTTAGGCCACATACTATGACAAAGACCTTTTACTCTTCTTACTAAGCATATTATAGCAAAAAATGTGAATTATTGTGAGAAAATGATGATTTTAAGGTTGAAGGATAGCATAATGAACTTCAAGATATACCTATTGATGGGACTCGTCATCACCCCCATGTTGAAGGTGTTTATCATCCTTTGAGAAACTTATTGATCCATATGAAGCTCATTCATGGCCCTGGTGGCCTCTCTGACATCCCAAGACACCTTAGTTGGTGCGCCCTCCTATAGATAAAAACCTGCATTTGTCTCTATCTCTATCCATACCTTTTGTTCCTCTACCTGGTCCCCTTCTTATTATAAGCCCAATAAAAAATGTGGAGTGGTTTTGAGTCCTATCCATTTGATTTTCAGTCTTTGCATGATTCTTTTGTACAACAAGGTTCTTTCCAAGGCATTCCTTAGCCTTTCAAGAGAGTGATATTATTTGATTTGTAAACTGTGGGGTAAGGCATGCCACCTTCTCTGACAAGCTTGTAGAATCTCTATCCTTGACATCCTAAAAGTGTCCTCAAAATGTAGAATGGATTTCTCTTGGGTTGCTATGTATCTAGGTGCTAAAGCATGATCCGAAGAAATCAGGTTATTATTGTTGATGAAAACCTTAGGGCTTACTAGCTCTGCTTTGATATACAAGGTTTCATTCTCTTCTTTTGTCATCACCTTTTTCACTTGCTAAACTCTTGCCTCTTCATCAGTCAACCAATATTATAATGCTATTAGTTGCATGTCTCCCAATCTTGAATTGGGATCCCATAAATTAGATCTTTTAGAATGAAATTGTGCATATAGAATTCAACTACCTTTTCCCTATCTTCCATACTAGCTTATTTGAAAAACTAAATAAAATTCATGTTGCCTTGAAAAGGAAAATATCCATACTGTGCTTGTGTCTCAATTTGGGATTACAACCACTTTTCCTTGATGAAAAAAGTATAGGATTTTGGTGGTTTCCTGCACTCTGTGGCTTCCATAGAGAGACTTGCCATAATGGCAAGTTCTGTTTCTTTCTCTTGCAACTGCTCTCTCAACCTTGTGTTTTTTGTCTGTAGTTGATCCCTCATAATTGACTCTCTTAGTCTCAAATCACTCAACTCCTTGCCCATTTCAGTGACTTTCTCCTCCATGAGGCCCACATCTTCTACATTCTTAGATTTGGCAATTTGCATCCACCTATGTGTTCTGCCTCTCTCTATTTCCAACTCATAGAGGAGTGGGACTGCAAATTTTCAAGTATGATCCTTCCTCCCTCAATAAATTTGTAATAGGACCCTAAGCTGGGTTGTGGATTAGGTTCTTGAAGCTCTTGGAGGCCTTTTTCATCTACTTTTAAGGTGGTTTCTCCTTCCTGTAGCTTATTTTTCTACTCCTATAGCATTTCTTGTTTCTCCTATAGCTACGCCTATTTCTCCTGTAGCTTCCCATGTTTCTCCTATAGCTCCTCTTTTTCTTCTTTCTCAAGGGAATCTTGTGTCTCGGATTTCTTGAAGCTCACTATCCTAGTGGTGGGCCTTCTCTCTTATGTCATAGGTGGTTTGATTTTGCGCATAGGAGAGGAAATCTCCTCAATTTTTCCTTCACTAGGCCCCACTTCTCCCTTTTTATTGGGTGAATCCTCAATAGTGATAGGGACATCTAAAGGAGGCTATGGTTTCCCCTTCCTAATCCTAGTGCTCTTCCTTGTTTTGAAATATAGGGGACCTTGCCTGATGTTGACGATGCTAGATCTGCCAACATACCGGGGATCACTCTAGTATGAAGTCCCAACTAGACCTCACACTGTTTGGTGTGGGAGTCCCATCCGGTATGATGGTCCAATTGCCATTATCTTAAATATTTGCCTCAACTCTTACTTTTCAGCACATGAGAGTGGTCCTCTTTGTCTTTCGAGAAGTGAGGTTCGTGTGCCTGGTGATTGTAAGTGTCACTTTTGTCAATGATTCTTTCACGTTAGAGGAAGAGGGTGGGAGTGAGTCCCAAGTCGGTTGGGGGAAGCCCCAACTCTGCTAGGAACACACAACACTACGGGACGTGCACAACTTCTGAAGGAACAGTCCACACAAATGTGGTAGTCACAACACACAAGGGAAGATAACACATATAGTACTTAGTGGATGAGTTCGCGTGAGTGCAATGGTTGTTATAGCAAGTTTTATGTGAAAGGTCTGTCTGATGTCCGGGAGAGTAGTTAACATGGGAAAGACAATGTTAACAACATATACAACACATTTTCATTAACATATATGTATTACGACAAGTGAATTAGTTCAAGTGTTAAACACATGTTAAAGCAACATGCATTACAAGTGTTCAAGATTAGTCTTACAACAATTACAATGCATGTGTGAAAACGTGCTAGCAGGTTAGCAGGCTTCTGAATTAAGTGAAAGTTCCAAGACACATTGTTAGACAATACATGACTAACCTCATGTGAGGGGCGTTGGAGGCACTACTTACTCAAAGAAAATATTAAAAACTCTCAAGGCTATGTGGGAGGAGCTGAGGTGAAAAGTCCTTTACATGTACAAATGAGGGGGTATTTATAGCCAAGGGTGAAACTGACCCTTATGGTTGTTCGACTACCCTCATGACTATTTGACTTCTATGACTTTTTGACTTTACATGACTCTTCATAAACAAGTGGGTCTCTTGGACTTCCACATTACATTACATTGATTAACAGTATGGCCCACAGTAGGGATGTGGATGGCATGACTCGACATGACAATGCTGGTACATTCGTACTACTGCTGGTGTGCATGTCGAGTTGTAGTGCTACTGGGTGGGGGATGTCCTCATGGTGTGTTACAAATTCACCTCCGCATGGCAACATGCGTGGAGTCTTGCATGGTCGCTGGGTTCTCTTGATGTTGCATTCACACATTACTCCTTGCTTGTATGTTGGAAGGCTTGACAGGTTCGTTTGTTCGCGAAAAGTGCATGTTCATCCGTTCATCCACCTGTGAACAAATTTTGCATGTTTTCTCATCGGTCTATCCACGAACACATATTTTCATGATCATCCATTCACGAGCACATCTCCTTGCATGTATGTTTGTTCATCCATTGGCGAACATGTCCTTCTGCATGTGCTCCCTCCGTTCATCCCATTTGTCGTCATGCCATGTTTGTTTGTGTACATGTATCTGCTGTCACTCATGATGAGACGACATCAAATAAAAAAACCTCCTAGTCTACCATGATGCATGAACATTTCAGATGTAGGTGACTGGGAGAGGAGACAAGGTTGTGAGCTGGGATGGAGGCTCTGGGCACTGCTGATGAAAATTGTGCAGGAGTCACTGGGTGATGAAGATGGGAAATTCGGATCAACAATGACTTTCTGAAAGGTATGGCTCAGTTGGAGGAAAAAATTGCGCAGTTTTTGGGAGGAACACTCTGGACTGTGGAAAAGTTGGGCAGGAAAAATTTGCGCAGTTTCCGGAACGGGTAGGCAGCATGAGCTTGGTAGCCAAAACTACGCAATTACTGAGGGGAACTGGAAGTCAGCTGCTGGGTCACTGGAAACAAAAACTGCACAATTCTTGAGGGGAACTGGAAGTCAGCTGCTGGGTCACTGGAAATAAAAACTACACAGTTCTTGAGGGGAACTAGCAGTCAGTCGCCGGGAGCTTGGCAGCAAAAACTGTGAAATTCCTAGAGGGAACTAGTAGTCAGCTGCTCGAGCTTGGCAACAAAAACTGTGAAATTCCTGAGCGAAATCGTCAGTTGGTTGCCGAGAGTTGCTGGCGGGAAAAAATGCGTTGATGCTAGAAGGCTAGCCTACTGGTCACCTTTGCGCAGTTTCTAAGTTGAGTGGACTGCTGGGCAGCAGAGGACTTTCTCATGAAAACTACGCAATTTTCTGGGTGAGCAGTTGGTCGACTGACGGGAGGGTTGGACAGAAAAATGCACAATTTTTTGAGGGAGACAGGGAAAGGCACTTGTTGTTTGTCTGACCTATTTGCACAATTTTCTCAGTTAGTGGAGCGGGCAAGTTCTATAGCCTCTGCGCAATTTTTGAGGGGAGTAAGCCCCGGGGTGGCTACCAGGTCAAACTCTCTAGTTGACCAGCATGAAGGTTGATTGATTTGCTTGTAGGCAACGCAGCGTGAAATGGCTTGCTTGGTGCGTCTGCGTTGTTCTGGGTGACAGTCGATCGAGTCGATGGCGGGATGATGGTCTTACTATTAGAGGGGAATTCAGTTGTCAGAACTTCAATAAAGTGACTAAGTGTGTGAATGAGTGAAATATTCATACATGATCTTGCAAACACACACTTACATGACTAGATGACGAAATGACTCAAACCATCCAGACACATGCTCAACATGACTGACCTTCGGTGTAAGCGGCAAACACGACACTTGTGATTGATCGTTCGCCGACCATGACGATGCTTGCGCGACAGTGTATGTGACTCCGTGTGTGAGTGTGACAAATGTTTACATAGTCAACACAACAAGTGCACACGAAGCAAAGACCTTGAGTATAACCAGAACATGGTCGCAAGCATGACATTGAAATCAACATGAAAAACCTTGGGTGGAATGATCAAGGTGGGTACGAAGATTCACGTGAGCTCACAGAGTGAACCCGGGTGTGTGCAACCATCAAGTGGAACTCTCAAAGGAGGCTCTGAAATTGGATACAGGCCAAAATTTTGGAGGGTGGTTGTAGCCGCTACAACACTTGGCGACACACTAGTAGAACTCCATCTTATTTGTTTTGGTTCATTGTCAGCACAGGGCCTTGGTCTTTTGGGGAGTATTGAATTGCTGTGCGAGTTACTTCGGCTTCCCCACTTACCCCATGGACATACATGGCTCACCTTTGTCCAACTCAGTCAAACAAAATCAAAATTTCAGCTTGATCACAGTGTTTTGAATCTGGGAAGGGTAGTTCAGCTCGCGAGTTGAAGATTTTCATAGTATAAGTTTTCATCTTTCGTGTTGCTCCACTATCAGCAGGCCTAGACAGTACCCCGACGGAGTCACGTAGGAACACATGCATTTCTCCACTACTAGGGAGCCTGGTCAGTACCCCAGTGGAGTTGCATGCTTCACCTCTCTATGCAGGAAGCCTTTCTCTTCTTTCGCCCTTGTATTTTTTTTTTCAAGAGGACTATGCATAAGCACTTATTTATTTTTGGGGTGGAAGAGGGATCCCAACTTGTTGAGAGCAGAAGAGGCTTTTCCTTTAGAGAAGCATGTAAGACCTCTGACACAGGTTTTCTCGTTTAGATTTTCCCCTTCTCTGTTTCTACTAGTTGGATGAGCTTGAACACACAGAGAAGAAGGGTGAGTACAGGTATGGGGCTTCCCATTGTGGACACAGGTTCATGGTTGGACCAAAACTTCCCTTGTAGATGGATCGTATTTTTCATCAAGACTTCATCGGCCGAAGGTTATAACCAAACACAAATAAGACAGACACAAGACTAACCAAGTGATACAGTGTCACAAGTCTCTTCAAATCTCAGCCACATACTCTATTCAAAAGCTAGAACGTAGTAGTTGGCAACACTTATTTCCGGAAACAAAAATAGTAAGGTATCAAGAAAAAAAAACAAACGTAAACAAAAATAGTAACAAAAAAAAGTCAAATAAAAACAAATATAGTAAGCAAGGAAAACAAGATGAAAAAAACAAGCAACAAACAGACTATGTACATGGCACGGGGCGTGGTCCGACCTATTGGAAATAATGCTTGAGATCTTGGCTGTTGATACGAAGGTTGTCAATCCTCCTATCAAGTGATTGCAAATGGTATGTGTTTGGGCCAAGCTTCTCCTAGACTGTGTATGGACCAATCCAATGGGACTGGAACTTCGTATGTTTGCTTTTGTCTTCATGGGATTTATCCCATTTCAGAACCAAGTCACCAATACCGAAGTTAGCTTTCCTTGCAGACTTCTTATCGAACCATCTCTTGATACGGTTTTGGTGGAGTGTGAATTTTCCATTTACTTTCATCCTTTCTTCCTGAGGCTTATGGAGAGTATCCATCCTACACTGAACTAGTTGGAAAGGCTTGCCTTGGAATTCTTGGGAAAGTTGAAGTGCAGGCAAGTAGATATTGGGTAGAAGGATGGCTTCTTTTCCATAGACCAGGAAGTATGGTGAAGTATTCAGAGAGGGTTTGGGTGTTACACAGTCAACCCATAATGCATTCTTCAGGGCGATATTCTAGTTGTGCTACTCAGAGAAAAGGACCTTTTTGATTATGCGAATGAGGTTTTTATTCATGGATTCTGCTAAACCGTTTCCTTGCGGGTAATAATTAGATGAGTGTTTCAGCATAATACCATTATGTAATGAAAAATCATAAAGTTTAAAAGATGAAAAGTACATTCCATTATAAAAAACAATTGATACTGGAACACCGAAGCGTGTGATGATATTCTGCTGGAGAAAGCTGATGACCTCCTGGTCGTTCACTTGTTTGAGCAAAACTGCTTCTGTCCACCGCGTGAAGTAATCAGTCGGTGTTAGAATGTAGCGGTGTTGCTTTGACGAATTTGGGAATATTTCCCTGATAATTTCCTGGCCCCACTGTTGGAAAGGTTCGGTCACTGCAACAAGGTGTAGCGGGGCTACTGATTTTCGTGTCCTGCCGGTGCATCGATGACAAGCCGGGAACTTGTGGGCATAAGCATGTGCATCCTTGAATAATGTGGGAGAGTAGAAACCAGCTCGCATAACTTTGTGCACAGTGGTGTTTCCCGCAAAGTGACCCCCAACGAGTCCATCATGTAGATCTTGTAGTACATTCTCTGATTCATGTGCCTCTAGGAACCTGAGCAAAACTCCGTTACTGTGCTTCCTATAAAGCACTCCATGCACTGACTGATATGCTAAGGCTTTGAGGCATAATTCCCTCTTCTATATGATGGAAAAGTTAGAGGGTACGGTGCCGTGCTCAAGGTACTGGCGCACATCTATGTACCAAGAGGTTCTGTCTTCAGTGGGTGTTTCTCGCCTTATATCATACATCTCAATTTCCTACTCCCAGCTGGCGAGATCTTCTTCACTCTTCGGTGCATGTACTGCTTCAGCTACGAGTCTGCAGAGCCCATGTCCCTTGATCATGTGAACTGGATTGATTTCCAGATCGTACTCTTGTAATCCTATCATCCAGTTTGCATGTCGTTCACCCAGTTCTTGTTGTACAAGCAATGTGCGGACTGATGGGTGAGGCACAAAGACTGTGTAGTTGTTAGTCATCAAGTAGGGTCTGAAGTGTTTAACTGCCTTGTAAACTACATATGCTTGCTTGTCAACGACGAAGTATTTGAGTTCTAGCCCCTGCATGCTTGCACTCATGAAGGAGATCAGGTGTTCATCGTTCATCTCATCCTTCTGAGTGAGTACTGCAGTGAGTGAATCATCAGAGGTGAAGGTTGATGTAGGAGCATCCGGCACTCTTAATCAAATGAGGAATCCAAAGTGGAGCAAGGAGGACATGGACCATCGGAGAAAAACAGGGGACAAATTCTGTTCAAAATAGAGCTAGTTTGATGGAATGGATAAAGTCTCTAGAAGAATTATTTAATGTAATCTAATCAGCCATGTATGCGTACAGAGAGTTTAGGGTTTTGTTGAGTGATTGTGGGAGGAAATCGTGCATATTAAATGATCCACGACTGTTGTAATCCCTTATAAAAAGAGAGTCTGTGTAGAGATACAGGAGGGAGATGATAGAGAGTGATAAATAGAATTTGTGTAAACTAGAGTGGTCAAAATGTAACTGAAAGGAGAGTTTGTTTGCAAGGCTGAAATGCCTTAGCTTCTAATCATACTGTGTATAATATAAGTGTGTTCAGTGTTGAAATTGTGTGCCTGTGTGTTCATAGATAATCTGAATGTGTTAGTGTTACAGTTTTGATCAACCATCGATCAGTATAAGGATCGATGGTGATCCATTGATTAACGAAATATTTTTATATATGAGTTCTCTGTGTGAAGACAAAGTATGACAGAGAAACTGGGGTTTTACCGTAAATCCATCAATAAGAAGAAGATCAACGATGTAGGTGACAAAGAATGGGAATCGTCAGATCATTCAGATCGACGGATATTAATGGCGAAAGAGGAATGGCGGAGGAAATAGATGTCAATCATCTGATCGATAGATCAACAGATCAACGGTCATCACATGGTGGAAGAGCGCGAAAGTGAATTTGCGAGGAAAGTAGTTTCACAACATGAAGTGGTATTTCAGGTGAGGTAGAAGTGGTAAGTGGTAATTCGGGTTGGTCACCCGATTCCACTAAACGAGTGACATGTAGCAGTGAGGAGGAGAGAGGAAACCACTTTTTCAGGTGGGTACTCTTCGTGCTATCTGTCCACCCAAAATCTCTGACAGTCGTCGGATCAAGTGTGTTAGATCGACAGTGGAGGATTGTCGTGCAAGTTGAATTTGATCAGCGATCGGAGAATAACTAAGGATGGTGGAACAATGATATGCCGATGGACCGATTAAGCGATGTTCCGATAGCCGATGGATTGGAGAATGGAGAGTGCAGTGGGAAGGAGATGGACCAAGAGCGGACCCGACGATTCGGGTGTAAAATATTTGAAGTCCGGCCTTATGTGTTCGGAGTGGTTTTCCCGTGTAATCCTGTGTATCTTGATAGTTGAATGGTCCTGAGTTTTGAGGCCTAAGCACAAATGAACGCTTCCGAAAGAGAAGTGGGCCATAACCCACAGGCCTCAAGATTGAAAAATTTATATGAAGGGGATTTCACCTTACCCCAAAATCTCCTTTCATCATTTGGTATCAGAGCAGGGAAAGGTTAAGGGAAAGTTTTCCTGCGAGAAGGAAGAAGGAGTGCAAGCAGAAGGAGAAGGAGGTACAATTGTTGAAGTATGGTGAGTTTATGGTCTTTACTGTCGTGCAGATAGTGGAAACCAAAGGTGAGGAAAATTGTAGCAACCTAGATCAAGGAGTGCTCGATTGGTTCCAGAGGAGAGAACCAGAAGGATTCCAAAAGACTAAGCTCAAAGGAGAAATCTTGGTGTGGTCTCGTGTAGCAGAGAAGACTGTTACTGTAGAGGTTGGTTGTAGCTCACAGAAGATCATGAAGGTAGTTCCACTGAGAAGCAGGTAGAATTTCTAAGGACAAGGAGAAGCATATGACCAAGAGGTCATAAATTTTTGTTCCTCGGGAGTCTGATGCAGGAGCATCCGACACTCTTAATCAAACGAGGAACCCAAAGTGGAGCAAGGAGGAGGTGGACCATCGGAGCAAAATAGTGGACAAATTCTATTTAAATAGAGCTAGTTTGATGGAATTGATAAAGTATCTAGAAGATTTATTTAATGTAATCTAATCTGCCATGTATGCGTATAGAGAGTTTAGGGGTTTGTTGAGTGATTGTGGGAGGAAATATTGCATCTTAAATGGTCCACAACTGTTGTAATCCCTTATAAAAAGAGAGTCTGTGTAGAGAGACAGGAGGGAGACGATAGAGAGTGACAAATAGAATTTGAGTAAACTAGAGTGGTCAAAATGTAACTAAAAGGAGAGTTTGTTTCTAAGGCTAAAATGCCTTAGCTTGTAATTATACTATGTATAATATAAGTGTGTTCAGTGTTGAAATTTTGTGCCTGTGTCTTCATAGATAATCTGAATGTGTTAGTGTTGCATTTTTGATCGACCATCGATCACTATAAGGATCGATGGAGATCCATTGATTAACGAAATATTGTTATATATGAGTGCTCTGTGTGAAGACAAAGTATGGCAAAGAAATTGGGGTTTTAGCGTAAATACATCAATAAGCAGAAGATCAACGACGTAGGTGACAAACAATGGGAACCATCAGATCATTTAGATCGACAGATATTAATGGCAGAAGAGGAATGGTGGAGGAAATAGATGTCGATCATCCGATTGACAGATCTACAGATCGACGGTCATCACATGGTGGAAGAGTGTGGAAGTTAATTCGCGAGGAAAGTAGTTTTGCAACAGGAAGTGGTATTTCAGGTGAGGTAGAAGTGGTAAGTGGCATCTGCTGGGCTGCCCAGTTTGGATTCCATTGATTAAAATACGATTGCTGGGGAGCCCAAGGATTCCATATGGTGGGATCACGAAAAGGAAGACTTGGTTGCTGCATGGGTAGAAAATTCATCGTATTAAAGGGTGGGTACTGCATTTGGTTCATGGGTGGGTAATTTGTTTGAAAAGGAGAATGATTATTCCAACGATTAAATGCTGTGTTAGAATTCATACCTTGTCTTTGTGGCCATTGCCTCCTCTGTGTCATCAGGTACACTGCTTCAACTTCTTCTTCGGTTGACTGCAATGCTGCTTTTATTCCCGGCAGAGAGGGGCATTGCTGGGTCTCATGGTCCTTTTCACAGATCGTGTAGATTGGTATCTTATCTAGTGGGCATTCCCTGAGTGGGTTCTTTTCTCTGCATTTAGAACAAAAAATAGCTAGGGCAGCTTCTGCTTCTGCCTGTTTCTTTTTTACCTGCAGAGCATCAATTTGTGAAGCAAAGGAGCTTAACATCTCAGTTTTAAATTCTTCCAATAAATTACCTATTTCAGCCCTTGTTGCTCCTCCACTTGCTGACTTCTGGACTCTTGAATATACATTGCCCCTGCTTTTTGATCTGCTTACTGCTCCTCTTGAACATCTCATGCAGAGGTTGATGATTTCATCAAATGGTTCTTTGGAAATTTCCCCTTTTCCTAGCATATTCAACATGTCCAAGCAGTCATCTTGTACCCCTTTCAGCAATATTGTTTTCAGAATATCTTTACTCATGGTAGGGTGGTCAGACCGCTGTAGATTATACTGCAGTCTTTCCACAAAGTCCTCCAAACTCTCGTCCTCCTTCTGAACCATTTTAAACAATTCTTCCTTCCTTTCCCTTGTTCAGCAGTAATCCTGATATTTGGCCAGAAAGCTTTCTTTCATCTGATCCCAGGTAGTGATTGCCTGAGCTCCTAAGCTCATAAACCACCTTAACGCATTCCCTTTCAGTGTTTCTGGAAACAGTTTTAGTTTCTGATTAGGGCTCACATAATCATAACTCCTACATAGTATATCGAATTCAAAGAGGAATTCATCCGGGTCTTTAGAGGATAACCCATGAAAGTTGGGTAATGTTGAAAGTGGAATGTTCTTCATAGGGTTTGATCCTCTCGGGAGCTCCCCAATAGGGAACTCCAGAGTAGAGAGTGAGTTTTCCCCTCTTCCTTCTGCTCTGTTATCCTCCGTTGGTCTTTTTCCTGAATCGCTTGCTTTATCTTCTATATCTTCTGTTTCTTCAGGTTCTTCTACCGGTTCCTCAGTGTATTCTGGTACTTCCAGCTTTCTCTCAGGTCCTAGTACTTCCTCCGTCTGTCGATCTGTTTGTGAGGAATGCTGGATCTGAGGTCTCCGGGAACTCGTCCTCTGTGATGTCTTGGCCTTGGAGATAATTTCGTCAATAAATGTTTTTCTTCCTCCTCCGCCTTTGCCGCCTGTGAAATTAGGTTTCCTGCGTCCTCTCATGCACCTGTTATTCTTAAAAAGAAATCATTAATGCTTTTAAAAATCTCTAGTCGCCTTCCCCGGCAACGGCGCCAAAATGTTGGCTAGTTGAATTGTTTATTGATTAAACAGTCAAGTACCACATTAATTTGTCAACCTGGGAAAGTCTTTTATTTCAAAGGCTACCGCGTACTGTATGTACTTAATTCTAAAAGCATTAAAAAGCTGTAGTATACACGATTCTGTTTCTGTCAAAACTCCTTACTCTATGTTATAACAGTATATTGCAAAAAAATAAAAGCAATTAACTAAGAATACAAATCTGAAAAGAGAAGTAATGGCTACTCTGTTAGCAGAGGACCAGGACCCTATCCTCGGTATAAGGATGTTCAGCACCTGTCCCTGTAACCAGATTGCTAATACACACATCAATCTTAATTCACCGGTGAAGTATTCTTTGACAGCTTCAAGCAATTAACAAAATAGAGTACCAGCAAAAAGGAAATTATCAGAGGTAATGCTACAGAATCCAAACAGAGTACCAACAAAAAGAAATTACCAAACACACTTACACACTTGACAGAAAATAAATGGGTGAATCTTGTGAGGAAGGTGGGCCCTGTCCCTCCCACAAGATTCCCCAGAACACAAATGCTGGATTAGGTGCTCAGAACAATTTTCTATTCATCTGCCAAAAGGTCCAGTTACAATAAAAATTCAGACTTTGCTGTTTGTCTTTCAAAATTTCCCTTACAACTTGTTTTTCTCCCCCCCCCTCTAATGTAGATGTCTCCTCTTTATAGAGGAGACATCTATTACAATAGACTGTCATAGTTCATTCAGTTAAACCTTTTTGTCAAAAATAAGAAATCCATCCTTGTTACAGGATGCTGTTACAACAGTGTGACAGTGTATTCTTTCTTGGGTCTCTTACTGTTACACAGCTGGTAACCGAACTTCAACCGTCTTCTTGGAATCCTCGCACTATCCTTTGCCGCTTCCCCATTGTTGCTGGTTTAGTAAACTCATGCTATTCCTGGTGTTTTTAGCAACTGTAACCGTGTTTTACCCTTTTTGGACAGTTGCTGATCGTGCTGTGTCAGCATGGAACTCTGGCGATCTTCTGATAGTTGTCGTTTGTTATTTCCGGTATTCCAGTTGTTGCAAAATAACGTTTCCCTGCTTTAGATAGTTGCTGTTGCTGGTGCTGTAGAAACTGCGTAGTTGCTGTTTCTGGTGTTGCAGCAACTGCGTAGTTGCTGTTTCTGGTGTTACAGCAACTATGAATTATAATTTCTGCAGACTTTAGACAGTTCAATGGTTACTTAGCAACTTGGTTAACTTTTCCAAAGATAAATATAAAGATAACATGAATATGTAATGAATAATTAAACAAATAGTCATGCGGAGAGTTACTTCATACCTTGGGGTGATTAGGTCATTATGTAATCAAAGCTTTCAACTTATGAACTGAAAAAGGGTAATATTATAGTAAAAATACAAGGTAAAAAATGGTCAATTTGGAGTCCTAACAAATGTGTCCGAGAAGATTCCCCTCAGACACTGCGAATACACTCTTTTTGGGATTCAAGGAAATCTCGTATCTCCGGCATTGCTCAAAGATTTTCTTCAAATGGCATATGTGGTCCTCTCATATTTTTGAGAACACAGTCATGTTGTCGAGGTATACCACTATGCTCTGTCTGATAAGTCCACTAAAAGCGATGTCCATGGCACACTTAAAGGTTGCGCATGCATTTACAAGCCCAAATGACATTCATCTATAAGAAAATGTACCCCACTTGGTACGGAAAGTAGTCTTAAGTCTGTCAGGTTATGCTACCAGAAACTAATTGTATCTTGAAAACCCGTCGAGAAGAGAAAACATTTGTGCCCTAGATATTGTTTGCAGAATGTGGTCCATATATGGTATGGGGTAGTTGTCTTTGTCCGAGGCACGGTTCACGTTACAGAAATCAACACACAAGCGGATTTCCCTGGACTTCTTGCGTACAGGAACAAGTTTTGAAACCCATGCGGAATGACGAAATTTTTATATGATCGGTGCATCCAACAACTTAATGAGCTCTTTCTGTATGAGGGGTTCAAGTGAAGGATATACTTTTCTCAGCTTCTGATGATATGGCTTGACCCCTTCTTTGATCAGAATGACGTGTTGGATGATTCAGATGTCATAGGTTTTCAAATCATCATATGTCCACACGAACACATCTCGGTATTGTTTGAACAAGCAGACAAAGGCTTGCCGCTCTTGCTGTGTGCAACATGTACTAAGATTGGAAAAATTCGGATCTTGTTTTGTTCCTAGGTTGATCAGTTCGTGCATCATGGTGGCACTATGGGTCTTGCTGTTCCTTGGCCCTTGAAAATGTTCTTGCAAGTCATAAAGATTTTCTAATGTTGCCACACTCTTTGTGATAAGGTGGCCTTTCCTGTTACCATCTTCTACTTGCAGAGAGTGCTCGTGCTCGTCATCATTTATCGTTGCATCTTTGAAGATGTCAGCATTGGCCATGAAATGTAGTATCTGTTGATCATCATTAAACACGCGTAAATTTATTTATGTTATTCAGGATAGATGGTTTGTACAAGACTTAAATAGTAAATCTATCCCTAATCGATGACATTCTTGAAGCTGTGTTTTCCAGAGCATTGGCAACTACATTATGCGTACGTGGTGCAACAATGATGTTAAATGCTTGGAAGTTAGAGATTAGCCACCATAACTCTTGCTGGTAACTTTTGAGATGTGGTGACAAACAGTGAATGGTGTTACGTACCTTCTGTACCACTATCTCTAAGTCACCTACCACTTTGAGTGTGACCATGTTGAGGCTGATGGCTTTCTGCAAGCCCAACATGAGTGCTTCATATTCAACAACGTTGTTCGTGCACTTGAACTCCAAGAGAATTGAAACCAAATGATTTCTGTTGTTTGGGTCGATCAAGACACACCTAGCTCTTGAGCCGTCCTGTGTCTTTGATACGTCAAAGTACATAGTCCACAACTTGTCTGTACACAGACCATTTGACGTGCTAGTACTACTTCTGCTGTTACTATTGGTACAATTCACTATACATGTTTCATTACCATTAGTTGGGCATGGAAGGAGTCCCAACTGCGTGTCTGGTGGAGTTGGAGCTAGCCATGCAGGATAACACCCCAATGCTGTTTCTAGGAGGCAGTTGCCAAACATGAGTTTTGGGAAGGAAAACAGTTCATTCTCATCGCTAAGAGGAGTGAAATTGTGCTTCATATACCTCTTGGATAACACCTGGATTTGGTTTCATTTTCCCTTGTATAGAAGCCACATGTGCAATCAGTCTGTAGCAAAATATCCATCCAACTTGCTGGACCAATCTCTGTTGAGTAGTAGACCATATGCTTCCGATATGTCCACAACAACTATGTTGATGCATTGGTGGACTCGACCATCATGAGATAGTCGTATGATCTCATCTCGCAGTTCACCAATGGCTGGTACTGATGTTCGATCAAGTTGGATGATTCACGTGGATGTCTTGCTCCATTGTGCATTGATATTTTTCACAATGGTGAGTGGCATGACGTTGGCTGCCACACCAGAATCAACCAAGAAGTTGTGAACATTGCAGTTGGAAATTTCAAATGATAGCAAAAATAGAGGGAAACATGAGTTCACTTCTTCCATCTGGAGTGTGTTAAGCACAATAGAAAGGGATCCTGGAGGTGTGCTTGCTCCATTCCTGGTAGAGGCTGTGATGTCTGTTGCCGTCTGTCCCAATGTGCGCAACAGAATGTCTCGTTGACTATGGATCTTAGCTAACTTGAAAAAACTGATGTTCGTTTGAGTTTTCATCATGTCATCTACAATGTTGTAGTCTAGAGGTGGTAGACTCACCGAGGTGTCCGGGGTAGAACTGATGTTCATGTTGTCTGCCGGAGTGTTTTGCAGTTTGCTGCTCATGGACGTACTCTTGTCTGCTGTTATCTTCTCAAACTTTTTTTTGTGTTTTTTTCTTTGGGGCATCCGGTGGATCAACCTTCCTCATACACAATCTCATCTTTTCTTGTACTTCCCCAAGCGTAAGGGGAGCCCCTTTACTCCTAAGATTGTAATGGTAATTTTGTCTTGGGGGCTACTTCTCGGTGTTCGTCTTCGGCATTTCTTGTGAGCACTGGTATGCGTTTACCACATGCCCAAAACTTGATGCTTCATCAGGTGTAATACCTTCGTCATTATCTCTGTCATCGGTCTGCTCCTACACAATGCTCTCTGGATCGAATGTATGACTGTATACCAAGTTTGTGACTCATTTCCAGTTCGAACAAAAGTTCTCGGGGTGATGTTCTTCATGGAATGAACAGAACTCTGGGTCTGCGCACTGTTCGACATTGAACACAAAGCTCTGTGCAGTTTTGGGAGTGAACCGGTTGCTGCCTGATGAGCTTCTTCCCTGTCTTTGTCCGGGCGGATGGCTGCTTGCATATGTGTCAGCATTCCGTTATTTAAGCTCAGACACTTCCATTGTCAGGTTCTTGATGAGGCGAGTGAGAGTTTCAATATCATTTGCTTCCTTATCTCTACCTTTGCTCGCCATCGCTTGGGACTTCCTACTCGCGTCTTTGGGGTCCTTTGCTGGTTCATCATCCTTGATGACTCCAATTGCACGCAAGTATTTTTTGGCAGTAATAGCCTCTTCACAGTTTTCCAAGAGTGTTGGTTTCACAACTCACTTGACGAACTGTGCAATGCTGGACGGTAGTGCGAACATGTAGTAATCAACAATGATGGAGTCATGACATTTGGTGTCCACTGCAAATTTGTTTACTATGTGTGTAAACCTCTGATTGAAGTCTTTTACCTTTTCTTTCCCCTCCATCTTCAGGCTTCCCAATTCTTTGAGTAACATAGCTGGGGTCTTGTCATCAACAAAATTTTCAAGGAACATGCATTTAAATGCACCCCAGTTTTGTATGGAGTTTGGTGGAAGGCTGTGATACCATGTAGCTGCATGACCGTCCAAGGTACATGGAAACAATATACAAGCTACGTCATCATGCCGTACCTCAAGGGTCTGCAGTTGCAGGTAGAAGTTGTCCAAATGATCTTTTGTCTTCACCATGCTATTAGGGTTGAAATTGATGTTCATTCTCTCCTCTCTCTTTGGCATCTTGTGTAGAACATCCAGGAGAGCAAATGGTCCCCAAGTCATCTATTCCAGATTTTGGAACCATCTCTTCTTCTTCTTCATCCTCCTCCTCTCTTTCAGAATCTGATGGTTCCGGCTCTGAGTCCGTTGGTTCATCTCCACCTCCACCTCCTCTGCTACCTTCCCCTTTGCCTCCTGTACCAGAGTCTGATCCCAAGATCACAAGGGTGTCTCGTTCCCCTTGTCGGAAGATTGGAGGTTCCTCTCCGTCTTCAATAGATTCTGCCAGACCTTCAAGTGTGGCAAGAAATTCTTCTTCCACTGATGATACAACAACCCCTGTGGGAGTGGATTTGGGATTCCTTGATGTGTATGGAATATGATGTATGCCTAGGATCAGTCCAACTGGTTTCATGAACTGGTGAGTAATGGGACGAACAGAGCGAAGGTGATGATACAGAATCTCGTGTTTAGTCCTAGGAGGTGAGAAGTAACCAACTATAAAGTCACACATAGGTGAGAGGGAGTGAAAGTTATTACCTTGACTAGATGGTTGATGAGTGAGTGTGAGAGGACGTTCAACCATATACAATTGGCCACCCTCCTTCTAGTGCCATAAATGTTGATGATGCTGGATCTGCCAACATTCAGGGGATCACTCCGGTATGAAGTCCCAACTAGACCTCACACTCTTTGGTGTGGGAGTCCCATCCGATATGATGGCCCGGTTGCCATTATCTTAAATATTAGCCTAACTCTTACTTGTCAGGACATGAGAATGGTCCGCTTTGTCTTTCGAGAAGTGAGGTTCGCGTGCCTAGTGATTTTAAGTGTCACTTGTGTCAATGGTTCTTTCACCATAGAGGGAGAGGGTGGGAGTGAGTCCCAAGTCGGTTGGGGGAAGCCCCAACTCTACTAGAAACACAAAACACAACAGGACGTGAATAAATTCCAAAGGAACAGTCCACATGGATGTGACAATCACAACACACAAGGGAAGATAACATGTATAACACTCAACGAATGAGTTCGCGCGAGTGCAATGGTTGTTATAGTAAGTTTTATGTGAAAGGTCTGCCTGATGTCTGGGAGAGTAGTCAACATGAGTGAGACAACATTAACAACATATACAACACATTTTCATTAACATATGTGTATTACAACAAGTGAATTAGTTCAAGTGTTAAACATAGGTTAAAGAAACATGCATTACAAGTGTTCAAGATTAGTCTTACAACCATTTCAATACATGTGTGAAAACATGCTGGCCTGTTAGCAGGCTTCTGAATTAAGTGAAAGTTCCAAGACACATCGTTACACCATACATCACTAACCCTGTGTGAGGGGCATTGGAGCTAGTACTTACTCCTCAAATAAAATATTATAGACTCTCAAGGCTATGTGGGAGGAGTTGAGGTGAAAAATCTTTTGCATGTACAAATGAGGGGGTATTTATAGCCAAGGGTCAAACTGACCTTGTGGCTGCTCGATTACCCTCATGACTGTTTGATTTCCATGACTCTTCATACAACAAGTGGGTCTCTTGGAATTCCACGTTACATTACATTGATTTAAAGTATGACCCACAATAGGGATGTGGACGACATGAATCATGACATGACTCGACATGATAGTGATGGTACATTTGTGCTGCTACTGGTGTGCATGTCAAGTTACAGTGCTGTTGGGTGATGGATGTCCTCATGGTGTGTCACAACTTCACCTCCACATGGCAACATTCTAGGTGTCTTCAATGGTCATTGGGTTTGCTTGATGTTGCATTCGCACGTTGCTCCTTGCTTGTATGTTGGAAGGCTTGACAAGTTCGTTCATTCACGAAAAGTGCATGTTTGTCCGTCTGTCTATTTGTGAAAACATTTTGCATGTTTGTTCATCCGTCTGTCCATTCGTGAACACATCTTTGCATGATCATCCATTCACGATCACATCTCCTTGCATGCATCATTTGTTCGTCCATTGGTGAACATGTCCTTTTGCATGTGCTCCCTTCGTTCATCCCATTCATTGTCACACCGTGTTTGTTTGTGTACCTGTATCTACAGTCACTCATGATGAGATGACATCGAATCCAAAAACCTCCTAGTCTACCATGATGCATGATCGTTTCAGATGCACGTGATTGGGAGAGGAGACAAGGTTGTGAGATGGGATGGAGGCTTTGGGCACTACTGATGAAAACTACGTAGGAGTCACTCGGCAATGAAGATGGGAAATCTGGATCGACAGTGACTGTCCTCTAGGTCTGGCTCAGCTAGAGGAAAACATTGTGCAATTTTTGGGAGGAACAGTCCAGGCTACGAAAAGGTTGGGCAGGAAAAATCTGCACAGTTTCCGGAACGAGCAGGCAGCGGGAGCTTGGCAGCCAAAATTGCACAATTCCTGGGGGGAACTTGCAGTTAGCTGCTGGGTCACTGGCAACAAAAACCGTGTAATTCTTGATGGGAACTGGCAGTCATATGCCGGGAGCTTGGCAGCAAAAATTGCGCAATTCTTGGAGGAAAGTGACAGTCAGCTGCTAGAGCTTGGCAGCAAAAACTATGCAATTCCTGAGGGGAAATGTCAGTTGGCTGCTAGGAGTTGCTGGCAGAAAAACTACACTGATGTTGGAAGGCTGGACTATTGGTCACCTCTACACAGTTTCTAAGCTAAGTGGACTACTGGGCAGAAGAGGACCTGCTCATGAAAACTGTGTAATTTTCTGGGTGAGTAGCCGGTTGACTGTCACGAGGGTTGGCTGGAAAAAATGCACAATTTTTTGAGGGAGACAGGGACAGGAACTTGGTGTTTGTCTGGCTTATCTCCGTAATTTTCTCAGTCAACAGAGCGGGCAAGGTCTGTAGCCTCTACGCAATTTTTGAGGGGAGTTAGCCCCGGGGTGGCTGTCGGGTCAAACTCTCCTGTTGACCAGCATGAAGGTTGATTGATTTGCTTGTGGGAAACACAACTTGAAATGGCTTGCTTGGTGCTTTCGTGCTGTTCCAAGTGATAGTCGATAGAGTCAATCGCATGGTGATGGTCCAGCTGTCAGAGGGGAACCTGGTCGTCAGAACTTCAACAAAGTGACTAAGTGTGTGAACGAGCGAAATATGCATATGTGATCTTGAAAACACACACTTACATGACTAGATGACGAGATGACTCAAACCATCCAGACACACATTCTCAACATGACTGACTGACGGTGTAAGCGAAAAGCGTGACACTGGCGATTGATCTTTGTTCGATCGTGACGATGCTTGAACAACAATGTATGTGAATCCGTGTGTGAGTGTGATAGATGTTTACATAGCAAACACAACAAATACGCACGAAGCGAAGACCTTGAGTATAACCAGAACATGGTCACAATCATGACATTGACATCAACATGAAAAAAATTGGGTGGAATGATCATGCAAGGTGGGTGCGAAGATTCTCACGAGCTCATGAAGTGAACATGGGTGTGTGCAACCAACAAGTGGAAATCTCAAAGGAGGTTCCAAAATTGTATGCAGACCAAAATTTTGGAGGGTGGTTGTAGCTGCTACAACACCTTAATTGCCTCCTTTTGGTCTTGATAGATGTGCTCAATGTGGCCAATGTGGCAACCTCTTCTTGCTATTAATTCCCTAGAGAAAGACTTGTTTGATGTCCTTGCTTCTCTTTTCCTTGGGGTTTACAAGTTTTTTGAGGCTTCCTTTTTCTTATATTTGTTTCTCTTTGTCTTCTTCCTTAAGCACCGCTTATTCTTCCTTTGTTCCTACTACTTACTTTTCCTCTATTTTTCCTCCCTCTTTTTTTTTTTTGTTTCCTTCCCTACCTCTAGTGCTAGAGCCTGGTGTTTCTCTAGGTGTGATGGATTGGGTTTCAATGAAGATATACCCATCCATGTCCATAAAATCAGTCCAAAGGATGCGGTTCCTTAAGTGGCCCAAAGTATCCATCACAATCAACTTGATGAGGCCATGGTGGGATATGTGTCGATGCTTTCATTCCCTCACCTTCTGGCTCATTTCAATGATTGAGTGCAAGAGGAAATGAGGAACACTAAGTATTTTAGGGAGAGGAAATTTTGATTTGAATCTTAATTCATTAAGTAACCTAAAATGATAGGCATATACCACAATAAATCTCCCTTCACAAGATATATATTTGAGGATATGATAAGCCACCTCATCCCAGGGGTATGGTGGGCTTTCTCTTCTTACCCCATTCTTATCTTCTATGGGCTTCTCTCTCTGAATGAAGAATTTCCTCCTCCCTGTAACACTTACTTCCTTCTCCTCCTTGCTCCATCGAACCCCCAAGGATAAGCTTGTCACTCTACTTATGGATTCAAGACTAAAGGAGATGGCCAATCCTCTGGCAACACTAGTGGCACTATCTTCCCCTTGAGGATATAATGCCATGTAAAATTCATGAGTGATATCATCATCATATCCTTTTAGCAGTTCAAAGAAAGCCAACCATTGATGTCTTTTGAGTATGTTCACTACAGAAGGGTGTTGGTGAATCCTCTTGGAGTTTTTGGGTTCTCTTCTATTAAATCCTCCCATCATTTTTTCTACTTCCCCTCCTTGGTGTTACTTAGGTGTGGAATTAATTTTTTTTAAAGCAATCCTAGTTGTGGAAACAATGTTAAACTCATTTTTATCAGTGAGGGAGAAGGATGCTAGAATTGATATCAAACAAACTCTTTTTCTCTGCTTCTATCCACAACAATTTCCAGAAATACCTCCTACTACTCAATTTTCTATTACAGGCTATCAATTTCAAGAAAAATTCTCATGCAAGTGGATGGAAAACAAGGAAGGAGGATGTCACTTACTTGTTTTCAAAATAGTTCTGTATGTGCATAAGGATTTGGAGACAATTTCGAGTCACCGTAGCTCCCTTTCACCCTTGAATTCCTCCTGTAGCATCTCAGACCTTCCTGTAGCTTCTTCCTATAGCACTTGCAAACATGGTTCAAAACTTCTCGGTGGAACCCTAAGTGGCCTGAAAACAATAGCTCGTCCTTCCTCTAACTACATTTTTTGGAAATGAGCAATAATGCAAATGAAGTCAAGCCCAATACATAATATTCTCTTTGTGGTAAAGACTCAGAGCGCTTTGGTGACATGGCATATACACAAGTTTCCTTTTTTTTGCTGCTGTCCCCACTCCTTGTAATCATTTCCCCTCTCCTCGTGATTATCACCCCACTCCTCCTGAGCACCACCTCACTTTGAGTTGAAATGTCCACGTTTCTTAGGTGACTAACACAAACTGAAGTTTACTATCCGAGAATGGCCAAGTTCACTGGCCACCTCCAGCCTATTAAAACTCCTTTCTTGACCATTACCACATTTTAGCATTTTATGCATAGGGAAGATGTGAGGGTTGTCATACCTAAGCTTACCTGTGGATCGAATTGCTGGAGATGGTTGCATGCTGGAGTTGGGCCTCATAACATCATGATCTCTAAGGGATTTGATTCTTTTGCCACTTTCTTTGCATGTCTACATAACTTGATGATATCCTGACTGATAACCATTTATTGTGTGTGTAGGTGCCTTCCTTATGTCCAAGATTGTTGTTGCCGCTAAGGGATTGCATTCCTGAGGATGATATGTCTCCTCTCTATTGTAGATATGGCTCCAAGATGCTCTCAGTGAGTGGGAAAATAATTCCAAGGAGTTCTGTTGTGATTGCCCAGGCTGCTACAAGAGGGGTTTGCTTCTTGTAGCAGTCATTTAATCCTCCCTTCAAGTCTCTATCTTGCATTTCGGGGTTGAGGAGAAGTGATGAAAGGCATGAGGACCATATTAGGATCATGAGGAAGTGGTGTAGGTGTTAGAAGAATTGAAAACAAGGATTTTTGTGTTTTTTTAGATGCATTATAGAGTGGAATTTTTTAGCAATTTTTTTCTAAATGGGGTGGATGGGTGATGGATTTGACATTGGAGGACTTCCCTTAACATTTCCTAGAGACAACATGTCATTATAGTATCTTTTCCAATGGATCCACCTCTTATAGTATGATAGGATCCTGCTGTAGCATTATAGTTCCTTCATGTAGCATCATAGTTAGGAGGTAAAATTGGAGTCTCTTGTTGATTGGATGATGGAGAGAGGTGGGAATGTGAGTGGCGAGTGTTAAAATGAGGTGTATGGATGGAAGGATAGAGGGAAACTTGTAGGTTCTTCCATGTAGCCATAATTCTTCCAACTGTGTCGAGTATTGCAAAATAAATATGTTAGCAGAAACAATGTAACTCCATTCTTGTGCTTATCTTTTCTCTTTTTTTTTTAGGCAGGCACATTGCCTTTGTAAAGGTTTTCAACATGCATGCCTGCCTTAGGCGCCTTAGAGGATTTTTTCACCAGGGGATATTTTATTTTTCTTTTTTTCTTTGCTCCTGGGCTTCCTCAGAGAGGTTTTCAACTTAGGAGTGGGCCTTATATGACTCATGGGGGTTTTCATCCAGGCCCTCTTATTATTTTTCTTTTTTTTTTTAAGAATTTGGTTGGATGGAGGATTATGTACCTCCCAATCACATTTAACTCTATGCTGACTAAATTAACAAATTATTCCTTGGACAAAGGTTTCTTGTATAATTTCAACCTATGACCGTTGACAACTAAGGGAATCTCTTCCTCATCAATAGTTCTAATTTGAATAGACCCATTCTCATGAAACTTCTCTACTAGATATGGATCCATCTATCTTGTCATAAACTTCCCCTTGAAATCCTTGAATCTAGAATCGTACAATAGGGCCCAATCTCCTTCTTGGAAAGTCCTTTCTCTGATGCACTTGTCATCCAAAATCTTCTTTTGTAGTTGGATTACCTCAGTGTGTAGGAGAGATTTCATTCTAAATTCATCTAGTCCATTGAGTTGGAGCAACCTTTCCTGTTGTGCTGAAGTGAGATCCAAGTCTAACTGATCTTCCATCCTCAAGGTGTTGTACTCAAATTCAATAGACAATAGGGCCTTCTTCCTATAGACCAAATCAAAGGGAGTGAATCTAGTGGTGGTCTTCCAAGTGGTATTGTAGGCTCAAGTGGCTTCCACAAGTCTGTTTGCCCAATATTTTTGGTGCTGCTAACAACCTTTATAAGAATGTTCTCCAATGCTCTATTGGTGTCTTTCACCTGCCCATTTGTTTGAGGGTGATAGGAAGTAGATGTCATGTGCTTGATGTGGTGCTGCTTCATAAGATATTCAATCAAACTTGATGTAAATTGTGCTCCTTGATCAGTGACTAATTCCCTCGAAAAACCAAATTTGTAGAAGATATTATGCCTCATAAATTCATCCACCTTCTGCTCATTTGCTACTTTTACTACTTTTGTTTTAGCCCATTTGGTCAAGTAATCAATGAATACAATGATATACATTTTCTCTCTTGATGGGGGATCAATAGGCCCAATGAAATCCATGCCCCACTTTTTAAATGGCTCTAGAGTCACTTAAGGTTGTAAGGGCATCTCATCCTTGGGTGTTGGGTTACCCATCCTTTGACATTGATCACATTTGGTGGTGTATCCCCTTGCATCATGATTTAAAGTGGGCCAAAAATGATTCGAATTGGATAATTATATTTTTTTTCATCCATCTCGATGAATTTGGAGTGGAAAAAGTGGATGAATCAGCTCATAGGATTGTTTTTACTAGCAAGACCTAGTTTGGCGAAATGGGGTCTAAAACCTTCTGAGAGCATTTTGAGGCATCAAACAACGTTTTTTTGGGGTAAAATTTTCCTCTAAATCATATAAACTTTTCATTCTATTCTACACATAGAGATCTTTCTAATGGTGCAAGAATCACGTCAGTCGAAGTCCGTATGCAAAAGTTATGCCACTCAGAAGTTGACCTTCCTGTTTTCACACCTATAGTTGGGGAGGATGTCGTGTTAACCCCCATTATTCATGGAAAAGGGGCTAGCCATGTGTTTGTGATATAAAATATTCTAGAAGATTCTATTTTTTAACTCTAGTTAAGAGTTTATGTAATCAAACTTAACCACTAGTACGCTATTGGGTTGTGTTATAACCGGGCCACTAGGAGAAAGAGGCATTCCATTTTCTCGAGAGAATTTTGTTCCATAGTTGAGAAAAGATAGCCAGGAGAGATAGGAGGTAGAGCACACAGAGAGGATTTGGGCACTGTAGCATCCCATGGGCCATATACATTACTTCTTTGTATCTACAGCCATATTTCCAAACAGAGAAAGAGAACAAAGCGACCTCACCTTCCAATTGGGTTTTCTCCCAAAAGGGTTTCCCAGAGAGAATATCTTGTGTATTATGTGGGTGCGAGATTATTTGTTGTTCTCTAATTTTATTATTAATTTACTTTTACATGCATGCACTAATTACAATTAATTTTACATATCTAGAAATTAAATAAAACTGTAATAGTGTAGAATATCATATTTTTAATATAATATTATCAGATCTGTTGTGACGAACTGTCCAGTGGAATATCCACGACAGTTTATTGATCAAATAGTAACCTGTCTGTATAACTTTGAAGGTATTCCTCTTAGCAGAAAAGTGGCCCCCACAGGGCCCATCATGGCATGATGAGAGGATGTCAAAGACCTCTTCTTCCCTCACACATATTCTTAGGATCTGATCTAACCTCGATCTGAAAAGGTTCCCCCCAATCCAAGTTAATGGGGCACTCTTCTTGATAATATTGCTTTTCTCCCTGGAGGATAGGTTAGGAGGGAACCTCCCAACAACCAAATAGTTGGTTATATTAGCGAACTAAGGATAAATCACAGAAATGGAAAAAATATGTTCATATGGAATTTGATCATCTATCATTTCTTCCTTTCATGTAGGTAGAGTTAGTCTTGACAAGAAATATGCAACCACATTCTCCTTCCCTGGTTTATCAACAATAGTCAAATCAAATTGTTGTAATAATAACAACCATCTAATTATCCTAGCATTGACATCAGGTTTATTCATTAAATACTTAATGGTTGCATGATCAGTGTGAACCAAAGTTTGATAACTAGTGATATAATGCCTAAACTTGTTTAGAGAATCTACTACAACTAAGAGTTATTTTTCAATGACAATATAATTCAACTCAGCTTTATATTGATTCTTACTAATGAAATATATATCATAAGGCAAATTGTCTTCCACTTGTCCTAAGGCATCCCCTACAACTTATTCTGAGGCATATGTGTGTATATAGAAAGGTAATGCCCAGTTGGGACCCCTAAGGTTGGGTGCAGTGGTCAAATTTTCTTTTAGTATTTCAAAGGCCTCTTTACAGTTTCTTGTCCAACACAAATCTGAATCTTTAGCTAGCACACCAAAAAGGGGTGAAGCCAGTTGGCTAAAATATTTAATGAACCTTCTATAATACCTAGCTAATCTAAGGAAACTCCTAACATCCCTTTGATTTTGAGGGATAGGGACCCTTTTGATGATGGAAATCTTGTTTGGGTCAACTTGTATTCCCTCCTCGGATATGGAATGGCCAAGGACAGTCCTTGCATTCATAAAAAATTCACATTTCTGAGGGCGCAATGAGAGATTCATTTCAATACATTTCTTCAAGACTTCACACATATTGGAGAGATATTCATGAAATTCACATACATAAGGAGTGAAATCATCCATGTATATATAAAATAACTCATGAACAAGTTCAACAAAAATACTCAAAACTTCCCTCTGAAAAGTAGCAAGGAAATTGGACAAACCGAATGGAATAATTCTATAGGGAAAGGTACCCCAAGGACATGTAAATGTGGTCTTATCTTGGTCTTCAGGGCTGATCTGGATTTGGTTGTATCCACTAAACCCATCTAGGAAGGAGAAAAATTTATTTCCTGTAAGGCCATCTAGGACTTGGTCAATGAAGGGAAAAGGAAAATGGTCCTTTGTAGCCTTATTAAGTTCTTGATAATCAACAGAGATTCTCCAATTCCCATTCTTCTTGGGAACAAACACAAGGGGTGACACCCACTCAATGGGGTATATGAACTCTGCATCCAATGGATTTTGTAATTCTTATTTCACAATTCCCTTAAGATCTAGGTTCATCCTTTTATGGGGTTGGCACACATGCTTGCACCCCTATTTGATGTAAATATGTTGAGTAAAAACTAAGGGATGCACACCTTTAATTTCCTTATAATTCCAAGCAAAAGAATCCAGGTGTTGCCTTAATACACTGCACAATTGTTCTTCCTGTTTGGCTGAGAGAGAGGGGTTGATATTTAAAGTTTTGGATGGGCCAAACTCTACAATATTGACTTGTTCTAGACTCGATTCAATAGAGCACAAGTTAGTCCAAGGACTAATCCCAGATTATTTCATAAAATCATCAATTTGTATGGGAGTGGGAGGCTGAATCTGAAGGACATGGCCAATAAGGTCATCTTCATCAAGTTTTCCTCGTCCTATAACAATATCTAGAGTGCAGACTGGGTAGGGGCTTCTAAGATACAATTCCTCCTCTTCCTCATCCTTTAACCATATGGGTAAATCATGTTCATAGAAGGTTGAGCATGAGGATAAAACACAAGTTGTTTGGAGAAATGTCCATTCTTGTTAGTCATGTTCCTAGCCATACAACTAATGTACGTATTAGCAGTGGCCAACCAAGGTATTCCTAATATGAGAGGATAGAAATTAAACTTTGTTTTGGGTTGGAGGACCAAGAAATTAGTAGGTTACTTCCAGGAGTCAATGAAGACCATGACATCCTCAATAATTCCCTCAGTAGCTACTATGGATTTGTCTGCAAGTTGCATCATTGTGGTGGTGTTTCTCAAATCCCCTTGGAGATCGATATTCAACATGGTTTTCCTTGTCATCACATTGACTACAGCCCCAAGATCAATTAAGGTATTAGGGTCCATAATTCCATCAATGTGTACATCCACTACTGGGCTACCAGGGTCTAGGTATTTTGGGGAGATCACCCTCCCAAGCATCAGATCGGATAGTTGTCCAACAACATTGATGGTGGGGGTATTTCTTATTCTTCTCCGAGGAGCTTTGAAACATTTTTATTTAATAAGCCTATTGTAGATGCGAACATCTTGACACAAAAATTCTTTAATTCTCTGAGAAGTTCAACCTTTTTTGGGGTGTGCTGGTTAGGGTGGATCAACGTTTTAGGATAGGTGGGTGCATTTACTTGAGAGAAAATCTCTTCCTTATCTCCTTCAAGCTCTTCAGCTGGATAAGGTGGGTGATTATCTAGGAGCACCCTCCTAGACCGAAGGTTGAGTTCTTGGATTTCCACAATATAAGAAGGATAAGATGTTTCCCCACTATAGACTTGTTGTGTCTACTTATTTTTTGGGTTCGGATTGAGTTGAGAAGAAATTTGGGGTTGATTAGGTGGGGTGTGATGAGATAATTGCGATTGAGGTTGGGGTGGAGGCAGTAACTCGGGAGGTTTGTTAGTTTGAGGCCTCCACCCTTGTGAGGGGTTGCTCCATTGGGAATACAAGGGTCTATATGGCTGAAAAAGATGGTTGACAGGCTGAGGAGGATATGGAGGAGCATAAGGCCAAGGAGGAGGTTTGGACCATGATGGATGAGTGGAAGGGTACCAAGGCTAAAAAGGTGCATTCTGATTTGGATTGTAGTGAGTGAAATGTGCACCTTGATATGGCTGAGGTCATGGGGGTCTCCTTTAGTTAATGAAGCACAACTGTTCTGACCCACTCTCTACTCCTTCCTAGTATACATCCTTTATGCCTGATAGAGAGGAACATTTATTTGTTGCATGATTCTCTTCACATACTAAGAAAAATTCTATAACATTCAATGGGCATTCATTCCTAGGATTTATTTTAGTACATATAGGGCATAAAATAACTAGTTCCCTTTTTTGTTCCTCTTGTTTCCTTTGGATTTGCATAGTATCCATTTTGAGGGAAAAGGTGTGAAACATTTCATTCTTGAAATCCTCCAACATATTACCTATTTCATGTTTGATGGATGTTGTGGAGGGAGAGGAACTAATCAAGTTATGGATAGACCTCCCCTTCTTCCTAACAACCCTAGAATAATTCTTGAATACAATTTTGATGTCATCATAAGGAAATTGGTAGATATCTCCTCCAGATAGCATGTTGAGGGTTTCCATTACATCTTCCCTGATCCCTCGGGGAGGAACTAGCCTGAGTGACTTAGAATCAAGACTACAATTGGCCCTCCTATAATTGAGTTGAAAACTTTCTTCATAGTCTTCCAAATATTCATCAGGTCCAAGGGTCATCCTAAAAATTTCCTCCTTTGTTTCTTTGGACCTACATTAAATCCTGGTATTTATCATTGAAGGTTGATTTCATTTGGGCCTAGGTAGTGGTGTTGCCTCCGGGTAGACTCATAAACCAACACAAGGTTGCATCGTTGAGGGTATAAGGAAATAAATTTATCTTTTGGTAATTAGAGGCATAGTCATAAGTCCTAAAAACAACAACAAACTCAAACATGAAGGTGTCAAGATCTTCAAAGGTTATGCCATGGAAATATGGAAAGGCAATAGGGCTTATATTTTTTGTTCTAGCCTCCCCATTGGTTTCTCTGATAGGGAAGAGCTCATTGTTCTGGTTTTCATCCATGGCTTGATTAGGTGAGATGGGTTCTTCTTCTTCCCCAATAGGTTCTTCAAAAATTTCAGTGCTCACCTAGAGGGTCTTCTAACTACTTATTGTAGCGCCTACAACGACCCTCCAAAATTTTTTCCTTAGCCATTTTTGGAGCCTCCCTACCAACCTTACACAACACCTTGTCTTACTTCGTCAAGTACTCAAGCTTCAGTTTTTTCCTTGCACAAAGGTAGCCTGTCGATCATAGTTTGATCCATTCCCCTCACAGGGTGTTCAATCGAACTTGGTCCAGCTGTAGGCTGAGCAGCTTCCCCTTGAAAATTGTGCATTTATAGAGGGCAACCAACCTTCCCTCCAAGAATTGCGCAATCCTCTTTGGAAACCAGTTGGGCTCTAGGATTGTGCAATCCTTCTAGCCAACACTCCTAGTAGGATTTGTGCAAATTTCCTTAGCAGGGCTGCTCAGCCCAGAATTTGCGCAAATCTGGGTAGTAGTCAGTTGCTCTACCCAGAAATTGTGCAATCCTTCTGGGAAGTCAACGCAGCTCCCAACCAGCAATGTGCATTTTTCCCAAGCAGTTGAGCAACTGCATGCATGAGCAATGCAGTTGTCCAGTTCCATTCGGGACCAAGGAAACTTGACTTGCATGCATGCATGACTTGCTCTTCTCGGAATAGCAAGAGGCAACATGCAAAAGGCATCCCATGATTTAGGGAGCTATTTTTAGCAGCCAGGGGTTACATGCAAAGTTGTTTTAGAATTTTCCCTCCAAATGTTGTTTTTTCCTAGATTTGTGGCATGTGCGTCATGAGACAAAACTTATTTATTCGATGCATCAGATCTCATTCATTCACATTGATCTTGGAGCTCTGACATCCCACAACACATCCAATACTGTTCGACATATCTAGCTCAACTATTCACGGGTAAGTGGCCTCAACTTGTGTTTTTCAACATTTCTGTCGCTTTTTGTGTATTCGCTTGTCTGAGTGCTATTTGCTTGATTTCTTTGAACGCTTGTTGTCGTTTACATGTATGCTAGCTTGTCCTAGCTCCGTTTTAGTTTTCGTTGCTATCTCAATGCTGTCGCATGCATGAAACTATTTTGCATAGACGTTTGTCCAACTGGCGAACTGTCTCACACACATGCATGTTGATATGTTTGCTGAATCTTTCATTCTTGTTTTGCATGCACTATCAATCACTTTTTCTATCACTCAATTTCGACATGCATTCATTGTCTTATTTTCTTTCAGTTGCTTGTTGGCGAGTCGGGCTTACCTTGGCTCGGACTTTGCCTTCACCATGGCTACATTGCGCAATCTAGGGAAGGAAGGCTTTGCATTCCTCTCCAGAAATGCACATTCCTGCCTAGCAATGGCCTTCAGGAATGTTTTGTGCATTTCTGGAGGAAAGTGACTGCTTGGCCTAGGAAATTGCGCAAATCAGTCCCTGGGCCTACAGTCCTTCCCAACTGGAATTGCTCATTGCAATCCCAGTAGCCAATAGCTTGACTGGATTGTGCATTTCGCATATCCAACAGCTAGTCCTACCTCCCAGATAGCTCAGACTCCTAGAAGAAATTGCGCAATCTTGCTCATCGGTTTCCCAGGTATGTGTTGTGTCCTTCCCCAGATTTGCTTTGTTTTCACTGACATATTTATTGCCATGCATGTTGCTTGTTTCTAGATCTTTTAGGTGTTCATCTGTCTCAATGGCTTCCAAGAGAATGGGATCACATGACATTGATGGAATTTCAACTGGAGTAGTAGTTGAACAGGTGTCCTCTAGCCTACCGATCTATGAAGATACGAAGCTGTATCTAAACAAGGACATCAAACTGAAGTGGCAAGAGGTTAATGAAACATTCATAGGCACTTTTGGGGAAGATCTCAAAGACCGTCAGTTGTACATGGACATTCATAAGTCTGGCTTGTACCAGATTGCATGCAGATACCCCACGTTCCCATGCGCAGACATGATTCACTTGATCGTCTCTCACACTGACCTCGAGACGATGACCTTGAGAAGTGTCAGTAAGGCGAAGCTTACAACCTTTTGGGCATGAGATTATGATGAGGTGTATCAGAAGGCAAATCCTGTGACTGTCATGACTCCTCCATTCAGCTTGCCCAATTGTAGAGCTAACTCCAGAGACATTATGAAGGATTGAGTAAAGGGGACATCTTGTTTCAGGATGACACCCAACTAGATCTACAAGACGAAGATATTGAGGAAGGCGTACCAATACTTGGTCATATTCGCATGTCTAATGTGTGGCCAAGAAAGCACTGAAGCCTTTCCTTAGAGTTGGGTGATCGCATTGGAACAACTGGGTAGAGAAGGAAAACCATGTAACTGGTCTGACATACTGGATCATCAGCTGAAGGAACAAGTCACGAAGGCTTGACAGTCACCCAAAGGTATGCATGCAGAGATTTACATGTCTGCCTACATCCTAGATGCAGTTTGTGCTCGAAATGAGTTCCTGAGCTTGGAGTGGGCATGGTCATCGACGAAGACTGTTGTGAACGCATATTTAAAGTTGTTGTTCGAATGCAGCTTCAGAGGAGTAATCATACGACTATCCGACCATTTTGTCACCCTAGTGTACAGGATGATATTCAAACAGGATCCACCCTTCATGTCAAAGGTAGAAATGGAGGCATTGTTAGGCATTGCAGATTGGTATGCCTCACCGTCCGACACTTTCATCCAAATTTTCAGTGCGGAGAAGCCTTCACATGTTCTGGAAAATTTTGCCTTGGACATACTTGTCATGTAGGAAGTAGCATATCACATCTCGGCATGATTGATAGATAGACTTTAATGGAAGAAGAAGGCACCTTGGCCTGCTCTTCCATTGTGGATTGGGTTATATGAGACCCAAAGTATCAAGCAAGCGGATGTCGAAGCAGAACAAATGAATAAGTACCTGTTCAACCTTTGAAGCTTCAACATGTATGACGCACATTGCATTGTGAAGGATCACTGCACAAGGGTTCAGTTCAACTTGATCCATGAGACATTTAATTGGGCTGAGGAAGACTCATGGAGGTATTGCTACAGTTCCTGTAGATCCAATGAATAGGTTGGCTTCACCATGGAGTGGTTAGCAAAGCAACATGAAGCAACATCATGGAGAGCACCAGCAGTAGCAACAGTAGCAGAGGTAGTAGAGCCAAGCATACCTGTGCGCGACAAAGGGAAGAGGGAGATTGTTGATCGCATGGAGGAGGAGCAAAGATACAAGTTTCGATTAGATCCACTTGTAGAACAAGCAGCTATGGCTATTCATGCAAAGAGGCAGTAGTGCAACAAGCGAATCGCACGAAGGCAAAGGGATAAGAAGAGAATGGAAGAAGTAGAGAAGGAGTTGCATGAGCTGAGGAAGTAACTCCAGAAAGAACAAGAGCTGTGCCAATAGGAGAAGGAAGCACAAAAGCAACAGATACAGTAGGGGTGCATCATGTACAGATAGATGAAGCAACACCCATGCAAGTAGTTGATTCATCTGAACAGCTGGAATCGGGTGAACAAAGTGAACCATCACAGGGGCAAGACTTTGCTCATGAGATAGAATAGGCGCTTGAACATTTGGATGTAGACATGGAGCAACAGGAGTTGGAACATGACATCGACCTCATGCCTCACCACAAAGAGGTCGACTCACCCGCTTCAATGCATCTAGATGATGATAAATTATCGAATGACCAAGGAGGCACTAAGTTCCTTGGTGGTTAGCCGGAAGTAGAGATGCACAAAATTTCCTTCGATGAATATCATAACAGAGTTGTGTAGTCTCACAGAGTACTAACTCCAAAGGACCAAACATCCCCTATGCAAGTTGAAGAACGAGTGATCATGACTGATGTGCACAAGTATCCAACTGCTTTGGCCAATGCAACTAGAGTGTATGACGAAGCCACTAGCTCAAGTGTTCATTTCCTCATAGTTGAGAATGATTGAATGGAAAAGGAACTACAGGTGGCTGAGCAAGGTGGAGACTTGGTGAAAATGTCTGCCCGAGATGAACTGAAGAAGGAAATACTAGATGAAGTGTTGTCCCTTGACACAATTATGCGAGCATTGTACTCCATGTTTGGTACCATGCACCAAGTAGTCGTCCATCTCAATGGATCGCAACAACAATGTGCAAGAAGAGCACACATCTTGACGAACATACATGCTACTGTTGATAACATGCAAACATGGATGATGAAGTACAAGGGAGCTCCGCTTCACTTGCCAAAGGTGATGAGGGCCAATGCGTTCGAGCTGCAAGCACGTATTCAGAGTCAGATTTGGAACTATGAGGACCTAACACAACTCATCACTAGCATACATGCTTCCCATGCATGAGTATTCAAGAGCATGGATGTTGTGGTGCGCACACATGCGATCCCATCACTTGGGACTCTCACCCAGGCGAAGACAAAGAAGAAGGTCTGACAGGAGCTTGACTCGTACTTTGAAGAGTTGATGCACATCATCACTAGCCCAGACTTATCTATCAGTGTAGACATCATGCACAAGTATGTTGTTGGTACGACCACATTGAAGACAATGATGCACATGCTTTTAAACGAGTTGGACAGAGGAGCTCGAGAAGTGTACCCAGATGCTGTGGAGGCAAGTTTTAGGTTTCAGATAGATGTCACAACGGAACACACAGACACTATCAAGGAATACTAATCTTGGCATCAATATGTTATTGCTGATCAGCATGAGGATGTTGAGCAGTTGGAATTCTATAGTTTTCTAAGTCAGAATGATGTCTAGTTTTGCTTTTTCAAGCCATTGTTCACATGGGTACATGTGCATTGTAATGTTGAGTCATGTCAAGTGAAATTCAAGTGTCAGTAGTGGATGTAATAGTCATAAAGTAGGTGAAGAGTCATGAGGGTAGTTGAATGGTCACAAAAGGGGCTGTCAAGGGTCACCACACCCTTTGCTATAAATTTTCCCTCATAGCTCATTGTATAGGCTTTTGGTCAGCCAAGCTTCTGATAAGACTATCTTGGAAAGAGCTTGGAAAATATTGTAACACGCCTTGGCTTCTCAACTGCACGGAGCTAGTTTTTCCTTTTGGAGGAGAAGGTGGATGTGGTTGTAACGTTCCACTGATGGGGCTTGCAGGTTTATATAGATGTATTGTATGATTGGAACTTACACTTATTTATATAATAAGAGCCAACACATTTTCATGCATATGTTGTTATTGTAGTTGGATTGCTCCGGTTGCTTAATGATATATGTTATTTAACTTACGTATTTGTGTATGAACTGCTTCATATGTAATTATATGAATCTTGTTGCAGATGTGCTGTTGGTTTAACCATTACTTTGGATTGTCGATTGTTCTGCTTTCTAGCTCGTGATGCATCTTCGCTTATGTGTTCCCTTCCTAGCTGAGTACTGATACAGGTTTTCAAAGGGTGCACTCATCCCACCCCCCTTGTGTTAGAACCTATCATGCACCTTCCTTGACTCACTGTAGTGGTCACACCCTTGCTACTGACATAGTTATCTTACTTGCCTCTGTGTGACATCATGGTCAAGGCATTACCTTACGACCCATTGCTGGGACTCCTACACCAAATGGTCTGAGGTTTAATTGGGACTTCTTACCGGGGAGATCCCCTTGAAATGTTGGTGGGTCTAGGACCGTCAACATTTCTGGCACTAGAAGGAGGGCCTAATAACAAGCTATGTCCTCTCATCTAGTTTTGAACCTTTTCATATCTTTCATGGAGTCTTGCGCTCTTCTTCCCCCGCGATGTTTTTCGAATCATGAAGATGTCTCCATCACGGGGGAGTTTTTCGTTCTTTTGTCCAATTTCACGTATGATGGTGAAGGTGAAGTGGCCTGGCCTGATTACTTACATGACTTTCTTTCCATGCTTCATGAGGAAGATGAGTTTTCTAACGAACAGGCTGGTTTGCTGCTTGCATACATACTTCGCAAATCTCCGTTTCATTGGCTGCTCAGCCTACCGGCTGACAGCATGCACTCATTTGAGCACTTCAGTGATCTTGTTGAAGACACGTTCTATCATTTTGATCCAGACCATATTGACTAGTGATGTAGATTTAAACATGAATGCACCAAATTACAGAGATAACCATAAACACAAATATGCAGCGGAAATAATACTTCATTTCATTAATGTAAAATACTAAAATATGCTTACAAAAAACAATGGTAATAAACTAGCTAGGGCGATGGTAGCTTATCTTTGAGAAGAGATGTGGTGGCTACATGCCCCTAAACTGTGTTACAATGAGGCTCGAAGGCCTATTTATTGTTGAGAAACAATGGAAAACTCTAAACATCCAAAAACCTAACCCTAGAAGATGAAACACCAAACTATGGGCCCCGTTTGGTAAATTGGTACATCAACTTCCCAGGGTCGTAACTTTGGCATATGATCTCTGTTTGACGCACACAATATATCGTTAGAAAGATCTATCCAAGAACTACAACTTTGGGAAGAGCAACATCTGTCCATGGACCCATGTTGCTCCCGATTTTCCCATAAAATGTCGTTTAGGGCCTCAAAACAGCTCCGAAAGTTCAAGACCCAAAAAACTGCTAAAAATAGTAAACTATGCTACAATTAAGGAAACTGAAAAGCTGAAAGAAACAATGGTGGGGGTCCAAGTGGACTTGGTAGGTGACCAATATCCACCTGGATCATTCCTCCCCCGTTAGGAAGAAATGGTCCCCATTGTGTTGAGTTCCTCCATGAGATGAAGAAACTTTTGCTGAACTTGGTTCCTGGTGAGCCACTTGCCTTAGTGAAGGAGTTGGCTTGCTTTGACAACTCGATACAGTTGGATATTCTGTTGGTGAGTGTGCTTGATCTGTGTGTCCATGTGTTATAGAAATTTTTGTGCCTTACAGCATAGAGCATGAAATGTCAATAATCTAAGGGATCCAAAGTCCCTAAACATGTTGTTCCTACCCCTAGAGGAACAAGGTCAGCAAACCACAGCACTACAAATCAGTTCTCCACTGAAAAACACTCAAAAACAGGTCAGTTTTGGATCAAAGCAGCTGCTCCACTAGGCATCTGCGCTGCATAGCAGGTACAACAAAGGCTACCTGCGTTGCATAGCAGGTAGGACAAAGGCTACCTGCGTTGGGCGTACTTGGACATGTGGAGGAATCTTTTTCTCAATGTGCCAGTGCCCAGGAAGCTTCCAGAAAAGCATGTGATCAAAAGATTCGCCTAATGATGAGTTAAGAGGTTCTAAAACTCCAAGTGGAAGGCAGAAACTCTGAGTGAAGGACTGAAGAACAACTGGAGTTGAAGAGCACAACAAGTCACACACCAAGCTGACTTATCTTCACTCCAAAACTCTATATAAGGATCTCATCCCATGGGATCTGGAGGCCGGAATTTTGTGCAGAGAATTGCTGTTGGTTTACAGTTGAGAGTATTGGGTGATTGCTTGAGGGAGGTGAAGAAGAGATTTCTCTCCGTCGGGAAGGTGATGCTGGATTGGACCTCTCATGGTTGTATCACCGCCTGAACCTTACTTCCATATATTAATAAAGCATTTGAGGTTTCTTCTATTCGCATGTGTTTCAATAGTGTATTGTCTTACTTGCGTCTTTGATTTATGCTAATCCTTGAATCGATTATGAATGCATGCTTCTTGTAGTTTCCTTTTCTTGTCTTATTTGCAGGATCTCGTGTAGCTGGGCCCGTGAAAAGACTTGGAGCTGGGAGCAAGCGGCAATCAAAGGAGATTGGATCGACCATTTG
Organism: Pinus tabuliformis; assembly: GCA_031772625.1. Lineage (NCBI taxonomy): Eukaryota > Viridiplantae > Streptophyta > Pinopsida > Pinales > Pinaceae > Pinus > Pinus tabuliformis. The sequence goes on along the minus strand of CM062813.1, from coordinate 970,004,009 downwards.
CGCAAGACATCGGTAAGTGGATCTATTCCTTTTATCTCTTGCATGTCATAAAGAAGAAACTTTAGATAGCTTTTCTTTCAGTTGTTGCTAAGGAACTGTCACCCTTAGAGTGGGATAGGGTCATTCCGTGTTGGATACTTTTCCCCACAACAAACTGGCGACTCCGCTGGGGATCGTGTCTTGTTGGTAGCTTGTGTATTCTTGCTATTTATCTCTTGAACAAAGGGAGTACCGAATCGAACTGCATTCGAATCCTTCGAATGCAAAGTAGAGGGCAGCTACTCTAGCCCAGTGCTGGGCATGTTCATGATTTAAAAAGCTGATTCACAAGGACTCTTTTTAGCTCTTTGTGATAGTGTTCATCTTCCTCAATCATCCTCTAGTGTATACTTGTCTGATAGCTTCTGATTTGGCCAAAAACCGCTCATTTTTGAGCAAACTGTGACCCGGAATCTGAGAGAGACGTAAGTTGTCTCATCAGTGCAGCTGCAACAAAGGCTACCTGCACTGCAACGCAGGTCCCGAAGGGGCTACCTGCGCTGCATCTCAGATTGACAGTGCAACACCTGCGCTGATCCAGTTTTGCCTTGTGCAATTTGGATTCTCCACTGTTTGTTGCCCAGTTTTCAGTATTGTTTTTGCAGCCTGTTGTCAACCTGTATACCCAGCTGAAACTACCTTTCTTTGCCCTCATTCCGCCTCAGTTGTATGAAGAAACCGTGATTGTTCTTATTGTATTTCCTGCTTTCATTCACAGTTTCCCATAGCGAAAGTGAACTAGTCTTGCTGTGACCTCTTGGATCTAGACCTGTGAGAAAGTGTCGTTGTGATTCTAAGAGCTAGTTTATTGCTGTTCATAGCTACTTGAGCATTTGCTTTCGTTATATGGTTCGAATTTCAGTATTTCTTGTGTAGAAACGAGTAAATCTTAAGGTGTTCTTTTGATTATTGGACAAATACTTGTTTGCTTTCGCTTGAAGTTGAATTCGAAATCGTACAACAACTTTCTTTTTGTCATACACCAAACATTAAGAGAGAAGAAAAGAAATACTTGCATTGTGCATGTGCATTTTGACAGTTTGCATGTCGATTTAGGAAAAGTGCATCAGTGTGTTCTCTATGATCTGTTTGAAAAGATGATGTCTTTCTTTTCCTTCAGTAGTTAAGGTTTTCATAAGTTGAAAGAATTGGAAAAAGCTTGCTTATCATTCTTAGACTGCATTTAGGAGTTGTCTCATACATCACGTGGTGATCCATAAAGGCAAACTGCTAAGCAAGATCAACCTAAAAAGAACTGAATTTATCTAACAACGCTTTGAAACATAACGAAACACAGTAGAGGTCTAGGTAGAGACGTGAACCAGCGTCGTTAAACATAGTGACTGTTGATCTCTACGAAGGTGGGTGATTCCTCCTGAGGGACGATAGCACTAATACGGACTTGTGCCCCGCGTACCGTCGCGTATATTGGGGGACCCCTATAGGAACAAAGCCTTTATCCATAGGAAGCCGTGTCGGCCGCCCTACTGATCGCGATGCAGTGAACACAACATTCACGAAGATCGACCACTCGTACCGTAAAACGTATTCTGTGGTTTCGCGAAAGGTTTGGCACACCCTTGCCTAGAACTCTCGAGTAGTTTCTTTTGGCATTTTTCAAACTCTATAACTGAAAAAGTCCATCCGAGCATTTGTCACTTCGGGCTCGTTAATACATCGAAGGAGACTAGAGTCATCTTTAGCTTTTTCTCGACTCTTAAAAAGTGAAAAAGCAAGTTGTGTCTAAAGCGTCGTCATATAAAATTCATCTTAAACGGAACATAATTACCCTTGATTCCTACGTTGATCTTTAAAGTTGAGAACATGGAACACACCAACCAAGGGATCCCACAGGGGGGGACCCCTAGCCCTTTCTCTTCTTGGGGAGAAGTTGGTGCGCCCCACATGGCCACATTGTCGCTTCTAGGACTGACAATTGGCCTGCCAGTTTGGCTATTCTCAACCGCTGTAGTTCAGACCACCACGGTTCCTGAACAGTCGAGTCAACAGTTAGACCAGTCTAGAACTACCCTCCAGCCTTCCACTTCTTATGAGCCTTCCTCCGATCCTTCTTCTTCGAAAGGTCAAGCCGCCAAAAGCGCGGCTCCCATAGAAAAGAAGAAGGAAAAGAAGAAGAAAGAAAAGAAGCAGAAGGAGCCAAAGGCGCCTGGGGGCAAGCAGAAGGTATCTAATGAAAACCCACACACAACACGGACCGGGCCCAAGTCGCCATGTGTCATATGTAGAGGGAACCACTTCCACAGTGATTGTCCCAGTATTCCCCGGATACTAAGGGACTGGTCCCCTCGCTTGCACAGTTCGGAAGCGTCAACCTCTGACAGTCAGGTTGAATGCTTACCGTCGACCAACGAACGTGAAGGTACTAGATGACGCAGAGGGATGAGATTCCCCTGCGAACTGTGTGAAGGCGATCACACCCTTCGCCGTTGTCCCTTTTTAGACGAGGCAAAGAGAGTTTTGGAAGATCAACCGATGGCACCGGTACTACTTCCTCCTGGATATCAAGAACTCGCGCCAGGTCCTTCGTTGGTCGAAAATACAGCTGTCTTGCTCAGAGGGCCAGCTAAAGTGTCAGTCACTGAAAGTGAACCTACTGAATCCGGACTGGACGGAAGTCCAAAGGTCGAAACGACAGTTGACCCGGTTCTCCCTTCAGAAGTTTCATCTTCAAATACCACAGTCACTGAGGATTTGTGTTCAGCTGACACCCCTACCGAAGAGAGTCAGGATGACACCGTCCAGATTCTTTTCATCAACACTGATTCTGATGAACATCAGGGCAATGTGCCCACTCCTTTATCACAGGAAGGAGCATCGTCAGGATCATACCCGGCCGTATATTCGGTCCCACCACCAAGCAACCTGGTTGTGTCCTTTGATTGGAACCAACTAGGCAGACCCCGGTTACCAGCCAATATACCATTTAGAATTATAGTCCAAATATACAAAATGGTGATGGCTGGAACTATCATTGATGAAGGGGCATCTGTGAGTATCCTGTCCTCTATTGCTTGGAAAGCACTGGGTTGCCCGGCGCTTTTTCCCGAGACAAGGCGTCTCTCGGGTTTTGACAGAGGAATCAGTCGACCATTAGGGATTCTACCTAATGTGCCTATTACACTGAAAGGGAAGGCTGTCAAGATGAATTTGATGGTCATCCAAGGACCCTTAGATTATAAGCTACTCCTTGGACGAGACTACATATATTGCATGGAAGCAATAGTCTCCTCACTCTTTCGAATAATGTGTTTTCCATACGAAGGAAGAATGGTCAAGCTCGTAGACCAACTTTCACTTCCGGGATCACACATCGCAAGTAGTCACATACCTATCCTCAATGGTCTTTTCGATCAAGAAAGGTCTCTTCCCCCGGTTCTTCTTCCTGATGAATGCGAGTGATTCGGGAAAGGAACGCAGGAGCCCAGGGGGCATGCATCCTGGTCTGCTCTGGAGGCAGAAAAAACCTTAGGTGTAAAGTAGAATTTCCGCGGAAGAATATGACTAGTCCGTACCCCGTCCCCCTCCTTCATCTTTGTGAATCTTCCTCTGAGCCATCTTCGTGGAGAAGAAGGACAAGAAGACAAAGAGAGAGTTGGACTCTCAGAAGGGGCTGTTAGGGATGGGGTTGTTCTGGAAAAGGATTCTTCTGTCAAGGTTACTTGTTTGACAAAGGTCATTCACCTTTGTCTAAATAGGTAGGCTCTACCAAAGAAGGGGATCCGTTTGTGGCAGCAAGTAGGTACCGGCTTTGGGTAAAAGGCCAGCCTCACCCATTAAAACAAATGTTTTAAAGGATAAGTAGGGGCAGCCCCCAAAGATAGAGACGCTGTTGTTGCCACAGATTGTAACCATCTTTGTGTACCCTAATGATAGACATCGCCGAATAAAGAGTTTCATTTGCGGCAGCAAATAAAACCATTCTTTGGGTAACCAGAAAGAGGTAGGCCTCTCCCGGTAAAACGAATGTTTTACCTGCAAATTGAGGGGTAACCTTGAAATTCGACTTACACCTGGGGGCATGCAAACCTCTTGGAATGCAAGCGCGGGCGGCTTTTTAGTTTTAGGTAGGACTAACCCCTCTAACCCGTAGGATGGGCCGATACCCAGCTTGCATGAAGAGAGGATATGGAGCAAAGCGTAGGGAGATGAAGCTCCTTAAAAAATAGGAATCTTCCATGAGACCTTACTACTTTATGACTGGTAAAAACGAGCAGTTTTGGAAAAGTTCATGCTCGTTAAAAAATAAACGCAAGATCCGAGCAGTTTTAATGCGGAAGTGCATGCTCGTTAAAAAATAAATGTTAAGCATGTGAGCAAGCTTCCCCCAGAGTTCAAGCTCACTAGAAAAAATGAACCGGTAAATAACCATTTGAGACCTTAAAATCATCAGCCATAAAAGCCTTGGTCGTGTTTGTGCACCGTCACCTCCACCTTTCATTTGGCCGATCATTCACCTCCACTTGATTGTTTACCTATTTTGAGGAACAGCTGCGAAGAGTGATTTCACCTAGCCATCCTTGTAATACTGCCGTGATTGGAAAATTCCAAACTGTACCTGGAATCTGCTGCTATCCCTGTTTATCACTCGTTCCTCAAAAGACGAGTCTTCTTTGAGCTCTTTTCACTGACTCGTAAAATATGAAAAGTTTGCCGAGTTTTGGCCTTCCAGCTCGTTAAAAGGACCGGAAGAGCTATCCCTCCTCTAGATTTTAATCTTTTTGGACCTGAGGGATTATTGCACAAAAGGATCAAGCGCTTGTCTAGTTCGGCTCGATAAAGATATCGAACATTCAACCCTTCTGTATTGTTTTATACTTTTTCCGACTTAAGGGATTAGATGACGAAAAAGGACCCCTGGAGTCCACTTTATGTACCCTTTTCAGACTCTCTAAAAATGAAAAGGATCGAGTTGTCGTTGTCGCTGGGCTCGTTAAAAATATTAGATAGCGACAAACTTGTCTTTAGACGAGAACGAGTTTCCCTATCGCTAAGCTCATTAAAAACATAGCGATGGGCTTGCCCGAAGGGCAGGTTATAGATCAAGCATATGTTATCCTCCTCAAGCTTGACAAAAATAAAGAGGTACTGGTCAGAAATGACTGGGGAAAAATTGGGAAGAACCTCAAAGTTTAATGGTAGCAGGTCGCTCTTGAACATGACACTTTTGCCTCCGTAAATATCGGGTTGGGTTATTATCATTCACCGGTCCCTTCACCATGGTCTCGCCATACCATCCATACATGGGGTAATGCTACCGATCCATCACATCAGTGTCGTTATATGTTCAAGAGATGTCATTCAGAAAGTGTCAACCGGGTCCCATCCACTACCATGCATCATCTTTCATCCTTCCATGACCGCCACCCTGAATCATATTTCACAGATCGTTTTCACCATCATCACTAGCTCCGTTCCGTGTCACTGATGTGGGATTCATTAAGGCCCTCCTTTGACGGATCACTTCTTGTCGACATCAGCTCATTATCCAAGAAGTTGATCTAGGAACACCCCCTCAGTACTTTGAAGCTTGCATGCCTCAATGGCAAGTTTCTCACTTCCGGCGATAGGTATACATTAATGACCTTCGACCGGAAGACTTTGCGTGGTGTTCGACGTCAGATCCTATATTCACGCCACGTGAATTGTGCTGCAGTACCTTGAGAGTCATCATCATTATCGGTGATTCCTCTCGCGCTTGTTAACGGTTTACATTATTGACTGGTAATCAAGCGATGTCTTTCCATGTTTGACTTCAAGAAATTCTCACATGGATCGACTTGTACTTAGTGTGAAGATCGGAAGTTTGAAGACCCCGGATCTAGTTTCATCCATCCGGGCTGCGATATATATTCAGGAGATAAAAACATAGACATGTGCAGCAGATGATCATCCTACTAAAAGGATGATAATTAAAAGCAGAGAATTATCAGTCTATTATCAGACGATCGTCTGTTTATGTACAACAAATGTATTTATAAAGCTGAGCATGGGAAATGCCCGCATCAGCTAGATCATGAAAAGAAAGTATGAAAAGATAATGTATTGTATTGTATTTTGTTACAGGTCACCTCCCGACGATTGAATGAACTTCGGATCCTCCTAATAAAGCATTTCACCCGATAAACGACCTCATACTTTAGGGGGCAACTGTTATAGACATTTTTGTGCCTTACAACATAGAGCATGAAATGTCAATAATCTGAGGGATCCAAAGTCCCTAAACATGTTGTTCCTACCCCTAGAGGAACAAGGTCAGCAAACCACAGCACTACAAATCAGTTCTCCACTGAAAAACAATCAAAAACAGGTCAGTTTTGGATCAAAGCAGCTGCTCCACTAGGCATCTGCGCTGCATAGCAGGTACAACAAAGGCGACCTGCGTTGCATAGCAGGTAGGACAAAGGCTACTTACGTTGGGCGTACTTGGACATGTGGAGGAATCTTTTTCTCAATGTGCCAGTGCCCAGGAAGCTTCCAGAAAAGCATGTGATCAAAAGATTCGCCTAATGATGAGTTAAGGGGTTCTAAAACTCCAAGTGGAAGGCAGAAACTCTGAGTGAAGGACTGAAGAACAACTGGAGTTGAAGAGCACAACAAGTCACACACCAAGCTGACTTATCTTCACTCCAAAACTCTATATAAGGATCTCATCCCATGGGATCTAGAGGCCGGAATTTTGTGCAGAGAATTGCTGTTGGTTTACAGTTGAGAGTATTGGGTGATTGCTTGAGGGAGGTGAAGAAGAGATTTCTCTCCGTCGGGAAGGTGATGCTGGATTGGACCTCTCATGGTTGTATCACCGCCTGAACCTTACTTCCATATATTAATAAAGCATTTGAGGTTTCTTCTATTCACATGTGTTTCAATAGTGTATTGTCTTACTTGCGTCTTTGATTTATGCTAATCCTTGAATCGATTATGAATGCATGCTTCTTGTAGTTTCCTTTTCTTGTCTTATTTGCAGGATCTCGTGTAGCTGGGCCCGTGAAAAGACTTGGAGCTGGGAGCAAGCGGCAATCAAAGGAGATTGGATCGACCATTTGCGCAAGACATCGGTAAGTGGATCTCTTCCTTTTATCTCTTGCATGTCATAAAGAAGAAACTTTAGATAGCTTTGCTTTCAGCTGTTGCTAAGGAACTGTCACCCTTAGAGTGGGATAGGGTCATTCCGTGTTGGATACTTTTCCCCACAACACCATGATCCAATCAGCTGCAACTTGTTCCATGCAATCTGGATTTAACTCTATGGGTGTGAGCTGTTCTGCAATGTTGGATGTGTCTAGTAATGGTGGAAAGTATGTCTGAAGGCGGTCCACATTGAACAATGTGTGCAGGCCAAGGAATGGGGGAATGATGAGCTCAAATGCATTATCTTCCATAGCCTTGGTAATGGTGTAAGGACCATATCAGAGTGGTCTGAGTTTTCGATAGGCTCTGGTAAGGCGTTCCTTTTTCAAATTCAACCAGACTTTGTTGCCCACCTGAAACTTGTGTGGTACCCGATGTTGATCATGTCGCTGCTTGTACTTGGCATTTGATTTCTCCAGAATGTCATGGACCTGCTGCAAAATATGCTGGATGTGCTCAATGAAGTTGGTTGCCTTATATGTTTCAGACTAGACATGAGCCAAATCTACGTGAGTAGCCGCAAATGGCATGGCCACATCAATGGGACATAGTGGCTGGAATCCCAAGCCCACCTGAAAAGGGTTGTGGCTAGTCCAGCTATGAAGAGCCTAGTTGTAGCTGTTCTGATCATAGGGGAGGCTCTCATCCCATGTGCGTGGATTCTTTGAGTTGTACATGCGCAGAATGTGTACAATCATCCTGTTGACAACCTCTGTCTGGTCATCAGTTTGAGGATGGAAGGCTGTGGACTTAGTGAGTTTGGTGTCCAGCATCGACCAGAGACTGGACCAAAATGTACTGAGGAACCCGCTGTCCCGATCTGAGATAATAGACTGTGGGATCCCAAAGTGTACCCACACTCGTTCAAAGAAGAGTTTAGCAGTGGCTTCTGCTGTGATATTCTTCTTGTAGGACGCCATAATGGCCATATTCGAGAACCTGTCGACGACCACAAAAACACAGTCATTTCCATGCCTAGTGGAAATAAGGCCTGACATGTAATCCATGGAGATGGATTCCCAAGGTCGACTAGGGGTAGGTAGTGGGGTATAGAGGCCTTGCTTCTTGATGGTCAGTTTGGCAATGGTTCAGGTAGTGCATGATCTGATGTACTTCCCGACATCCTGTCGAAGACTCAGCCAATAGAAATACTTCTGCATTACTGCCACCGTTTTCTCGGCCCCGAAATGCCCAACAACCTGACTGTAGTGTGCTTCCAAAATCATCTTGGCACGCTCGCTTGAAGGAACACAAAGGTGACCCAGGTGGCATAACAGGGCGTCCTGGAGGTGAAAATTTGGAACATGCTAACCCTCCAAGAGTGTTTGGTATGTGTGGCCGAATTCTGGGTTTGTTTGGTAGAGAAGTGGCAAAATCAGAAGTCTCATGCCCACAAGAGTTGAGCACGGTGGTTAACGCCATGATCGGTGGTTGACTAAGGCAATCTGCAACATTATTGGTGCTTCCCTTCTTATACTTGATATTCAAATGGAGTTGTTACAGGTACGTGGACCACTTCTGATGGTGATCATTATGTAATTTCCCTTGGGTCTGTATGAACTGCAGGGGTCGGTGGTCTGTGTGGATGACTGTTTCCTTCCCCAAAATGTAATGCTTCCATTATCGGCAGACCTGCACAAATGGAATACATCTCTTTGTCATAAGTGGGATACTTCCGGGCTGTGTCTGAAAGTGTCTCACTGTGATATGCCATTGGATGCCCGTGTTGAGTAAGGACTGCCCCAATAGCATAGTCAGAGGCATCTGTATCAACCTCAAATGGTTGTTGCAAGTCTGGTAATGCGAGCACTGGTGCTGTGCAGAGGTGATCTTTCAACTCTATGAATGCCTTCTGTTGAGATTCAGACCAAAATAATTTTTCTTTCGCTCTTCCCTTGGTGACTTGACTCAAGGGCCAAGTGATATGAGAAAATCCCAACACGAACTTGCAGTAGAAGTTGGCAAGATCTAGAAAGTTGCGGAGCTCTGTCAGAGTGGTTGGAGATGGCCAATCCGAATGACTTGGATCTTGGATGGATCCAGATGCACCCCCTGTTCATAAATAATGTATCCCAAATATTGAACCTGGGTCATGCCAAAAGTGCATTTCTCTAAATTGGCACATAATTTGTGTTGCAGTAGTGTTTGGAGAACCTGTCGGATGTGGTGGAGGTGCTCTTCCCAACTCTGGCTGAAGATCAGGATGTCATCCAAGTATACCACGACAAATGAGTTGGTGAATGGCTGCAATATGTCATCCATTAGCCTCATGAAAGTTGCAGGAGCATTCGTCAATCTAAAAGGAATAACCAACCATTCGAAAAGGCCCTCCTTGGCTTTGAAGGCAGTCTTCCACACATCGGAGGGTTCGATTGGTACTTAGTGATATCTTGACTTCAAATCGATCTTTCTAAAATATTTTCCCCCCTTCAGTTGGTCTAGGAGGTCATCAATCCATGGGATCGAGTACCTATTACAGACAATGATCTTGTTCAGCGCCCGATAGGGCTCCCACAGGGCAATGAACTCGGACGGACGTGACCTTTCTATAGTAGCTCCTGAATCTGCCTCTTGATTTCATCGTTCTCCAGAACAGAGCGTCGATAGATTGGTCCATTGGGTAGTGATGCACCTGGGGTCAGATCGATGGAGTGCTTGACCTGACAGTGTAGAGGAACCCCTTCGGGGGAGGTGAAGATGTCCTTGTACTCCTCCACGACCTTGTCCATCTGTAGTTGTCGTGCGGAGGGGCCCTGTATGGAGGTCGTGGCCACCGTCTTCTTCTTTTCTTGAGGGCATATCATCAGGAAAACAAATTTCCCAGTTTTGGAAATGAGCTTACTACATTGTTTTGCAGTAACCAAAGAGATGGTGGTAGGCGGTGCTACCTCCGGTATCCTGTACAACTTATTTCCAAAAGTAACAATAACAACATGGGGCCTTGATTCATACACAACATGTCGCTTCCACAAGTATGGTTTTCCTAATAATACATCACAAACTTCAAGGAGAGCAATTTCACACAATACCTCATTCGTGAAGGGTTTGATGTTGTATGGAAGGTGACACTACTGGCTCACACGAATATCCCGCCCTTGGTGAAGCCACCTGATGGTGTATGATTGTGGATGTGCTGTGGTCGGTAAGCCCAAACGCTTCACGACCTCTGCCGAAATGAGGTTCTTTTGGCTCCCGTTGTTGATAATGAACTATAGTGGGGAGCCCTTTACCCACATCTAGGAGTGGAAGAGATGCTCCTCCTCCTTTGGATCTTTGGGTTCCTCCTTCTGTATCTTCGTGGTGCCAACGGTGGCGTTGGGCTCCGCATCGATAATCCACTTCCCTTTGTCATTCCACTTGGATTCTGACTCAGAGTCGGTGTTGGGTTGTGTTATATTCTTTCCACGTAGTTAATAGGGGGTTTGAAGGGCACCCGTAACCCCACTTTATGGGGTCCGGGGCAGCGCCCTGGAAAATTTTGGTTTTGGACCACATGTTAGGTTGGGTGGACCCACCTATGGTTTTGTGCATGATTTTCACACATGTTTTTTGGACGCGATGGTTTTCGGTCCATGGTATTGGATGCTTCGGCATGTATAAAATTATTGTAACATTGAAAGGAACATAATGAAAAATCAAGCTGGTAGTCCCGATTTTGGGATCCAGGGAAAAATCTCTGTGCATATGTGTTTTATGGGTTATGCTCTCGCATTGTTTATTTTCTTTGTTTAAGAATTCGTATGCAGGTAATTTCTGTACAGGGTTAAAACCTACATTTGGTATCAGAGCTGTTTTGGCTTCAAGGGGACGCCTTTGTTGCTGAGGGGTTTCGCTCGGGCCTGTGGTAGACCCTGTTCAGTGGGAGATCTGCGAGATCGATTCTGGTGGTGAAAGAAGATGGCGAGCAGTGGAAAGATAGAGATTGAGAAGTTCAATGGTCAGAATTTTGAGTTGTGGAAACTCAAGATGGAGGATCTGTTGGTGGATAAAGATCAGTGGATCGCGGTAGATCCGGGTACTAAACCATCGGGAGTGACCGATGAAGAATTGAAGAAGTTGGATCAGAAGGCAAAGAGCACAATACGATTGTGTGTCTCGGATTCAGTATTGCTGAATGTATCAGGGGAAGCTACGGCAAAGGCTTTGTGGATCAAGTTAGGGACTTTGTACCAATCTAAGTCTCTGGTGAATAAACTGTTCCTGGGGAAAAAGCTGTATAACCTGAGGATGAAAGATGGAGACTCAGTGACAGAGCATCTGAATGCGTTTAATACTGTGGTAAGTCAGTTATTATCTATTGATATTAAAATTTCAGATGCAGATAAGTGCATCAGTCTGTTGTGTTCTCTACCAGATTCGTGGGATAGTCTGGTTATTGCAATAGGTAGCAATGCAACTGCTTTGCAGTTTGATGAAATAGTCTCAGCCTTGCTGACGGAGGAGATGAGACGGAAAAATATGGACAACCAGAATGGTGATGCCTTGTCTGTACGAGGACGGTCCCAGAACAGAAACAAAAATAAGTTATCGAGTCTGAGATCTAAATCTAGAGGGAGATCTAAATCTCCGGGAAAACCTACAAAGGTGGTGTGCTGGAAATGCGGAGAGGAAGGGCACTTCAGAAGGGATTGTAAATATAAAGCTCCTGATAAAGGAAAGGGATCTGATGATGCTACTTCTGCAGAGGCAAAAACCACCTCAGATGAAGGTGGGGATGTGTACTTGGCTTCTTCAAGTACACATGTAGATCATGAGGCATGGTTGATTGACTCAGGTGCATCCTTTCACTTCACTCCCCATAGAGAGTTGTTCTGCGAGTATGAGAAATATGATGGTGGTGATGTCTTCTTAGGAGATGATAGGAAGGCTAGAATCATTGGTCAGGGAAAAGTAAAGTTGAAGTTTCAAGGTGGAAGGGTTAGAACACTTCCGGGTGTTCTACATATTCTTGCATTGGCCAGAAATCTGATTTCTGTAAGCAAGTTGGATGATGCAGGTGTAAAGACGGTGTTCGAGAAAGATACCTGCAAGATGGTTCGAGGAGCACTGATATTAATGCGGGGAGTTCGGATTGGAACTCTGTACAAGCTACAAGGTAGCACTGTTGTTGATGGGTGCAATAGTTCTATGGTTCCTGAAAATGGAGTAGAGAATCTAGTGGTCTCTGCAGAGAAGACCATGTTGTGGCATCAAAGGCTTGGACATATTGGAGAGAAGGGCCTTCGAATACTTCATGGTAAAGGTATGGTAGAAGGTATGAATAATAGCTCTCTGGATTTTGATTTCTGTGAAAATTGTGTATATGTGAAGCAGAATCGGGTGAGTTTCCCCTCTGGTGGTAAGAGGACGAAACAGATATTAGAGCTTGTGCACAGTGATGTGTTTGGACCTGTGAAGGTTCCATCACTGGGTAAGTCTGTGTACTATGTATCATTCATAGACGAATTCTCAAGGAATACATGGATATATTTTCTTAAGAAGAAATCTGAAGTCTTTGACAGGTTTAAAGAATTTAAGGCTTTGGTGGAAAATCAGACAGAGAAGAAGATAAAGGTGCTGAGGACAGATAATGGTGGAGAATTTTGCAGCAAGGAATTTGAAGAATTTTGTAAGAAGTGTGGTATAGCATGGCAGAAGACTACTCCATATACACCTCAGCAAAATGGAGTCGCAGAAAGAATGAACAAGACGTTGATGGAAAGGGCAAGAAGCATGCTCAGTGGTGCTGGGTTAGGACAGGAATTCTGGGTAGAGGCTGTGGATACTGCATGTTACCTGATCAACAGATCACCTTCATTAGCATTGGAGGATAAGACTCCACAAGAAGTATGGACTGGTAAGAAACCCTCTCTTTCACATCTAAGGGTATTTTGATGTGATGCATATGTACATGTTCCAAAGGAGAAACAAACCAAGTTGGATAGTAAATATGAAAAGTGCATCTTTATTGGGTATAAGGATGGTTTAAAGGTTATAAGCTTTGGAACCCAGTCACACGGAAGGTTGTGTACAGCCAAGATGTGTTGTTCAGAGAGGTAAAAGATGTTATTCAACATAAATTCCAACCAAAGGAAGCTGAGAAGATAGAGTTTGAGCCAAAGGAGGAAGAATCAGACTCTGCAGCAGAGGAGGAATCAGAAGATGAAGAGCCACAAACTCCAGGTGTGAGAAGATCAGTTCGAGAAAGAAGGCAGCCAGAAAGGTATAGTCCATCTGCTTTCAGTTCAAATTTTGCTTTGTCTGTTACAGATAATGATCCCAGAACTGTGAAGGAAGCAGTGGATTCAGAGGATGGAAAACTCTGGAAAGAGGCCATGGTCGATGAAATGGCATCTTTGCACAAAAATGAGGCTTGGGACCTGGTGGAGTTACCGGCTGGAAGGAAACCCATTGGCAGCAAATGGGTGTTCAAGAAGAAGACAAATGCGGAAGGAAAGGTGGAGAAATACAAAGCTCGGTTGGTAGCAAAAGGTTATTCCCAGGTGCCGGGAATTGATTTTGGTGATATTTTTTCTCCTGTTGCCAAGGTAACTTCTATTAGATTACTTTTATCTGTTGCTGCTGCTTTTGATTTTGAGGTAGAACAGATGGATGTGAAGACAACATTTCTTCACGGGGATTTGGAAGAGGAAATCTACATGAAGCAACCTGAAGGCTTTGTGGTGAAGGGTAAGAAATAACTGGTATGCAAGTTAAAGAAGTCTCTGTATGGGTTAAAACAGTCACCAAGGATGTGGTATTAGAAATTTGATACATTTATACAGGGACTTGGCTTCACCAGAAGCAAAGTAGATCATTGTGTGTATTTTAAATTAATTGGTGACCGTGTTATTTATCTGGTCTTGTATGTGGATGATATGTTGCTGGTTGGAAATGACAAGGAAATTATCCAGGATTTGAAGACCCAATTGTCCTCCAAATTCGACATGAAAGATCTTGGTGCTGCAAACTATATTTTGGGCATGGAAATTAAAAGAGATCGGTCAAAAAGGAAGCTCTGGTTAAACCAGAGGAAGTATGTCGAGAAAATACTGCAGAGGTTTAATATGCAGGATAGTAAACCAATGAAGGTTCCTATTCCTGTAGGTGTGAGGTTATCTGCTGAACAGTGTCCCAAGACACAAGAAGAGGAAGAGGACATGTCTCGTGTTCCATATGCAAGTGCAGTGGGTAGCTTGATGTATGCAATGGTCTGTACTAGACCAGACATTGCACATGCAGTGGGAGTATTGAGCAGGTTTATGTCAAAACCTGGGAAGGAGCACTGGACAGCAGTGAAGCGGGTTTTCAGGTATTTGCGTGGCACTAGTGATTATGGTTTGTGCTACCAAGGAAGACCAGGATTGGACAGAGTTTTGGATATTCATGGTTTTTTGATGCAGAATGGGCTAGAGATCTGGATCAGAGAAGATCTACAAGTGGGTATGTGTTTAACCTATTTGGAGGTGCAGTCAGTTGGATGAGTAAGAAACAATCTGTAGTGGCACTATCAACTACAGAGGCAGAATACATGGCATCCACTCATGCAAGCAAGGAAGCAGTTTGGTTGCAGAGATTGTGTTCAAGTATGGGGTTAGTACAGGGAGCTATAAGAATAGACTGTGACAGCCAAAGTGCAATTTTCTTGGCAAAGAACCCTGCTTATCATTCAAAGACAAAGCACATTGATGTTCAATATCACTTTGTGAGGGATATGATAGAAGACAGAAAGGTGTTGCTGGTAAAGGTGGACACTTTGAAGAATACTGCAGATGCATTGAAAAAATCTGTGAGCTCTGAGAAGTTCCCTTGGTGTAGAGAAGCAATGGGAATCTCAGGGCTGAAAAAATGACTAAGCTCTCCTGTGGCCCCCTGTGGAAAGAAAACAACAAGTGGGAGATTGTTGGGTTGTGTTATATTCTTTCCACATAGTTAATAGGGGGTTTGAAGGGCACCCGTAAGCCCACTTTATGGGGTCCGGGGCAGCGCCCCGGAAAATTTTGGTTTTGGACCACATGTTAGGTTGGGCGGACCCACCTATGGTTTTGTGCATGATTTTCGCACATGTTTTTTGGACGCGATGGTTTTCGGTCCATGGTATTGGACGCGATGGTTTTCGGTCCATGGTATTGGATGCTTCGGCATGTATAAATATGTATTGTAACATTGAAAGGAACATAACGAAAAATCAAGCTGGTAGTCCCGGTTTTGGGATCCAGGGAAAAATCTCTGTGCATATGTGTTTTATGGGTTATGCTCTCGCATTGTTTATTTTCTTTGTTTAAGAATTCGTATGCAGGTAATTTCTGTACAGGGTTAAAACCTACAGTCGGAACATGCATCTGATTCTGAAACCTTCAGCTTGGCCACCAGTGACTGCTTGGTCCGACACTCACTTGTGTTGTGAGTGGAGCTCTTATGGAACTCACACCACTTTCCCGTGTCATTTTTCAGCTTCACGATGCTCTTCTTTGCTTGCAGCTTTGGCGAGTTGTCTTGGGCCACCCTGCCTTGGCTTTGTCCTTTGTTCTACGGTTTGGGGGCACATTTCCCTTGATTCGGATTCACAGATCCAAAGTCTCGCTTCTTCTGTTTAAAATTTTGCTCGACCTTGACATCATACCGGTATGCCTTGCCAAGGGAGGAGATGTTCAGGAATTCTATTTCTTCCTGGATGTACTTGTGCAGGCAGCCATGGTATTTGAGTACCAAATGTTGCTCTGTATCCTTGATACCCAACTTTGTGCGAAGGGTATGGAAAATATTGGTAAACTTCGGCACGTCTTGGTCCCTCCCCTACTGTAGCGTGGTCCACTTTATGTATTGATCCTCATAGCTTCCGACAGGGTAGTACTGATCCTTGATGGCATCCCGGAATGAATCCCAAGTGGGTGTAGCTGAAAATAATGAGCCTATACTTTCATCCTTCTACTCGCAGTAGGTTTCCCACCAGTCCTTGACGTGGGGGGCTGCTTTGAGAAGAGAGAAAATAATATTTTCCCGACTGGAAAAATCATGAGTAGAAAAATAACCCTCCAATAGATTTAACCATTTATCAATGACATCCACGTCTATCTAACCCTCGAATATGGGGATTTCAAAATTAACTTGTATCTTAAACGGTGTGGCGTTTCAAGAGTAGCTGTTGGAAGCCGATGTGTCGCCCTTGGGTAGCCGCTGAAGGATCTGGGCAAAGCTGCCCATCATCGTGTTCCTTTGTCGCTTGAGGGCTTCTTCGAGCAATATTTTGATAGGATATCTGGCCCCCTCGTCTTTCTTTTCATCCGCCATGGGAGAACGTTTGGATTTGCAAGGCTGGTCTTGCAAAGGTTCGACCAATTCAAGCCTTAACTCCTTATATCTCGACCTCGTTGGGGACATGCAAAGAAAAACAGAGAAAAAGCATACTGCTCTGATACCACTGATCCAGATTTAAATAGGAACGCAAAAAATTACATATATAACCATAAACACAGAGATGCAGTGGAAATAATACTTCATTTCATTAATGTAAAATACTAAAATATGCTTACAAAAATCAATGGAAATAAACCATCTAGGGCGGTGTAGCTTATCTATGAGAAGAGATGTGGCGGCTACATGCCTCTGAACTGTGTTACAATGAGGCTCGAAGGCCTATTTATTGTTGAGAAACAATGGAAAACCCGAAACATCCAAAAACCTAACCCTAGAAGATGAAACACCAAACTGTGGGCCTCGTTTGGGTAAATTGGTACATCAACTTCCCAGGGTCATAACTTTGGCATATGATCTCCGTTTGACGCACACAATATCTCGTTAGAAAGATATATCCGAGAACTACAACTTTGGGAAGAGAAACATGGTCCATGGACCCATGTTTCTCCTAGGTTTCCCAAAAAACATTGTTTAAGGCCTCAAAACAGCTCCGGAAGTTTAGGACCCGAAAAACTGCTAAAAATTGTAAACTGTGCTACAATTAAGGAAAATGAAAAGCTGAAAGAAACAATGGTGGGGGTTCAAGTGGACTTGGCAGGTGGCCACCAATATTCACCTGGATCAATTAGAAACTGTTACAACAACGAAGGGCTCTGCATGAATCAGTTACTGATTTTTGGCAACGCTTCCGTGACTTACAGTTTCAAGCTTTGAGGAGCCAGATGAAATTTGCTTATCTTTGGGACCGATTGAGTATTGCCTTAAGAAATCTGCCCGTCCCAAGGGAAAGTTTGAGATCAAGCCTCACTCAACATTCTTCGGTGATGGAGCTGTGTAATCTCATGTGGATGCAGGCACTCTCTCAACTAATAGTCCACCTTCATCTCATTCAACAACTCCACCACTACTCGGTGATGTTGAGAATCATGCTCACACACCTTTTCATCTTTCACATTCTCCCAACATCACTTCACTCAATTTTCGCGCATATTTGGTTGTGAGTTCTTTGAGTTCCCATATGCTTTCTTTTCTCTGACCTCTGTCTTCTCACTCATGTGTTCCACTAGATGATGCTATCTTGTGTTCATCCATTTCGGACTCTTCACTTGTTGTGAATGAGGAACAACCCACTAACAGAGTTGGTGTTGCACAACCAACATGCACTGTCATTCATGAAGAATATTAGCGGGAGCTTGAACATCAACACTCAACGAAGGATGACTCCCTTCCATCCGACCCCCCTCCGTTCTTTCTTGACCTCTTTGGTGAGCCTTCCATCCATGATTTTACATGTGTGTCTTCATCCACGGATGCACCCATTGTTGATCACTCACAGGACTCACCAGATTTTGGTCCATCATTCGACAACGAAGAGGATAAGATATTCATTGGAAATCCACTTGATCCTTCATCTTTCTCTTCCGAAAACACAGAGGATGATTTTGTTCACTTTTCTACCCCTTTGTTTTGTTCATATGATCATGAGGACGTCGATGAATTCATTGATTTTTCTGATCGTGGTAGTCGTGATCCATTTGTTTCCATTTTTTATCACGATCATTACTCTATCGCAATTGATCTTTTGAAGCCATCGATTTATGATGATCTACCTGATGATGAAGTTGAGACACCCAAGACTGTCGAGGCACTTTACCTCAAGCTGATGGTTATGTCAGGCCCTCACTCTCTTGGGGTTAGTCTCACTTCCGATCATGAAATTTTTCAATCACCCAAGGCTCCTCATTACTCATTTGTAGGCAATGAAGATCCATCTCACACACATATCAAACTTCCTCCACTTGAACTACACGATCCCATCGCTCATGCATTGGAGGAGTCTTATGTTGCAAGAACTCGTTCGCGACACAATTTATCTTTGTTTCTTTCGTTTGCTTGCATGTCATAGTCAAGAGTGTGCTCATGATTGAAAGTTGCACGTAGTGTCACACAACACCATGATAAGTCGACAGGCTGCTCGTCATGCACTTGCACTCACTTATGTCCTGTGGGCACTTTGAAACACGAAGTGTAGTTGTCTTCATTGTTATATCTTTATTTCTTGCTGGTTCGCACAACTAGGTTTCTCGTAGACCAAGCCTTCACCAACATGGGTCTACCAATGCGCCGATGGTTGCATTGGAAATATCACTTCACTTGATTCACACTGTTAGTGTAAGAGTAGGAGTAGTGTTTACTTTCAGTTGTTTTCTTGCATGCTTTGTTTTCTTGTTTGTTTTCTTGCATGCTTTGTTTTCTTGTTTGTTTTCTTACTTGCTTTGCTTTCACTTTCGCTTCTTCTCTTGCTTTGCTGTGCTGTTTGTTAGTTTGCTTGTTTCATTCGTAGATTAGTTTTGCATGAAACCATGTATGAATCTTGAAGCAAGCTAGGTAAAGTACAAGAGTGTTTGTACAACTAGCACTACTTGGTTATATGACATCTTGCCTCTGTATGATGAACTTGTTACTATTATTCCATGATACATAGAAGGAAAATACATATTGTTCGAAGTGAACCTTGGTGAAAACACAATGCTTGCGTGCTAACTAGTGTCACCTTCTCTAGTCAGTTGTTTTTGGGTTAACCCTTGTCAACTTAGTCAAGTAGAGTAAGGTGATTAGGAAACCTTAACAGGCACATCAGAGATATAATAAACTACTTCTCTGCTGGAACAACCTCTTCTGCTCTCAATAAGTCAGGATCCCTCTTCCGCCTATGACATGAATAAGTGTTATGAACAGTTGAAAAAATGAAAAGTGAAAAAAAAATGAAAAGTCAAAAAATTCAAAATAAAAAATGAATAAGGCAAAAGAAGCGAAAGGCTTCCTGCAGAGGGAGGTGATGCAAGTAACTCCACCAGGGTACTAACCAGGCTCGCTAGCAGCGGAGCCATGCTTGTGTTCCTATGTGACTCCACCGGGGTAGTGTCCAAGCCTGCTCGCAGTGTAGAAACGCCAGAGACGAAACTAAGAATCTGATGACTATACTGCTTGTTCACCTATATACCCCTCAACCCCAATCGAAATAACTGTGTCGCCTTGGCTTGGAACGTGTGTCAATCGACGAAGAGTTTGGCAGATGCTACATATTACAATCAAGTTAGTGTGAAAACAGGATGAGGTGAGAACCGAATAATACTTCCGAAGGTGTTAGACTTGGTTTTAACGAACAAGGTCCATTCAGAGAGCTGGAGTTCTACCAGTGTGTCACCAAGTTTTTTTAATATCCCTTTTAGGAATATTCCTCAAACCCCAGAAAAACTCCAACCAAATATGTGCAAATGATATAATAACCAGGAAGCTCAAAATGATAAAAATATCAGTGGTGCAACATATAATAATGTAAACATGAAATGTAAGCAGATGCTCAAGAAATGCAGCGAGAAATGCTAAGCCATTTTATTATACTGAGTAATAGAATGAGTACAGGAGAAGATCAGAAAGATGGCACCTCGACTTGCACAAGGCAAGTGAAGAAATACACTCAGAATAACAAAGGAATGGCCTCTCTCAGAACTATGTGGAAGCTGCTGGAGAACTACCGTGCTGTTGGAAATCAAATGAGGATTTGGAGCTGTTCCCCTCCTCGGAAAATGTTGAAACTTTGGAATCAGACTCTACTAAAAAAACCCAGAAAACCCAGAAATATTTTCTAGAATAGCCGACCCCCGAAAATCACCCCCTTGGGGTTCTGCGCAACCCCTCAATGCTCTGCGCTGCCACTGAATGAAACCCTCCAGAAATCTACCTGAAACCTCTACCAAAACTCTCCAATATGAAAGGGCTGATCCCCTGCTCAATCTCCAGCAAAAATCCTACTGCAAACTCTCAATCCAGAACTACTGCCAGAAAGAACTGCGTCATCCCTCTCAAGACTGCGCAGTCATATACAATGTTCAATCCTCCTGCCAACTTCCAACGAAGCTGCTGAAAAAATACTGATGGAACTACCTTGCCCAAGTAGGCACTCGAAGTCCCCTCGGGCTAAGGGTGAGATCTCCGAACAGAGACACTCAATGCACTAAACAGTGCTGCAGACTAGCTAAATGGCCAGCGTGCTCATAAGTCGAAATGACTAGCTCAAATGCACATAACCGAATGATCAAAATGAGGGGGTGTAGAAATTTTGAATAATTTAACACATATTCAATAGAGATTATCCTAATCATGTACTATTGCGGAATACATACACAATACATAAGCTCCTCTATGTTGATCATCAATATAGCAGCATCAATAACAATAAAACATCAAGAGCATTCACACATTAACACAGTATGTAACCCGGGGAAAGCATCTCGCTAAAAACCCCACACTATCTGTATATTAATGATTGAGACCATGTAACATTACAAAGTACAATGCTTATCACAAGCAATCCAGTACCAGCTCTACCTGTTACACACAATATAGCTAAGATCTGATCTCCAAATCTATTCCACTGCTTGCTTGCCTCCACTACTCAATACCTGCTCAAGAATTGATGAGAATGGTCTACCAAACTCGTATTTCACCTCCAAAGAATCACTCACAATGTGTAAGACGTGAGAAGAAGCTACAAACTGGGCAAATACATGAGCAAACTCATTGGCATACTCAATCCCTTGATTGTGCAAGATCTGATGCACAACTATAGTCACAACTAATAGCAATCTGATTCTCTAACATCTGTCCCTGCTGAAATGAACATGCACTGACATGCAACTGAGTTAACTGATGTATTCTATAGTTGTATTATGAATTAATAATTAGTTTAACAACTCATCATTAGTCTATTTGCAGTTAGACTAACTACAACTAGTTTAACCAAGTCAAACTGGACACAACTCCATCAACTCCACAATCAACTCCACCAAACTCAACTGATTGAGTTCTAACTGAAGTCATGCATGCAACAACTCAATTGACTCATAAGAAAAGCGTACTTCCTTCTGACAACTGCATGGGCCACATCTGTAGCTCAAACTGAAGTGCTCCAAGAGAATAAGATCAAGTTTATAGTCCAAATATTATTGTGAGACAATAATATTTGACTTTTCTATTTTTGACAGCTAGTCTAAAAATAGACTTTGATCACCCACACTGTGATCACTCACACTGTGGTCACCCACACTGTGGTCACCCACACTGTGATCAAAAATAGAACTTGCGCCATAATTTGCCTGCTGGCCCACTTAGTGAAGGCGACTCTTTTCACTAAGCTCCATCATCTTGTTGCAATCTCAACACTCCCTCTCGACAAGATATGGATTATCAGCAACCCCTATCCTGCCTCGGTGGTACTCGAATTTGCTCCTGGTGAGAGGCTTCGTCAGAATATTAGCATCCTGATCCTCCGTTGGAATGTATGAAAGCAACATGATCCTCCGCTGCACACAATCTCTGATATGATGGTACCTGATGTCAATATGCTTAGATCTATCATGAAATACAGGATTAGCCGAGAGTTTAATGCAACTTTGGTTATCACAGTAAATCACAGTAGGATCCAAATGAGAACCGAACAAACCAACCAGGATCTTCCTCATCCATATAGCCTCGCATGCAGCCAAACTTGCTGCCATATACTCAGCCTCCGCTGAACTGAGTGCCACGGATCTCTGCTTCCTGCTGTACCAAGAAACTGCTGTCGATCCAATACTGAAGACCCCTCCTGATGTGCTCTTTCTGTCCGTTGGGCTCCATGCCCAATCTGCATCCATGAAGCCACATAGCTTCACCTCATCCTCCTGTCTGTACCACAAACCATATCCCAATGTGCCTCTCAAGTAGCGCAATACATGCTTGCCCGCCTTCTAGAAGAGCTTGGTAGGCTTAACCATAGCTTGTGAAAGCTGGTTAACTGCATAGCATATATCAGGTCGTGTATTGATGAAATACATCAGCGACCCCACCAACTGTCGATAAACAGTGGCATCCACTTCTTCTCCCGAAGTGGCATCCTCCTTCCTCCAACCTCCAGGAAGAGGAGTATCAACAGGCTTGTAGCCATGCATGTTGAACTTCTCCAGTATCTCCCGAGCATACTTGCCCTGAGAAACAAACAGTCCACCACTGCACTGCCATATTTCCAATCCTAGGAAATAGTGAAGGAGGCCCAAGTCCTTCATCTCAAACTCTGTAGCAAGATCCTTCTTGCATGACAGTATCAATAGCTCATCACCCGTTAGAATGAAATCATCAACATACAGTACAATGATAAGCAACTTACCCTCCACCACAATCTGGTATAGGTTAGGATCCGCCTCGCTCTTGGAGAATCCAAGTCCTGTGAAATAGCTGTCTATCCGTGTGTACCAAGAACGTGGTGCTTGCTTCAACCAATACAACGCTCTCTTGAGCCTGCACACATGCGACTCGCTGCTGAAGACCTCAAAGCCTTCAGGCTGCTCAATGTACACCTCCTCCTCAATGACTCCATTGAGGAACGCAGTCTTCACATCCATCTGATGAATGTGCCATCCCATCTGCACTGAGAGAGCAAGAATCGTCCGTATGGAAGAATACCTTGCGACAGGTGCAAAGGTCTCCTCATAATCGATCCCCTCTATCTGTGAAAAGCCTTAGGCAACAAATCTTGCCTTGTACTTCTCCACACTCCCATCAGCTACCTGCTTGACCTTGTAGATCCATCTCGAACCCACCATTGATTTCCCTTCCGGTCTAGGAACAATATCCCATGCACTGTTTCTGACAAAAGAATCATACTCTTCCACCATGGCATCTACCCATGCGGGATCCTCCACAGCTTCCTCGAAAGAGGATGGCTCAGTCACAACACACTTGCTCATCAGAGCCATGTATCCAGTGTACCGATCAGGTGACTGTCTCTGCCTACGTTGGGCTGTAGGTTGTCCTACAACTTTCTCTGCATCTTGAGCCAGTCACTCAGCTTCTGTCAAGTGCTTTCGCCCTCTGATGGTTGGCGCTGCATGAGTGGTCTCTTCCACTCCATGAACCTCGTCCTGTGGCTGATCCACGTCCTGAAGCTCATCCTTAGGAACTAATAGCTCCTCATCTGCATGCAAGTGTAGCTCCCTCTCAAGCGAACACTTCATGGCTTTCTCCTCCTGAAATTTTATATCCCGTCGCACAACAGCTTTACCACTGTCTGGCAAATACACACGATAGTTGTGGGGCATATCAGTGTACCCCACAAATATCCCAACCTCTACGGTCGGCTCAAACTTCTTCCTGGCATCCTTCATCACATGCATGTAAACGTTAGCACCAAAAATCCTCAAATGAGAAAGATCATGCTTCTTACCAGAATAAGTCTCCTCAGGTGTACTCATGCCAAGTATCCTATGAGGACAACGGTTCTGCACATAAACTGCTGTATTGCATGCTTTCGCCCACAAGTGAAGGGGTAGGCCCTGATCATGCAACATTGCCCGTGCAGCACCCACAATCGTTCTGT
Organism: Pinus tabuliformis; assembly: GCA_031772625.1. Lineage (NCBI taxonomy): Eukaryota > Viridiplantae > Streptophyta > Pinopsida > Pinales > Pinaceae > Pinus > Pinus tabuliformis. Next base: position 969,980,008 of record CM062813.1, on the reverse strand, counting down.
TCTTCCGCTCAGCTACCCCGTTCTGCTGTGGGTTATGGGGAGCTATGAGCTCTCTACGAATCCCTTCTGCGTTGCAGAAATCCTTGAACTCGTCCGAGATGTATTCACCACCATTAACGCTCCTAAGAGCCTTCACCTTCTTCCCTGACTCCTTCTCAACCAGTGCTTTGAATTCACATAACTTTGAATATGTCTCGCTCTACTTCTGCATGAAGAAGATCCAACACTTACGAGAGAAATCATCAACAAAAATCACATAATACCTGTGTTTTTCTGTCGAAGCAACTGAGAAAGGTCCACACACATCTGTGTGAATTCTCTCAAGGATCATCGTGGCGTGACTATCCTTCTCGTGAAAGGTGGCTTTCACAAACTTCCCCAAAGTACACCCCTTGCACTGATCTGACTGTGCAAGTGTGCCTTTAGGAAGCCCTGTAGTGATCTGCTGCAGTATCTTCAAGGCTCCATGGTGAAGGTGACCCAATCTCCTGTGCCACAACTCGCCATCATCCCAGTTCACCAATCCTTCTGCCTTGCCCGCCATTGCTGCGCATCCATCTACATGCAACTGATAAAGGTTCCTCACTCGAACCCCTATCTTCCGGGTCTCACCAGTTGTCTTGCTGCGCAGGAAAGCCTTTCCCTCGCTGAAAACAACATCATACCCCTTGTCTTCTAACATCGCCACTGAGATGAGATTATTCGTCAATCTTGGAACATGCATAACTTCCTTCAATACGAAGGGTTTACCAGACTCCCTCTCAAAGGAAATGGTACCGATATCGGTCGCACTGTATCTACCATCATTGCCCATCTCGATGTGCACTCCAAGATCTTTGTCCTCCATATCAGAGAACAAATCTCTATCTCCCGTCATGTGAAAAGACGCACCACTATCCAAGAACCACACTGATCCCATCACACTTGAAACCAAGCATGTGATCAATGAAAAATCAAGCTCAAACTGTGAGGCTAGAGCCTCTCCTGCTGAAGATCCAACAGCCTGCTTGTTCTTCTTCTTCTGCAGACAATTAGTGGCATAGTGTCCGTGCTGGTGACAGTGAAAACACTTCACCTTGGACATATCCTGCTTCTTGCCTTTCGCACGAGACTGAGAAGCTTTCTTGCTCTTCCCTTTCTTTGCTTTGGCATCCAAAGCACAATTCTCTTCATCAGCTCCCTTTGACGAAGATCCGTCCCTGGTACTCCGCCTGATCTCCTCCTGCACAAGATCTGACCATAGTCTTTCCCATCCTGGAAATTTCTCCCGACCATTGACAGAGTCCTGATAGGAATGCCAACTCTTCGGAAGACCAAGGAGAGCCAATCTCACCAAGTCCTCATCATCGACAGTAACCCCCACACTTCCCAGCTCATCTCGACACTGAGTGAACTTCGTGAGATACTTGGGAATACTGTCACCCTTCTCGCATTTGATGTTTCTGAGTTTATCTTTGAGCACCAGCTTCCTCTGATTTCTCTTGCTTTGGAATAATTCTGTTAATGATTTCCACATCAAATATGGAGTAGCCTTTCCATGGAGGCTGGACACAATGTGATCCTTCACGCCCTCCAACAGAATCCTTCGACATTTTGCGGTCTTCTTTTGCCAAACTTCCGCCTCAGTAGCATCAGTAGGCTTTGGGATATCCATATCTATGAACTCCTTCAGCCCGTTATCATCCAATACTGCCTCCATCCTGTCCTTCCATGCAATATAGTTTGAGCTGGCCTCAAGAGCATACTCCAATCGCAATCCGTTGAAAGACATTGCTGCGTTGTCACCAAGAAAACACTGGTGCAAATTCGAATTCCACCAGCAACCAACTCAACCGCCTCGGATCTAAGATTCGTGAGAACAAAATATTTCTCGTACAGAGATTGACTGTATGGGCATTCACCGGATATCTCACCTTCCAAAGGAAGGATGAATCCAGAGGCTACCTGGCCCGATTACAGACTCTGCCTGAAGAAATAGAATGTAAACACTTCCTGAATAGTAGATTTGATGATCAACAGCTCTGATACCATGTAGAAATTTTGAATAATTTAACACATATTCAACAAAGATTATCCTGATCATGTACTATTGCGGAATACATACACAATACATAAGCTCCTCTACGTTGATCGTCAATATAGCAACATCAATAACAATAAAACATCAAGAGCATTCACACATTAACACAGTATGTAACCCGGGGGAAGCATCTCGCTAAAAACCCCACACTATCTGTATATTAATGATTGAGACCATGTAACATTACAAAGTACAATGCTTAGCACAAGAAATCCAATACCAGCTCCACCTGTTACACACAATACAACTAAGATCTGATCTCCAAATATATTCCACTACTTGCCTGCCTCCACTGCTCAATACCTGCTCAAGAATTGATGAGAATGGTCTACCAAACTCGTATTTTACCTCCAAAGAATCACTCACAATGTGTAAGACGTGAGCAGAAGCTACAAACTGGGCAAATACATGAGCAAACTCATTGGCATACTCAATCCCTTGATTGTGCAAGATCTAATGCACAACTATAGTCACAACTGATAGCAATCTGATTCTCTAACACCTGTCCCTGCTGAACTGAACATGCACTGAGTTAAATGATGTATTCTATAGTTGTATTATGAGTTAATAATTAGTTTAACAACTCATCATTAGTCTATTTGCAGTTAGACTAACTACAACTAGTTTAACCAAGTCAAACTGAACACAACTCAATCAAATCCACAATCAACTCCACCAAACTCAACTGATTGAGTTCTAACTGAAGTCATGCATGCAACAACTCAACTGACTCATAAGAAAATTGTACTTCCTTCTGACAGCTGCATGGGCCACATCTGTAGCTCAAACTGAAGTGCTCCAAGAGAATAAGATCAAGTTTATAGTCCAAATATTATTATGAGACAATAATATTTGACTTTTCTATTTTTGACAGCCAGTCTAAAAGTAGACTTTGATCACCCACACTGTGATCACTCACACTGTGGTCACCCACACTGTGGTCATCCACACTGTGATCAAAAATAGAACGTGCGCCATAATTTTCCTGCGGGCCCACTTAGTGAAGGCGACTCTTTTCACTAAGCTCCATCATCTTGTTGCAATATCAACAGGGGGCTCCTCTCTCTTTTATAGCCTTTGCCTCTCTCAATCCCAAGGCTAACCTCTTCTTGCGTGGTTCCCCTCTTGCCACATGTTCCTTCCCTCCTAAACAGTCTCTCCATGTGTCTACGTGGGCTCCATTTCTGCGTCCCCCTTTGGCCCCCTTGGCTCCCCCTTTAAGTCACAACATTGTGCTACTAGGAAGTGACTTTTATTCTAAAAGTGAGTTATGTCCCCCATCCTCACTTTTTTATTTACGAATAACTATAGAAGGCAAAGATTGAACAAAATCGAATATTCCAATTAGCCATGGCTAATTAGGAATATTACAGTCTCCCCCAGCAAAACGTTGCTTGTCCTCAAGCAACTGAAGTGATGGATGCTGCAAGATCTTCTCACTCTCCCAAGTGGCATCCTCATCCGGGAAATTCTTCCACCTCACCAAGAATTCCCAGACCGTCCTGCTCTGCAGCTGCCTCTCCTTGGTATCAATGATAGCCTCCGACTGCAATACCAAATGCCCCTCGTCATCCCTGGGTGGTAGCTCATCTGTCACTGTCACCTGCTGCCCCAATGCGTTTTTCAGGCATGATACATGAAAAACGTTATGAATCTTGCTGCCTTGGGGCAGCTCCAACTCATATGCAACCTGTCGAACCCTGCGTATCACCCTGTACGACCCATAAAAGTGGGGCTTGAGCTTCTCAGCCCCCTTCTACCTTAGTGACGACTGTCGGTATGGCTGTAATTGTAGGTAGACCATGTCCCCTACCTCGAACTGTCTCTCTACCCGACCCCTGTTGGCATACAACTTCTGCTGGTTCTGCGCTGTAGCCATGTTATCCTTGAGAGCTCGGAGAATATCCTGACTCTCTTGGATCCAAATCTTGGCTCTAGGATCCTTTCTATCACCGAACATCACGTCAACAAAAGATAAAGGATGATACCCATATAAGGCATAGAATGGTGACATACCAATGGACATGTGATGTGAAGTATTGTAGTAGTACTCCCCTAGATGCAACCACCTCAACCATGCTCGCTGCTGCCCACTGACATAGTTACGCAAGTAGCCCTCTAGCCACTTGTTAAATATCTCTGTTTGCCCATCCGTTTGTGGGTGATAACTGGTACTCAGTGTCAACTCCGTCCCCACCAACTGGAAAAGCTCTTGCCAAAACCCACCCATGAAACAGTTGTCCCTATCACCGATGATGGTCTTAGGAAGACCATGTAGCCTGAAGATCTCTCTGAAGAACAGCTCGGCCACCTGTGCTGCTTTATAGTGTGTGGATATGGCAGAAAAGTGTGCGTACTTCGTCAGTCGATCAACGACGACAAAGATACAATCCTTGCCCTGTGCCATGGGCAAACCTGTGATGAAGTCCATCGAAATACTCTCCCATTTCCCCTCCGGAATGGGAAGAGGCTACAATAATATCGCGGGATGGCTCATCTCTCGCTTGTTCCTCTGGCAAACATCGCACTCCCAGATGTGCTGGAGTACGTCCTCCTTGAGGTCCTTCCATGAGAACCTCTCCCTAATGGCCCTGTAGGTTTTGTTAAACCCTTGATGTCTTGCCAATGGTGAATCATGTGATGCCTGAAGTATCTTCTTCTTGAGATGATACCCCTCAGTCAAGAAGATCCGATCCCTGTAATAGATGATCTCATCGACCACCCTGTACATGTCATCTACCACCTGCCCATCCAGAACCTCACATGCAAACCTGTCCTTGGAGTACTCTACTAAGAGTCGAGCCCTCCAATCTGTATCCAACCTCATAAGAGACAACGTGGCTGGTCTACGTGAAAGGGCATTTGCTACCACATTGTTCTTACCCTTGACATACTCAATGTCAAAGTCATATGCTTGGATCTTGCTGATCCACTTCTGCTGCCTCTCCTGTAGCTGCTTCTGCTCCAAAAAGAACTTGAGTCTATTGTGATTAGTCCTCACCCTGAACCTGTTACCCACCAAATACTGTCGGTACTTAGCCAATGCATGCATGATGGCCAACATCTCCTTGTCATATATAGAATACAACCTCTCGTGCGGAAGGAGCTTCCGGCTCTCAAAGGCTATAGGGTGACCTCCCTGCATCAACACTGCACCGATCCCCTCTCCCGACGCATCACACTCCAAAACAAATGGCTGCGTAAAATCTGGCAACGCAAGCACTGGGCAGCTGCTCATAACCTCCTTGAGCTTGTCAAAGGCTCGCTGCGCTGTATCCGACCAACTGAATGCCCCATTCCTCATCAAATCTGTCAGGGGTGCAACAAGCTGCGAGAAACCTTTGAAGAACTTCCGGTAGTAAGTACAAATGCCAATGAATCCTCGAAGTTCCATCACATTTATCGGCTCCGGCCATTCTCTGATGGCCCTGATCTTCTCCTCGTGGACTCTCACTCCCTCCACCCCTATGATGTGTCCTAGATACAACATCTCCATCAACCCAAACTCACACTTGGAGAGTTTGGCATAGAATTGTTGCTCCTGTAAGATACGCAATACCATCTCAGTGTGCTAGAGATTCTCCTCCCAAGTCCTGCTATAAATGAGAAAGTCATCAAATAATACCAACACAAACTTCCTCAAGTGACTACGGAAGATGTGATTCATGCGGGACTGAAATGTAGCGGGGGCGTTGGTTAGCCCAAAAGGCATCACCAAGAACTCAAAGTGCCCATAGTGACACCTGAAGGCAGTCTTGGGAATATCCTACTCCCTCACGCGAATCTGATGGTACCCATATCTCAAATCAATATTTGAGAAGAATCGTGCTCCCCTCAACTCGTCCATCAACTCATCGATCTTGGGTATGAGGTACCTGTTCTTCAGGGTCTTCTTGTTTAGGGCCCTGTAGTCAATGCATATCCTCAATGTACTGTCCTTCTTCTTCACCAAAACCACAGAAGAAGCAAAATGACTCGTGCTCGGTCGAATGTGCCCAAGAGCTAGCAACTCTTGGATACCCCACTCAATCTCATCCCGATAGGCCTTGGGGTGCCTATAGGGGGTGGTGATCACTGCCTATATTCCCTGCTCAAGCTCGATGGTGTGCTAAAACCCTTGATCTGGTGGCTGTCCTGGTGGAATCTCCCCAAACACTATGGCATACCGATCAAGGATGGATTGTATCTCTGGATGTACCGTCTGCCCTGTAGTCCCTGCCTCTGATGCACAAAACTCCATTGCCCATTCTATGTCTCCCTTCTTGAAGACTGCCTCCATCCGATGAGCCGACACAATCTAAGGTGGATGTGTGTACTGTCCCCGTATCTTCTCATGCCTCCATGTCTTCTCATCATCCCACTCCATCTCTAGGGTCTTCCAATCCGTTGTGACCTTCCCTAAAGTGATAAGCCACTGAACACCTAGTATCATGTTGGTGTCTGGGATATCAACCACGAAAAAGTGGTCAGTCTATGTGTAGGTGCCCATCGTCACTGAAAGCTCTGGAACATAACGAGCACACATCATGGTATGATCTCCTGGGACCAAGACTAAAAACCCATCAAAGCTCTCTGTCTGAATACCTCTCCGCTCAACCATCTATGCATCGATGAAGTTGTGGGTTGCCCCACTGTCAACCAAAACTGATACTCGCTGGCCACGTACTGTCCCTCGTATGCGTAGCGTCAGATACTTGGGAACTCCTCACAACACTGCAAGGGCCCCTCCGGTGGGTGCAAAAGATGCACCACCTGCTGCTGGCGGTGGAGGTGGAAAAGGTCCCTGTATGGCATGACTATCTCCTGCCTCCACATCATCCTTGTCATCCTCTTCTCCACTTCTCTCAGAGAAGACCTCAATAAAATGTTCTTTGCCAGCAGGACACCTATGTCCCAGTGCCCACGGCTCCTGACATGTGAAGCACAACCGCTTCTTCTTCAGCTCCCTCCTAACATCGTCCTCAATCTGTACTCATCCCGGATTCCCCTTTGGAGGTGGAATCCTCACATCCTTCCCCTTAGATTGAAAAGGCTGTCTTTGGGGGTAAGGTGTTCGAGTCCTGGGTAAGACATTCTGTAAGTCCCGGGTACTGCTGATAACGTCCTGGAGTGTGGCTGGTCTAGTGGATCGGACTAGACCCCGAAGTGGCTCTGCTAACCCCTCAACATAAATATAGACCCTTCGTGCTGTGGATAGGTCTCGCACCGTCACGGATACCCTTAAGAAATCTGCAATGTAGGTCTCTGGGCTCCCTGTCTGTTTGAGCCTTGTCAGCTCAACAAAATGCTGCTCTGGATCCCTCCGATCAAATCGCTCCATCAATCTCCTGGTAAACTCCGCATATGTCATCATTGTAGAGTGCCTGAGTGTAACCATCCCGTGAAACCACCAATCCTGGGACTCACCATCCAAATGCAATGTTGCCACCTTGATGGCCTCTGCATCTGACATCTAGTTAAGCTGGAAATAAATGTCCAGCTTCTCCACCCAAGACTTCGCCGAATTGTTTGATGAACCATCAAACGTAGGCAAGTGGAATCTAATCACTGCACGGTGGGTGTCACCATCATGGTAATGCCTGTTTCCTCTGTGATGGTCGCGGGCCTACTATCCCGCTGGAGCTGAACAAAGTCTCTGAATGAAAGAGCATCCCTGAACTCCTTCCCATAGGCTTGGTATTTTGCAAAATAATCGCCCATATGGCCAAGCTCTACCTCCTGCTGGGCTCCAATCCCCGTGTCTGCTCCTAAGAACGTGGGCATGGTAGAACGTGTAGGGGCATGCGAGGCCACCTGTTGCGCCATATCATGCTGCTCTGGAAAATGATGGGATGCACCTGATCCATCACCAATCTGAAAAACCCATGGGCTCTCATGCTGTCTGGCCTCTACTGCCATGAATCTCTGCCCCATCACCTCAATCTGCCTCGATAGAACCTGTACTGATTTGAGGAGCATATCCGCAAATCTCTTCCCATCCTCGTCTACCATCGGATCCCTCTGCTCTGCGTCCACCACAGGCTCCTCCTATTCCGCGTCCACCACCAAATCACAGTCTCCCTCTCCGTAGGTGTTCTCCAACCTACGCTCACAGTCTCTGTATTTCCTACCTCTGTAACAGATGTAGGGTTTCTCCCTCGGTGTCATAGATTGCTAGCTCCACAGGCTAAGCTAGATCTATGCTCTGATACCATTGTAATATCCCTTTTAGGAATATTCCTCAAACCCCAACAAAACTCCAACCAAATACGTGCAAATGATATAATAACCGGGAAGCTCAAAATGATAAAAATAACAGTGGTGCAGCATATAATAATGTAAACATGAAATATAAGCAGATACTCAAGAAATGCAGCGAGAAATGCTAAGCCATTTTATTATACTGAGTAATAGAATGAGTACAGGAGGTGATCAGAAAGATGGCACCTCAACTTGCACAAGGAAAGTGAAGAAATACACCCAGAATAACAAAAGAATGGCCTCTCTCAGAACTGTGTGGACGCTGCTGGAGAACTATCGTGCTGCTAGAAATAAAATGAGGATTTGGGGCTGTTCCCCTCCTCGGAAAATGCTGAAACTCTGGAATTAGAATCTATTCAAGAAACCCAGAAAAACCCAGAAATATTTTCTGGAATAACCGATCCCCAAAAATCACCCCCTTGGGGTTCTGCGCAGTCCCTCAATGCTCTGTGCTACCGCTGAATGAAACCCTCCATAAACCTACCTGAAACCTCTGCTAAAACTCTCCAATATGCAAGGGCTGATCCCCTGCTCAATCTCCAGCACAAATCCTACTGCAAACCCTCAATCCAGAACTACTGCCAGAAAGAACTACGTCATCCCTCTCAAGACTGCGCAGTCATCTACAGTGCTCAATCCTCTTGCCAACTGCCAACGAAACTGTTGCAAAAATATTGATGGAACTACCTTGCTCGAGAAGGCATTAGAAGTCCAACGGGGCTAAGGGTGAGATCTCCGAACGGAGACACTCAATGCACTAAACAGTGCTGCAGACTAGCTAAACAACCAGCGTGCTCATAAGTCGAAATGACTAGCTCAAATGCACATAACCGAATGATCAAAATGAGGGAGCTCCTCTCTCTTTTATAGCCTTTGCCTCTCTCAATCCCAAGGCTAACCTCTTCTTGTGTGGTTCCCCTCTTGCCACATGTTCCTTCCCTCCTGCGCAGTCTCTCCATGTGTCTGCGTGGGCTCCATTTTTGCGTCCCGCTTTGGCCCCCTTGGCTCCCCCTTTAAGTCACAACGTTGTGCTACTAGGAAGTGACTTTTATTATAAAAGTGAGTTATGTCCCCCGTCCTCACTTTTTTATTTACGAATAACTATAGAAGGCAAAAATTGAACAAAATCGAATATTCCAATTAGCCATGGCTAATTAGGAATATTACAGTTTTTTAGTGGCTACAAACACCCTCCAAAATTTTTTCCTTAGCCTCTTTTGGAGCCTCCCTACCAACCTTTCACAACACCTTGTCTTGCTTTGTCAATTACTCAAGCTTTAGTGTTTTCCTCGCACAAAGGCAGCCTATTAATCACAGTTTGATCCATTCCCCTCACAGGATGTTCACCCAGACTTGGTCGAGCTACACGCTGAGGAGCTTCACCTTGAAAATTGCGCATTTCTGGAGGGCAACCAGCCTTCCCTCCAAAAATTGCGCAATCCTCTCTGGCAGCCTGCTGGGCTCTAGGATTGCGCAATCCTGCCAGCCAAAATTCCCTATAGTATTTGCACAAATTCCCCAACAGGGCTGCTTAGCCCATAATTTGCGAAATCTCGGCAGCAGTCAGCTTCTCTACCTAGAAATTGCACAATCCTTCTGGGCAGTCAGCCCAGCTCCCATCCAAAAATGTGCATTTTTCCCAAGTAGTTGAGCAACTGCATGCATGAGTAGTCCGGTTTACCAGTTCCATCCGAGACCAAGGAAACTTGACTTGCATGCATGCATGACTTGCTCTTCCCGGAATAGCAAGAGGCAACATGCAAAAGGCATCCCATGATTCAAGGAGCTATTTTTAGCAGCCGGGGGTTACATGCAAAGTTGTTTTAGAAGTTTCCCTCCAAGTGTCGCTTTTCCTAGATTTGTGGCATGTGCATCATGAGACCAAACTTATTTATTCGATGCATCAGAGCTCATTCATTCACATCAATATTGGATTTCTAACATCCCATAACACATCCAGTACTCTTCGACACATCCAGGTCAACTATTCACGGGTAAGTGGCCTGAGCTTGTCTTTTTCAGCATTTCTGTCGCTTTTTGTGTATTCGCTTGTGTGAGTATTGTTTGCTTGATTTCTTTGAATTCTTGCTGTCGTTTACATGTATACTAGATTTTCCTAGCTCTGTTTTAGTTTTTGTTGCTATCTCACTGCTGTCGCATGCATGGAACTATTTTGCACAGATGTTCGTGCAACCAACGAACTTCCTCACCCACATGCATGTTGATTTGTTTGCTGAATATTCCATTCTTGTTGTGCATGCATTTTCAATCACTTCTGCTATCACTCAGTGTCACCATGCATTCACTGTCTTATTTTCTTTCAGTTGCCCGTTGGCGAGTCAGGCCTACCTTGGCCCGAACTTTGCCTTCACCAAGGCTACACTGCGTAATATGGGGAAGGAAGGCTCTGCCTTCCTCTCCAAAAATGCGCATTCCTTCCCAGAACTAGACTCCAAGACTCTTTTGCACATTTATGGAGGATAGTGACTGCTTCGCCTAGGAAATTACGCAAATCAGTCCCTGGGCTTGCAGTCCTTCCTAGCTGGAATTGCACATTGCACAATCCTAGTAGCCAACGACCTGATTGGATTGTGCATTTCGTAGATCCAACAACCATTCCTATCTCCCAGACAACCCAGACTACCTTTTGCGCAGTTCTGGCAGCTAGTCTCCGAGCCTCCTAGGAGAAATTGCACAATCTTGCTCATCAGTTTCCTAGGTATGTGTTGTGTCCTTCCTCCGATTTGCTTTGTTTTCACTGAAATATTTCTTGCCATGCATGTTTCTGTTTCCAGATCTTTTAGGTGTTCATCTATCTAAATGGCTTCCAAGAGAACAGGATCACAGGACATTGATGGAATTGCAGTTGGAGCAGCAACTGAACAGCTGTCCTCTAGTTTTCCAATCTACGAAGATACAAAGATATATCTAGGCAAGGACATCAAACTGAAGTGGAAATAGGTTAATGAAACATTCACAAGAACTTTTGGGGAAGACCTCGAAGACCAGAAGGTGTACGTGAACATTCATAAGTCTGGCTTGTATCGGATTTCATGCAGATACCCCGCATTCCCATGCACGGACATGATTCACTGGATCTTCTCTCACACTGACCTTGAGACAATGACCTTAAGCAATGTCAGTGGGATGAAGCTTGCAACCTTTTGGGCACGAGATTATGATGAGATATATTAGATGGCAGATCCCGTCACTATCATGACTCCTCCATTCAGCTTGCCCAATAGCAGAGCTAACTCCAGATACATTCTGAATGATTGGGTAAAGGGGCCAACACGTTTCAAGATGACACTCAACCAGATATACAAGACAAAGATACTGAGGAAAGCGTACCAATACTTGGTCATATTCACATGTCGATTGTGTGGCCAAGCAAGCACTGAAACCTTTCCTCAAAATTGGGTGATCACACTGGACCAAGTGGCTAGAGAAGGAAAACCATGTAATTGGTCTGACATACTGGCTCATCAACTAAAGGAACAAGTCACAAAGGATGAACAGTCACTTGAAGGTATGCATACAGATATTTACATGTCCGCCTCCTAGATGTAGTCTGTGCTCGACATGGGTTCCCGGGCTTGGAGTGGGCATGGTCATCAATGGAGACTATTGTGAACACATATTTTAAGTTGTTGTCTGAATGCATCTTTAGAGGAGTAATCATACAACTGTCTAACCATTTTTTCACCCTAGTGTACACAATAATAGTCGAACAGGATCCACCCTGCATGTCAAAGGAAGCAATGGAGGCATTGTTAAGCACTGGAGATTGGTATGCCTCACCATCTGACAATTTCATTTGAATGTTCAGTGTGGAGAAGCCTTCACATGTTCTGCCAAAGTTTTCCTTGGACGTACTTGTCATGCAGGAAGTATCATATCACATCTCGATGGATTGACAGCTAGACTGCAACGAAAGAAGAAGGCACCTTGGCCTGCTCTTCCATTGTGGATTGGGTTATATGAGATCCAAAATATCAAGCAAGAGGATGTCGAAGAAGAACAAGTGAAGAAGTACCCATTTGACCTTTGAAGCTTCAAATCGTATGACCCACATTGCATTGTGAAGGATCACTGCATGAGAGGTCAGTTCAAGTGGATCCATGGGACATTTGATTGGGTCGAGGAAGACTCATGGAGTTATTGCTACAGTTCCTCCAGACCCAATGAACAGGTCGACTTCATTGTGGAGTGGTTAACAAAGCAACATGAAGCAAGATCATGGAGAGCACCAGTAGTAGCAGCAACAACAACAATAGAGGCAGTAGAGCCAAGCATACCTGTGCACGACAAAGGGAAGAGGAAGATTATCGATCGCATGGAGGAGGATCAAAACTGCAAGTTTTGAGCAGATCCACTTCTAGAACAAGCAGCTATGGCTATTCAGACAAAGAGGCAGCAATGCGACAAGCGAATCACATGAAGGCAGAGGGATAAGAGTAGATTGGAAGAAGTAGAGAAGGAGTTGCATGATCTAAGGGAGCAACTTTGGAAAGAACAAGAGCTGTGACAACAAGAGAAGGAAGTGCAGCAGCAACAGATACAACAGGGAGCGCATCATGTGTAGACATATGAAACAACGCCTGTGGAAGTAGTTGATTCATCTGAACAATTGGCATCAGGTGAATAGAGTGAACCATCACAGGGGCAAGGATTTTCTCATGAGATAGAACAAGTGCTTGAATAGTTGGATGTAGACATGGAGCAACAGGAGTTGGAACAGGACACTGATCTCATGCCTCACCACAAAGACGTCGACTCACCCTCTTCAATGCATCGAGATGATGAGAAAGTCTCAAATGACCAAGGAGATACTGATATCCTTGGTGATCAACCAAAAGCAGAGATGCAAAACATCTCCTTCGACGAATCTCATCATAGAGTTGTGCAGTCTCACAGAGTACTGACTCTAGAGGAACAAACATCCCCTACGCAAGTTGAAGAATGAGTGATTGTGACTGAACTAGAGTGTATGCTAAAGCCACTAGCTCAAGTGTTCATTTCCTCATAGCTGAGAATAAGCGAATGACGAAGTAAATATAGGTGTCCAAGCAAGGAGGAGACTTGGTGACAATGTCCGACTGAGCTGAATTGAAGAAGACAATATTAGATGAAGTTTTGTCCCGTGACATAGTTATGCGAGCATTTTACTCCAAGTTTGGTACCGTGCACCAAGCAGTCATCCATCTCAAGGATGGTAACAACGATGTGAAAGAAGAGCACACATATTGACGAACATACATGTTTGTTGTGGGGAAAAGTATCCAACACGGAATGACCCTATCCCACTCTAAGGGTGACAGTTCCTTAGCAACAGCTGAAAGCAAAGCTATCTAAAGTTTCTTCTTTATGACATGCAAGAGATAGAAGGAAGAGATCCACTTACCGATGTCTTGCGCAAATGGTCGATCCAATCTCCTTTGTTTGCTGCTTGCTCCCAGCTCCAAGTCTTTTCACGGGCCCAGCTACACGAGATCCTGCAAATAAGACAAGAAAAGGAAACTACAAGAAGCATGCATTCATAATTGATTCAAGGATTAGCATAAATCAAATACGCAAGTAAGACAATACACCATTGAAACACATGCGAATAGAATAACCTCAAATGCTTTATTAATATATGGAAGTAAGGTTCAGGCGGTGATACAACCATGAGAGGTCCAATCCAACATCACCTTCCCGACGGAGAGAAATCTCTTCTTCACCTCCCTCAAGCAATCACCCAATACTCTCAACTGTAAACCAACAGCAATTCTCTGCACAAAATTCCGGCCCCTAGATCCCATGGGATGAGATCCTTATATAGAGTTTTGGAGTGAAGATAAGTCAGCTTGATGTGTGACTTGTTGTCCTCTTCAACTCCAGTTGTTCTTCAGTCCTTCACTCGGAGTTTCTACCTTCCACTTGGAGTTTTAGAACCTCTTAACTCATCATTAGGCGAATCTTCTGATCCAAGTGTCATTTTAGAAGCTTCCTGGGCACTGGCACATTGAGAAAAGATTCCTCCACATGTCCAAGTACGCCCAACGCAGGTAGCCTTTGTTCTACTTGCTATGCAACGCAGGTAGCCTTTGTTGTACCTGCTATGCAGCGCAGATGCCTAGTGGAGCAGCTGCTTTGATCCAAAATTGACCTGTTTTTGAGTGTTTTTCAGTGGAGAACTGATCTGAAGTGCTGTGGTTTGCTGACCTTGTTCCTCTAGGGGTAGGAACAACATGTTTAGGGACTTTGGATCCCTCAGATTATTGACATTTCATGCTCTATGCTGTAAGGCACAAAAATGTCTATAACAGTTGCCCCCTAAAGTATGAGGTCATTTATCGGGTGAAATGCTTTATTAGGAGGATCCGAAGTTCATTCAATCGTCGGGAGGTGACCTGTAACAAAATACAATACAATACATTATCTTTTCATACTTTCTTTTCATGATCTAGCTGATGCGGGCATTTCCCATGCTCAGCTTTATAAATACATTTGCTGTACATAAACAGACGATCGTCTGATAATAGACTGATAATTCTCTGCTTTTAATTATCATCCTTTTAGTAGGATGATCATCTGCTGCACATGTCTATGTTTTTATCTCCTGAATATATATCGCAGCCCGGATGGATGAAACTAGATCCGGGGTCTTCAAACTTGTCCGATCTTCACTCTAGTACAAGTCGATCCATGTGAGAATTTCTTGAAGTCGAACATGGAAAGACATCGCTTGATTACCAGTCAATAATGTAAACTATTAACAAGCGCGAGAGGAATCACCGATAATGATGATGACCCTCAAGGTACTGCAGCACAATTCACGTGGCGTGAATATAGGATCTGACGTCGAACACCACGCAAAGTCTCCTGGTCGAAGGTCATTAATGTATACCTATCGCCGGGAGTGAGAAACTTGCCATTGAGGCATGCAAGCTTCAAAGTACTGAGGGGGTGTTCCTAGATCAACTTCTTGGATAATGAGCTGATGTCGACAAGAAGTGATCCGTCAAAGGAGGGCCTTAATGAATCCCACATCAGTGACACGGAACGGAGCTAGTGATGATGGTGAAAACGATCTGTGAAATATGATTCAGGGTGGCGGTCATGGAAGGATGAAAGATGATGTATGGTAGTGGATGGGACCCGGTTGACACTTTCTGAATGACATCTCTTGAACATATAACGACACTGATGTGATGGATCGGTAGCATTACCCCATGTATGGATGGTATGGCGAGACCATGGTGAAGGGAACGGTGAATGATAATAACCCAACCCGATATTTACGGAGGCAAAAGTGTCATGTTCAAGAGCGACTTGCTACCATTAAGCTTTGAGGTTCTTCCCAATTTTTCCCCAGTCATTTCTGACCAGTACCTCTTTATTTTTGTCAAGCTTGAGGAGGATAACATATGCTTGTTCTATAACCTGCCCTTCGGGCAAGCCCATCGCTATGTTTTAACGAGCCTAACGATAGGGAAACTCGTTCTCGTCTAAAGACAAGTTTGTCGCTATCTAATATTTTTAACGAGCCCAGCGACAACAACAACTCGGTCCTTTTCATTTTTAGAGAGTCTGAAAAGGGTACATAAAGTAGACTCCAGGGGTCCTTTTTCGTCATCTAATCCCTTAAGTCCGAAAAAGTATAAAACAATACAGAAGGGATGAATGTTCGATATCTTTATCGAGCCGAACTAGACAAGCGCTCGATCTTTTTGTGCAATAATCCCTCAGGTCCAAAAAGATTAAAAATCTAGAGGAGGGATAGCTTTTCCGGTCCTTTTAACGAGCTGGAAGGCCAAAACTCGGCAAACTTTTCATATTTTACGAGTCAGTGAAAAGAGCTCAAAGAAGACTCGTCTTTTGAGGAACGAGTGATAAACAGGGATAGCAGCAGATTCTAGGTACAGGTTGGAATTTTCCAATCACGGCAGTATTACAAGGATGGCTAAGTAAAATCACTCTTCGCAGCTGTTCCTCAAAATAGGTAAACAATCAAGTGGATGTGAATGATCGGCCAAATGAAAAGTGGAGGCGACGATGCAAACACGACCAAGGCTTTTATGGCTGATGAATTTATGGTCTCAGATGGTTATTTACCGGTTCATTTTTCTTAATGAGCTTGAACTCTGGGGGAAGCTTTCTCACATATGCGTTTATTTTTTAACGAGCATGAACCCTTGCAAAAACTGCTCGGTTTTGCGTTTATTTTTTAACGAGCATGAATTTCCGCATTAAAACTGCTCGGTTTTGCGTTTATTTTTTAACGAGCATGAACTTTGCCAAAACTGCTCATTTGATAAGATCAAATTCATATTTTACCATGACTAGCTTTTTCTTTTTTAGAAATAGTATTGTATCATCAATTGCTGCAACAAACTTTGTTAGAAACGGGTAATATGAAGTAAAAATACTAATATTTCACTTTGAACTATGTAAAAAGCAATTAAAAGATGTTTTTACCTCTCATTTTACCATTTCATGTGCATTTGGTTTGTTGGAGCTTTGGAGGTGCCTCTTCCTCTTGATTTTTCACCAGCTGATTTCGGGAGATTCTGTGGACGATTTTCAGCGCTGTTTCCACCAGGTAGGAGCTAAACCTTAGCTCTATCTTTTCATGGTTCAATTTCTCAGTTTTATGCTTGTTTTCCTGCCCCCATGAGCCCCCGGGGTTTCTCTAGGGCGCTCTGCCATCAGCGCAGGTTCCCTATATCGAAACCTGCGTTGGGGTTCTCATTTTCAAAGGCAGTTTGTGCCCCAACGCAGGTGAGACCCTTCCCTACCTGCGTTGGGCGCAGAAAACATCTTGGTTGCACAATTTTTCATGAGATTTTTGCCATTTTCTTTACTGAGTCAGGGATCTTACTCCTCCTCTTGTTTGTTTTGCAGAGTTTTTTGGAGCAGAATGACTCTTACGTGGCGAGAACGAGAGCATGAAGAGGAGGACATGATTGCCCTCCATGATCCTGTTACCGTGAGCGCGTTGCGGAACTGTGGCTTGCTAAAATTCTTCCGCATATCTAGCATGAGGGCACAGATACGTTTACTGTAGTACCTGCTTGATGCTTGGGATCCTGTTAACCAAGTGTTCCAGATTAGGGGCAAGTCCATCCCCTTGACCATAGTGGACATTTACTTCTTGACCGGGTTGTCAAGGCGGGGTGCCCCCATTTCCTTGTCTGGTTCGGCCCGAGGGAGCGATTCCGTGAAAGATTATATCCGTCAGTATTGTAGGGAGGGATCCCAGCCGAGCAGAGATGGCAAGGTTTCTATCCGTGATATCACTGACAGGTCTCTCAGGTCTATTCTGTACACGATTTGTAGGATGGCCAGCAGCGCATCCCCTCATGTTGCCAACATGTCTTATGTGCAGCACGCCCTGGAGTGTCTTCAGCCGAAGGTTTTTAACTGGAGTGATGCAGTACTAGTTCAGATGAAAAACCAGTTGACCAAAGTAAAGGACGGGAAACTGAAGAATTTCGGCTTCGGTTCAGTTTTGACTGCCTTTGCTTTGGAGAAGATACCCTTGATGCAACCTCAGTATATTATTCTCGACTTGCCATCTCCTACTGAGCCACGCATGCAGAGGTGGGTTGACCACATGTCCAGACATGCAGGTCAATCTCAGATTACTTTTACTGATGCCTTCTTTAGGTGGTTCGAGCGGCAGGATATGGCTTTTTCCAAGTATCCATATATTGGCATGGATTTCCGAGGTGATCCGGACTTGGTGCTACCGGATGGCGAGCAGTGGGGTGATCTTGGTAAAATCTTGACCTCATCACTGTTTACTGTTTTTATTTGTAATGTCCTTGTGCTTTACTCTATCAAGACTCTAATCAAACTCATGTGTGCATGCAGATGTGGGCCCCGTCCGTCCAGCAGTTCGTCCGAGAGTTCCGGCCGCTGCCCCAGCAGGGGAGGCTCCTGGGAGAGCTATTCTCCGTGACCTTGACTTGGCCGAGACTCTTGCAGCTGTGTAGGAACAGGTGGAGGGTCTTACCCTTGGGATTCCGGATGTACGGATCGACGAGTTGCCTCTACGATTGCAGCGACATACTGCTGGTGTTCCTAGACGATGGTCTCGTCTTCTGCGCATGATTGCACAGGCCGTGGCATGTTATCATGAGCATCACTAGGCTAGGGTGCCCCCCAGCCATTTTTGAGTTTTGGGGTCATATGACCGATTTTGTCTTGGTTACAGAACATTATATGTAAACCGTAAACAATTATATATATTTTTGATTTTTGGGGTTTATTCCAATTTTTATGTGATCCATGTATGAAACATCGATGATGCTTCTCTTTTTATCAATTTTGCAAATGTCTATCTAACACATATTTTGCTAATGAGTCGGTTAATGTGTTTAAGTTTATGGAAATGTGTTGATATTGGATAAAATCAAACTGTCTTTCCAAGATTTTAACTCTTAGGAACTTGCGATAAATAGCTGGATTTCGGACAGAGTAGGTACCATTGAGCTGTAGTACCACGAGCTGTGAGTCTAGCCTGACGACTAGCCGGCGTATGCCATGGGTGATGGCATCAGAGAGGATCTCTATCAACGCGCTATACTCAGTGATATTATTTGTTGATTGACCAATACATACCCCCCTGAAACTCACTAACTCGCCGCTTGGGTCAAAAATAGCCCATGCTGCAGAGGATAGGTTCCTCGAACTACGACTCGCTCCGTCAACATATCCAACCCACGGTTCCAATGGATTTGACATTTGCAATAAGTGTAAAAAGCGGATTACTTAAACCGGAACAAACGCTTTAGCGAAAACAAAAATTTAACAAAAGCATACAGGTTACTATTAGGCATAGTAACGCTTAAGGTACAACCCGTTACGGGGTTGCGCTAGTGGAACTTCGTCATAATCTACCAACTCGTAGGCTCCTTTTGCTAATACAATTTTAACAATATAAGGGCCCATCCATAAGGACTTGAATTTCCCAGCTCCCAATTTATCGGATTCTTGGTCATAAAGCAAGACCAAAGCACCTTCTGAGAAGACACGAGGTTTGACATTTTTGTCGAACTGCGCCTTGACTTGTTTCTTATGGGCTTTGTTAGCCAAAGCGGCATCATGACGGGTTTCATCCAACTGGATTAACTCCAAGAAACGAGCCTCTTCTTCCGAAGTTCCGGGGAGGAGATCAATTGCGAGTTTAAGGGACGAAATTTCACACTGGATTGGTAGGATCGCCTCCAGGCCATACACTAGTTGAAACGGTGTGAACCCAGTGGCATTCCTTACCGATGTTCGGTAAGCCCACAAAGCCGAGTACAGGATCAAATGCCATCTTCTTTTGTGAACCCCAACCATCCTTTGTAGCATGCGCTTCAGGACCTTGTTGATCGCTTCAACTTGTCCGTTAGCTTGCGGATAGTACGGAGTAGAGCTGTCGTGAGACAATCCTAGTTTGGCAGTTAATTCAACCATCATGTGATTGCGAAAATGCGATCCATGATCTATTACTATGGCTTGTGGTACGCCGAATCTGGCGACTACATGATTAAAAAAGAATAGGGCTGCTGTTTCACCAGTGTTATCCAATGTAGGCATCGCCTCAGACCATTTGGTAAAATAGTCAACTGCGACTATAATATACCCATGCCCCCCGGTCGAGGTGGGGTTACATTGCATGAAATCGATGCCCCACTTGGCGAAAGGCCCCACATCTATTATTGGCTGTAAAGGACTGGTTTTGCTATCAAAAATCTGACATGCATGGCAACTTCTAACTGCGGTTACGCAATCTTTGAACATGGTTGGCCAGAAGTATCCTGCTCGTAAGATTCTTTGTGCTGTAGCATATCCAGATTCATGCCCCCCACAGGTGCCTGAATGGCATTCATTTAGGGCTTTTTTGGCCTCCTCATGGGTGAGACACCTTCTCAGAACCGTATCGACACCACGACGGTAAAGCGTATCACCGACGATCACGTAGTCTTTTGCTTGGTATCGAATGTGTTTTTGTTCTGAGTGAGAGGTGTCTGGCCGAAACTTTTGGGTTTGGAGATAAACTATTATATCTCCATACCACTCATCACTTGCTGATATCAGAAACAAACTTTCGTCCACGATCGAT
This sequence comes from Pinus tabuliformis, assembly GCA_031772625.1. Lineage (NCBI taxonomy): Eukaryota > Viridiplantae > Streptophyta > Pinopsida > Pinales > Pinaceae > Pinus > Pinus tabuliformis. Next base: position 969,959,588 of record CM062813.1, on the reverse strand, counting down.
TCTTTGGACGTTTCATCGTTGGACGATGATGGGAGATCGCATAATAATTCTACGAACACTAAAGCTTTCTTTGATTTGGATTTCACAAATTCCAGATCAAACTCTTGAAGGATAGCTATCCACTTTGAATATTTGCCCCCAAGCAACTGTCGCGACAGTATATAAGTCATGGGGTTGCAATATGACAATACGGTGGTCTTCCTAAAGAGGACATAATGCCGAAATCTTTGTATCGCTTGAACAGCCGCTAATGCTAGCTTTTCAACATGAGAATATTTACTTTCTGTATCATTTAAGTTTTTACTTAAATAATATATAGGGTGTTCAATTCCATCGACTTCTTGAACTAAAACCATTGCTATGGTCGTATCTGCTGTAGCCAGATACAGGTTAAAGTCCCTTAGATAGTCTGGGGCGTACATTAATGATGCTTTGACTAGCGCTTCTTTCAAAGCATCAAAGGAAGCTTGTGCAATCTGGTCCCAGACGAAAGGTACATCCTTTTTCAGGAGACGGGTATAACCTTTAGCAAGTTCTGCGTAATTTGGAATGAACCTCCTCAGAAAGTTTGCTTTCCCTTGGAGTTTCTGAATCTGAAGCAAGTTCGAAGGTGGAGGCAAATTAATGATTGCCTGCACCTTACAAGGGTCGAGACGAATCCCATCCTTGGAGACTATAAAGCCAAGTAAACGACCAGAACCGACGCAAAACACACATTTGTGCGGATTGAGTCTTATCTTGTAGTGTCGGCATCGTAGAAATATTGCTCTTAAATGCTGCGGATGATCAGTCCGCTTTTGCGAATGAGCCGGAAGATCGTCGAGATAAGGTTGAACGATGTTCTTGATGTCATGGAAAGCATAATTTTTTTCTCTCTGAAACATCGCCCCTGCGTTCTTTAAACCAAAGGGTAATTTTCGATAAGCGAACATGCCCCACAGACAAATAAAAGCAATCTTTGACTGGTCCTATGGGCGGATATTAATTTGATTATACCCGGAAAATCCGTCCATAAATGAAAAGATTTCACATCCGGCGCATTCGTCAATTATCTGGTCGATGAAGGGTGTAGGGTAGTTGTCCTTTGGACAAGCTTGATTTACATCCCTATAATCGACGCACACTCGTATTGTTCCTTGTTTTTTCATAACCGGGACAATATTCGATACCCAATCGGTTAGAGGAACTGGGTAGATGAAACCAGCATGGAGAAGTTTCTCAACTTCTGCCTTAATGGCAGCGGCTTTCTTGGGGTGCACTTGCCGAAGCCGTTGTCTTACTGGTTTGACATCAGGATACATCTTAATTTCATGTTCAACGATACTCGAGTCAATGCCTGGCATTTCATCATACGACCAAGCAAAGACATCTCTAAATTCGTGGAAAAGAGCTTTATATATTTCTTGTTCTGAAGGGGAACAACCTTTGCCGACATAAATATTCTCTACAATGTCTGTTTTTGTCGAGATATTCATGGCTATAGTCTCTTCTATATTGGATAGGTTTCTCTCGTAATCCACCGTATTTACAGTATTCGTTAGGAATTCAAATACTGAAGGGTGATACAGGTCGCCTTGAGTATCTTCCTTAGGAAGGGAACGATGGTGGTTATCATCCCATGGTGCCCCCTCAATCCACATTGATTGCAGGATTCCTTCGTCACTTGCATGCACTCGTGACCAAGGATCCAAAGGGGTACCACATTCTCCTGACCTATCTACCCAAACGCTTGACGAGCATTGATTTGGGCTCGCCTCCCATGCCTGAAACATTGTTTGCTACAATATTTCGATTGGGCTCGGGTGCAAGACCATTGCCCGATCCATGACGACTTTGTCTTTTGCGACCTTCGTGGAAGATATCATGTTGCAGGTAGCCACCAATGGTACATTTCCTATGTACATATGATTTGGTAGCGAGAAAGTCCCCATCATTGTGGGGTCTTTCAACAGGCCTACTCCTATATCTTGAATTGAATGGTCGCTTTCATGGATCATGGGAATGCTTCTCGTAACTTGTGAACCATTAAGGAGGAAGTTCTGTTGGTCGACGACCGTAATCCCTCCTTCAAACGGGAATGCGATCTTCCTAAAATAAGTCGACACGACAGCTGCCATGGCATAAATCCATGGTCTTCCCAGCAGGATGTTGTAATCCAGATTCCCATCTATGACTTCAACATCAATCTCTACTGTTTTTCCACCTAGTTCAACTTTCAAGTTACTTAGGATACCGTAAGGGGTATATGTCCTACTGTCGAAAGCCTTTAGTGTTTTCGAAGATCTCGACAAGGTTGGTGACCCTAGCGTTTTCCAGCAGCTCATCGACATAATACATGTCGATGCCCCCTCGTCAATAATTGTTCTGTGAACAGTTTTGTTGAGGGCCTTCACTTGAATTAGGAAAGCTAGTTGAGCTGGTAGCTGAGGGTCATACCCTTTGTGATCAAAGGACACAAGATTGGAATCCTTAGGATCAACCCCCCCTATTGCCGATAACAATGCCTGCCTTTGGGATGGACAATTTTGTAGTACTTCTAGAGTCGACATAGCGGATGGCGATTGAGCCAAATCTTCTACTATGTTATAATGCTGCGCCGCTCTGGCACGAGGATTAAATGTCGACTTGTGGACTACACCCTTAGGTGGTTTTATCGTTAATTCTGGCATTATGGGTGGGAAAACTTCTGTCGAAGTTGTTGTCGAACTACTAGGTTGATCTTTACCTTTTTCGTTTGACAGTTGCGGATTTCCGTAATCTTTGTTCCTTGTCGAAATCAAAGCATCATTTTGCTGCTTAGAGATCGACAACATTAGCACTTGCGACGGGGAAGCATTTCCACTATCAACCATATTTTGACCTGGTTTGGGAAAAGGATCAGTCAATACAGCTGGGTTCTTTGGACTTTTAAAGAATCTCTTGAGCTCAGCTTTGTATGGACATTCCGTTGTCTTGTGATCTTCGTCACATATCTGACATGGCCATTTCTTTTTCCCTTTCTCAGGAGAATTCGAAGAAGCTTTCTCAGGTGACGGATCATCCTGTTTCTTCTTCTTCCCTTTGTTTTGTTTCTTCTTGCTTCCTGGTTGAGTGGTTTCTTTGCCTTTATCCGAAGATATGGCATTTACTTCCGAAGCAAGAATTTCTTCATGGGCATTTCGATCTGAAGTCTTACGGGCTTTCTGAGGTGAAGCCTTTCTTGACTTCGCGCTTGCAGTGCCAATCACGCCATCTCCGGCATGAGAGTCAATAATCGATTTAGGAGGGGGAGGAATTGAAAATTCAGGTCTGGGGGCATCAGGTATTTTGTCGTAGAGCGTGCCAGACTGAGTATATACTAAGTCTAAATATTGAGCACGAGCGATTACTTGCTCCTCTGTTACGACTCCTCCCTTGGCCACATCTTCCGTTATAGCCGGAAGTAATGACTTTATAAACCATTCAGCTAATAGCTGATCAGGAACGTATGTTTTTACCATCCTACGACGGTGACGCCACTCATGTATATGATCTGATATGTGAGTAGCTGTCGTTTGTTTGAAGTTGGTCAGTATTTCGGTTCCTGTTTCATACCTAATTGGTAATTGAAAATGGGTTAAGAAAGTCGTGGCTAAGGAGCTGAAATTGTCGAAAGAGGCTCTCGGCAATTCTATATACCATTTAGCCGCCGGACCTGTCAATGTCCTCTGGAAGAGGCGAAGTCTTATCGAATCATCGTTCAGAGTGTTCGACGAACACCACAGATGAAAGGTCATGACGTGATTCGACGGGTCTTCACCTGGATTTCCATTGACTTTAGGAATGTCCGATGGAAGTTTGTGAGGAATCGTGGGCCACTAAGGGGCGTAGGCGATAGGATCGTTTGTCAACCGATGTAGATCGGGTAACTCCAGAGTTGCCACGAATGGCAGCTGCTGACTCAGATTAGGCGAAGCGTACCCAGGATACGAAGGGATCGCCTGGGCAGTTGGTCTTTGCATGCCGGCATAATGTATTTGATGCTGGTATGATTGATACGGTTGGTGGACTATCCCACTGTAAAGTGGTTGGTTTTGACTGTATTGTAGGTACGGTTGTCCATTGTTCGCAAAAATCTGCTGCTCGGTACCTTGGTACACTTGCTGGAACTGCGGTTGTTGATACTGCACCAACCATGGTTGTGATACCATTGGTTGTTGTGCGATGCTTACCACTGGGCCAAGATGAGGGGTAAGGATACCCGTTTGTGCTTGTGTCGCCCCGCTAGTCGGCGATTGTGGTTGGGTTGCAGGGTCAAAGGGTTGTTGCATTACAACCTGAGAAAACTGAGGTTGACATGCAATAGGTATTGTTTGAACTTGCGACACAGTCACAATTGCTGGTGTCGTTGGGATGTTCGTCACAGGCATCTGTTGCTGCATAGAATACACAACTCTTGGTTGCTGGGGTAGCATAGGTATCCAACCACTTGTAGTTATTCCAGTATAACCTGAATATGGTTGTGAACTCCCGTATGGGTAACCTCCCGGAGGGGGTAATGAAAAAGCATATTGCCCCCCATACGGTGGTGGTCCGGAACCGAGAGGATTTATTACACCTCGAGGACCGGATTGCCCAAACTGATTTCCGAAAGGATCAATTTGTTGAGTTCCAATATAGGAGTTACCGGGTATTATCCCGGGAGAACAAACAGGAACAGACCATACTGTCGTCATGGCCCCCGAAGGGACCCCCTCTAGCTATTGAGAGTTAGGGACAGATGGTATGCCGACGAACATTGTCGGAGTGACTGCAGGGAGTTCTGCTGTCGCTGTGTCATTTGGCACAGTCCTAGATGTTGACGGTTGTTCCGACATTTTGAGTCTATCCAGTAGATTGCCTAGTGATTCTTCAGGAACTTCTCTGGGTGATAGGCTAGCTTCTGATGCAGTAGGAAGTAGAGTGATCCCTGCTCCAAAATGTGTTGGAGTAGTTGCTTGCGGATCTTCTACAATTTCTTCTATTGCGATCAGACCGGGTGGAAGAGGAAGACCGTTAGGTCCGTAGAATATTTCTAGTGCCGAAGAAGGGGTTGTTTCGACAACGACAGTTGTTTGAGGAGCAAGACTCTCTGAACCGATCACTGATGGAACTGATTCAGTAACACAAGTATTTGCTCTCAGACTAGGATCAGTGTTACTGTCCTTCTGGGGCTGTTGAACTTCTTCAATAGGGGCAGGGTTTCCAGAAATGTTTGGAGTAACCGGAACCTCAGATGTCGTCGGAACACTAGTTCTGACTTTGACAGGAGATTTGGAACCAGTTGAACGAGATCGCTTTGCCCGGGTGGTTTTCGATTCCGGGGACAAAGACGGTTGACTCGTACGCCTCCGCGAATGACGGTTCATCGATTGACTTTCTTCCACGGTTGCGGATTACTTGATCAACCAACAATGCACAGGGTAAATGTGTTTTCGAATTGAATTAATTTTAGACGCTTTTTAAGACACAACTTGCTTTTTCATGTTTTAAGAGTCGAGAAAAAGCTAAAGATGACTCTAGTCTCCTTCGATGTATTAACGAGCCCGAAGTGACAAATGCTCGGATGGAATTTTTCAGTTATAGAGTTTGAAAAAGGCCAAAAGAAACTACTCTGGAGTTCTAGGCAGAGAGTGTGCCAAACCTTTCGCGAAACCACAGAATACGTTTTACGGTACGAGTGGTCGATCTTCGTGAATGCTGTGTTCACTGCATCGCGATCAGTAGGGCGGCAGACACGGTTTCCTACGGATAAAGGCTTTGTTCCTATAGGGGTCCCCCAATATACGCAACGGTACGCGGGGGCACAAATCCGTATTAGCGCTCTCATCCCTCAGGAGGAATCACCCACCTTCGTAGAGATCGATAGTCACTATGTTTAACGACGCCGGTTCACGTCTCTACCTAGACCTCTATTGTGTTTCGTTATGTTTCAAAGCGTTGTTAGATAAATTCAGTTCTTTTTAGGTTGATCTTGCTTAGCAGTTTGCCTTTAAGGATCACCACGTGATGTATGATACAACTCCTAAATGCAGTCTAAGAATGATAAGCAAGCTTTTTTCAATTCTTTCAACTTATGAAAATCTTAACTACTGAGGGAAAAGAAAGACATCATCTTTTCAAACAGATCATAGAGCACACACTGATGCACTTTTCCTAAATCGACATGCAAACTGTCAAAATGCACATGCACAATGCAAGTATTTCTTTTCTTCTCTCTTAATGTTTGGTGTATGACAAAAAGAAAGCTGTTGTACGATTTCGAATTCAACTTCAAGCGAAAGCAAACAAGTATTTGTCCAATAATCAAAAGAACACCTTAAGATTCACTCGTTTCAAACACAAGAAATACTGAAATTCGAACCATATAACGAAAGCAAATGCTCAAGTAGCTATGAACAGCAATAAACTAGCTCTTAGAATCACAACGACACTTTCTTTCAGGCCTAGATCCAAGAGGTCACAGCAAGACTAGTTCACTTTCGCTACGGGAAACTGTGAATGAAAGCAAGAAATACAATAAGAACAATCACGGTTTCAACATACAACTGAGGCGGAATGAGGGCAAAGAAAGGTAGTTTCAGCTGGGTATACAGGTTGACAGCAGGCTGCAAAAACAATATTGAAAACTGGGCAAAAGACAGTGGGGAACCCCAGTTGCACAAGGCAAAACTGGATCAGCGTAGGTACTGCACTGTCAATCTGACATGCAGCGCAGGTAGCCCCTTCGGGACCTGCGTTGCAGCGCAGGTAGCCTTTGTTGCAGCTGCACTGAAGAGACAACTCTCGTCTCTCTCAGATTCCGGGTCACAGATTGCTCAAAAATCAGTGGTTTTTGGCCAAATCAGAGGCTATCAGACAAGTATACACTAGAGGATGATTGAGGAAGATGAACACTATCACAAAGAGCTAAAAGGAGTCCTTGTGGATCAGCTCTTCAAATCATAAACATGCCCAGCACTGAGCTAGAGTAGCTGCCCTCTACTTTGCATTTGAAGGATTCGAATGCAGTTCGATTCGGTACTCCCTTTGTTTAGGAAATGAATAGCAAGAAACACAAGCTACCAACAAGACACGATCCCCAGCGGAGTCGCCAGTCTGTTGTGGGGAAAAGTATCCAACATGGAATGACCCTATCCCACTCTAAGGGTGACAGTTCCTTAGCAACAGCTGAAAGCAAAGCTATCTAAAGTTTCTTCTTTATGACATGCAAGAGATAGAAGGAAGAGATCCACTTACCGATGTCTTGCGCAAATGGTCGATCCAATCTCCTTTGTTTGCTGCTTGCTCCCAGCTCCAAGTCTTTTCACGGGCCTAGCTACACGAGATCCTGCAAATAAGACAAGAAAAGCAAACTACAAGAAGCATGCATTCATAATTGATTCAAGGATTAGCATAAATCAAATACACAAGTAAGACAATACACCATTGAAACACATGCGAATAGAAGAACCTCAAATGCTTTATTAATATATGGAAGTAAGGTTCAGGCGGTGATACAACCATGAGAGGTCCAATCCAGCATCACCTCCCCGACGGAGAGAAATCTCTTCTTCACCTCCCTCAAGCAATCACCCAATACTCTCAACTGTAAACCAACAGCAATTCTCTGCACAAAATTCCGGCCCCTAGATCCCATGGGATGAGATCCTTATATAGAGTTTTGGAGTGAAGATAAGTCAGCTTGATGTGTGACTTGTTGTCCTCTTCAACTCCAGTTGTTCTTCAGTCCTTCACTCGGAGTTTCTACCTTCCACTTGGAGTTTTAGAACCTCTTAACTCATCATTAGGCGAATCTTCTGATCCAAGTGTCATTTTAGAAGCTTCCTGGGCACTGGCACATTGAGAAAAGATTCCTCCACATGTCCAAGTACGCCCAACGCAGGTAGCCTTTGTTCTACTTGCTATGCAACGCAGGTAGCCTTTGTTGTATCTGCTATGCAGCGCAGATGCCTAGTGGAGCAGCTGCTTTGATCCAAAATTGACCTGTTTTTGAGTGTTTTTCAGTGGAGAACTGATCTGAAGTGCTGTGGTTTGCTGACCTTGTTCCTCTAGGGGTAGGAACAACATGTTTAGGGACTTTGGATCCCTCAGATTATTGACATTTCATGCTCTATGCTGTAAGGCACAAAAATGTCTATAACAATGTTGTTGTTGATAACATGCAAACATGGACAATGAAGTACAAGGGAGTCCTGCTTCACTTGCCAAAGATAATGAGGGCCAATGCGGTCGAGCTACAAGCACGTATCTGAAGTCAGATATGGAACTATGAGGACCTACCACAACTCATTACTAGCATACATGCTTCCCATGCACGAGTATTCAAGAGCATGGATGTTGTGGTGCACACACACGTGATCCCATCTCTTGGGACTCTCACCCAGGCGCAGACAAAGAAGCAGGTCCACCAGGAGCCTGACTCGTACTTTGACGAGTTGATGCGCATTGACACCAGTCTAGACTTACCTATCAGTGCAGACAATGATGCACATGATTTCAGACGAGTTGGACAAAGGAGCCTGAGAAGTGCACTGCTATGGAGGCAAGGTTCAAGTTTCAGATAGATGTCACAATGGAACACATAGACACTATCAAGGACTACCAATATTGGCATCAATATGTTATTGCTGATCAACATGATGATGTCGAGAAGTTGGACTTCTATAGTTTTCTAAGTCAGAATGATGTCTAGTTTGGCTTGTTCAATCCATTGTTCACATGGGTACATGTGCATTGTAATGTTGAGTCATGTCAAGTGTCAATAGTGGATGTAACAGTCATAGCGTAGGTGAAGAGTCATGAGGGTAGTTGAATGGTCACAAAGGGGGATGTCAGGGTCACCCCAACCTTTTCTATAAATAGTCCCTCATAACTCATTGTATAGGCTTTCAGTCAGCTAAGCTTTTGATAAGACTATCTTGGAAAGAGATTGGAAAATATTGTAACGCGCCTTGGCTTCTCCACTGCACGGAGCTAGTTCGTCCTTTTGGAGAAGAAGGCAGATGTGACTTTAAAGTTCCATTGATGGGGCTAGGAGGTTTACATGGATGTATTGTATGATTGGAACTTACACTTCTTTATATAATAAGAGCCAACACATTTTCATGCATATGTTGTTATTGTAGTTGGACTGCTCTGTTTGCCTTAATGATATATGTTAATTAACTTACATATTTTTGCATGAACTTTTTCATATGCAATTATATGAATCTTGTTGCAGATGTGATGTTGGTTTAACCATCACTTTGGATTGTTGATTGTTCTTCTTTCCAGCTTGTGATGCATCTTCGCTCGTGTGTTCCCTTCCCAGCTGAGTACTGATGTAGGTTGTCAAGGGGCGCACTCATCCAACCCCCTTTGTGTTAGAACCTCTCATGCACCTTCCTTAACTCACTGCAGTAGTCACACCCTTGCTACTGAAAGAGTTATCTTACTTGCCTCTATGTGATATCGTGGTCAAGGAATTACCTTACGACCCACTGTTGGGACTCCTACATCAAAAGGTCTGAGGTCTAATTGGGGCTTTTTAACGGGGATATCCCCTTGACATGTTTGCGGGTCTAGCACCGTCAACACTACCTTGTAGTCAGAGAGGGAAGTTCACAATCACCCAAGAAGAAAGAAGGTTGACTGCTTGAGGGTGTAGGGGTTTTGGTAAAATTTTCCTTGGTTATCACTACTACGAGGCATGAAAGAATATTTTTTTTGAAATTTTCACTTTTCAAAGAAATAAGTGTTGACCCTCAATTTTGGTCATTTTTGCCTATCCTAAACCCATCCATTTACCACCATATTCCATCATATTTCACTTACATATGCTTCATTTCACTCTTATTTTTCATATTTAGGTAACTAAATTAAGTTTTTCAATTTTTAGATATTTTTGTAAAAATTGGTTTTTACGAGTAAATTTGGACTACACTAAAATTCTCGTAATAGCTCCATTAAAGTCATATGTGCAAGACACCTGGGTGAGAGATGCACACATATTTGGAAATCTTGGGAACCACAGATGGATGAACACCTATTGGTTCGGTAAAACTGAGCACACACAGGCCTGGTCAACGCTGGTCAAACTTGACCTGTCATTCATAAATCCCTATTAAAAAGGGGCAAAATATTATTTTTTGGGATTTTGCCTAATTTTGTGAACCAAACTTGATGAGCTCGACCTGGATGGATGGATTAGGATAGATAAATACTGTTAGAGCTATTGTAGCTAAGTTTGTTGATAATTTGCTTATTTAAACTGAGTTTATGAACCATTCATGTATTAATTTGCTTATTTAAACTGAGTTTATGAACCATTCATGTATGTAATTGGTATTCAGACTATTGGATACTTTTTGATAATTTGAAGACTACTTTCTACTATTCTAAGTTGCTGTCCATGTTGGGGATATTTTCATAAGTTAGTTGTAGCTAAGAGTTCCTTAGGTGTACAAGGCAAGGTTGGAGGCCCCCCATACCAAGCTAAGTACACTTTAATTACATTAGCATAATTTTAATTTCTGTATTTCTTGTTTCAAATTTATGATTTAGTTATTTAGATGTATGATGATTTTTGTGTGATTTTGGGATGATGTTAGTTTAAAGTCAAATTTTCATATGAAAGTACAAACAAGAATTTAAGTTAAATTCTCTTTCTATCAAGTTATAAATCATAACTAATATCATCCTTTTTGCATTTCCTGTATTATTTCTTGAATTTCAATTTTATTTGATGCAATGGTAATGTTATTGGAGTAGAACTGTGAGGAAGGACAACCAAGACCTCCTAAGTTAAGAGCCCCTTCTCTTGCTATCTACACATTACAAACCACTGCTCTTTAGTTTCTCTTCTTGGGGACAATACTCTGAGGAAGGACAACCAGGACCTCCTAAGTTAGGAGCCTCTTCTCTTGCATGCTTCATCTTGAACCATAAAATTTTTAGTCTTTTAAAACTTAGAATATATTTGTAATATGCACTTCCTTTAACTTTATAGTCTTGCCTTCCTAATTTGATTTCACCTAAAATCCATATATTTTGGACATGCTTCCAAGTCTACAAACCCGGATTGACAAGTAAAAAACATGTGTTAGTTTACTTTGTAAATTGACCTTACATTTTTTATGCCATTTCCGGGGAAGCATATTCAAAGTTAATCAAAATAGGAAGCTTTAGAAAAAAATAAAAAAATGTAAATAGGATTTTTCATTATGGTCATTTATGCCTAGACAAAGAGATGAAAAAGGTAGATACACAAAACAAGACCCCCCAATTACTAAACCATTGGTAGAAGCAGGACTACCTCCATTTGAATTAACTACACCAATTGCTGGAAAACCAACTTTGGAAGAGTTAGAGGAAAAACAATGTTCAGGACAAAGGTTAACTCTTGTTGAAAGACAAACTTTGTTAGCTTATGAAGTGAAGAGAAAACAAAAACACATAGGAACATCTTCCATAGGAAAACAAAGAGAGACAAGAAAACAAATTGATTAGCCTATTCTTGAACAAATAGATCAAACTACCTTTGAACAAACAAAACAAGTTGAATCTCAAGTTGTTACTAAAACATTTGAAACTACTAAAAAATATATGGCAGAAGAAGGGAAAGGCTCTAACATTCTCACTCAAGAACAAAGGTTACAATATGAAAAACAACAAAAAGAATGGAAAAGAAGAAGAGAAGAAGAGGCAAGAAGAGAAGTAGAAAGGAAAAGAGAAGAAGATGCCAAAAGAGAATATGATCATAAGAGAAGACAAGATGTAGAAATAGAAAATGATGAAGAAGCTACTTTTGGATTTCCAATTGTAGATACTAGAGAAATTCTAGGAGAAGAGGTAAAAATGAAGAATATTCCACCTTTAGTTTTACCAAATTTCTATGGAATGTCTTCTGAAGATTCTGATTCATTCATGTTTGAATTTGATATCTTATGTAGAATTTATGGTTATACTGATGATACACATAAGCTTCATATTTTTCATGCTACTCTTAAAGCAGTTGAATTAAAATGGCTTATGGGATTATGAGAACACTCTATTACTTCTTGGGAAGAAATGAAGAATTTTTTTCTTAAGAAATATCAAGCCTATTGCAGGCTTTGAGATTCAATAGAAGATATTTTTAGAATGTCTCAACAAGAAGATGAGAATTTGGAAGAATATTTGGAACGATTTCTTTACAACATGCAAAAATCCAAATAACATTCTCTAAATCCTGATACCATTAGAACAATTTTTCTTAAAGGAATATGAGATGAGTATCTTGATATTCTGAATGTGATGGGTAAAGGAGATATTTCATACTTATCATTTGATGAAATTGTTGAATTATGTCAAAAGTGCTCTAGAGGTAGTGCCAAAATAGGAAAAAGAGATATAACTTCTAGAGCTTCTAAATCAACAACAACGGGAGTGACAAGAGCAGAAATAGGAAGTTTAAAACCATTACCAAATATAGCCATTAAATAATATATATTTTTAGTAAAATAAACATTCAATAAATTAATAAAAATTATATAAATATTATTAAACATTCACCTTTCCCTCCCCTGGTCAAATATAACTGTTATCTTCTAGGTGTTAGGTTGACCTGTCTCCCTATTTAACCTTCTTCCTAGATCTAATTCTTCATTGTGTCCTGAAGATAAACCACACTCGCTGGTTTGAAATGCGTCGACCAAAATCTTCAATGTGATTTCTTCCAAAAAATTCTCTATAAAATATGATATGGATCACAAAAGATTGAGTTCGATTAATAGGAAGTTTGTTAGAAAACTTTAAAACAGATCTTTTGAGCACATTAGGAACCCAAGTTGATGTATTAAAAGAAAAAAAGAAACAACAACAAGAAGAACAAACAATGTTAATATTTTGTCCTAAGTGTAGGAAGAAGCATCTTTTACAAGAATGTCCTTTGGATAATATACATGTTTGTGGACTTTGTACATAAAATCATGTTACAGACGATTCTCCAACATTAAAAGAGTTACAAGCAGGTCAATTAGAAGAAATTCAAGGATTTTATTATATGGCACCAAGAAGAGCTTGGCAACCACGTTTTGCAGGTACATCTCAACAGTTTCCTCAAGAAATTCCCCAAAATTTTCAATATCAAAATTCACGGAATACTCCTATGCCATGGCAGGTTTGGCCTCCTTGGAAAAACCAAAAGAAACCTTCACAAAGTTGGCGAGGATATGCTTATGGAGCCCAACCTCCCCAAAAATTTACCCTCAATAATATTGTAATATACCTAGGGGGGATAATATGGGGTACGGAGGGAGATACCCAAGGGAATAATGTAATAATGGGATGGGCCATAGTAATAAATAAGGTGGTTAACTCGTATCATGTAAGGGACCACAAGTATTTAACAATAATGTAATAAGCCCATGGTATTAGATAGATGGTATTAAGGGAACCAAGGTAATGACCCATGGTATTGTATGTATGAGGCCTATATAGAGGCTAGAGACTCCCTATTGAGAGATGTGAAGGAATATTGTATGAACAGGCATATGGCTTGTGGAGTGTTCTCCTTTCTTAAGGAGTGAATGTATGGTGTTGCCCTACCTTAAGGGTTTGATTAATAAACAAGCATTTCATATTATTTCTAGGTTTATTTCTATTATCATATATTTTCATATCAGATCCATAACAAGTGGTATCATAGCTATAATAAGTGGTATCAGAGCACTTTCATGGGCAAAACAAAGATTTTTTTTTTTAATTTTTTGCAGGAATTTTTTGGGTGGAAAGTTTTCAGATCATATCTATATGTTCTGGTGCAAAATTTGCAGAATCTAATTGCAGATCTGGTTTTTTTGTGAAAAAAATACCCAATTTGAAAAAAAAAAATCGGCCGAATCGGAGTCTGGATGAGAGAGATATCGCTGATTTAAAAATCAGGTGTGTTGCAGACATTTTTTGGGGTGACGAATTTGTAAATCAGATCTATATGCTTTGGGGAAAAATTTGTAGAATCTAATTGCAGATCTGGGTTTTTGGCGAAAAAATACCCATTTAAAAAAAAAAAAATTGGCTGAATCGGAGTCCGGATGAGGGAGATATCACTGATTTAAAAATTAGTTGTGTTGCAAACATTTTTCGGGGTGAGTTTGTAGATCAGATATGTACATTCTAGGGAAAAATTTGCAGAATCTCATTGCAGATATGGGTTCTTGGAAAAAAAAAACCCAATTTCAAAAAAAAAACAGTCAAATCAGAGTCCGGATGAGGGAGATATCACTGATTTAAAAACAACTCTTTTTTCAGAAACTTTTTGTGACGATGGGACAAGTGCAGTGCGAATTTGAAATTCGAGTGCCTAGATCGAGATTTCTATCACATGGGAAGAAGCATAAGGGTTGTTCCATTTCAAAAAACAAGTCATAATAAACATTCTATGAAATATTGACTAAACTGTGGCCACTTTAAATTTTCGCCAAGTAAGTGATTTCTTTTCGTGCCGTCTAGCAAGATGTTTTTTATAGGAAAAGATGATAGCCCTACTAAATTCATACAGAGTCAAAAGTTCACATATGGGAAACAATGGAAACTTTTATTATCACTTGGTTTCCAAGGTGAGGCTTACAAATGGTGGAACTCAATTTACAACAACCAGTTGTCCGAACTTTCGGATAAAGAATTTGAAAAACTCCTCTTGGAGAAATGGTCTCATGCTAGAAAACAGGGGAATGAGACATGTAAGGGGTTATTTTCTACAGGTATCTCCTTATAACAGGTTCATGGATGTTTCAGAAGGAGAAAATCATTGTATCTATAAATCCTAGTTGCAAGCAAAATCTTATAGATGTTAATTTGGCAAAAAAATTGCAAGTTCTAGCAAAACAAATAGAGCACACACAGGTTAATAATGACTAGGTGCAAGTTTATAAAGATTTGAAGATTTCTATGGATAAGTATGTATTGCATTTCAATTTTTATACTTCAGATATGGGTAACATGGATGTTGTTTTGGGATACCCTTGGATGGAATCTGTGGGTACTATCAATATTAATGTGCAGAAGAAATTCCTGAAGCTCTGGTATAAAAAGAAGAAAATAACATTGCAGGATATTTCTATTAAGACCCAAGCAAAGACTATGGAGGTAGATGCACAAATGTCTAATGACACTGACACATCAGATGATGAGCCCTTGATGGTCGACAACCAAACACAAACATCAAACCAGGTACTAGAAAAACAGGGAGAATCCAAGGAGGTTGAAGTAGAAAATATTATAGGTATTGATACATCAGATGAGGACTCAGTGGTTGAAGTAATATTGGAAGATAAGAAACAACAACAAGAACCACAACATGTACCAGATACCAATCAGGCTCCATTAGGTGGTGAATTAAAGAAAAAGACACCGTTGGTTAAAACTTCAGCATATCACCACCCACATCACCCTGCAAAAAAACAACCAACAAGATGGCAACGAATTAGCCACAAGGACAACAACCCCTGCATGATAGATAGAGAGGGGCGATGATCCACCTACTACACATCAACACAGAAGAGTCGCTAGGGTCAACTTCCATTTCAAGCGAGCGAGGCACTAGCTAGATCGAGGGTTCACCTTTCTCTTGGCTGGTTAGATGCATGTGCATGATACCAATGGACTAATCTTTTGAGTAGATCTTATTATTTGTGTTCTTCGTATGTTTTGGGGACGAAACATGTTAAGGGGGGTGGAATGTAGTATACCTAGGGGGGATAATATGGGGTACAGAGGGAGGTACCCAAGGGAATAATGTAATAATGGGATGGGCCATAGTAATAAATAACGTGGTTAACCCGTATCATGTAAGGGACCACAAGTAGTTAGTAATAATGTAATAAGCCCATGGTATTATTAAGGGAACCATGGTAATGACCCATGGTATTATATGTATGAGGCCTATATAGAGGCTAGAGACTCCCCATTGAGAGATGTCAAGGAATATTGTATGAACAGGCATATGGCTTGTGGAGTGTTCTCCTTCCTTAAGGAGTGAATGTATGGTGTTGCCCTACCTTAAGGGTTTGATTAATAAAGTGAAACATTTCTATCTATTTCTATCTTCTTATTTTTGGGTATATTTTTCTTATCATATATTTTCATATCAGATCTATAACAAATATGAATCTTATCCTCAACAATCATATCAACAACCATATCCTCAAAAATCATTCCCATATCAGCAATTCCAACAATCCCCTCAATCAATCCATTCACACAACAATCAATGCCTGCACTAACTAAACCTCAGCGACTTCAACTTCCTTCTAACCAAGCACCACCTAGACCAACTCAATTACTAGCTCAACCAGTAGAAAATCCAAGTAACAGAGTGGAAAGGCCAACCTATAATGTGGAAGAAACAACATTATTTCCTACATATTCTATTCTTCTTATTCAAGATATCCACTTGAGGTCAGGAAAAGTTCTCCAAAAATATTCTCCACCAATCATAGAAGAACAAATTGAAGAAGGAGAACAATCTGAAAAATCTAATCCAAGGAATCAAATTCAGAAAAGAAAAACTATTATGACTCAGACACCACCTTTCCCAGAAAGGTTAGTTGATAAGAAAACTTCAATTTCTCTTCCTGAATTTGATATCATAGATGAATTAAAGAATTCTTATGTCAAAATTCCTTTGTTGCAAGCTATCAAAGATATTCCAATATATACAAAGACAATAAAAT
The DNA here is from genome assembly GCA_031772625.1 of Pinus tabuliformis. Lineage (NCBI taxonomy): Eukaryota > Viridiplantae > Streptophyta > Pinopsida > Pinales > Pinaceae > Pinus > Pinus tabuliformis. Next base: position 969,942,897 of record CM062813.1, on the reverse strand, counting down.
AATTATGTATTAAGAAAACAGGAAAAAAGAAAAGAGATCCACCCACAATACAAGTCATTGGAAAACTAGCTAGTCTCACGTATGCAGAAACAACAATTGAAATATATATTGATCCAAGGATACCTATGGTTACCATTTCAATCAATAATTTTTCAGTTCCTAAAAAATTAATTGATCTAGGAGCTGCTATAAACGTCATGACAATAGAAACTATGAAATACTTAAAACTACCCAATATCTGGCATACTACTACAATTTTAGAACTAGCAGATAGATCTAAAGTAGTACGAATACTTGAAGACATCATTGTTTCTTTGGATTCATGGGAATATCCAGTAGAATTTCTAATCTTGCAACCAAAAACTAATCTAGGAGGCCATCCTTTAATTCTTGGTAGACCATGGTTAGCCACAACAGATGCCTTCATTGGATGCAGATCAGGAAGCATGATCATAGCACATGGAGATGAAAGGAAACATATCACACTCTATCCTCCTGCTCAATCACCTTCTTTACTATCATGGCCTGATGATCAACAAGAAGAAACTCTACTTGTTTTAAGTATTAATCAAGCCTTTAATTTTAGAGAAGAAGAAGAAAATGAGGATTTAATAGATCTTTTTATCTCAGAACCTGATATTTCTGAGCAGCTAAGAATAACACAATATGAAGCTACAAATCATCTTCTAAATCAATTTTTTCAGGAAAATTGTACTATTCAATCATTACAAAATTCATTTGAAAGCATTTTTCCTATCAACTCAATTACCAATTCTCAAAGCAAAATCATTGAAATCAACCGTGGAAAGAATTTAAATATTGACAATAATCTACAATCATCATAAGAACAACATGTAATTACATTATTACATAAATATTCAAAATATTTTTGCTGAGACTATACAGACATGCAAGGAATTCATTCAAAAACATGTATCCATCACGTTTACACAGATGAAACAATCAAACTAGTAAGACAACCACAAAGAAGAATGAATCCAATGATGAAAGAGATAGTGAAAGAAGAGTTGCATAAACTATTATAGGTAGGATTTATCTACCCTATCTCTGATAGTCAATGGGTTTCTCCTCTAGTTGTGGTACCAAAGAAAAATGGAAAATGGAGAATATGTGTAGACTATAGGGAACTGAACAAAGCAACATTGAAAGATCATTTCCCACTACCATTCATTGATCAAGTACTAGACTCATTAGCAGGGAAAAAGTTATTTTCCTTTCTTGATGGATTTAGTGGATACAATCAGATCAAGATAACATTAGAAGATCAGGATAAAACTACATTTACTTGTCCATGGGGAACATATGATTATAATGTTTTACCTTTTGGATTATGTAATGCACCTACTACATTTCAAAGAGCGGTCTTAGCTATCTTTGCAGATCTTACACATGAATGTGTTGAAGTATACATTGATGATTTTAATGTTTATGGAAGTACATTTGATGATTGTTTAAATAATCTTGAAAAAGTTCTAAAAATATGCATAGAGAAAAACTTATCCCTCAACAATGAAAAATGTTTTATGATGTTAATTGAAGGGATAGTGTTGGGATACCGCATTTCTTCTTTTGGAATTAAGGTAGACCCAACAAGGATACAAGTCATTGTAAACTTAATGCCACCAAAAACATAGAAAGAAGTAAGAAGTCTCTTGGGATATGCAGGTCACTATAGAAGATTCATTGAAAACTTCAGCAAAATAGCTTTACCCTTGTTCAAACTACTTGTAAAAGACATTGAGTTTCAATGGACTACAAATTGTCAAAATGCATTTGAAAAACTGAAAGAAAAATTGTCTATCCAACCCATTCTCAAAAAACCAAATTGGTCATTTCCATTCCACATATCCACTGGTGCATCAGAAACATCTATAGGATCATCTGTAGGACAAAAAGAAAATCAGTTTAACTATGCCATTTATTTCATAAGCAAAAAATTAACTCCGGCAAAATTAAAGTACACAATAACTGAAAAACAAATGCTAGCTGTTGTGCATGCAGTAAATAAATTTAGGCATTATATAACAGGCTATCAAGTATTTTTTAATACAGATCATTCAACCATTAAATATTTAATGAACAAAACAATTACTAATGGCAGAATTACTAGATGGTTGTTACTAATGCAAGAATTCAATATCACTGTTCTAGATCGACCAGGAAAAGATAATCAAGTGGCAGATTTTCTGTCAAGACTTAATTCTCCTGATGATCTTATCCTTGTTTCAGACAATTTTCCTGATGAGCATCTATTTGTTGTAACAACTAAAGATTTGTTTTGACTGAGGAATTGGTCTTCCCCAGTGGAGTCGCCACTATGTTAGCACTTAGATTTTCCCTTAGAAGTTATCAAAAGAAGGGACACTCCGAGGTAACCACAAACCAATCTTTTAAGTACAGAATTTAGCCAATCTGTACTCAGAGAGGGCTCTCTCTTTATGATTTATCTTTGTTTTGTGAGATATTAGGCTAGCTATGAAAGCTTGTAGGGAGTTTTTGGTTGGATGGTGGAATTCTGGGAACATATGGATAGAGCAAGGTGTTCAAGCCATTGGGCTATGGAGTCAATTGAATACTAGCTTAACTAGATTAGATCACTTACTAAAGGGAAAACTCATAGGGCAAGATAGTAAAACAAAAGGCAAATGTCAAGTTCAGGTGGATGAGATGGTTTTAACCAGGGAGAAAGGGCAATGAAGAATCCTTTAACTGGGGTCAAGAAGAGGAACAGAAGAGGCTTATCAACAAAGGGAAATTAAGAATTCTTTGTTCAATTGATCCAAAGGGATAAACTACGAAGTAAGGGAGCATTCAAGAATTTCCTAACTATGATAGTCTAGCATAAAACATTGAGAAGATAAACAATTTAAAACAGAGTGTAGTAAAGAAATTTCTATAAAATAATTACTCATTTATCATTCAGGTTTTATGAAAACACATATTATTATTAATAAAAAGAGGAAAACAATAATAAATAAGAAATATAGAATACTTATTTGATTTCTGTTTGACACAAGTATCCCGTGAACAGTCTTTACTTTATTCCTTGATCCAGTAAGCCATACAAATCTTGGTACAATAGCACTTCAATCCCAGAAGAAAATGTCTATAGAAATGTCTTTGAATCCACCCCTAATACTTTGAATAAAGAAGTATTTATACAAAATTTACATCAAAATATCTCATAACTAAATGAGATTTATTCTAGGAAAATAAAATATCTATTTACAAAAATATAGAGACAGATGGTCTTGAATATAGTGACAGATAATGAACTAATTTTGGTTGTCCCTGTTTTTGTTGAAGGAGCTGGAGGTATTCTCTACAAATCTGCATCTTGCTGTCGTCTTAGTAACTTTGTGTTGGACATCTTATTTGATATTTTTAACTAATACTCTTTCACCTATAACTGTTACTCTTTCACCTGTACACCAGTATTCATCCTTTTTACCAAAATTTACTGTGGTAAATATTTCTATTTACCTCATTGTTTACCATGGTAATTTATAGGATGTCAGTCATGTTGGACCACCAATCATCCTTTGGTATTCTTGTTTTTGTCAGCTTCCTGTAAATTTCATCTGCTTCTGTATATTTTACAAAATTGGGCTGTACTGGGAATAAGTGCTTTACTTCATGTTCAATGAAAAAGAGGTTCTCTAAACTGTCGTACAACACTTTCCCTGTTGGTAATGCCTTGGCTGAAGATGAACTAGCTTGACTGTCAGCCTGCTGATGTAATTTGTTAATGTACTCAATCTGAACCATTAACTTATCATTGATGACTAAAGGACTGGGGAGTCCTTTCATTCTTAAGATGTCAAATTTCTTCATGAACTCATCTATATCTTCCTGCATGCTTTGACATCTTCGTTCCAGGCCTTGCATCAGATTCCTTTTGGTCAACACTTTCTTTATTTCGAGGATGGTAGCAGTCCTATCCTCAATGTCTAATTGTTCTAACTGTTGCCTATTTTTGCTGTTCAGAAAATTGATTAATCTAGTGGCTTCCTCAGGTTTCATGCCCAGCTCTTCTTTGGTCTTCTTAAGTTCTTCAAGAGCAAGTTTTACTAAATCAATTTGTTCAAAAATAATTTGGATTGATGACCAAATATCATTGATGGAATCAATGATATTAGTCCACAATATTTTCCTGATGTTTGTCAAAGGCTTTTCAAATGATAGGTCCTCTCCAATGCTTTAATTTGTTGTGTCATGCTTTTGTTTTTCCTTATTTCTTCTGCATAATTCATCTTGGATAGATCATATTTCTACTCCAAAGTAGTGAATTTCTCTTTAAATTTCTACAGCTCTGTGACTTGGAGTTTCATTTATTCCATGGATTAATTAAGTCCTCTGTGCTCTGTGTTGATGTACCTGCCTATGATGTACTTGTTGTCTCTATGGGTGTAGCTGTTGCCAAAGGAATGTTTGGTGCTAAAACAATTGCTAGTGTGGAAGGGACTGCTGTTGAAACTATTGGCACTACAGTTTGAGGTTGTGTGGTCAACTCACTCTGCCTTGACTGCACTGCTTTCTCCAATTCCTACTCTGTTTCCTTTAGTTTCTCGTTTAACTTAAGGACCAAGTCCATAAGTTCTTCTTAATTTTTCTTCTCTATTACTTTAGCAGTCTGAGGGTGAATGAGTGGTGGAAACTTCAACTGTTTTCTAAGTGCAGCCATGTCTTCATTCTTTTTCTTAATTAAGCTTTCTGTCGCCTTAACATATTTTGGTTTATGACCCAACTTAATTACTAACTCTTCCAATGATTTTATCCTGTTATATTTTTCCTGTGAGGAGGCTTTCTCCAGTTGTAATTGGGCTGTAGTGTTGCTCAATGAATTTTTCAATCTATGAGCCATCATTGCTTTGCTGGTCAATGTTGAGTAGACCATCTCACCTATTTTCTTGTGTAATTCAATCTGATCAATAGGGTGGATGTCATTAGCCATGACTTCAAAGTCAATTTTGAGATAATCTGCCAAGGATTTTGGCTGCAACACTGTGGGCTTTAGGAAACTCATTTGCATTTTGCCCTCTTTGATGTCAAAGGCTAACATCAATCTAGTTTGGTTTGAAGGGGCCATATTTAAGTACTAAGCATAGGCTTGGGCCTTCAGTTGCTCATTCCTTGTCTTGATTTCCTTATATCTATAATTTTCTCAGAAGAAGACCTGAGAGATGAAACTTCTATGCTTTGTTGTATTTCTAGCTCTTGCCTGTGTGAACTTGAGGGTGTCCCACCTGTTGGGAATGTTTGTAAACTATATGCCCCTTCTTTTCTCATGCTTTCTATAGTTTCTCCTATGAATTCCTCCTCTGAATATGGATTCATCCTTTGCCTCTTAGCAAAGGGTTGATTTGTGGGTATGCTTGGAGGGGTAGCTGCTTCCCTGTCTCTTTTTAGATTCTTTTCCTCATTTAGAGGAGTCTGTAGTACTGGAGGATTTCCCATATTAGTTTGAGCTGGATGTGGCTGTGGTGGGTCTAATTCTACAAATATTTCAGGCTACTGCTTTGATTTCTCTGGCTGTTCTGATGTAGATGGTTTTTTTGATGTAGATGGACCTGTTTCCTGAGTTTGCCTCTATGAAGGCTCGACTGTGGGAACACTGGTTTCCTGGGCTGGCCTTTGGGAAGACTCTACATGCACTTGTACAAAGGATTCCAGGTCAAATATTTTCTCCAAATCTTTCATCACATTCTCAACTTCAACTTTATCACTATCTTGCTCTATCAATGTCCCTTCCCTCCATTCATTCATATTGGCATACTATTCTATTTCAGGGATGCTGTGATGGATATAAGGTGATAACTTGTGTTTTATCCTTCTATCACAGATGAAACTGTGAGGATCATAGGCCCAAGCAAAGCTTTTCTTTAAATGCATCCTCCTCTCTATGATTTGTTCTGCTTCTTGCCCTACTTTTCTGTTGTTGCACACAAATGGGCCTAAGTGGTCTTTGATTCTTAGCTGGGTTTTCTTCTTTGCTTTCATGAAATGGATTTAATCAGAGTTGATTATTTTCCTGTAGTACTCCAGGGAAAATAATCTCATGGGGACATACTTGGGAAATTTGTAGGGAGGCAGTTCACACCCATAGACTCTGATCTTAGTATGATTCTGGTATAAGTACCAGTCACCTATCCTATACTGCTTTGACAACTGAAGGATTCTTTTGATATCATCACTGATTATAGGAGGAGAACTTCCTATCAGTATGGTAGTTATAGGATGGACAAATTGATCAATGAATTCTATATATGAATAGGAAGAGGAGGGTGAGAAGTGAAAAATAGAGCTCCAGAAAATGAATGACCTAGGGCTACCTTTTGTATCAAGCTTATGCATAGAGAAAGGGAACTTGTTAGATTGATAGTAAAGGAAGAGGTGATATATGACTGTGGAATACTTAAACACTCTCTCATTTTCTAGCCTCATGAACTGGTCATGGATTTTTTCAGCAATGAATGCAGCATAGTCATATTTGACAGTAGGAGGTTGTCCAGGGGTGAAGATGGACATGAGAACTAGGGTCAATTCATCAACAAACTCACTAGTATTGAAACCCATAATGGCAGCAATCATATTAACAATATTTTGGCCCATCTCAGTGAAGAAACATGTCAGATAGGGAGGGGGATCTTTTGGTAGATGATTCTTATCCATGAAGGTATGGAAAATACGGCTGAGTTTAGAATTAGACATTTTGGTGGATTTTTCAAGTAATTCTCCAATGGAAATGGGGGTGAGGTTCTGGCTGGGCTGAAGCTGTAACATTTCGTTAATTGAATCAGCAGTAATGGTAAACAAGACTGACTGGTCGGGGGACATTATGGCTCTGAGGTTAGGGTTATAATTGGCCTGACATTGGTGGATAATGTCGGAAAATGTGCACAGAAGGGAATATGTACTTTGGGAGATTTGATTCCCAAAGTCCTATGGTATCAAAATTGTTTATGTAATCGTCTCGGCATCAACAATATACTTTTAGGGGGCATTTATTAGGTTCAAGGTCTTTTATTTGGAAGTCTTTATCTGCTAATGGAAGGTAATCCAAGTCTTTATGGGGAGCATTTACTGGAGCTACATTGAGGGCCATAGGGGTTTCCATTTTTGGTTCTTGTGGATTCAGAAACGAAAATGGGGCTTTTTTGAGTGAAAATAGGTGAAACAGAGGTCGCGGGAGTCTTTGATTTTAAGCCTTGCAACTAAATTACACTGGAATTTTGGGTTTCAACGTAATTGCAGAGGAATTTTAGTATTTAACAGGGTTTCTGGAAGAAAACTGGTAAATACCTGTTATTGAGTGACTTGTAGTGGTGAACTCGTTGACTGGAAGCATATAGTGGACTAGAGCGGTGTTGGGCAGCAAATTTCAGGGTAGTTGATGGTTTGGGTACAAGCTGGTTGATTTCTATGTACTAACTGCATGCATGGGTTGTTCAGGATAAAGGGAAAACTAGGACCAAATTGAATAGCTCGTCACAAGCTTTCCAATAACGTAGATGACACCTCAATCTGACTTCTTATGAGGGAGATATGCCCAGTGAAAGTTTTGGTCAACAAGGCACAAGGACCTAAAATTAGCAGAGCACCAAACAAAATTGGAGCCTCACTGAATTTAGAAGTCCCACCAAATTGTCAGCTAAATTTGGCAAAGGTTTGATAAAGGTGGCAAAGGTTATAGTCATGAATAACTTTAGTGGAGTTACCAAATCTAGCAATGCTAAGTGGACCAGTAGGAGGGGGGCATGTGGCCGAATCAAATGGTGCCATGTGTCAGCCCGTTGGCATCTAGTTGGGCTTGGACCGAACCAAACCAACAAATTTGGCAACAATGATTATATTGGTGGACTCATTAATCAGATGAAATTCCAAAATTGGAACCATTGGTTAACCCTAATCTAACAACAATTTTGGCGGAGGTTTGAAACAAGTTAAACATTTAGCAGGTTCTTAAACAACCATGGTTAAATATATTCCTGACGGAAAACAATCTAATGGATCGGCGAACTGACGGTTATATTATGCCAATATATATATATATATATATATATATATATATATATATAGTGGTAGATGGTTTATTATTAACCAATTTCAAAATAGTTACCAAAAATGGGTTGTAACGGTTAGTTTTCGAGTGATTGTGTTATATAATATATAATGGTTACAACTTATCATGGTGTTGGAGTTCCAAATAATATTACCGGCGATCATTTTATATAAAAAATTGACCATGGGTGGGTATTGAACTTGTGACCCATGAGAAACCAATGCCAAATATACACCATGGCAACCAACTCGCCAATTGGCAAGGCATTGTTAAGTCCCTCGATGTGGCAATGTAAAAAGTAACACTTTCATTTTTGCGACAGGTGGAGTTGGAGGAGCACTGAATGTGGAAGGCTGCAAAAAAATGACAGAACAACGAAACTCAAAGCCGAGGGAACTTTGCGTGTGGAACCTAGATGGTGAATTTTGAAAGGTGCAATATTTTGTGGGAATATTCTAGAGACTATTCTTTTGATGTTGCGAGGAATTTAAAATATTCCATGAGGGGCCAAAATTGAAAGTGGCAGAATGTGGCCAACTTCATACCCATTTTATCCAAAATTTCACAAGAATCACAATTGTGCGGTTAGTTTTTGCTTATGAGTAGCGGATTTTAGGGGTCATGGAAGAAACCCATCTTCTTCATTAATTATTGGGCACGAAGTTTGAGACAACAATTCACCTTTTAGAAGTAGGTCATGTTTATAGTCAAAAGTCTCAGTAGGACAAGACAAATCTACTAGTGCTATGATTGTTGTGATTTGAGCAGTTGAATTTCAAGTCACTCTCAGGATTGGAGATATAATGATGTCTTTTTACATGTACTTTCCTTTCTTTTTGATGAGATGAATGAAGCGGCCTCCCCACTATTGAAGCAGGGCCTAGAGATGTCCACCCTGGATGAATTATGTTATCGAAGTTTTGTGTGGATTGTCTTTATGATCTCATTTATGTTTCTTCCTCTTTAAGTGTTTGCACATATGGTTTTTACATGTTCTTTCATGTAATTATGCTAACATTAACCAAATAAAAGATCTTAGATAATGATGGTATCAGAGGAATAATTGATCAATTTTGGTATCAGAGCGGTCTTCTTACTAATGTGAATTGCGAGTGTGAATGATAACTAGGGCCAAGCTAAAAAAGGGTGAAGGTAAACTTAAATCCTTTGATCCAAAGATTGGACATGTAACATGAAGAAGGAAAATGGTAGATGGTAATGTTCATACCAAGAATGAGCAAGCTTTCCACAAAGATTTCTACACCAAGGAAAATAAGGTAGAAAAATTATTTGCAGATTATGAGAAGAAATTAGAAAAGAAGGAAGAGAAAGAAGAGGACAATGCTCCAGTAAATCACAAAAACGAAGGAGAAACTCTTGAACCTCCATATACATCTTCAAGTGTGTTCTTATTCTTCTTCATATCATTCTCATCATTCTAAAAGACAACATACAAATGCTTCTAGAAATCCTTTCTTTAAGTTGGATGTAAAATTTGATTTTCCCATGTTTAACAAAGAATCTAATGCAAAAAAGCTAAATAATTGGATTAGATAGATTGAAGTGTATTTTCGGATAAAAAAGATCGAAGAAGATGAGGCCAATATCCAGTTAACATCTCTTTGATTGGGAGGCACTTCTCTCGTATGTTGGGAGAGAAAACTTTAGAAAGGTAGAAAGCAAATGGGAAAACTCATTTCTTCTTGGTCTAAACTTGTTTATGCTTTAGAAGGATAATTTTGTCTATTGGGATATCTACAAAAAACCATGGTAGAATGGAAATATTTGAGAAAAGGAAAAGGTCAAGGTTTTCAAAGTCTCATAGAGGAATTTAGGAATAAATTTTTGGCATTAGGAATTCCCATAGATTCACCTGATACTTTGATGAAATATATTTGTTCTTTACATAATTGCTTTCAAAATTCTTTGTTGTTATTTGAACCCACTGCTCTTGATGTGGCTAGTGTGAAATTCATTCACTTTGAAAGCATGGGAAATTATGAACAAGGCAACCATGTAAAGAAGACATTGACGACAAAGAAAAAGGAAGCAAAGCCCTCTTGTACTCATTGTGAGAAACAAGGGAATGATGAGGAGGATTGCTAGAAATTGCATCCAGAATTGATGTCAAAGAGGAATGGCAGAAAAGGGAAGTAGAAAATTGTTCCTACAACACAACAAGACCATGGATTTTATTCATACGATGAGGTGAAGGTCATAGCTACTAGGTTTTCAGGTGTTGGACCAATTTACTTGGGTTCTGATTCAAGCGATGAGACAAATATTGCAACAAGTGTTGCAAAAAACATGAGAAGAGCACAAAATATTGCATGGCTCCAAGAACTTGAGGAAATAAACTAAAGAATTCAAGTAGAGAATGCTAAACTATGGATAATTCTACGAGAAGTAGAAGAGGAGAAGCAGGGATTGTAGCTTCAGTTAAGGGAGGCCTTGGAAAATTCAAAGAGAAATGAAGGCATAAAAAAGCCATCATCACCCACTTCAGAATTGACAAATGATGTAAACAATGTTAGTAATTCTTTAGTTTATTGTTCTCATTATGATGATGATTTTTGTGCATTTAAAAAGAACACTATATGATATAAATATTTTACTTCAAGGATGCATACAAAATTGCGTATAAAAGAGCATATAACCAAGTAACTTAAAAAAATGAAAACAAGTGGAAATAATAAATAAACCATAAGATCAAAGGCACACAAATGATTTGATTACGGAGTTCACCCAATGTGGGGTACGTGTTCGGGCCCTGCTCAAAGTGGGGAGGCCTTCTTTCATTAAATGACAACAAAGAAATGAATTACAAACAAATTTACATAAATGAACCCTATACCTCTAATCTCGGTCATGGAAAAAAATGCATAGCTCATATGCAAAAACGGACATCACCATTAGATTCGTGGCACGAAAATGTGTAAAAATGACTATAAATTTGTCTCATTTGGACACTGACACTTTTGGACCTGAGAGGGATCTTTTTAGCATCCAAATATTCCCCTCTTCAGGGTTCTGCCTTCTGTACCCCCTCCTGGTTCCGCACCCATACTCTGCTCTGCTCCTCCACTGGTCGAATGAATGAGTTTTTGGGGTTTAAATAAAAAAGGTGGGTGAATATACCAACGTTGGGCTGTTCGCTCGTTGGTGGCAGTATCCAAGCTAAGAATTTTGGTTGGGGTGTGTTATCACTTTGTAATTTCGCTAGGTTATGGAGAGAAACCCATAGGTAACCACAAAACCACTTGCAAAGCTGGGATCTAACCCTTCCAGCTTCAAAGAGAGATCTCTCTTTATGATTTAGATTTATGTTTTAAAATATTAAGCTAGTTATTGAGTTCTGAGATTGGTCTTTCAAAGATTTGGTTGAAAATTGGAGGGAAAATCCATTGGGCATGGAGTCATGAGTCTTTGGGTGATCAAATACAAAAATAACAAAGCAGCTGTAACACGACATGATAGGCAAGCTTTTGGATCTTTAAAGTATGTGGGAAATGTTTAGGATGAAAATGATTTAAGTTCAATTAAATATAGAGCATGATAAGATGAATTCCATACTTAAAATCAGAGTGAAAACATTAATATTGTTTACAAGCCAGAGCAGAGTACATTTAAGCAAATCTAACCCCTAATCTTCTTGAAACAATAAAGATAGAAAACATATGGAAAACTGAGAAAATAACAATTTCACATGAGAAAGTACGTCACCAAATGATTTGACACGGGAATCCTAGAACAAAAACTCTCTGTATTATTGAAAATTGATCACTTCAGTACAATGCACAACTTACATCAAAATGTGGCTCCTTTCTTCATATAAGTTCCAAGCTTTTCTAAGTCCTTTTACTAATTATTTATACAAACTCTTTACATCTCAGATGAGACTTCAAAATAAAATTATATTTATAAAATAATATATGTTAAAGACACATATATTTTAGATATAGAAGAAGAATATTAGGAAAATATGGTAAAATTTGCTACACTATTCAGGGTTTGAAGGAATCTGGTGCTGACTTTAGCTATTTTGGTACAAATGTTGTTCATCTGCTACCGAAATTTCAGGGCTTCAAATGATTACTCGATCAAATCTAGTAATTGGCCCCACTTTTCTTCATTTGGGATAGAAAAACTTATCATGTTTCTAAACCTTTCATCCACTTCAGTGTAAATGTCAAAAGTTGGCTTATTGAAAAAAAGGTGATGAATCTCATGCTGAATATTTAAATCAAACTGTAGGCCCTCTATAAATTCTTCTCCACTAATAACTCCTTTGGCCTTTACAAAAATTGAAGCATAAACAACTATGTTACACATCTGTTCTTGGTAATTTTCTAATGGAATCAATTTTCCATTATAATTCCTCAGAGTAGGTAGACCCTTTTCCTGTAGTACTGCGAACTTTCTGTTGAATCTTTTGACTTGCAACTTGAGATCCTTACATTTTTTCTCTAGTTGTATCATCAAATTCCTTTTCGTTAAAACTCTTTTAACCTCCATTACTGTTGTTGTCATGTCTGGAATGTTTATGTCCTCTAATTTATCCTTGGTCTTGGAGTTTAACAACTTAATAATATTGTGTGCCTCTTGTGGTTTGTGCTCCAAATCCGCTTTAGTATTTTTTATTGCTGACTTAACTCCTTGCATGGGTTATTCCTACTTAAAAGTGATTTGAATTGATAGCCACATATATGTTATATTAACATTTATATTTTTCCAAATGTTATTTTTGGCCTCTGCCAACATCTGAATGATAAAAGACTGGTATTCATATTTCTGAATTTGCTGAATGAGCTTGAAGTTCTTCTGAACTTCAATTAAATAGGTATTATCAGCTCTAATGTATACTCCTCCATTCAAACCAATGGTGATGTTAACTTCTCTTTCTCTACCTTAAGTGATGATAATTCTTCCAAAGCTTTAGCAAACTCTTCTGTAGAATCTAAAGACGTTGGCTTCACTGAAGTCTCTACTGCTGTACCTGTTCCTGATGTAGATGTCCTTGCTACTTCCCACTGTTCTTTTTCTCTTAACAGTGTTTCTGTGTCCTACTGCATTTTCTGTATCTGTGCATTATACTCAACAACTATTGTAAATAATTTTTCCTTTTCCATTTCTATGCTAGCAACCTCTTTAGCTTGAGGATGTTCTATGGATGGTAGCTTCAGTTGCTTTCTTAATTCTTGAATATCTGCCTCTTTTCTCTTTATAATGTCTTTTGCTGCCTTGATATTAGCAAGGTCATGTCCTAGCTTTATTATCAAATCTTCTAGAGATTTGATTATGTTGTCTTTAGAAAATAAGGACATCTTCTCAATCTTCAACTGAGAATGTATGTTGTTCATGGATGACTGTAATTTGGAAACAGTCATGGCTGAAATGGTAATTTTTGAAAATATCAGCTCCCCTATTTTCTTCTGTAAATCGATTTGATCGATTTCATCTATATTCTTTGTATCAATTGAGAAAATGGAGGCTTTGTAGTCTTCAACACTCCTGGGAGCTGGCACTAAAGGTTCCATGAAGGCCATTTGGAATTTCCCTTTCTCTGAGTTGAATGCAGAGAGAAATCTATGTTGTGTTTTCACCGTCTTCTTCCAAAATCCTGAGTAAGTTGAAGCCTTTAAAGCTTCATTTTCCAACTTTATCTCCTTGTACCTTGAAAATATACTTTGCTGAGTTGAAATTTGAGAATTAGAATATATTGGAGACTGAACTATTGGTTCTACATTAGGTGACTTAATTTCTTTTTCTACTTAAGGAGAAGGATTGACAAGAGTTCTTGTCAAAACTACTGTGGTCGGATGCTGTGTATCCCTTTCTTTTGGAGATTCATATTGGATAGTAATCACCAGAGGATAATTTTGAGGGTCTGATTTTTTAGTATTACTTGGGTCCTTCTTTTTCCTTTTAAAACAATAAATTATGCACTTTGTGTTTCAGAGTCAGTAGGGGACATGTCGTCTCTCCCCCTTTTTGCCTCCTTATCCTTAGGAATAGGTGTTTGCATGGATGACTAACTAACCAGACATTCTTCAGATTCTTGTAAAGTGCCCTCTGTCCATTCCTCTTGGTTAGCATATTTTTCAATTTCGGCCCTTGGTGTATGTGCATAGGAAATACTCTTCTGTTCCAATCTAAGTTTTGAAATGATGCCCAAAGGATCATAAGACCAAGAGAAACTAGGATTAAATTTCATTTGACTTAAAATAGCTTCCATCTCCTTTGCTACAGATCAAGTGTTGACAATATAAGGACCTATATCAGCTTTTAGCTTGAATTATGTTTTCTTTTTGTAGGATACAAAGTGCAACTCATCCATGTTCAACATTTTTCTAGTGTATTCTAATGCAAATATTCTTACTAGTAAAAACACTGGTAACATGTAAGGAGGTAACTCTGATCCATATATCCTAATTTCAGTATAATTCTGGTATAAATAAAAGTATCCAACTTTTGATTACTCTGACAAGTGCAATATCTTCTTTATCTCTAGTGAAATCCTTGGGATCACATCACTGCAAAGCAAGTATAATGAGGTATGTAGAAACTTATCAACGAAATCAGTGTAAGTATACTCCTCTGAGTTATTTCTAACTAGAGAAGTCCAGTGAATCACTGAAAAAGGATTGCCATCTTTATCTGTCTTTTGTAAAGGAAATCTGAACCTGTCTGACTAATGAAATAACATAAGATAAACCAATACTGACTAATATTTGAAAACACCTTCGGCTTTGAAATTCACAAATTGATCATGCATTGCATTGGACAAAAATTGACTGTAATTGAAAAGAATGGATGGATTTTTTCCCACTGCAAAAATTGACAAAAATCCCAGAACTATTTCATCTACCCATTGATCATTATAATACCCAAGCAATTGGGTTACCATAGAATTTACTTGTTTGGACATTTTTGGGAAGATCAAGACTGGGTATGCGGGATTGGTCTGGGGTAATTCAACATTTTTGGGAAGGAAACATTCAAAGATTTGTGCTCTCTGAGGGAAAGTCAAGTTTTTGTATAATTCCATAAATATTTTAGTTGAGAAAGGATGATGAGAGGCTTGGTGTTCAAGTTGCAGGGCGTGGCAAATAATTTTAGGGGAAATGGAGATGATGACTTCGCTATTTTGGGAAATAACAACTTTTTGGCTTGGAAGGTATTAGAGATGGCACCAAGTGGAGAATTCAGGAAAAACGTGAGTTTGGGGGAAAATAAATTGAGGGAGAAGGGATTCCAAAACATTCAAATCATCACTTTTGTCAAGGAATTTTTGTTTGGCCTAGTTGTGAAGTTCGTAAAGGTCGAATTCACACTAGGTCTCGCAATTTTGTATTGGGTGTCGATCAGAGGGGATTTATAAAAATTAGGGACAGGGGGAATCATGGGATTTTGCTCTAAAACTTTCCCCTTTCCTTTGCGTGCCGACATGCTAGAAATGGAAGTAAAGGAAGGCGAACAAATCTGTATCAAAACACACTTGATAGAGAAATCCTAAGAAAAAGGTTAGCCGAGTGAAAATTAGTCAATTTCGGGGAGGACAAATAGTTGTAGAAGATTGACAATTGGTGGAGCTTGATCTTCAACCGATAGAATGAATGGCATGGTGAAAGAAACAAATTTGCAGGCTTCCAGGGGTTTTTATAATAATTCAATTAATTGCATAATGAAAAAGTTAATGTTATGGAGTGGGGGAAAATTTATTAAGAAAAAAGATAAATAATAGGAAATTAAATGAAACAATGTTTTCTACGGAATTGGCAACAAATATTTGAACGTTGAACGGTTAGTCAACGAGGAGGGGGTGACGTGGTAGGATAGATGGTGGGAGTGGAGTGGTGGAGGTAAAGGATAGTGGCGAGAGTGGATCGATGGTATTTCGAGGAGGGGATGCAGGTGGTAAACAATATTGGGAGGGGACCCACCGAAATGCACCAAATGCTGCCACGTCAGCCCAAGTGGTTTAGGTGGAAACCATTCATCCCCCCCTCCCCCCTCGTGTTAACTGTCAGGAGTGTGGGGGGGGCCTGAAATCATCCCTCTGTTGTAGATCTTGGTTCCGTTGATCTGGGCCATCGGTTTGAGCACGTTATTTACCTGCAATCATAAAACAAAGCTTGTCGCATTATTTCATAGTAAAAGAAATTATAACCAAAGTTTAAAACTGCAGGAAATTGACATTTTCAAATCTAAGGCAACATTTTGAGTGGCTCGCTATAGAGGTTTATTTTTTATTTTCTATTTTTTTTTTATTCTTTTGTTTTGTTTTCACACACACACACACACATATATAATTTTTTTTTTCCGCTATTTTATTTATTTTTCCTTTTTCTTTCTCTTCTCTTTCTTTCTAATATCATATTTTTTTTTCTTCTTCTTTCTTTGAACTTTTGAAAATAATTTGCAGAATGTAATAATTATTTGCAACATCTCATGGGAGAAAATCAACATATAATCATCAATTTGTCCTATAAATTATAGGACCCTAATAGGGCAGCCTGGTTTCAAAACCTGCAACACCCCCAAATGGTTTGGTCATAGTTAAAATATGGTGGCATATCGTTGGCAGTTCCTGACAGTTACATGCAGACACATTTTTGGTTGGCGATTTATTATTTGGAGCTGCCCATTGGTGGGTCGACTCACATGGGCCGGGCGAGTTCGACCCCCGTCTGCTCCCTCCAAGTGTGGCATTGTTGGCACATGGACGTCGGCAAAATATGGGTCACCCGCATCACCTACCCACCACATTTTGTTTTTATATATATAATATAGCATGCCATTGGGGGGTGGCAGTGTTTGTGGCCCGCCACCCAAATTTTTATTTTTATTTTTAATATATATAGGCGCAAAATTTTCCACCGAGTTTTAAGGGTCACTGGAAAAATTAATGAGGCGAAAAATTTCCCCATTCTAGAGGCCAAATTTTGTGCACCAAGACTCTACCAAATTGTTGCCTCGTTAGTGACTGCCACTTAGCCTAGTTTGACCAGAACTTTGACTGACTATATCTTGGGCATACAAAATTGGATTTGAGTGTTGTTCACACTATTGGAATCCGGATGACGAGTAATATGATATGGTCCTAGTTTCACTTTAATCATATGCCTTTATTTTTGAGCTTTATGAGCCACTTCTAAATTTTGAATGTTCTTGGTGCCACCTAGATCATTCCTCCTCACTGAGGAGATTTTGGTCCTCCAAAAGAATGAACATAATTTGTGTGTGTTGTGTTACATTATCTACCCAAAAAGTGTCCTAACAAGTCACACTTTCTTTTCCTTCACCCTTATTCTTCGAAGCCATAAGTGATGAACCGACGCCTGCATCCTCTTCAAACTTGTAGTACAATCTTTGCAAACTACATGCTCATGAACAATAATGACCCAAGCATCCCCATACTTGCCAAGAGTTTATAACACACACTCCATGGTCAAGTTTACATCATAATATAAACCAATACCCTAGCTATCAATAAAATACCAAAAATATCATTGTTTCTTTTAATAAGCAATGGAAAACATGTAGCTTCATGACCCGGATTATCCACAGTTTCTTGTTTATTCTGCCAACGTTTCAAACCCCAAAGGGGGTCCATCATCAGGACAAAACAGAAAGAATATGAATGAGAAATTATTGAGAGAAGAGAGCAAGCGACCTGGATATAAATAAATTATGAACCCTAATTTTATATAATGGCCGACACAAGTTTTCAAAAATTAATGATAATAATTTTATTTTAATTTTAATTTTATTTAAACAAATCTTAATTCTTTTTATTTAATTAATTCTTTCTATTTAATTAATTAAATTAATTTATCTATTAATTTTATTAATAAATTGGTTAGTTAATAAATTTTTGTTTAATTAATAAAATAAATTTGTTTTTTATTTTTATTTGTTTTTAATTAATAAAATAAATTGTTTTTAACCAATTAATAAGACTCTATTAAATTTTTATTAAAATTTTTAATCCAAATGAATTTTTTGATTAAAATTATTACTTTTAAAATTTTTTCATACCAATTGAATTTTTATTTTTATTTTTATTTTATTAAAATTATTTAAAATTGAATTTTTTGTTGATTAAAATTATTATTTCATTAAATTTTTATTTATTTATTTTTATTTTCATTAAATTTGTATTTAATTTTCAATTTCATTAAAATTTTTAATTTCATTAAAATTTTTATTTAGTAGATTAAATCAATTTAAATTAAATTAATTCATTAATTTATATTAATTAAAAGATTTTGATAATTGAATATAATTAAAATTAATAGATTTTTATACAAAAGATTAACTTCAAATTCACTTCTTTTAATTTAGGAATTAAATCATTAATTTAATTAATATAATAATTAAATTAAATTAAATTAAAATTAATTAAAATAAATTAATATAATTAATATAATTAATTAATTAATTAAATTAAATTAATTAAATTAATTGGATTAATTTGATTTAATTAATTAAACCATTAATTTAATTAATATAATTGATTAAATTAAATTAAATTAGATTAATTAGATTAATTTGATTTAATTGTTTTAAATTAATTAATTAAACTTACTGAACTTACTGAATGAAAGACCCCTTATTTCGATCTTATGCTTCCAAGGGACCGGGGGGGTTTATTTGCTTGATCAGAGGAAGCCAATTTCCACTGATTTCACTCCCATTGTCCCTATTGAGGTTCTGAGGAAATTTCATAATTTCAATGGCCTCTCTGATTTTCCTTTTATGATAATTATCTTCTCTTGCAATTACCCTGGCGTCTTCCAAACACACATGATGTTTTGTCTTGGACGAGTGCTCCGCAAGGGCCGATGTGCGGGATCTTTCATTCTTTATGTCAGCAGCATGCTCTTTAAGTCTAATTTTCAGAGATCGACCTGTTTCCCCAATATAACTCTTGCCACATGAGCAATCGATCTTGTATACTCCCTTGAGTTGTTGTCGATCAATGTTATCCTTAACCGACCTCATCATTTGCCTTATCGTTCCACATGTTGTAAATTGAGTGTCTATGTTATTCTTCTTTAAAATTTTAGCAATCTTATCTGTAATTCCTTGGATGAATGGAAGGTAAACTTTCCCTTGATATTCCTTCTTGTCTCGAGGGGGATGCTCAGAGAAGGCCCTATCCTGAGCCCTTCTTATAGCCTTCTTGATGCTCCACTCCTTGTATCCAATGTTCTTGAAGACAGAGGTTAAGTGTTCAATCTCATCCTTTATGTGATCAGGGTCAGAAATCCTAAAAGCCCTCACAGCCAGGGTATTTAAGACGCCGGATTTTTGGGGGGGATGATGGTAAGAGTCAGCATGAAGATAGCTATCAGTATGAGCTTTCTTCCTGTAGACCTGGTGTCCCAAAGTACCATCCTCTTTCCTACTGATCAGAACGTCTAGAAAGGGGATCTTACCATCCTCCTCAAGCTCCATCGTAAATTTAATTTCGGAAGATATAGAGTTAAGGTGATTGAAGAACTTTTCAAGTTCTGCCTTACCATGAGTCCAGTTCAGGTTGGTGTCATCGACAAATCTTTTCCACCATGCTGGCTTCAGGTGGAATGAGTCAAGGGCTTTTCTTTCAAAGTACTCCATGTATAGGTTGGCCACGATAGGTGAGAGCGGGGAACCCATGGCGACTCCAGAAATTTGTTCATAATAGTGATCTTGGAAACTGAAAAAAGTGGACCGCAGACAGATTTCTGCAAGCTTCGCTGTTTCAGGATCGGTGGCCATCTTTATAACTTGAACAACTTCATCAAGAGGAATCTTTGTAAACAAAGATACGACATCAAAGCTTACAAGAATATCATCCTTATGCACTCTTTTATTCTTAATAAGCTTTACAAAATCACTTGAGTCTTTTATAAAAGAGTCAGTGTTACCAACCAAAGGTTTTAGGATCTTAGCTACATACTTAGCTAATTCATAGGTAGGGGAACCAATGGTGTTAACAATTGGTCTAAGGGGAACCCCTTCCTTATGGATCTTTGGTAATCCATAGATTCTAGGAATAACCTCACAGGAGGGAATCAACTTCTTTTTTATTTTATCCTCCAGGTTGGTTTCCATGATAGCTTTCTAGACATAATTTATAAAATGTGGCCATGAAAAGATACCATATATAATAAAACCATCTCTTACTCAACAAAGTGAAGGGGTCATCATCCCAGAGTTGATTCGCTTGATGAACAACTTTTCCCGTTGGTTTCTTTAGAGGTGTTTTATGGGAATGAAGCATCTGACACATGAATCTCTCGTGTCTAACCTCATTACAGTGACTACAATGATTATTTCATCTCCAAACTTTCTATATCATCTTGGAAAACTTATTTTTGGTGTGCCTCTGATAAGTGCCAGTGGAACCATCACTATCACTACAATGTGATGAATTTATCTCATCATTTGTTGTTAGTTGGTCAATAGCTGCCTTGGAGCATTACCCACCTTCTTTTCTGACATATCCAAGTCCTTCATGATGAGGAAATTCCTCCACTTTGATGGGATTCACAATGCCCTAGCCATTAATGCTGGAACCTTTCCCTTGATCACTCATCTTATTCAACAATTTTGATCCAATTCATGTAGTGTGTTTCTCAAAAGTAGCAAAATCATCATCAGAAAAAGTATATGAAATTGAAGAATCACTTTTTAGCTCAGGCTTGTTATGCTACAACTTTTCCAAGGCCTCGTCCTTGGCTTGTAACTGATGCTGTAATGTTTTTTTATCCTTCTTTGCTTCTTCTAGGAGCCTCCTTAGTTCCGCATTCTCCTCCTAAATTCTTTGGTTTATTTCTTCGAGTTCTTGGAGCCATGCTACATTTGGTGCCCTTTTCATTTTTGGCACAACATATGCTGAAATATTTGTCTCATCACCCGAATCGGAACCCAAGTTAATAGGTCCATCTTCTGCAATCCCAAGCGCTGTAATCTTCATTTCATCACCTGAGTATGATCCCAGGTCAATTGGTCCAACACATGTGAATCCCGCAAATGTGATCTTCTCATCATCCTCTGATTCAAGTTCTTGGTCTTGTTGCATAGTTGAAACTGTCTTCTGCTTCTCCTTTCTATTGTTCCTCTTAGGCCTCAATCCTAGATGTAGTTTCCAACAATTCTCCTCATCACGCCCTTATTCCTCATAGTGAGTACAAGAGGGCTTTTCTTCTCTTCTCTTACTTGTTTCTTCCCTCTTTGGGCGTTCATCTTGCTCATACTTCCCCTTGCTTTCAAGATGTATAACCTTCACATAGCTTAATTAAGAGACTTCGGTTCAAATAATATCAATGAATGATGCAAATAACTATGCAAAGAGCCAATATATTTCATCAACGTCTCAGAAGTGTCTAGTGGAACATTCAATTCTAATTGTTTTTTTCTAAACTCCTCTATAAAATTATGAACAATTTGACCTTTACTTTGTTTCAAATGTTTCCATTCCATCATGGCCTTCTATCTGTAACCCAATGGATAAAATTTTCCTCTTAAATCATAAATGAACTCAGATCAAGATGAAAGAAGTTTACAACTACTCTTACCACCTTTTTGCAGTTTTCCTTCCCACTAGACAAGAGAAATACCACTCATTCGAAGGGATGCTAGCTGGATCTTGGCTTCATCCTCTTTGATTATTTCTATGCAGTAATATACCTCAATCTGTCTGATCCAGTTGTCTAGATTTTCTCCATTAGATTCTCCACTAAATACAGGTAAATCAAACTTGACACCCATCTTGAAAAAATTAATTTTAGATGCATTCCTATGATGACTGTTAGAATGACGAGGTAACTCAAACTTGACACCCATCTTGAAAAAATTATTTTTAGATGCATTCCTATGATGACTGTTAGAATGACGAGAAGAGGAAGAAGAAGAAATTTCACTGGAGGACAAAGAGTGAGGAGGCTCTTCTCCTCCACCTTCATGATTTACTGAGGCATGATAATCTGGTTCTTTCTTCTCAGGCTTGACTGTCTTTTCATATTCTGCTAACAACTTATCAAATTTCTATGCCATGGTGAAGAATATCTTGCAATAATTTAGCTCTTCCTCCATTTGGGCTTCCTCATCTGCCATGTTCTATCTTCGTGTTGCACAATCCACTTCAAGATCAAAGGATTTGAGTTTTCCTTCTCTTATTTGGAGCTTGTTCCCGGTTAACATTCACTCATGCAACTCACATAAAGAATACCTACTCTCATACCAAACTTGATCCAAATATTTTACTTCAAGGATGCATGCAAAATTGCATATAAAAGAGCATGTAACCGACTAAATTAAACACATGAAAAGAAGCAGAAATCATAAATAAATCATGAGATCAAAGGAACACAAATGATTTGATTACGGAGTTCACCCAATGTGGGCTACATCTCTAGGACTTGCTCAAAGTGGGGAGGCCTTCTTTCGTTAAATGGAAGAAAAGAAATGAATTACAATCAACTTTACATAAATGACCCTTATACCTCCAATCTTAGTCATGGATGAAAAATGTAGAGCTCATATGAAAAAACGGACATCACGATTGGATTCTTGGCATGAAAACATGTAAAAAAGACTATAGATTTGTCTCGTTCTGACACTAGCACTTATGGACCCCAATGGAATATTTTTAGCATCCAAATACTCTCCTCTTCAGAGCCCCGCCTTCTGTACCCACTCTTGGTTTTGCACCTAGGCTTCACTCTTCTCCTCTGCCGATCAAATGAATGAGTTGGGTTTTAAATAAAAAAAAGTGTGCGGAAATACCAATGTTGGGTCATTGGTGCATTGTTGGTGGAATTCGAGTTAAGAATTTTGGTTGGGGCAGATCACGTTCAAAACTCGTCGCACCCCCAAATGGTTTGGTCATAGTTCAAATATGGTGGCATATCATTGGTGTTTCCCGAAAATTATGCTACGGTCACATTTTTGATTTGTGGTTTATTATTTGGAGCTGGTTGTTGGAGGGTCGACCAACATGGGCCCGGCAGGTTCAACCCCCGTCGAATCCCTCCATGTGTGGCACCATTGGCACATGGCCATGGGCGAGGTCTGGGTTACCCGCGGCCTTGACCCACTACATTTTATATATCTATATATATATCTATATATATATATATATATATATATATATATATATATATATATATATATATATTATAATATGTCATTGGGGGGTGGCGGGATTGGTGGCCTGCCAGCCCAAATTTTTTTATTTTTATTTTTACTTTTAATATATATATATATATAGGCCCAAAATCTTCTGCCGAGTTTTAAGGGTCACTAGGAAAATTAACGAGGAAAACAATTCACACATTCCATTCACCATATTTTGTGCGTTGAGACTTCCAAATTGTTGCCTCGTCAGTGACTACCACTTGGCCTAGTTTGACCAAAAATTTGACCAGCGATATCTTGAGCATACAAATTTGGATTTGAGTGATGTTCACACTATTGGAATCAGAACGACGAGCACTACGATTAGGTATTGGTTCCACTTTAATTCGACGAATTTTATTTTTGAGCTATTATGAGCCACTTCTGAATTCTGAGCGTTCCTGGAGCCACTTGGATCACTATAGGCATTGGTTTGAAGCTAATGAAGAAGATGAAGTATCAAGGAAATGGCCTAAGTGTTAATGGCCAAGGCATCCCATCCAAGTGGTGGAATTACCTCGATATGAAATATTGGGCTATGTCAGAAAGGACAAGTCCGAGACAATGAAATATGTTGAGAGCACATCACCTCCTTCCAGTGAGCATTCTAAAGGAAGAGCTAAGGGAATCTCTCCTCACTAGATCCACAGTAGATATAGTTGTTCAAAAAAGGTCAGGAAATTAAGGAGGAAGAAAAACCATTGCAACCATTAAAACAAGGCTGGACATCAAAGATCCACATGTTGGAAGCTCCAGCTAGAGTTGCGTCCCAAGAAGGACAAGAAAGAAATTGTGAAGGAACTAATTGATGAAGTAGTTCAATAAGGAATCCATCTATGAGAAGAAATTCCATTAACCTGGTTAGGTAAGAAAGGGGTATCTTTTCTAAGTAGTTTGACATGGCCACCATTGTAAATCACATTTTTCTTTTTAAAGCTTGTAAAAGTGATGAATGTATAACATCACTTGTATATGAAACATAATGATATTTTGGCCTTTAGTTAGATAGAAAAGGGAATGGTTGATGTTGTAAAACTTGACCATGAGTGTTTTATAAACTCTTGGCAAGTATGATCTTATTTGAAATCTTGCAAAATTGGATATGTATTGGAAGCTACAAATTATCATATGGATACAAGTGTCGATTTCATCATTCCAAGTTTTGAAGTACAAAGGTGAGGGAAAGGGAAGGTGGTTTGTTAGAGACATTTGTTATGCAGGTTAGGATTCTAGTACTATTTATACTTTTGGAGGACCATAATTCTTTCAGTGGGGAGGAATGATCTAGGTGGATGCCTAATGGCTCAAAAAATAAATTCTTTGTATTGTAGTCAAATTAGGGCCAGATCAAAGAGCTCATCACAATCTTTCTAATGACATAGACGATGTATCAATCCGACTTCGTATGAGGCACATATGCCTAATCAAAGTTTTGGTCAATCGGGTATAAGAACCTAAAATTATTGGAGCCTCACCAAATTTGGTGGTCTAGCGAAATTGTCAGCTAAAATTGGTGCAGGTCTGATAAAGTTGGCAAAGATTATAGTCATGAGTAACTTTGGAGGAGCCGCCAAATCTCGTGGCACCCCACCAAAGTTAACAGCGCTAAGTAGCCTAATCAGATGGTGCCACATGACACCCTATTGGCATCCAGTTGGGCCTAGACTGGACCAAACTAACAAATTTGGAAACAATAATTATTTTGGTGGAATCGTTAACCCATCAACATTCCAAAATTGGAACCAACGGTTAACCCAAATCCAATGGCAGTTTCAGCGGAGGTTTGAAACAGGTTAAACATTTGGCGGGTTCTTAAATGACCATGGTTAAATATATTCTTGGTAGCAAACATTCTAACGGACTGGTAAATCCACGGTTATACTATGCCAACCATTATATAAATATATATAAATGGTGGTGGATGGTTTATTATTAACCAATTTCAAAACAGAAATAAATAGGTTGTAATGGTTATTTGCCCAACGATTACATTATATAATATATAAAAAATTACAACTTATCACAATGGTGAAGTTCCAAAAAATATTACAGGCGATCGTTTTATATACAAAATTGGTAATGAGTAGGCATTGAACCCATGATGCATAGGAAACCAAAACCAAATACACATTTTTCCAACCAACTCATCATCCAATGGGACGTTGTTAAGTTTGTCGGTGTGGCAATATAAAATCTGGCACTTTCATTTTTGTGACAGGCAGAGTCGGAGGAGCTTGGAACATGGAAGGTCACGAAACATTCTAGAGAATATTATTTTGATGTTGTGAGGAATTTAAAATATTCCCTGAGGGGAAAAAATTGCATGTGGCCAACTTTATACTCATTTTAACCAAAATTTTGCAAGGATCACAATGATGCAGTCAATTTTTGCATCTGAGTAGCAAATTTTAGGGTTCATTGTAGCAACCTGCCTTCTTCATTAGCATGAAGTTCCAGACAACAATGCACCTTTCAGAAGTAGTTCATGTTTACAGTGAAAAGTCTCAGGAGAACGAGATAGATACACTGGTGCTATGATTGTTGTGATTTGAGCAGTCAATTTTCAAGTCACTCACAGGATTTGAGGTATAATGATGTATTTTTCTGTGTACTTGCCTTTCTTTTTGATGAGATGAATGAAGCGTCATCTCCACTATTGAAGCAGGGCCCGAAGATGTGGTCCACACTAGATGAACTTCATTATCAAAATTTTGTGTGCATTGTCTTTATGATCTCCTTTATGTTTCTTCTTCTTTAAGTATTTGCAAAAATGGTTTTTACATGCTCTTTCATGAAATTATGCTAACATCAACCAAAGAAAATATTTTGGATAATGATGGTATCATAGAAGTACCAAATCACAGTTGAATGTGAGCATCTTGTCGTGTCCACAGGGACCTTTGAGGCTCTTTTTAGTGAGCAAGCAAGGATCTTTGAGGCACTTATATGAGGAGAAAATCCTTCAACCAATACTACTATTATGATTGAGGAAAGACTATCTGAATTGTATATATCCCCCATTAGAGAAACAGATGGAGAAGCACGAATGAAAAATATTAACCTAACTATAAGTACACACTTTTATGGCCTAATCATAGAAGATCCTGACACCTTTATGTTCAATTTTTTTTTTGTGTGTAGAACTTATGACTACACCACAAATGAGAAAAACCTCTTGTCATTTCCTTCCACTTTGAAGGATGTGAATTTATAGTGGTTTATGATCCTTGAAGGTAACTGTATCACCACTTGGGATCAAATGTAACAAAATTTTAACAATAAGCATCAATATTATTGTATAGCAAGGGACACCAGAGATGAGATTTTCAAAATGAATCAAGGGGAAAATTAGTCTTTAAACAACTATGAGGAAATGTTCCAACGAAGTTGCAGAAGAGCACATAATTGCACTTTGGGACCAGAATCCTTAAATTTTGTACTATTGAGTGGAGTCAAGGATGATCTCATGGAAAATATCAAATTCTTGGCTAATGGAGATATCTACCTACCCACCTACGATGAGATTAAGTAGGTTTTTAAAAATCATCTTAGAGACACTAGGGAAAAAGGTAGAATAACCAAGATATTGTAAGTACTCAACTTCTTGGCTAACGTAGATATCTACCTACCTGCCTATGATGAGATTAAGTAGGTTTTTAAAAAGAATTTTAGAGCCACTAGGGAAAAAGGTAGAATAAGCAAGATATTGTAAGTCCTTCTTCATCCATGCTTAGTAAAAATGAAATAGGAGGAATGTTAGAATATATGAAAACAAAAATATTCCACCCATTTCCTATGTAGATGGATACTATGAAAATTAGGAAAAAACTAGAAGAAGCAGAAAAACAATTGGTTGTGTTTGCCCCTAGTGCACAAAGACATACCATAGGAAAGAAAGTCCTATGAATGTTATAGAAATTTGTCCTATATGTAAAGAAAACCATTCCATTGTCAAGTTCGAAGGTTGTTTACCAAGGAACAAAAGCAAGCATGGAGCAGTTATGCTCCATCAATTAGAAGAGACCACAAGCCCTAAGACAATTTTAGCAAGGTATAAATTCCCCTTCTCATTTCAATCATAATCACAATGCTCAATATCAGGTTTTGTACCCTCGTAATCCTTCAACTTGGCCCAAGCCCATTCCTTGTCTATATTCTCCTCAACCCTTTCTCTCCTCCCTTCCAATTCCAACCAACCTCCTCAATAGGGAAATCCATCACAAGGATGGATGCCTCATTTAATTGGGTGATGGAGGCATCAGGTGGCCCAACCACCTCCTTAGAAACAACAGTTTCACCATAGTGTTCCTCCAAAACAACCCCAAAGGCATGTTCAACCAAATCCCAATCCTAATAACAAGTAGAATCTGTTGAGAAACGGAAACAAGAAATTCTAGTTTAATTTGTCCTTGAATTAAACTAAGAATTAAAATCAAATTCTATTATCATAGCAACTTGTAAATAGTTAATTAAGTTTAATTAACTTAATTATCTTAGGAATTTCGAGTTGGAAGTCTTTATTTCGTCATATATATGTTCTCCCTAAGTTTTAGGGGTCCAATATGGGTTTAAATTGAGTTGGAAATTAGATCACTCAATTTATTGAGTTAAGTTAAGTTAAATTAGTTCCAAACTGTTTGTGGAACTAATAAAGAGTTAGCAGTCAGTTGGTGCACTAGTACATCCACAAGTTTCACTCTAGATAATTGAAGATTCCCTCATCAGAAACTCATGCATGTCGAATCCGAGAAAGTCCTAGTTGAGACTAGAGTGCAGGGACAATGTACTATCAGTGGTATTATTTACCGGAGTGTAAATATCATGAATGCATGAGAGGTTGATCCTATGTTTGGATTGGGCAGTTTTGAAAGCATGAATTCCCTTTAAATATGGGTTATTCATCCTAGGAATTACGCAAGAGAGTAGGGGCTTAGAGAGCTACAAAATTGACTAAGTGTTGGCCAAGAGCTTGCTTGTGAGCTGAGAGAGTTGAGAACACTTGTGTGAATTTTTCTAGTGAGAACAAGCTTTGTGTCTTCACTCATATTTCTGATATATGAAATACATATAGCGGGGTTTTGAGTAGTGGCTTTCCCCATATACATCTTGTGTTATGTGCTAGTGATTTATCTTCTTCTTGCTCATATTGGTTTTCACCAATCTATTGGATTCTGCCAATTGAAAGTAGAAGTAGATTCTTATCCTATGCTTTAGTACATTACATGAGCTTGTGAATCTATAGGAAAGTTGAGAAAAATATACTAGAGGAGATTTTGAAGTTTTGAGTTTTGGGTTGCAAGTGAAATTCGAATTTGCAATACATACTTCAGGGTCGACAAAGGGCGTTCTATGGTTTGCGGCTCGAGTATGCCTTGGAAGGAAGATCGAATTTTATAGCCTGGAGGGATAGAATGGAGATTGTGCTAGAGGATAATGGCTTGAAGGAATTCATTTCTCAAGAAATTCCTAAGCCAGTAGTATCAGATGCACATAATTTGGCTGAATGGAAGAAGTGTGTGGCGAAGGCAAGGTGAATAATCCTTGAGGGAGCTCGAGACCACATTGTCTCGAGTCTATATGGAAAGGAAACTCTGTATTCTATGTGGAAAGCATTGATGTACTTGTATCAGAACAACAATGACCAAAGGAAATTGGCACTAAATTATAAACTTTGAAAAATCAAAATGGAGAAAGGTGAGATGATTCCAAAAGACTTGACCAAGCTCACTCAGTTTCGTGATGAATTTGGAAGTGTTGGAATCATGGTTTCTAAGGATGATATGGTGTGTTTTTCTCTTCTAGGACTCCCAAAGAGTTGGCACAGTTATTAGGACTCTGTCAATGGTTGGGAGAAGCTGCCAGATTGGGAACGACTATGGTCAGATTTGATGTAGGAGGAGATCAAGAGGAACACCAAGGATGGCTCTTCATCAAGTACTGATGATGAAGAGAATTGTGCCTTAACGATTAAGGAGAAGAAGGGGAAAGGGAAAGATTTCCATTCCAAATCAGATTCTTATAATGGAGGTAAGGAGAAAGACACGATGAAAGTTAAGTGCTTTCATTGTCATGATCTGGTCCATTTTGCTACAAATTTTCCACTCAAGAAGTCCAAGAAGAAGTCCTTAGGAGGAGCAGTGGGTGAGGCTTTGGCATCTCAATTCGAGTTGGAATTTTCCCTCATTGCATGCATGGTGTCATTAATGATGGGAAGAGTATGGTACTTAGACAGTGGAGTTTCATTCGACACAACTGGCGACAAAGAGCTATTCAATGACCTGGAGGAGAAAGATCTCGAGATGCATATCGAGATGGGTGACGACGGGAAGTATAGTGTTACTAGATTGGGCACGATTACTTTTTAGAGGGAGCATGGGGCTCCACTCACCTTGAATAATGTTATGTGCATCAAACATATATATTGGAGCATCTTTAGGTCAACTTGAGGGTAAATTTCCTAATGAAATCTAATTCATTAGTAAGAATATCTCAAAATTTGAATTAAATTACTCCATAACTAAAAAACAATTCCTCGTTCCTGTACATTATTTGAATAAGTTTAGACACTATATTATTGGTTAACATGTCTTTGTACATATTGACCATGTAGCAATTAAATATTTTATGAACAAATTAGGTGTAAATTCTAGGATAATTAGGTGGCTATTTCTTTTACAATAGCTTGATTTAACCATTGGTGACAAACCAAGGAAATAAAATGTTGTTGCAAATTTCTTTTCATGATTAACATTTTCTACAGATGAAGAGTTGGTTGATGATTAGCTTCCAAATAAGCATATTTTTCCCATCTCACTTTTCTCTCCATAATTTTCTTATATTGTTAACTATCTAACCACTGTCAAACTCCATCCTCACTTGTCTTCAAGGGAGAAGCACAACATCATTAGACATAATGTCTCCTATATTTGATTTAGTGGAAGCCTCTTCAAATTGGGACATAATCAGGTTTTAAGAAGATGTGTGAGGTAGGATGAGGTCTCTGATATCCTCTCAGCTTGTCATGATGGACCTTGTGGAGGTCATTTTGCTATAAGAAGGATAAATGAAAAGATCTTGTTAGTGTCAGTGTCTTCACACTGCCATCAGTGATCAAAATTTACTCTTTTGCATTTCATACTAGGGGTCCCATTCTGATGAGGTTTCATTCCATTGGGTCATGGATCTACTAATGGTAGGGTTTATTTCAGTTTTTCCCTCATGATATGTACTCGCTGATCTCCTTTCATACCTTTCAGTCACGATTCATGCTCATTTTCAATTCATTTCATCAATTACATAAGGTTTCAGTCTCATTAGGTCTTAGGGTTTCCACCATGGTCAAAATTCAGTGATTATTTCTAATAATGGTCAGCAAAGACATGAGGAGGTCAATAATGATTAGAAAGTCATAATTTGTTAATTTGTAATCTTAATGAAGTTCTCACCTCAAAACTAGTTTTGAGGTGAAAACAAAGCATTTGTATTTTATTTTTAAATTTGATGTAATTTTAATGTTCTCATATGTAATAATGGTTTCATGTTGCTCCTGGACATCTGGTGATGTTGCCAAAGTACTGCCACTGCAAAAAGTCAAAGAATTTGAGCATCAATCCACCTATCAAAGCAAAGAAACCAAGCATAAAAAAACAGAGTATTGGAAAAACAGATAGACATTATAAAAGTGGGTTTTCACCAACAAAAAATCAAAAAGTGAAAGCTATATAAAGCCATCCTTCTATTTGTCATTTCATTGTGTTAGAGTTCAAAGTGCCAAAAGGAGAGCCAAGGATCGATTTCAAGCAAAATTGGGCAAATACAAGTAAGTCGCTGCATTTTTGGGAAAATCTGAGCGGCGCTGCGCTTTTGAGGAGGGCGCTGCGTTTTTGAGTTGGCGCTACGCACCTGGTAGCATTTCCCTGTGTAATTTTACACAAGTGTTGTGCTTTCAAAGTGGCGCTGCGCACCTGTGTGAGGCACTGCGTTTTTGCCCAGCCAAGCCCAAATTGTTCCCAAACTGCCAATTCACCTCAAAACTTGCAATTTCTCTCTCTTACAAGTAAGTTCATCTATCACATCTTATGTTTTAGGGTTTTGTTGCCAAGTTTGGTGTTTTGAATTCTTAAATCTAAAACCCTAGCTTCTAGGGTGAAACCCTAGTTTTCCTCATATCACTAGTGTTTATATACCCTATCTACTTGCCATTGTTCACTAAACCCCATTCCCACATATTTCCTAAATCCCATTTCCCATCATACATTTTCCCTAAATTCCCACTTACACTCTCCATCAACCCTACAAACCCCACCCACTCTCCCTAAAACCCTACTCATCCCTAAAAAACATGTTCACACATCATACTCTCACATATTCCTTCATCTTCACTCTGTTCATTTCATTCCTCCACCCTATCCCATCATTGTCCATATAAAACCATAAGTGTTCACAACCACAGAAAAAACAGTGGAAAGAGACAGTGAATATGACTATGAGGAAGAGACACTTAGTGATAGTTCCATGGAAAGACATAAGCAGCAGAGGAAGCCTCATAAATGAGGAAGAATTATCAGAGAAGAGCCCACTAGTTTGAGGGAGTTACAAGCTTGTCCACTTGCCATTTCTTGCTTTAAATACCAGGCATGCTTTGAATTTTGTGAAATGATAGAAAGAATCATATTTCATCATGAGTTGGCTAGGCCATTTGTGACTCATTTGCACAGTAATGAAGTAACCCTTACCAGAATAACCTTCACCATATCACCAGCCATCATCTCAAAGGCTACATGAATTCCAAATGTGGGTGAAAATTGGTACAAAGGTCAAGATATTGATGAGGAGAACTATGAGCCTTACATCAAGACTAGATACAAAGACAAAATGAAGAGAGTATTCCCCTTCAAGTTTTTGGAAGATAGGTAAGCCCCATTGATGAAAATCATTATCAAGTACTTCACTTGTGAAGGTAGGTTCTCCTAGTTGTATGCCTACCACATTAGACTTCTCATGCATTTCACTAGAGTAAAGATGATGAATCTCCCTTACTTCATGTTTAGAAACATTGAGAAGATGGCACATATTGTACAGAGGAAACCATACCCCCAGTAGTTGAATAGCATTTACCATTACTCTTTGATCAAAATCATTGTTCTTCACCACCTGAGCCTCCTTAACATGCCATGGGAGACTTTCATTTCTCATGAGATGTTCAAAGGCCCACAAATCTTTTCATCAGTACATCATGAAGAAGGTGGACCTTCAAGCCATGAAAAAGTCAAAGAGACTGAAACTGTTGGAGTGCCAGTGTTTGTGACATATAAGAGGGGTACTAAGAAACTTTTTGTAGTTGCTAGGCAAGTGTTATCTCCACAAGGTGTGGAAGGGATCTTGCCTTCGTCATCAGGCCACAGGCAAATGCTATCTCCACAAGGTATGCAAGCGACTTTGCCTTCTTCTTCAGAAAAACAGGTACAGGTTGAGCAACAAAGCAAGGGCAAGGAAAAGGTGCAAGAAGAGGATCTTAGTGACGAGTAGAAGATATATTTCAATCTTGTTGAGCATGAGGAGCCGCAATAGCACTTTACATCATGGAGTTGACATTATTGATTTGGAAGCTCAGGATCTGAAGACTATCAAAGACATTATCTTAAAGGAACAAGAAGCTGAAATACAATCCTTGGTAGATAACTTAGGGAGAGATAAGTTCATTATCAGATATTTAGAGTAGGAAAACAAACAATTGAGCGACAAGCAAGTCCTCATGGAGCTGCAAATGATCAAAGAAAACAGGCAAAAGGCCAAGGAGGCTCATGTCAAGTTGACTTCAATTGAGAAAGAGATTGAAAATGATAGGAAAAATTGGCTTGAGAGGGTCAACATACACCTCGAAGGCAAACAGGGATAAGAAGATGCTTCACCACATGGCCTACCATTACTTGACCCACAACAAAATCTATAACATAAGGATCAGGAAACTTAAAGCTAGGTTGAGGAAGGCTTTAAAGAGAAAAAAGGAGCAAGATAAGTTGAAGATATTAGCTGAAGCCTCACTAGCCCATCAAAGCAGTTGATGGTGGTGTCCCATGCCAAAATTGGGCAAGTTTTGATGATTTTTTGCATTTTTCAAATTTTGCAATTTTCAAAACAGAAAACCGGCCCAGAAGTGCAGCGCCACCGGTGCTGCGCTTTTCCCTGGAGCACTTGTTGGAGGAAAAGTTTATATATTTGGATTCATCATGATGAGAGCATTCATCCTAGAAAATTTCAGAAGTTTTGGAGCAAAACTAGGTCACCAAAAGGTCCAAAAACTACCAAAAAATGACCTCTCTACCTCTTTTTGGACACACAGAAGCAGCCTTGGGAGATTTCAGTTTTGAGGGGGAAAATGACCTCCAAATGCAAAAATTCAAGTTGTTACAGAAACTAGACTAGAAGACCTTTCCAATGAGCCATCTTGGGCTAAATTTGGCTAAGGGGAAGGCCTCCAAAAGTGGGTGGAAAGCGGCGCTACACTTTTGGCTAATGGCATTACGCTTTTGACCAGTTTGCCAGAAAATCAAATTTTCGCCTACTTTCACTGCAAGTTGACTTTCTCTCTCTTCATGGATGATTTTATGATTGTAATTAATTACTTGGCATGTAAATGTAATAGTGAAATTATCTTAGAGGGTAGATTCATCAGTTTGAGGTGGTTTTGGGGTCAATGAATCAATTTCCATGCTTATAGAGGCAAGTTGTTCCACTGCCTATATTCCTGGTCCCTGTTTGGAAATGGTTGTAACAACTCCTTTTCTCTTGGTTTTGACACCTGATGGCTAGCATAGGTGGTTTTATGTCTATATTATGTATTTTCTTTGTCATTAGCAAAGGTTGGACTCTCTTGGATGCTTTGAGCTACATTGTACACCTTTATCAGCAGTTTGGCAAGGAAATAAACCAGGATTTGCAGCTATTTTTATGGGATACTTGTGGTATGGTGTTTTTGCATAGTTTCTTCTTCTGTTATCATATTTTCACATGTTTTATGTATGCCACAATCTAATTCATTGCTTCTAGCTGAATGATATCAAGATAGATAGGTAGAATTCATTGTTTACAGTGCTCTGCCTTGGGAAGCCATTCAATTTTCTATGTTTTCTACTGTTTGAGAAGGATACATGATCTTCACATGCCCTCATTAGATCCTCACCAGTCTTAGACCTCTCATCTCACTCAATTTCAAGTGCCAAAGCACCTACCTACCTTGCCCCATAGAACACCCTGCATCCTAACTTGATTTCCTGGACCCAAAACTGCCTAGCTCCATTTGATCCAGCAACAAAGCCAAAAAAATCAATCAAAAACCCTAGAGATACTATACCTAACTTAAAATAAATATCTGATTCAGTCATCTTGACTAAGATTCACAAGGAGGGAGCCCTCTCCCGACCTGGTAGGGCTAGCTACCATGTTAAGCTTGGTTTGTGGTTATCCTGGGATTGCCTTCCTTTAGCCTGAGGTCAATCTAGGCTCTAATAGATCCTACAATCAAGATACTTTTGGCCAACTCTTCATAAAGATGCCCAAAGATATACCACACAATGTGATGAGTGCCAGAGAACAGGGAAGCCTACAAGGAAGGATGAAATTCCCCTTCAACCTCAAGTGTCATTTAAGCCATGTGAAAAATGGGGCATGCACTTCGTTCATCCTATTGATCCCACATATGGACATAAAAATTAAATCATTGTATGCACTGTTTACTTAAATAAATGGGTTGTAAAAGAAGTAAAGGTAGACAAAGAGAAAAATGTAGTTGAATTCTTAAGGGAGAATATTTTCTACATTTTTTGTTTTCCAAGAGAGTTAGTGACCAGATCAAGGCACCCACTATACTTTCAACCTAATTGAGGGAATAATGAAGCAACATTGCATTCACCATCAAAAGTCCACACCCTATTATCCCCAAGAAAATGGGTAGGTATAGGTCACCAATAGAGCCTTAGAAAATTGTTACTAAGGTAATTAGTGGTGGAAATAAAGACTGGGCATAAATGCTTCTTGAGCCCACTTGGGCCTACAATATTACTTGGTAAGCC
Source organism: Pinus tabuliformis (assembly GCA_031772625.1). Lineage (NCBI taxonomy): Eukaryota > Viridiplantae > Streptophyta > Pinopsida > Pinales > Pinaceae > Pinus > Pinus tabuliformis. The sequence goes on along the minus strand of CM062813.1, from coordinate 969,907,575 downwards.
ACCATTGGTTTCACTCCTAGCGAGTTATTTTATGGAAAGAAGGCTTTGTTACTAGTTGATTTTGAATACCACACTTTGAGGATGTCATCTCAACTAGATATGGATTTAACCAAGGCACAAAATAAAAGTATATAGAAACTAAATGCCTTGGATGAGTATAGGATGCAAGCCTTGTTGCATATTGAGGTAGTCCAGCTACAAAGTAAAATATGGCATGATAGATACATTGGAACTTGATCCTTCCAAGAGGATGATTGGGATCTCTTATATGATTCTAGGTTCAAGGACTTCAAAGGAAAGCTCAGGATCATATGGTTAGGACCTTACATAGTGGATAAATGTTATGAAAATGGCTTTGAGTCAGAATCAAAACCATAGGTAAAGAGAAAATCTCACTATTAGTGAATGGTTATAGACTGAAAGTTTATAGGAAGCCCGTTTATAGGGCTGACTTTACAATTTCAATAAGGAATTGAATGTGATTGAGAGAACGAATGCTCCCAATCCATCCAAACCTTGACCAAAAAAAGAAAAAAGAAAAAGAAAGGATAAGAAAGTATTAAGTGAAAGCATCCTTTGAGGTGATTGACATAATATCATTGGTTTAAAAGCTCCACAAGGAAGTCATTGAGTTTAAAAAATAAGAATAAGAAAAAGAAGAAAGCTCTAGGTGAAATATTCTTATGAGGCGCTTGAAGAAGGTTCGTTGGATGAAAACCTCCATGAGGCAGCCATGGAGCCTACAATAAAGAAGGAAAAAGAGAAAAATAAAAATAAAAAATACATTGATCTCTCACATTGATTTTTTTTTAGGAATAATTTCCCTTGCAACAAAAGGATAAACAAAAGTTAAGGTAACCAAAATGGACATGCTGCAAAAATTAGAAAAAAAGGATAATTTGTCACCCATTTCAAGTCATCAACATAAATTGCCTCAAGGTTGACCCAGTTGGTATCCTTGTACCATTTTCCATTCCTTTACATCATTCATGACATCATCCAATTCATATTCATCAATTTCCATATGTTTTTTGCAGCGTTCCTGAAATGCTACTAGAAAGCTTAAAACTACTATAGGAAAAACCTGTCTTTGAAAAAATCAATAGATCCAAGTTTTTTTTAGTATATTTTCTAAAGGAGAGCATCGAAAGGGTATTAATAATTTTCATTTCCATGACCAAGCTTCACAAATGTGCTCCTATCACTTTGTTCACTGTATATCAACATTTTTCCTTCACTTTTTGATCACATACCGACTCAAAACCTTCTCCATCCACATTTCATTTCATCCTTCTAAATTATCAAGTCACCTGCATCACTCAAGGAGATTTTTAATTGATCTTGAAATGAATATATGCCTACTACAGGAAACTACATAGTCTTTAAGAAAGTTACAAAGGCCTTACAAACCCAACTTTCTCAGCACATAAGGAACTCTCTGAGAACTATATTTTCCAACTACTCCACATCTCCAAAAGCACCTTTCAGGATTGATGAAGAAGTCCTAAGTAGCTACATGATCCCCCGTGTTAGTTTTTGGTAGCATCGGATGTGCTCTAGCCATGAAAATTTCTAGAGAGGCTAAGGCACATGAGTTCTAAAGAACCCAGAAACCGTTTGGTGAAATTCCACCCGAATTATATTTTATTAAAATAATTGATATTTTTAATGGGGTTCCTAAGTCTAAACTTAGGAAAATTAAAATATTAATGGGTATTAATCAAGATATGGGTGATAATGATCTAGAAGGCGGATCAAGTTATGTTTTAATCTTATCTATTGATTAGATACTTAATCTCAGTCATTGAAGTCTCAATGAGAAAAGTATAAGAAGGAGGCTTGGGGTTCATTTAGAAGACACACAAAGATATTGAGAAAATCAATTTTCTGAGGTGAGAAGTTCTCAGGAGGAAAATCGCTTGAGGAGATCTTGCAGTAGAGGGGAAGTAAGGATTTGGTAGGAGGAAGTTCCGGAGAGTACAAGGCAGAGAGAGGACAAAAATATGTTAAGAGGAGGGTTGACGTTGGCCTACACAATGCTAACGCAGAGGCAACACGGTCAGTGAGGAGAAGTTGAGTTTCTGCTGAGGGAATTCAAAGTTTAATTGCCAGAAGTCAGGATGTGAGTCTGGGAGGCAAGAAAGTCAATTTCTTAGCTAGCTGGGGATCTAGATCAGAGAGGCAGCGTAATACCCAGGAGGGGTGATGCATAAGTTTCCTAGGGTTATGTACTTTGATGTAGAGGCCACACAGAGGGTGACGCAAAGCCTCCAGGGCTAAAGGATTAGTCATTGATTCTCCAATGACAGGGTGAGATCATTTCACCAATATTTTTTTCAGTATTTTCTTTGTAAAGGATTGCTAGTTGATCATCCTAGATTTGTACTCAGAATTTTCTCCTGCAAAAAGAATGAACCCTCAGAGCTGTTGCACTGGTTTTCCCACATTGGGTTTTTCTGGGGACTATTTTGTCAAAAAATAACTGTGTCCTATGTATCTTGTTCTTTTCTCAGTTTTCTATTTCATGTAATCAAATATTAAATTAGGTTAGGTTGTAGAAGTAATTTTCTTCAGTATTCAGGGAATAACTCAATGAATGTATACAATCAAGTAGGCGAAGTAGATTCAAATTTGTTGCAGTAGGGGTTCCTTAAGGACTAGGTCTTTTCACATGGTATCAGAGCATTGATTTTGAAACAGGAAGAGTAGATCCAACGCTAAGCAAAGAGGCCAAAATCTACACTTGGCAACAATTCAACTCCCCTTGAAGGGATTGCGCAGTCCTTGTCGGGAAGCAGAGATTCCGAGGAAATCTCCCTCTGAGAGAGTCGACAGAGAGGTACAATTTATAGTTCGTAAGTTTGCAGAGGCAAAGGGAGTGACATAAAGCCTCAGCGAAGTGCTTGAAGGGTGCAGTTTCTGTTGTGGCAGAAATCTGCCAGAAAAGAGAGAAGATAGATAGAAGGGGAATTTTCTCCTCAGAGAACTTTTGGCCAAAAAGTTCAAATTTCTCACTTACTGGGCAGCTCAGTAATGCTGGGCAGTGACTAGAGGAGTCAGTTCGATAGTTGGGTCAGATGGCATCGCATGGGCTTAGAGATCAGGACAGGTTGGAAGGAGCTTCCAACTATGTCATATGGAAGACCAGAATCTTACTTGTTCTAGAGGAGTACGATCTCGAAGCCTACGTCAAGAGTGTTGTAGTTGTCCTTGCTGACAATGATCAAAGAAAGAAGTACAAGACCAAGGAAGGGAATTCAAAGATGTTGATTCTCGATGGAGTTTGAGATCATGTGGTCTCACACTTGCAGGGCAAGGATATAACCTGAGAGATGTGGGAAGCTTTGTCTTCATTGTATGAAGGCTCTTCTAAATAGCGGAAGATGCACCTAGAACAAAAGTTTCATTGGACATTGATGTAGAAGGGAGAATTGGTTAAATGCTATCTTGAACGTCTTCAAGACACCATAGACCAAATTACTGCAGTGGGGTCCACTCCTCAGTCTACCGCAATGGTAATGAAAGTTGTGAATGGAGTCTCAGACGAATGACAAGTCTTCATCCAAAGCATATTGGGTAGGGAAAGACTACCTTCATGGGAGGATATGTCGAAAATTATTCAACATGAAGAATTAAGGAGGGACTTGGTTAAGGTCAACCTCAATGGCAGCAGTGGGAGTGGCACAAATACCAAGGAGGAGGAGGAGAACACATCTCTAGCATCAAAGGGACAACAAAAGTAGAAGCAGAAGAAGGACATTTCAAAGGTGAAATGTTTTAGATGTGGCAAGATGGGCCACTTTGAATCCTAATGTCCTTTGAAGCAAAAGTATAAGGATGAGAAACATGATCTTAAGGCTACTAATCTAGCAAAGATTGATGAAGATGAGTTTGCCATGAATGCCGACACATCTCCAGGAGGGAGATGGGATGACATTGAGTTGTAGTCGGGAGGACTACATGTGGGTAGGATCCTTGAGGATTCCACCTCTTGGATCAATTCCTTGCTACGGGAGCTCGAGATTGACAAGTAGCGATATGGAATTAGTGTAAGATAATGTAGTGGATTGTTTGGATGATAGATGAAGTAGCAAGAGACCAGAGACTGATCAACGCAAAGAAAGGTTGGTAGTAGTGCAGTTGGCACAATGCAGAAGTCAACAACAATGCAGAAGATTCAGAGGGTTAGAAACTAGAGCAGTCAGATTCCATCATTCATGGTATTATGCTAAACACAATTAAGTTCAGTTAATTTTGGATGTTTTTCAGTTGCTTCTCTCAACAACTGAGTTGTAGCACGAATGCAGTGTTAGCAGTGGCAGTGCTAGTAGCATAACATATGCAACATTTGAGAGGGAGTTGTAGTACAAATGCAGTAGTAGCAGTGGCAGTGTCATGGGTAGTAGTACAGTAGTAGCAGCAGCACAATGTTTGTGGTAGCAATAATTCGGAAAGCAGGTGCTTCAGAGACAGAGCAACATGCAATTGGACATTGTTGCTAGAGCACTTTCCTCGCTAAGAGGGAGAGCTAGTTTTTTGTAGCATCGGATGTGCTCTAGCCATAAAGTTACTGGAGATGATAATACACATGATTTATAAAGAACCCATAAACTGTTTGGTGAAATTCCACCCAAATTATATTTTATTAAAATAATTAATATTTTTAATGGTGTTCCTAAGTCTAAACTTAGGAAAATTAAAATATTAAGGGGTATTAATCAAAATATCGGTGAGAATGATCTAGAAGGCAGATCAAGTCATGTTTTAATATTAGCCATTGATTAGAGACTTAATATCGGTTGTTGAAGTCTCAACGAGAAAATTGTAAGAAGGAGGCTTGGGGTTCATTTAGAATACACATAGAGAGATTGAGAAAATTGATTTTCTCAAGTGAAAAGTTCTCAGGAGGAAAATTGATTGAGGAGATCTTGCAGCAGAGGGGCAGTGAGAATCTGGGAGAAGGAATTTCCAGAGAGTACAAGGTAGAGAGAGGACAGAAAGACGTCTAAAGGAGGGTTGACACTGGCCTATGCAATGCTAACACAGAGACAATGCAATTAGTGAGGGGAAGTCGAGTTTCTGTTGAGGGAATTTGAAGTTCAGTTGACGAAATCTAGGGTGTAAGCCTAGGAGGCAGGAAAGTCAATTTCTCATTCAACAGAGGATCTAAAGCAAAGAGGCAACATAATAACCAAGAGGGGTGACATAGAAGCTGCCCAGGGTGACACAGTTTGATGCAGAGGCCACACAGGGGGTGACACAGAACCTCCAGAGTTGAAGGATCAGTCACTGATTCTCCAGTGACAGGGTGAGATCATTTCACAAGTATTTTCTCTTTAAAGGATTTATAGTTGAGCATCCTAGATTTGTACTTATAATTTTCTCCTACATAATAATAAACCCTCATAGCTGCTGCACTAGTATTCCCGCATTGTGTTTTTCTGTGGACTATTTTGTCCAAAAATAATTGTGTCCTATGTATCTTTCTCTTTGCTCAATTTTTTGTTTCATGTAATCAAATATTAAAGTAGTGTAGGTTACAGAAGTAATTTTCTTCAGTATTCAGAGAATAACTTGATGAATGTATATTAAAATCAAGTAGGTGAAGTAGATTTAGATTTGTTGCACTAGGGGTTCCTTGAGGATTAGGAAATTTCACACCCTGCATATTGCTACATGATGAAATGTACATGACAACCAACACTAACCTAGTCTCTGAAAGCACCTTCAACCATGGAATTCATCAACACCAGGCTTCCAAAAGGTAAACACGAGGTATGGATTTACAAACTCTCTCTAAATTCATCTAAAGTATAGTGAAAATTTTCTTTTTATGTAAATCAGTGTTCAAATAGGCTAGAACTGAAATATAACTAATACCTCAACACCCACTTTTGCTAAGTTTTTCTTCCCACGTGTGATAAACAAGTAATACAAACATGTTTATCACCTCGTCTCATTTGAAAATATGGTTTTTGTATTTTTATGATGTAATTGTTTAGGTGATGAGTATGACACAAAAGTATATTAGGGAGTGGGGTGGTAGATGGAATAGTTAAACAGTACATGTTGAGTCCCATCCCTACCACCCCATAACTATGCTACACTTTGTAAACATCACCATTTTGAAAAATAAACAGTCGTAATCTCCCACTGATGAGTTGCATGCAACCATAAGAAGCTACACGTGCATTGCAAGTTGCTACAAGAATTGTCATAGGCTACTACAAGGACTATTACAAACAAATACAAGGTCGCAGTAGGGTTTTTTTTGGGACCGTGTAAAAATTTCCATATTTCTCTCATTAGGTAATCAAAACTATTTTGCGTGCATTTGAAAGTTCGTTTCCAAAACAAATCTTGAATTTCTTATCAAGTCCTCTTCCCAAGAAATTATTTAGCATGCAAAGTATGTTTTAGTTCAAACTGGGCATACATTCTGCATAAAAAATTAATTTTTGTGTAAAATAATGAGTGGAAGGAAAGAAGGTTCATCATTTCCATTTTTGTATATTTGATGCAAAATTTTTTGAAGGTATAGGATCAAAATTGTGCTCCTATTTGGAACTTTGCCCATTTAAAAAAAAAACACATAGAGGTGTTGTAACAGGAAACCTTTTTCCTATAGTAGCATAATAACATCATCTCCTCTCATAAATTTTATCACCATAGAGCATCAAACCATTTAGTTAGATTGATCTTATATGAGTTATAAGAAGGAAATTTCTAAGTGTGGAGTGAAATTAACTTCCAAAATCTTATTGAAGGAGACCTATGAGAGGATAGTATTTCTCTCCTTACAAAACATGGGGTAGTATTAAGAGAAGGGAACTCATTGACACTAACAAAATTTACCAGCATCATGGGGTTGTTACCATCTTTGAAAATTTCCAATGGTTATATTTATTTGAAAAACTTAGGGCCTTTGATGATGAAGTGGCACTGGAAATTTCCATGGATTTGCAGAACTCTAAGGGGCATGATTTTGTCACTGTAGTTAGGTGACCAGTAATTTACTTTAATGATGACTCTGTGAGTAGAATTACAACTTATCCTAAGGGACTTCAGTGGAATAAGGAAGAGAGGTAAGAGACCATCACTTCCAAGAAGGGGTTTTTCCTATAAAATTAAATTCTTGATGAGGACAAAAATGGAGTGAGGAGGGAAAGATTATGTGATCCCTGGGGCGATTTAGCCTACCATATCCTTAAGTACATCTCTTGTTAGGGTAGGTTGAGCATAGTTTTTGCTTACTAATTTAGACTATTATATAAACAAAGATTCCAAGCTCACCTCCTAACCTCTGAATTACTGAGCATCTCCTTATTTCTCCTACAATCTCTGAAGGAGATAAGCACTAAAGTGAAAGAGGGAAAGCACAAGTTATGGCTCTATTAAACTAATTTTAATTGATGCACCAGCAGGCTTACATGATCCAATTTCATGGACCTACTTTGTGGACATGGATAGTGTTGTATTTGCTACAACATCCTCCAAAAATTTTCATGCACTCGAATTTTAGAGCCTTCTGTGGATCTTATGATCGGTCATTCCATAGTCACTTCTTGGTCAGCAGATTCTTTTGAGCTCCCTTCTTGGGCTCGAAGTGTTGAAGTATTTTTTCCACACATGCTCAATCTATAACAAGTGCATGAGCACATTCTTTTACACAATCTGTGACAAGCATAACACTCTCCTATCAATAATGTGCATGTGTAATGTCCAATCCATGTCGATAGTTAGTGCGCAATGACAATGACAATTTCTCACATTATAGTTGCATCTGTACTTCTATTTCGATGAGTTTCGCAAATTGTCGCTCCCACACACTTTTTTTTTTTCGCGATTGTCTCTTTCATGTTTCTAGTTGTCACTTTTGCTTTATTTCACTCTAACTAGTGTCATTTTAATGTTATCTTTTCTCTGGAATGTGTTGTTTTCACCATCTTTCTTATATTGCAAGTGTAATTCACGTTTTTTATCTTCATATAGCAAATGTCGTCTTCTGGCATGTGAATTTATGCTTATCATGCAAAGTGGATTTTTGGTTTTTTTCAAGAGGCAATCATTTTGATATTGAGTTGTTCTGATCATGTAGGTATGTTTCACACTCATTTCCAAATATTCATGCACTGTCACACAAGTGTCGTCATTATCATCACAAAGTCTATCTTCAGTGTCGCAATTATCATAAGTTTTTGTAAAGGTTGGCATACTAAGGGAAGTATGTGTTCATATGTTTTGGATGATCTAAGTTGTGTTTCCAAGTGTCTAAGTGTGTGATCACAATCAAGTTCCATCAATGATAACATCAGTTTCACTGATCGCGCACTTAGACAAATTTCAAAAAGTTCCCAACAACCTAGCCTCATATAGCCCTCCTAAATTGCACATTGCGCAGTATCAACCCTTAAGCAACAACCTTGTCTCTTGGCACTATGCAATGCGCAAGCCCTGACTCCCACAACCTCGCAACTACCGAGTCCCCTCTATCTTCTAGAACTGCGCAGTTGGCTGAACCAGTGCCCAACCCCTCAACCTAACTCACTGAGCTCTCAAACTGCACAATATTCTTCCTCAGCCCAGCCTGAACTGTGCATTGCATAGTATCAGAGCCTAAGCTCTACTCCATACTTCCTGAACTACAAAACTACTTAGTCACTCAGCCTTTCCCTTGGCCTACCACTAGTTCTATCTCAGTCAACAAATCATCATGCAACATCTTAGATAAGGGTTTATCAGAGTGATGTTGTCTTGTCATGAGTTGATTGTAGACATAGGAGCTCTACCATACTATGAAAAGATGATAAAGAAGGAGACAAAGAAGGAATACATGTTAGATAACACCTAAGGAGTTGAGGACAAAGGATGATCATAAGGTAAGAATACGAAGAAACACTATCAAGCCCACATGGAGACTCCATCTGTTTTACAACATTTTGGAGGATAGATATGAAAACAAAGCACATCTCTCATGAAGTTGAATTAAGAAGGGAAAATTATCATTGCCACATAATTATGTATTCAATTTCATGTATTGTGCAAACATTGAAACTCATTTCATGTATTTTATTTAAGTGGTTGGTCTCATTTGCAACGTAGGAAAGTGCCATCTGTTCGCATATTGGTTGTTGCACAACATGTAAAAGCCTATTATGATGTTTTCAAGGGTTTGCATTTGTGTATACAAGTTTTCCTAAGAATGTAAACACCGGTCACACTCATTCACAAAGTTTTGAGCACCGTCGCACAAGTGTTGTCACGGTCATCGTGAAGTGTATCTTAAGTGTTGCACTTGTCATAACTGGTCATAAAGTGGTCACACAAATGGAAATGTGTTGTTCATGTGTCATGGGTGATCTATATTGTTGTGTCATAAAGTATTCTAAGTGTGAGATCACAATCGAAGTTTTATCACTTTTCATATCAGTCTAACCGGTCTTACACTTAGTCATTTCTAAGAAGGCTTATTGCCTAAGCAACTTGGCTTCACCCAGCCTTCTTGAATTGCACATTGTGCAGTTCTAGTCCTCTAGTGGAGACCTTGCCCATTGACACTTTTCAATGTGTAGTTCCTCTCTCCTAGGACTGCTACACTGCATAGTTTATGTGCTCAAGATCTCGCCTTGACCTCCAGGATTGCACAATCATTCTTCCCAACCTGACCTTCACTATGCACTATGTAATCACAAGCTTCAAGCTCATCCCCTAGCCTATGAACTGTGTAATTGTGTAGTAGCTTAATATCCCTTACCTCCTAAAACTGTCCAGTATGGCCTCTCAATATCCATCCCCTCATCCTACCTCACTGTCACCTAGGACTATGCATTTTTTCCCTCAGTCCGGCCTGAACTACGCACTACAAAGTCTTAGTGATAAAGCCTCAACCCTAGCTACTTGATCAAGTGCTTAGTATTTAGCTCAAAAATAAAATTTCTCATAATGGTTCAAAACCTAAACGACCACGTCCATCTTGGAAAAACATTCCAAATGCAACTCATTTTGTCGAAAACCGAGTTCATATGAGAAAGTTATTGTGTTCTGATCGCTTTGCTAAACATGTGAAATTTAAAAAAAAAAGCCCAACCAGCAGTCCGTACTACTGATGTGGCAAGTGGCTAGGCAGGGTCAATGATGGTCAATGATGAATCACAGATGCACAAGTGGCATCATTTGATTGGGTTATACAGGTGGTGTGGTGGCGCAATCTGATTGGTTTATTTTTGGACCAATGGAAGAATGCCACGTAGCAAGACCGGAGGCCGCCACGTGGCACCTCCCAAAGGCCTTGACAATCTTGGAAGTGGAGAAATTTTTTATGGTGGAGGTTGAGGTCGAACCTGCAACCTCCGGCATACCGTCCGCACGTCTTAGCCACCCACATTACCGTGTGTTTCTTACCCTTTATGTTCTCGGCATCAATTTAAAGTTTAATGGTTAGGAGTTGGGTGGTTAGGGGAGGGCCAGCCCGTAGGCCAACCCTCCCCAATGTGAATGCAAATGTGTTAAACACATACAATTGATGTTAAGTCTAGCAGATAATTCACATAACTGTTAACGTATAGGTCTCCGCATGTGAACACCAACCCACAACAACGCAGTTATGATTATGTCACCGGGGATTCCAATATACCATTACTCCAAAACGGTTAGCATATGTCCAGTTTCGATGGCAATTAAGGTTATAGTTAGCCTAATCCACGTGATTAGCACTAAAACATAACTTAAAATTAACTTAACACTAATTAATTGCGTAGTTAGACTGGCGGAATATTGGCGGAGCCCCCAATTTCAGGCCTGCCTCCACATTTAGCGTGCTAATGGGAGTCATTCTAGATTTAGTGGAACTTTTCTAGGAAAAGACTAACTGAGTCATGGAGAAGGCCATTTTCGACTAAATTGAGCTCAGGAAGAGGTGTTCTTCGATAATTTGAACATTCTGAACACATTGGTGTAGGTATCAGGAGCCATAGATCTTTGTAAAAAAACATTTTCCCACATTGAGCTAATACAGAGGCCCAAGCCATGGAAGTTGGAACAAAGAGATGTAGCCCATGGGGGGTGAAATCCTTCATCAAAACCCTATTTTAAAGTGTCTCTTTGATGGTTTGCTATAATTTGAATGTTTTTTGTTCAGTGTTTGATTTTGAAGCTATTTTGCTTATGAATGTCATTTTAAACTTAGGGAAATTTACCCGACTACATGCACAAACAACTAATGAAACCTTAGTACAAGAAGCAATAAGAAAGCATATGTTTATAAATATTTAATTGATATTAGCACAACAAAAACTAATCATTCAAAAATAGATCAAGTTGGTATCAGAGCAAGGTTGAATTGCTTGATTTCTTGAGTTTGCGCAATTAGGGTTTTAATGGTTGCAAAATTGTGATTCTTAAAAGGTTAAAGTTGTAGAAAGGAGAAGGGAAGCTATTGGTTGCAACTCCTGAGGTAATGCCGAAAATGAGGAGAGCGACAAGGCCACAATCTCCACCACCCAAAGTTCCAATTCCAGTTGCACTTGAAACTCTTCAAGTTTTACCTTCAACTGAGATTGAAGAGGTACAAGCAGTACTAGTTTCTGAGCTTTAATCCACAACCATTATGTCTAGAGAAAGAGAGCCTGAAGGTCCTTCTTCAGAAGAGGAAGAATTCAAGAAAGCTTTCTTCACTTTAACTAAGATGGTTAAAGTCCTCTATGAAGAGAGGAACACTAGAATGGTTGGAGAGAGTTCTAAACCTCCACATGGAGAAGGAAGCTCAGAGGATAAAAAATATGAGAAAAAGGATTCAAAAGGGAATGGTGGAAAGCCACCTCGATCTCCATCATCCTCATCATATTCATCATCTCACACAACATCATATTCCACTACCACCACTGAAATTGCCCATACTCATTCAAAAACCCGAAAAGTAATGATCCAAAATGGATCCAAAACACCCTCTAAGTCTTCAAACATTCAAACTATCGCCTGAGAAGAACCTTTTAAAAAGCTAGATTACACTATCGGGAGGCAAAAACATGAAGAAAATAGTGAAATAAGGCCTATCGGAGGTCAAAGGAATGATGCACAGGAGTCGTCGGATCTGGCCAATCAACGGTCTAGATCCGATCATCATATCGCAATCGGTAGAGGCTATCAGAGGCTATTGGAGGCAGCTATATGGGAAGCACGATATCTATTAGTGTGATTAAATGAGAGACATTGATATATGCATGCAGATCAATGGTCCAGATTCAATCGTGCTATCGCATCGCTAATATATATATATATATCTATATATATATATATATATATATATATATATATATATATATATATATATATATATATATAACCATGGCCCGAAGGATCAACGATATGCGATTGCGATATCGCAATATCGCATCAGAGCAATGCAAGGGAGCGGGGCCGATAAAAAATGCAACTGTGGTAGCCGGACCCGATAAAATTATAAACGATATTTGATATATTTTGAGATCCAAAAAACAGGGTTTTCCCTTGTATTTTGCATTTTCGTTAAATAAACGAAATACAAAGAACAAAGCGCCAATGCGATGAAAACGCACCCGACAGGATTATGGGTGAAATTTGATAATATTTCAAGTCCGGTAAAAGGGTTTTTTCAATGTAAATCGCTTTTTCATTAAATGAACGAAAAACAAAAGAAATGCGAATAAAGCGATAAAACGGACCCAAAGGGGTTTATACATGCAGGAATATATATTTTGAGTTCTGTAACAAGTGGGATTTCGGGTTGGCTGTAGGCGGTAAATGGTTTTGGCTAGGCTCCGCCCAAGCCCATACACTGGCTGCCACGTGGATAGGCACCAGAGAGAGAAAAACACCCTTTTAGGGCAGCTAACCCCCGTACGCATGAGCCGCCCGAAATAAACCTCAGCCGTTGGATCAAGATCACTCAAATCAATAGTGGAAATGCAATAAGCGATATAAAGGCGAACTTGATAGGAGTATAGAGTGGATTTAAGGATCTTTGAAGTTTGATAAATGACAGTTTGGCGAATTTTCCTGTGTTTTTAGTGTATTTCTCTGAGTAAACAGAGAATGCTATTTTTGGGGATTTCAAAGTCCCGATGGTCCCTTCTGTTGCAAAACAAGTGGCCACCTTCCCTGAAGATGTTATGCCATGATTGCTAATGCTCAGAAGGGGATTTGAGCAGACAGAGGCTGGGAGCCAGAGAGCCCGAGAAGAGGAAACGAATAGACAGTGTCGATTGGCTTCAAAGCCACAGAGGATAAAAGACCGGGACAAGCAATGCTGAGACAGAGAGCAAACACAAACAAAGAGTTAGTGAGGAGAGTCTATGTACTCATAAAGACTTGGGGGATCCAAGTAAAGCCTTGTTGTTTTGTATCTGTTGAGTGAGACTCAAATTGAGCTCACTTTTGTAAAACTCTGTTTTCAAAGGCATAATAGAGAGGTCACCACTGAAGGCTGGACCAGGAGACGTAGCCCAAGAGTGTTGGGTGAACTCCTTGATTATCTTGTTGTGTTATGTGTGTCTATTATGTTTCTTTAACTGCTTCATTGTTTATGTTATTCGAAATCTTATCGATCCATTGCACTAAGTAATATAGGAAAATCCATGCACATGAGTCTGTAATACCTTAATAATTGTCTAAGATCTCATTTTTAGATCAAGCGGTATCAAAGCATTAGGTTTGCTGAGGTTAAACAAGCTTGTGATGGATTGTTGAATGCTCACTAGATCAAAGCTCAAAATAGGAGAAGGAGAACTTGTTGAGGCTAATATAGAAATTGGAAGAGTCTATCCTAGGAGGAGGATGGTAGAACAAACCTCATCAGAATTAGACTCTCATTTCATGGAAAGTTTCATGACCATGAGAGCCATGGTGGAAGAGATGTATCGAGAATTTAAGAAAGGCCGAGATGGAAGAACTTCAGCACTTCAAACAGAAAAAGGAGCAGAAGAACCTCTTCTAGATGGCCATCCAAAAGGTAAAGGAAAAGAAGAGAGGCCCTCTCCACCATCTACTCCATCATCACCATCCTCATCATCTTCTTCACATAAAACTAGTCCTGAAAATAAAAAGAAGCAAACTATTGTGATTAAATTAGATGTGAAATTTGATTTACCAATTTATGATGGTGAATTAATGCAGAAAATATAGATAATTGGATTAGATAGATTGATGTATACTGCAGGGCATAGAACATTAATTCAGGAAGGAGAAAGATTCAACTGGCTAACCTTCACCTTGGAGGAACTGCCCTAGTGTGGTGGGAAGGTAGGACACAAGCTTATTTGAAGAAGCATGGTAAAATTATTTCTACCTAAAATGAATTTGTTTCTGCCATTAAAAAACAATTCTATCCACTAGCTTATATAGCAAGCAATGATGAGTTGGCAAACTCTTCACCAACTAAAGGGCCAAAGTGTACAAAGCTATACCCAGGAATTTAGAAAAAGAGCTTTAACTCTAGGCATTTCTATAGACTCACCTGAAACTTTGTTGAAGTATATAGGTGGTCTACATAGCTATTTGAGGCACACCATTCTCATGTTTAACCCCACTAGCCTAGATGATGTATCAGTTCAGGCTACACATCTAGAGGCTAGAGGCAAGAATGTGAACCCAGAGATCGGGGGATCATCAAAACCCATTGCAAGAAAGAACAAGGAAAAGAAGAAGCAAAAATGGAAGGAGAGGAAGACAAACACTGTATAGAAAGACAAACCTTCATGCACTCACTGCAAGAAGGATGGACTTGATGATGAACACTACTGGTCTTTGCATCCGGAGCTGAAATCCAAGAAGTTCGGTGGTAAGAAGAAGAAGACTGTTGCTGATATTCAGAAAGATTTGGGGTCAGACTTAGGTGATGAAACAACAGTCACAACCACACATATAAAAGGTAAAAATTCTGAAGCATCTACAAGTAATTCTGCAGAATCTATTGATAATGAAGATAATGAGAGGAAAAGACATGAGATTTTTCATATTAGAGTTTTTCCAAGCACCAAAATATCGATACTTTATTTGATAGTGCTTCACAAGTAAACTTGATTTCTAAAACAATTGTAAAGAAGTTGGGCTTACTAGCAACACCTCACAAGAAGCCATATCCATTAGGTTGGGTATGTGATAAAGCAAAGCTACAAGTGACTAGACAATGTAAACTTAGGTTTGCTATTGGGTCAACTTTTGTAGATGAGGTTGAGTTGGATATAGTTCCCTTGGATATATGTGGCTTTGTTTTAGGAAGTCCTTACTTATATGATAGAAAAGCCATTTTCTATAGAACCGAAAATAAGTATCAACTCACAAAAGATGGAATACAATATATTGTAAGAGCTCATCAGCTCAAAAATAACTACACTCTCATAAACTCATGGCAGATGAAAACAATTGTAAATTCATGTAAGAAATTTTTACTAATGGTTGTAAAGGAAAAGACCCCTGATAAAACCAATGCATTTGAAGGCTGTGATGATAAACAGAAAGCTGATTTAGATAAAGTTGTTTCGGAATATGATATCCTATTTCAAGAACCTAAATGTCTGCCACCGAAAAAGGAAATAGTACATGATATTCATTTGCAACAAGATGCTCCATTGCCTAACATCAGAATGTACAGGTTATCCGCTTTAGAGAATGCAGAGATCAAGAAGCAGGTACAGGAGTTGCTTGATAAAGGGTTCATCAGACCAAGCACATCATCATGTGGATCTCTAATTGTGTTGGTGAGAAAGAAATATGGTTCATGGAGGATGTGCATTGATTACAAAGAACTGAATAAAATAACGATCAAGAATCATTATCCTCTTCCTCGCATTGATGATCTATTAGATCAGCTGAAAGAAGCCGTTTACTTTTCCAAGTTGGACTTGTGTAGTGGCTATCATCATGTCAGAGTAGCAGAACAAGATGCATGGAAGACTGCTTTCAAAACAAAGCAAGGGTTGTATGAATGGCTAGTTATGCATTTTGGCTTAATTAATGCTCTTGCTACTTTCACAAGAGCTATGAATGATGTACTCAGGCCTTTTATTGGTGATTTTGTAATTGTATATTTAGATGACATTCTTGTTTTTAGAAAAACATGGGAAGAACATTTGAAGCATGTAAAGCAGACTTTAGATGTTTTGAAAAGATAAAATCTCTATGTGAAATTAGCAAAACATATTTAAATTATTTGGGTCATATTGTAGGGGGTGGTGAATTGAAGATAGATCCCTCTAAGGTTTAATGCTACAGAAGTTAGGAGCTTCCTAGGAGCAGCACAATATTGGAGAAATTTTATTGCTAACTTTTCCTTGATTGCAGCTCCCTTACATGCTTTAACAGGATTGAACAAGGTGTTTCAGTGGGGAGGCAAACAACAGAAAGCCTTCGACACCTTGAAAGAAAAAAATAGTAGAGCACCAGTACTAGCATTTCCAGATCTTCAACGACCATTTGAGATTGAAACAGATGCCAGTGAGTATGCCATGGGAGCAGTGTTGATGCAACATGGTAAACCCATATGCTATCATTCTGAGACATTTAATTCTGTAGTAGTTAATTATCCCACATATGATAAAGAATTGTATGCATTAGTACATAGTGTGAAAAAGTGGAAGCATTACCTAATGGGAAAATAAATAGTTATACATATGGATCATCAACCACTTCAATATTTGCACTCACAAACTAAATTGCAACAATCAAGACACTATAGGTGGATGTATTTTCTATAACAGTTTCATCTTGTCATCAGATATGAGAAAGGCATACACAATAAGGTTGCAGATATGTTATCAAGACCAATCATAAATGCATCTACTATACTTAAGCATAAAGTACTGCATGAAAGCTACATTGAAAAATATGCTCAAGATGTAGATTTTAAAGATGTATATGCAACTTTAAGTCATGGCAAACAAGTAGAAGAATTGGATTATCATGTTAAGGACCAACTCTTGTATCATTTGGGAAAGTTATGCATTCCTCAAACTGAAAGAGTTAACATAATCTGAGAAGCACATACTTCTCTAATATCAGGTCATTTTGGTGTAAGTAAAACAGTTGCACAGTTTCAAAGATTCTATTATTGGCCAATAATGCATGAAACGATTTCTAGATATATTAAATGGTGTACCATGTGTGCTAAAAGCAAGCCCAACAATAGAAAACTACACTTGTACACTCCTCTCCCAGTTCCTTCTCATCCTTGGGAAAGTGTTTCCATGGACTTTGTTGTGGAATTGCCAAAGTCTAGAAAAGGTCATGGCTATTTATATGTTATTGTGGACAGGTTCAACAAAATGTGTATTTTAATACCTTGTAACAAGCAGATTACAGTTTAACAAACATCAAAGTTTTTATTTCAACATGTATGGGTTCATTTTGGGTTACCCACTTCCATTGTATCTACTCGAGATTCCCGATTTGTTGGGAAGTTTTGGTCAAGTCTGTGGGAACTGATGGACACCAAACTAAAGAAGATCACAACTTTTCATCCACAAACAGATGGCCAAATAGAGGTGGTCAACAGGACAGTGATCCAGTTACTCGGGGGCTATTGCAGAAAGCATCCCAAGCTTTGGGATGAACATTTGTGTTATGTCCAACATGCTTACAACCGTGCTAAACACTCTTTTACATAGAGATGTCCTTTTGAGACTTGTTTTGGTTTTACACCAGGGTCTCCCTTGGATTTTGTCTTTAGTAAAGACATAGCAGTTGATGGACACAGTGATGTGGACAAAGCAACCAAGTTCATTGAACATATCCAAGAAATTCACCAAGTAGTGCAGGAACAGCTGGAAAGAAGCCAGGCCAAGTACAAGGAAAGGCATGATAAGCATCGAATTGAGCATAGCTTCCAAGTTGGTGATCAAGGCTGGTTGTACATTAGCAAAGACAGAATGCAAGGTGAAGGTAAGAAGTTGAAGCCAATAAGGTATGGGCCTTTCAAGATACTTGAGAAAATTGGTGAGAATGCTTTTCACCTTGATTTGCCAGCTTACATGCACATCTATTCAGTAGTTAATGCAGAGAACTTGAGACTGTTTGAACCTTCATTGATTGAAGATCCTGAAGAGCAAAGTCAGTTGCCTTCTATTGATGATCTGTTGCCTAAATATCTAAATGAGTTGCAGTAAGATACGGTTCTGGATAGGAAGGTGAGAACTACGCGCAAAGGGGATGTTGAGTACGTCAGAATCAAACTCAAAGGTTCAAAACCAAACAGTGCAAGATGGATAAAGATTGGACAAGTGAGGAAGCTATATCATCACTTGATTGATGCTTAAAAAAAACAACTTTTGGTGGTCCAAAATCTTTTTCAGTGAGAAGGCATGATCCAAAATGGATCCAAAACACCCTCTAAGTCTTCAAACATTCAAAACTATCACATGAGAAGAACCTTTTAAAAAGGTAGATTACACTATCGAGAGGCAAAAACATGAAGAAAACAATGAAATAAGGCCTATCGGAGGTCAAAGGATTGACGCACAGGAGCCGTCGGATCTGGTCGATCAACGGTCCAGATCTGATCGGCATATCGCAATTGGCAGAGGCTATCAAAGGCTATCAAATGAGAGCCATTGATCTATGTGCGCAGATCAACAGTCCAGATTCAATCGCGCTATCACATTGCTAATATATATATCTATATATCTATATATATATATATATATATATATATATATATATATATATATATATATATATATATATATATATGGACTTAACCGTGGCCCGAAGGATCAGCGATATGCGACTGCGATGTCGCAATATCGCAAGGGAGCAATTCAAGGGAACGGGTTCGATAAAAATTGTGACTACGATAACCGGACCCGATAAAATTATAAACGATATTTGATATATTTTGAGATTCAAAAAACAAGGTTTTCCTTTGTATTTCATGTTTTCGTTAAATAAATGAAATACAAAGAATAAAGCATTGATGCGATGAAAATGGACCCGATAGGATTATGGGTGAAATTTGATAATATTTCAAGTCCGATAAAAGGGTTTTTCAATGTAAATCACATTTTCGTTAAATGAACGAAAAACAAAAGAAATGCGAATAAAGCAATAAAACAGACCCGAAGGGGTTTATACATGCAAACATATATATTTTGAGTTTCGTAAGAAGTGGGATTTCAAGCGGGCCGTAGGTGGTAAATGGTTTTGACCGGGCTCGGCCCGAGCCCATACACTGGCTGCCATGTGGCTAGGCACCGAAGAAAGAAAACCACCCTTTTCGAGTGTTAACCCCCGTACGCATGAGGCACCCGAAATAAACCTCATCCATTGGATCAAGATCACTCAAATCAACGATGGAGATGCGATAAGTGATATAAAGGCAGACCTGATAGGAGTATAGAGTGGATTTAAGGATATTTGAAGTCCGATAAACGACAGTTTGGTGAATTTTCCTGTGTTTTTAGTGTATTTTTCTGAGTAAACAGAGAACACTATTTTTGAGGATTTCAAATGCCTGATGGTCCCTTTCGTTGCAGAACAGGTGGCCACCTTCCCTGAAGATGTTATGCCATGATTGCTAATGCTCAGAAGGGGATTCAAGTGGACAGAGGCCGGGATCCAGAGAGCCTAAGAAGAGGAAACGAATAGACAGTGCCGATTGGATTAAAAGCCACAAAGGACAAAAGACAGGGACAAGCAGTGCTGAGACAGAGAGAAAACAGAGACAGAGAGTTAGTGAGGAGAGTCTGTATACTTAGAAAGACTTGGGGGATCCAAGTAAAGCCTTGTTGTTTTGTATATGTTGAGTGAGACTCAAATTGAGCTCAGTTTTGTAAAACTTTGTTTTCAAAGACATAATAGAGAGGTCACCACTGAAGGCTGGACCAAGAGACGTAACCTAGGAGTGTTGGGTGAACTCCTTGATTATCTTGCTGTGTTATGTGTGTCTATTATGTTTCTTTAACTGCTTCATTGTCTATGTTATTCGCAATCTTATCGATTCATTGCATTAAGTAATATAGGCAAATCCATGCACATGAGTCTGTCATACCTTAATAATTGTCTGAGATCTCATTTTTAAATCAAGAAAATACTCCCTTATTTAAATTGGACATAAAATTTGAAATTCCCGTGTACAATGGAGCCTGTTAATGCAGAAAAGTTGGACAATTGGATTCGAAATTGGAGGTATACTGCAGAATTCAAAACCTTCAAGAAGATGACTTAAAAATCCAGTTAGCTTCATTGAGGCTAGAAGGAGCTGCACTAGTTTGGTGGGAAGCAAAGAGTCAAGAGGAAATGTGAATCCATGGTAAGATATCCATTACTTGGGTTGAATTTGTTTATGCAATTAAAAGACAGTTTTATCCTTTAACCTATATGCAAAAATCCATTATGAGTTGGTAGGATTTTAGGCAGCGCAAAGGCCAAACAATCCAAGATTATACACATGAGTTTAGGAAAAGGGCTTTGTTGTTAGGAGTGAATCTAAATTCCCAAGATACATTGCTGAAATATATTGGGGGTTTACATTCCTATTTGAAACATACTATCCTTATGTTCAATCCAAACAATTTGGATGAGGTATGTGTGCAAGCCACACACCTTGAATCTAGAGGAAAGAACATTCAGGAAGATGGTAGTAAGAGGAAGCCATTCAAGGGAAAGGAGAAAGAGAAGGGTGTGTTATTACTCAGGTTGTCCCCAGGTTGGAGTAAGGGATACGACCGAGGTAACCACAAACCAACTTTGGATTGCAGGTTCTAGCCCACCTGCAATCAGAGAGGGCTCTCTCTTTGGGATTTAGCTTTGTTGAAATTGATCTTAGGCTAGCTATTGAGTTCAGGGGTTTTTTGTTCTGTTTTGGTGAGAAAATTGATGTTTCAGGTAGAGAGGCATAGCACAGTCTGATTGTTTCAAACCATTGGGCGTGGAGTCGAGGAGGAGGACTGCTGGTGCATTTCCTTGGTCACAATAAGGGAAAATGGAGCAAGATAGCTACGCATGAAACAATGTTTCAGGTTTAAATGATGGAAAGAATGCTAAGTAACGAGAGGCAGTTAAGAATCTCTCAATCAGCTTAACAGATGTAGGTAACAGAGCTCTACCTAGGGGCATTTAAGAATCCCTAGATAATTGGCATACACAGGTGAATTGGGGTAAATATGAGCCAGGAGGAATTCATATTCATAACCAATTCATTCAGAGGAAAACATAAGGAAACAACAGAAAATGAGCATAGAGTGTATTTAAACAAATTCTAAGCTATTCTTTCTTTCTGCTATTTAGATAGTGGTAAACAATAAAACAGAGGTAAGATGCACTTATTGTTTCAGGCTGCAGCACAAGAATTCCATCTTCATATCTTCAAAATATTCATTTACAACAGGCAGTTTGCTCTCCAAGCTTTCAACAATCTTTGGTTATAGAAAAAACTCAGGTATACAATGCGAGTCTCTAGTGAAAATTCTCAATTGACCAATGCTTGAAACAATGTAGAGAGCGGTATATATAGGAAAAAACTCTCTACAACTGCTTTTATTACATCTTGACCTAAAACAGGTCATAAAAAATGATTAATTGACCTAATTCTATCAGAAATAAATGCATGAAAATATCTCGGGCTGCGCTGAGGGCGGCCGTATCAAAACTGAGTAAATGATGTAGTCCTCGGTGGCTTGGTGCAGTGTTTTCTGCAATAAATGTGTATGGGTTTCTGCTTCTTTGCTGTCTGTCTACATTTAAAGCTTTAACTGTGATTTGAGGGCAAGGATGGGCTTACGCATCTTAATTTGACTTTGCTGAGGGGGTTCATCAATGCTCAGGTGCTTCGAGCCCCTAAAAAATCTTGACTGATACACTTTGGCTCTTTTTCCTTCTCTGATACTCTCCGACAATAAACTGGGCTGCTGCTTTGATGTGCTATGCGTTAAATCAACATTAATGGCCGCTGTTCGGCTCTCTGTCTTCCTCAAACCTGTCTTCTACTCCTTTCGGCAAGCTTTGCAAAGAAAAATGGGTCATTTGGCGCCTTTCGGGCCTGCTGGGGGCTGCATGATGAAAAGATTCCCTAAAGATTCCCCACTTCGGCCTATTTTATCCAGCGATGAGCAAAGGCGCAAATCGCTCATCAAAAACTGCCTTAGAAACTGATTTCGGGGCTCCGGAGTGCGATTTTCGCCCTTCGCGCTAAAAACTGATGATGACGTCAGCATGACGGGACTTTGTACGGCGGGTGACGTCAGCGATGACATCAGCAAGATGACATGGTGGGATGACATCAGCATGATGACATCATCACGTACGGAGGTGACGTGTCAATACGGCAGGTGACACTGTGGCAGGGCACGTGGCAGGGTGACTCGGCGGTACAGTGGCAGGAGGCCACGCAGGCAGATGAGGTGTCATGGTGACTGGGTAGGGGGGTGACGCAGGTAGGTGACGTCATTGCGCGGGAGTGGTAAATGGTTTTGGGCACACCGCCTTAGCGCCTGGGTGGTTTTGGGGGGAGGGGCTCCGCCACAGCCCAGAAGGTGACGCGTGGCGGGAGTACGGCAGCAATACCGCCCATCTCCCGGATGCTATCCTTCGGGCGCGTTGGGAGACGGGAAGGCCCGCCAATCGTTGATCTGGGCACAGGACGATCGGACGGCTGGCAGGAAGGACCAGGCGACGGCGGGTTAGTGGGCGGGGATATTCGCGAGAATATTCCGATTTAAATATAGCGCGGCGGGGGTTTTTAGACTTAGGGAAAGTGGGTTACAGGGTTTAATGAGCACGGGTTAATGTATTTATGCACAAAAAATTAGGATAAGGGCGAAGTGTGGATTTTTTGAGGGTTTTTAGGGCTAGGGGGGCGGTTATTAGCATGAGTAGGTGTCATCTAACTCCTGCTATGACACGAATGGGCTAAAAATAGCCCCAGATGGACTATTTTTCCCCAGACTTAGAAGAAATATGGCTATATTGCCAGGGGGGATATTTACATAGGGGAGTTTTATATACATTTTTTTAGTAGGGGAAGGGGAAAAACTGATGGGGAATTATATACTAGAGTTAGTAGTTAACATGGAAATGATAAGCAGGCGCTAAGGTGGGGGACCTTAGGCTAATTTTCGAGGGAAAAGTGACTCATAGATGAGAAATCCTTGAGTGAAGCAGATCTTCACCAAGACAAATGACATGGAAAATGATGAAACTAAGAGGGATCAAGCAGATCTTGACCTCTTTGGGGAAATTAGTTAGTGACTTGGGGAATTAGAAGAAGGGGTAGTTAGTGATGTCCACCTCGAGCTCCTTCAGATGAAAAACTGTCTGCACTATGATCTGAAGAGATAAAACACTTTGTAACACAAAATTGATCATAAGTCATCATTCTGCAACCTCACAGCTACCTACCCAGCCTACTCACCTAACATTTTTTCTTATTTTTGGTTTGGGTGCACTTAGACTTGCAAACCCAGCTTTACAATTTTTCCTTTTTGAATGTTTCCTATCTAAATCTACACTTATTTCTGCCAAGGCCCAGATTAAGCCGTTGGGTCCCTTTGATTCTCTATCTATCTACAGATCTGCCAAGATTAAACTGTTTGGTCAGATGCGCTCTCTACATTCTAAAATAGGAAATTGAAACCTAGGGAGACCAAGGTTAGACTGTTTGGACCTCCCTTAAAAAACTCTTCAAAACTGGAATAACTCGTCAAAATTGGAATATAACAGTGGCATTTGGACTAGCACACTTCATGGCTTTTGTGGAAATATGGAACACTGCAGCCTGCAAAGTATGACATATTTGGCATGTAAAAATGTCAATCATGAAAGATGAAAACCTGTTGCAACAGGAGGCTAACAGTGGCTCCACTTGGGGATGGCTTTTCCTTGTGAAAAGCCAAGAACAACAGGTCAGACTGCCTTGATCTTCTGTTTGTTGCTGTAGACTGGAAACACTTCTTTGTTCTAGCTGCTAAAAATATGAAACTTTGAAATCTGAACTATTCTCTCCTCAACTGAGTTACTGTGAACTGTATAGCATCGCCTGCTTTCTTCTGCGTGCTTGATAATTATGTACAATGCTGCTGGAACATGGCTTTGACTGCAAACAGTTCTTTTCTACCATGAATTGCTTGTAATGTGACAATTTTTTCTCTTGATACTTTGCTGAAAACTGGTGTAGAAACAGAGCTTTAAAAACTGTGTCTTTCACAAATTTACTCCTTTTCCTTAAACAATCGGCCTGCTTATACAAAAATAAAAACAGAGTGCTGATATACACAAAAAAGATTGTACAAAGATATATACAAAACTGCATTGTGTCCCTTAAAAGGGGTCATGGTAATGTTTTAGCATACGTCCATTGACAGGGCCTTCTTCAGCAGAACTATCCTCTACAGATTTGAGAAAATATGTGTTATTTCCCTGAACAACAGAAATAACGAATGGACCTTTCCATAAAAAATCAAATTTGGCATGTTTGCCCTTGTCTTCCCTTCTTGAGTCCCATCTCAGAACTTTGTCACCAATATTGAAATCCTCAGCTTTAGCTCTCTTATCAAACATCTTTTTAAGCTTTTCTTGCAAAATTTGAGCTCTGTCATAAACTTGTTCTCTGGTTTGCTGAAGATGAATGGTTTGATTGATTCTTCTTTGAATTTCATTTGGTTCAGCCTGAATTTCTTGTAACAATTTGATAGTAGGAATGCCCAAGGATGAAGGAAATCTAGCCTCCATGCCATATACTAGCTCATAAGGGCTCATCCCAATGGATCTTTTGCTTGAGAGTCTGTTTTCCCATAGGGCATTTACCAGCTTTTTGTGCCAGTTCTTCTTGTTTTCTTCTAACACTTTCTTTATGATGTTGATGAGGCTTTTGTTAGATGATTCAGCCAAGCCATTACCCTGAGGGTAATAAGCCGTAGAGTGGCCTAAAGTAATATGAAATCTGTGGCAAAAATTGATCATCTTTTTGGACTTAAAGGCAGCGGCATTGTCAGTGATGATTTTCTCAGGGCAGCCAAATCTAGACAGGATATTTCACTCAAGGAATTGGATAATGATGGTGTCATTGGCTTGTCTCCAGGGAATGGCTTCAACCCACTTAGTGAAATAGTCAGTGGCTGTTAGGATCCATTTGTGCTGGCCTGAGGAAGAGGGATGGATTTCTCCAATGAAGTCAAGACCCCACTGTTGAAAAGGTTGTTTGGTTGAGATGGGTTTAAGGGGTAGGGGTAACAACTTTCTCTTGCCCTCAAAGATTTGGCATTTGTGACATGACATGGCAAACTTCTTTACATCTGCAAAAAGAGAGGGCCAATAGAAACCAACCCTTAGAATTTTATCAGCAGTGGACTTCCAATATAGATGTCCTCCACAGGCACCTGCATGGGATTATTTCATGACATTGTTAGTTTCATTCATGGTTAAACAATTAAGCAATATACCTTCATGATTTCTCCAAAATAATGCACCATCTATAACAAAAAACTTTAAAGCCTTCATTTTCAAAAATCTTTTCTTGGTTCTGGACAATCCTGGGGGAGCACACAGGTTTAACAATACAAAGCAAATATCAGTGTACCAAGGGCATTGCAGAAATATCTCACTGATCTGTGGAGTCGCCAGCTCCGGTTCATTGTCCAGCTGGTTTATGTCTAGGGCTTGAAAGTTTGTTTCGGACATCAGTTTAGCTAAACCTTGTCCCTTTATCAGCTTGGTTGGTTTTATTTCTATATCATACTCAAGGATGCTTGCAATCCACTTGCCTCTTTTGCCTTCTAATCCCTCTTGGGTCAATATGTCTTTTACAGCAGCGTGTGGGACATAGGCAATCACATGTGAACATAAAATGTACACTCTGAAATCCTTGATGGCCTTAACAAGTGCGTAGGCCTGTTTTTCCATGATTGGGTACTTCAAAGGGGCGTCTCTTAAGGCTCGGCTGAAAAAAGCAATTGGCTTTTCAGCTCCCTGTTCATCCTTTTGCAAAAGGACAACGGCTATTGTGTGATCAGATGCAAATGAAAATATGATAAAATCTTTGTCAAACTGTGGACTGGTGAGTACAGGGGTTTGTGTCAATGCCGATTTGATACTTTCGAATGCTTGCTTGGTTTCCAGGGACCATCTTACCTTGGCATCCTTTTTTAACATGTTGCTTAACAGTCTTACTAATTCAGCTAGATTTGGGATAAATCTTCTTAGGAAGTTGATTTTTCCAAGGAATGCTTGCAGCGCTTTTATGTTTCTTGGATATGGCATTTGGAGGATGGCTTGGATTCTTTCAGGTTCAATTCTGATCCCATCTTTTGATATAATGTGGCCAAGTAACTTGCCTTCTTCGAGGCCAAATAGGGATTTCTTGGGATTCAAGGAAATGCCATGCTTCCTACATGTCATAAAAATTTTCCTAAGATGCTTGAGGTGTTCTTCATCAGATTTGGAAAATGGGGTCAAGTCATCAAGATAAACAATTAGGAAGTCATGTGTTTCTTTGGTAAATGCAATGTCCATTGCTCGTTGAAAAGTTGCACCAGCGTTTTTAAGACCAAATGGCATCTTCACATACTTAAATGTTCCCCAGGGTGTGGTAAAAGCTGTTTTGTCTTGGTCGTCCGGGTGAACAAGCATTTGGTTGAAACCTGAAAAACCATCTAGCAAAGAGATTCTAGATGACCCCACTACTCTCTGCAAGATGTGGTCCATTTTAGGCAAAGGGTAATGGTCTTTTAGGGAGACTTGGTTTAAATTTCTGAGAGCTACACAAAGTCTGATTTCACCTGTCTTTTTTCTCTTAGGAACAAGATTGGACACCCATTCAGAAAATCTGATGGGTGCTATGATGCCTGCTTCAAACATCCTCTTTACTTCCTTCTCAATCGGTGGAAGAAGCATAGGGTTAATTCTTCTAAGTTTCTGTTTGAAGGGTTTCTGGTTTGGTTTTAAGGGGATTGTGTGCTGGATCACCGAGGTGTCATAGGATTTCAAATCCTCATAGCTCCAAGCAAATACATCCTGGAATTCTTTGAATAGGTCAATGTACTTGGGCTTTTGATCAGGTGGTAAATTTTTGGATAGTTTGATCATTTTTGGATTTTCTGCCGTCCCAATGTTGTGTTCCTCTATATCAGTGTTAATGGGTTGCAATTTTGGCTTTCTAGGAACGTCATTGGCGTCAAACATGTCTTCTAATGGGGTTAGGCCAGCAGGCAGAAAGTTATCCTTTAAGTCAATGATCTCTGCCTCTTCTTTGGCAATGTCTTCCAAATGCATTTGTTTCAGTTGTTCTATGTTTTCTTTGTCAAAAATAGTTGGTTTCAGGATTTGTTTGGTTGTTGCAGCTGTTATAGCTTGCTGATCTTCTTTTGTTTGCTGTTCCGAATCTGTCATAGCATCCAAGTCAATGTTGATATTTGAAAATTCATGCTCAAGGGTAAGGAAATTATTAATCTGGACGTCATTTTCGAACACCTGCCAATCTATGATGTTATTTGGGACAACGGGCCTATGTTTTATTTCAGCTGTGAAGTGATGGTTTGGGTCAAAAGGAAGCTTGCATGTACTAGCAAAGGTGGCTAGGCTGTGTGCATGAATGTTATGTTCTCTTGAAATTTTGTCAAGCTTGAATTCAGTGAATGCATTGAGTATATTAGTGGCAGCAGTCCTATAGGCTCTCATTCTATTGTCGCTGGTAACAAAATTACCTTTCATTTGTTGTATGATTAAATCAGAGTCTCCTAAAATAGACACTTTAGCAGCTCCTAGTGCTTTGAGCAGTTTAAGGCCTAACAACAGAGCCTCACACTCTGCCATGTTATTTGTGCATTTAAAATTTAGTCTGTAGGCATGGCCTTCTGCATAATTGTTACATGTGTTGTGAATCCAGACACCTGCCCTGGCTCCTAACTTGTTAACGGAGCCATCAAATTCTAAATACCATGTGATTTCTTGCTTGTGGTTGATGCCTAAAGTGTCAATCAACTTAGGATTGGGCAGTTTTGAAATTTCTGTTTGGGGAGGTTCTTCTTGCATGCTGGTTGCAATAACTGTTGTGACAGTCTTATCAGTGTGTGCAACTGATTCTTCATTAATGTGTGCTTGTTGCTCTGGAGCGAAGGGCTCATTATCAATTGGAGAATTTGTATCATCATTAAACAAAATAAAGGAATCCATATCAGAATGGATTGAATAAATGGGAAAATTTTCAGGCTTGCTCTCACTACTTACCACATATTTCATGAGCGTTTCTCTATACAGTCTCTTTGGTTGCCCAAAGACTGAAATGGTGGCATAGGAAAGGTCTAATTGAAGGGATCCTTGAAGCTTTGCTCCCCATGATCTTGATAGGAGCATACCGTACTTTGGTGGAATGTCAGCAACTACCACATCCATGAGGATGGTCTTATTTGGATATTGAACTAAGGAGACACACAGATCTTTGATGAGGCCTAGACATTTCACTTGACTTGAGTCAAATGAGTACAAGTCTTTGTAAGGTCTTGTAACGTCAAGGTTCAGTTTTTCCATAACTGCTTTGGGCATTAGATTATGCGATGCCCCTGAGTCAAACATAGCATTGTGCAAAACTTTGTCATGTATATGCAAACTGACGTAAAAGGGTGGGACAGGTCCATGTGTTGACTTTCCATTAACTTCTAGACCAAACAACAGTTCAGGGGAATCATCCAAAACATTTACATCGTCCTTGTTTTCTGGAATTTGAAGTGACCTTTGAATTTGTTGTCTATATACATCGTGTTTGGCAAGTTCTGAGAGGGGGATGGATATTTTCAACTTACATATTTCTACCTCTAAATTAAAAGGTTTTTCCAATGGAGTCTTAGTGTTGATAAAGGCAGTTTTTTCCTTTTCATTTAAATTATCTGCGATTTTCTCTTGTTTATCAGCGTTATGAGGACTAATAGCTTGCGGTTTTTTAGTTTCAGGAAAGTTTTTTGGAACAATGTTCGAGCTTTCTTTCGAGGAAGAAGGTGGCAAAGGCTGATCTTTGGAAGGCTGTATTTCTGTTATGTCTTCTACAGTCACTTGATGCGGGTTTGGAACATTTGTATCGACGGGTTCTGTTATGACAGCCTTGCCTTTGGTCTTGTTGGGCTGTTTGCCATCCTTTGTTTTACTAGGTTCCGAAATGTCAATGGTCCTAGTTGTCAGCTTGTATTGTTTGTGTACTTCATACACAGCAGTATCATATCCTTGTTTAAAATCAAAAGACTCACCAGATTTAGTTTGAAACTGATTGTAATCGAGTTCCTTTTGGTCTTCTTGGGACAGGACAGTTTGGTGCTCACCCTTTAGATCCATCAGGTTCATGTGAGTGTCCTCTATGGGCTCACTAGAAGTAGATCCTTCAACATAGTTATCTTGAAAAGGGGGTCTTATGTCATGGTCTTGGCTAGTCCTACCAGCATTTGTGTTCTGCGTTTTCCTAAAATTTGGGTTCCTTATGGTATTGGACTGTTGTCCTTCCCATGATGCTTTTCTCTCAACATTTTCTACTCTTTCTCCTAGCCTTTGTAGGCCATTGATAATAGCATCAAGCTTTTGATCAAAGGCTGAGGGTTCTTCCTTAAAGGTGGTTCTTCTTTCCATTCTAGCTCTATTTCTCTTGGCAATTAAGTTAGCCTCAACACTGACAGCAACGTTTTGCATGTCTGCAAGGGTCTGAGGAGCTCTTTCTTTTAACTGATATGCCATATCAGGGTCAAAACCATCCAGAAATTTGTACAAGGCCAGATCAGGGGGAGGCCTTAGGTTCTGTGGTATTGCGTTGTAAACATTATTGAATCTTGCACAATACTCCAAAACAGTCTCTTGAGGACCTCGTGTAATCGTATCATATTCAGCTAGTATGTGCAAGCGGTCTTTCTTTTCTCCCATCTGTTGGTAAAGGATTGGTAAAGCTCGTCTGGGGTGGTTATGGAATTTGCAGCGAGTGATATGAACCAAGTTCTCACATCACCTGTTAGACTCTGAACAAAAATTCTCATTCTCTCACTATCATCATCTATTTCGTAGTTTTCAAAATAGTCTTGCATCTTTTTGGTATGCTGAATGGTAGTAAAAGGGCCAGTACTATCAAAATATGTGATTTTAGATTTGTACTCTTGAGGTAAAGCCCCAGCATTAGCAGGTAATTGCAGGGGTGCATATCTATTAGCCATATTGGCAGGGATAAGTGGTACAACGAGGATAAATGGAACAATTGGAGTAACGGGGATCACAAGAGTAACTGGAACGCTGGAAACAACAGTAGTGGTAGTATGTGTAGTGAATGAAGGTGTGGAAGGAGGAGTTCGAGGTGTAGATGATGAACTAGGGGAAACAGGGGCCGAACGAAACAAAACCTTGACAGGAGTCGGAATACAGCTGGGGTAAGCTATTTCAGGAGTTTTATCAGCGAAATTTTCCTGTCTTTCTTGCTTCCTAAGGATTTTCGAGATTATGTTAGGGTTTTCAAAAATAGCTGGAGGGTTTGGATCGGGATTTGACCTTGTATATCGTGGATTCTTCTTGGGAGCCAGCTTCCGAATTGTTTTTTGGGTATTTTTATGGGAATATTTTTGTAATTAACAAGGGACAGATCAGATTTTGGAATGGCTGTGTATATCTTAAAACTAGCATGAAGATTGACTGAAACAGCTTTTATCTACTTCTGCTAATGTAAAACAGAAACAGTTTCAAAGGCTTCCTGGCTGACATTCAGGCTTCATCTGTAGTTTTAAGAAATATACAACAATTTAGAAAATTTACCTTTTTAGGGGATCTTTCCAACCTTCTTCGTGAAATTAACTGAGGATGTTCCCCAGTGGAGTCACCATTATGTTATCACTCAGGTTGTCCCCAGGTTGGAGTAAGGGATACGGCCGAGGTAACCACAAACCAACTTTGGATTGCAGGTTCTAGCCCACCTGCAATCAGAGAGGGCTCTCTCTTTGGGATTTAGCTTTGTTGAAATTGATCTTAGGCTAGCTATTGAGTTCAGGGGTTTTTTGTTCTGTTTTGGTGGGAAAATTGATGTTTCAGGTAGAGAGGCATAGCACAGTCTGATTGTTTCAAACCATTGGGCATGGAGTCGAGGAGGAGGACTGCTGGTGCATTTCCTTGGTCACAATAAGGGAAAATGGAGCAATATAGCTGCGCATGAAACAATGTTTCAGGTTTAAATGATGGAAAGAATGCTAAGTAACGAGAGGCAGTTAAGAATCTCTCAATCAGCTTAACAAATGTAGGTAACAGAGCTCTACCTAGGGGCATTTAAGAATCCCTAGATAATTGGCATACACAGGTGAATCGGGGTAAATATGAGCCAGGAGGAATTCATATTCATAACCAATTCATTCAGAGGAAAACATAAGGAAACAACAGAAAATGAGCATAGAGTGTATTTAAACAAATTCTAAGCTATTCTTTCTTTCTGCTATTTAGATAGTGGTAAACAATAAAACAGAGATAATATGCACTTATTGTTTCAGGCTGCAGCACAAGAATTCCATATTCATATCTTCAAAATATTCATTTACAACAGGCAGTTTTCTCTCCAAGCTTTCAGCAATCTTTGGTTGTAGAAAAAGCTCAGGTATACAATGCGAGTCTCTAGCGAAAATTCTCAATTGACCAACACTTGAAACAATGTAGAGAGTGGTATATATAGGAAAAAAATCTCTACAACTGCTTTTATTACATCTTGACCTAAAACAGGTCATAAAAAATGATTAATTGACCTAATTCTATCAGAAATAAATGCATGAAAATATCTCGGGCTGCGCTGAGGGCGGCTGTATCAAAACTGAGTAAATGATGTAGTCCTCGGTGGCTTGGTGCAGTGTTTTCTGCAATAAATGTGTATGGGTTTCTGCTTCTTTGCTGTCTGTCTGCATTTAAAGCTTTAACTGTGATTTGAGGGCAAGGATGGGCTTACGCCTCTTAATTTGACTTTGCTGAGGGGTTCATCAATGCTCAGGTGCTTCGAGCCCCTAAAAAATCTTGACTGATACTCTTTGGCTCTTTTTCCTTCTCTGATACTCTCTGACAATAAACCGAGCTGCCGCTTTGATGTGTTGTGCGTTAAATCAACATTAATGGCCATTGTTCGACTCTCTGTCTTCCTCAAACCTGTCTTCTGCTCCTTTCGGCAAGCTTCGCGAAGAAAAATGGGTCATTTGGCGCCTTTCGGGCTTGTTGGGGGCTGCATGATGAAAAGATTCCCTAAAGATTCCCCACTTCGGCCTATTTTATCCAGCAATGAGCGATTTGCGCAAATCGCTCATCAAAAACTGCCTCAGAAACTGATTCCGGGGCTCCGGAGTGCGATTTTCGCCCTTCGCGCTAAAAACTGATGATGACGTCAGCATGACGGGACTTTGTACGATGGGTGACGTCAGCGATGACATCAGCAAGATGATGTGGCGGGATGATGTCAGCATGATGACGTCATCACGTACGGAGGTGACGTGGCAGTATGGCAGGTGACACGGTGGTAGGGTGACTCGGTGGTACAGTGGCAGGAGGCCACGCAGGCGGATGAGGTGTCATGGTGACTGGGCAGGGGGTGACGCAGGCAGGTGACGTCATTGCGCAGGAGTGGTAAATGGTTTTGGGTGCACCACCTTAGCGCCTGGGCGGTTTTGGGGGGACGGGCTCCACCACAGCCCAGAAGGTGACGCGTGGCGGGAGTACGACAGCAAGACCGCCCATCTCCCGGACGCTATCCTTCGGGCGCGTTGGGAGACGGGAAGGCCCGCTAGTCGTTGATCTAGGCGAGGACGATCAGACGACTGGCGGGAAGGACGGGGCGACGGCGGGTTAGTGGGCGGGGATATTCGTGGGAATATTCCAATTTAAATATAGTGCGGCGGGGGTTTTTAGACTTAGGGAAAGTGGGTTACAGGGTTTAATGATTACGGGTTAATGTATTTATGCACAAAAACTTAGGATAAGGGAGAAGTGTGGGTTTTTTGAGGGTTTTTAGGGTTGGGGGGGAGGTTATTAGCATGAGCAGGTGTCATCTAACTCCTGCTATGACACGGATGGGCTAAAAATAGCCCCAGATGGACTATTTTTCCTCGGACTTAGAAGAAATATGGCTATATTGCCAGGGGGGATATTTACATAGGGGAGTTTTATATACATTTTTTTAGTAGGGGAAGGGGAAAAACTGATGGGGAATTATATAAAAGAGTTAGTAGTTAATATGGAAATGATAAGCAGGCGCTAAGGTGGGGGACCTTAGGCTAATTTTCGAGGGAAAAGTGACTCATAGATGAGAAATCCTTGAGTGAAGCAGATCTTCACCAAGACAAATGACATGGAAAATGATGAAACTAAGAGGGATCAAGCAGATCTTGACCTATTTGGGGAAATTAGTAAGTGACTTGGGGAATTAGAAGAAGGGGGAGTTAGTGATGTGCACCTCGAGCTCCTTCAGATGAAAAATTGTCCGCACTGTGATCTGAAGAGATAAAACGCTTTGTAACACAAAATTGATCATAAGTCATCATTCTGCAACCTCACAACGACCTACCCAGCCTACTCACCTAACATTTTTTCTTCTTTTTGGTTTGGGTGCACTTAGACTTGCAAACCCAGCTTTACAATTTTTCCTTTTTGAATGTTTCCTATCTAAATCTACACTTATTTCTGCCAGGGCCTAGATTAAGCAGTTGGGTCCCTTTGATTCTCTACCTATCTACATATCTGCCAAGATTAAACTGTTTGGTCAGATGCGTTCTCTACATTCTAAAACAGGAAATTGAAACCTAGGGAGACCAAGGTTAGACTGTTTGGACCTCCCTTAAAAAACTCTTCAAAACTGGAACAACTCATCAAAATTGGAATATAGCAGTGGCATTTGGACTAGCACACTTCATGGCTTTTGTGGAAATATGGAACACTGCAGCCTGCAAAGTATGACATATTTGGCATGTAAAAATGTCAATCATGAAAGATGAAACCCTGTTGCAACAGGAGGCTAACAGGGTGGAAAATTTAAGGGAAAGAAGAATGCAAGTGTGAAGAAAGAAGGGGAGAAAATCACATGCAAACATTGTTCCAAAGCTGGACATGATGAAGCCCACTACAGGAAATTGCATCCTGAATTAAGGCCTAAGAAACAAAACAATAAGGGAAAACAAAAGATGTCCACTACCACACACCATGACCTTGGTTCAGATTATGGTGATGAGACCAAGATTTCAGCCATGGTTACAAAAGGAAAGAAATTGTTGCAAGCACTAGTTCATCACATAGTCAAAACAACACTCTGAATGAAGAGTCAAGAATAGAGTTGTTTCATGTAAGAGTGATTGCAAATCATAAAAATATTGATGCATTATTTGATAGTGGGTCACAATCAAACTTGATTTTAGAAGACTTGGTAAAAAATCCAAACCTTTAAACTATACCTCATCATAAGCCATATCCATTTGGTTGGATAGTTAACAATGTAAACTTATAGGTTACAAGGAAGTTTTTATTTAAGTTCGTCATTACTGAAAAGTTCATTGATGAAGTTGAGTTGGATGTAGTTCCACTTGACATCTCAGGAATCATTTTGGGTAGTCCTTATTTGTATGATAGGAAAGCAGTATTTTATCACCGTGACAAAACGTACATATTTCTCAAGAATGGGGTGGAGTACATTGTGAGAGCCCATCGCAAAAGGCTAAACATTTCTTTGGTTAATGCAGGGCAGATGAAGAGACTAGTAAATGCAAGTAAAAATTTTGTGCTTCTCATGATAAACAAAAAGAATGATATTGATTATGAATCTTTTGAAGGTTGTGATGATAAATTGAAATCTGATTTGTTTGATGTGGTAATAAAGCATGGCGAGATGTTTCAGGAACCAAAGGGGTTACCTCCCAAGAGGGGAATTCAACATGAGATTCAGTTGCAACAGAATGTTCCACTTTCGAACATTGGCATGTATTGCATGTCAATTATGGAGAGAATGGAAATCAAAAAGAAAATTCAAGAATTTATAAACAAATGTATCATACGCCCATCTACTTCACCATGTGGTTCACCCATTGTCTTGGTACCAAATAAGGATGGAACTTTGCGCATGTGTATGCATTTCCGTGCACTGAACAAAATCACGGTAAATAATCATTATCCACTCCCAAGAATTGATGATTTGCTCGATCAGTTGAGGTATGCAAAGTATTTCACTAAGTTAGACTTACGAAGTGGTTATCATTAGTTAGGAAAGCTGAAGAAGACATTTGGAAAACCACATTTAAAACTAAACAAGGATTATTTGAGTGGCTCGTTATGCCTTTCGGTCTTACAAATGCTCCATCTACTTTCATGAGGGTAATGAATGATGTATTGAGACCATTTCTAGATGAATTTTTCATTGTGTACTTAGATGATATTCTCATATTCAACAAGTCAAGAGATGAACATGTCATGCATGTAAACAAAGTACTAGATATCTTGAGAAAAGAACAATTGTTTTTAAAGATGTTGAAGTGTGAATTTGGAAGACTTCTTTGGTGTATTTGGGACACATTGTTGGAGGATGTGAGTTGAATATCGACAACTCTAAGGTTGAGGTCATTCTGAATAGGCCCAATCCCAATGCAGTTACATAGGTAAGAAGATTTTTAGGGGCAACACAATATTGGAGAAAGTTTATTGCTAATTTTTCTTCAATTGTGTTATCGGGAAAAGTGTCTATTTAGAACTACTCTATCCCACTAAGGTGAGACAACTACCTTAGAAACAAACAGAGAAAACTACTTTTGTATTCTTCTTTATGAACTATAAACAAAGAGGAATAGGAAGAACCAACCTGTGTCTTGCGCTAGTCCTTCAATCCAATCTCTCTCCTCTTTGACAGGTTCCAGCTACCTGCTCCCTTACTTGCCCAGCTTCACCAAGTACCTGTAAGATCACAGAAGAAGGAAACAATACAAAGACATGGGTTTATATTCATAAATAACTTAGGATCATATTTAAGTTAACCATACAGATGTAACAAGCATCAATGAAACAAAAGCATGGAGAAGAAACTCAAATAGTTTTATTGATATACAAGAAGATCCAGGAGGAGTTACAATCGATGATTCCTGACCCAGCATCAACCTCCCAGCAAAGAAGTCCCTTCTTCACCCCCAACAAAGCATAGATCACCCAATTCTCTGATATGTATCTCAAAACCAACAGCAATTCCTTACAATGTGCAAAGTTCCAGCCTCTGGATCTTTGGGATGAGGGATCCATATATAGATGTATGCGAGGAGGATGAGTCAGCTCATGATTTGATTAGTGGCTTCTCTTTGTCAGTTCTTGCTTCCACTTGGAGACTGAAAGCCTCTTACTCATCCTTGGTCGAATTCAGTGAGGCAAGTGTCATTGGAGAATATTCTGGAAGCTTCCATTGTCTCTCCACCTCGCGGAATGACACTGCCATTTGTCATTTCCCGCTCAACACACCCTGGTAGTGCATTTAGGTGCGTTGCAACGCACCTAGCTAGTGGATTTAGGTGCTATGCAACGCACTTGGCTAGTGGAGCAGCTGAAATGATCCTGATTTGACTTATTCTGAGCAGTTTTTGGTGGAGAACTTCTGGGAGAAGCTGTAATTTGTTGACCTTGTTCCTTAAGGGGTTGGAACAACACTTTTAGGGACTTAGGAGCCCTTGGTTTATGGACATTTCATGCTTAGAGCTGTAAGGCACAAAAATGTCTATAACAGTTGCCCCCTAAAGTATGAGGCCGTTTAGAAATGCTTTATTAGGAGGATCCAAAGTTCTTTCAATGCGAGGAGACCTGTAATAAGATACAATACAATACATTATCTTCATACTGTTTTCATGATCTAGCTGAGGCAGGCATTCCCATGCTCAGCTTTATAAATTCATTTTCATGTACATAGGACAGACAATCGTCTAATGGTAGACTGATGATTTAGAAAGAGCCATCATCCTTTTGGTAGGATGATTATCTGTGCTGCAATGCTGTACATTTCAATGTCTTTATTTTCCTGAATATATATCGCAGCCCGGATGGATGAAACTAGATCCGGGGTCTTCAATCTTGTCTGATCTTCACTCGAAGTACAAGTCGATCCATGTGAGAAATGTTTTGAAGTCGAACATGGAAGGACATCGCTTGATTACCAGTCAATGATGTAAACTGTTAACAAGCGCGAGAGGAATCACCGATAATGATAATGACCCTCAAGGTACTGCAGTACAATTCACGTGGTGTGAATAAAGGACTTGGCGTCGAACACCACGCAAAATATTTCGGTCGAAGGTCATTGATGTAAACCTGTCGCCGGAAGTGAGAAACTTGCCATTGAGGCATGCAAGCTTCAAAGTACTGAATGGGGTGTTCCTAGATCAACTTCTTGGATAATGAGCTGATGTCGACAAGAAGTGATCCGTCATAGGAGGGCCTTAATGAATCCCACATCAATGACACGGAACGGAGCAAATGATTTTGATGGAGGTGAAAACGATCTGATGATATATGGTTCAGGGTGGCGGTCATGAAAGAATGGAGTATAATGTATGGTAGTGGGCGGGACACAGGTGGCCTTTCTGGATGACTTCTCTTGAACATGTCGGCGACACTTATGTGATGGATTGGTAGCATTAACCCAAAATATGGATGGTATGGCGAGACCATGGCGATGTGACCGGTGAATGAAACAACCCAACCCGACTCGGGCACGGAGTGGAAGTGTCATGTTCAAGAGCGACTTGCTACCAATAAAGATTCTTTGAGTTTTCTTCCCAATTTTTCCCCAGTCATTGGTGACCAGTACCTCTTTATTTTTGTCAAGCTTGAGGAGGATAACATATGCTTGTTCAATAATTTTCCCTTCGGGCAAACCCATCGCTATGTTTTAACGAGTCTAGCGATAGTGAAACTCGTTCTCGTCTAAAGACAAGTTTGTCGCTATTAATCTTTTTAACGAGTCTAACGACAAGGATAACTCGGTCCTTTTCATTTTTAGAGAGTCTGAAAAGGTACGTAAAGATAACTCCAAAATTCCTTTTTCGTCATCTAATCCCTTAAGTCCGAAAAAGTATAAAACAATACAGAAGGGATGAATTTTCGATTATCTTTAACGAGCCGAACAAAACAAGCGCTCGATCTTTTTGTGCAATAATCCCTCAGGTCCAAAAAGATTAAAATTTAGAGGAGGGATAGCACTTCCCGTCGCTTTAACGAGCTGGAAGGCCAGAACTCGGCAATCTTTTCATATTTTACGAGTCAGAAAAGAGCTTAAAGAAGACTCGTCTTTTGAGGAACGAGTGATAAAATGGGTAGCAGCTGATTCCAGGTAAGGTTTGGAATTTTCCAATCACGGCAGTGTCACAAGGATGGCTAGTGAAATCACTCTTCGCAGCTGTTCCTCAAAATGGGTAAACAATCAAATGGAGGTGAATGATCGGCCAATGAAAAAGTGGAGGTGACGGTGCAAACATGACCAAGGCTTTAACGACTGAAATGCTACATTCACGGTGGTCATTTACCAGAGGATAGTTCATTTTTTAACGAGCTTAAACGCGGGTGGAAACATTTGCTCGGTGCGGGTTTATTTTTTAACGAGCTTGAACCTTGCGGTAACACTGCTCGATTAATCCAGTCATATGATAAGAATTTCTCATATAAAAACGGCAACTTTCAGAGTTTTTCCCCACATCCTTCCTTTATGCAAGTTAGGAAACGACTAATCCAAAAAGCAGATAAATAATCGCTCTTTGCTTGCACTCCAAAAGGTTTGCATGCCCCCAGGTATAAAACAAAGTTTCAAGGTTACCTCTACTTCATTTCCGCCAAAACATTTGTTTTACCGAGAGAGGCCTACCTCTTACAGGTTACCCAAAGATTGTTCTATTCACAACGCAAACAAAACACTTCTTCGGCGATGTCTACCGAGATAAACAAAGGTGAGCGACGATGCCCGAAAACTCTCATAACTTTGAAAAAAGAATCTTATTCTAGAATA
Organism: Pinus tabuliformis; assembly: GCA_031772625.1. Lineage (NCBI taxonomy): Eukaryota > Viridiplantae > Streptophyta > Pinopsida > Pinales > Pinaceae > Pinus > Pinus tabuliformis. Next base: position 969,868,631 of record CM062813.1, on the reverse strand, counting down.
ACCCCTCTTCCAACCACGGACGGGGTACAGACTAGTCATATTCTCCCGCGGAAACCTACTCTATACCCGAAGTTTTCCTGCCGAAGCAGACCAGGACGCATGACCCCTGGGTTTCAGTCATATCCCTCCGAATTACTCGCGCTCATCGGGAGGACGGACTGGGGATTGAGACATTTCTTGCGTGAAAAGACCATTTAGGGATGGTATATGACTATTTGCTATGCGTGATCCGGAAATGAAAGCTGGTCCACGAGCTTGACCACTCTTCCTTCGTGCGGAAAACACATTACTCTAAAGAGTGAGGAGACAATCGCTCCCATGCAATAAATATAGTCTCATCCAAGGAGTAGGTTATAATCCAAGGGTCCTTGAACTACCATTACGTTCATGCGAACTGTCTTCCTTCTCAATGTTATGGGCACATCGGGAAGGATCCCTAAAGGTCGACTGGTTCCTTTACCAAAGCCTGTCAGATTTCTCATTTCAGGCAAAAGCGATGGCGAACTAAGCGCTTTCCAAGCAGTTGAGGAAAGGATACTCACAGAAGCCCCCTCATCTATGATGGTACCAGCCATAACCATTCTATATATTTGAATGATAATTCGGAATGGTATGCTTGCTGGTAAACGGGGTCTGCCTAGTTGATTCCAGTCGAAGGAGACAACTAGGTTGCTTGGAGGTGGGACCGAATAGACGGCCGGGTATGGCTCTGACGAACTTCCTTCCTGCGGTAAAGGAACGGGTAGATTGCCCCCATGTTCATCAGAGTCTGTGTTTATGAAGAGAATTTGGACGGTGTCATCCTTGTTCTCTTCAGTGACTGTATCATCTGAAGATGAAACCTCTGAAGGCAAGACCGGGTCAACTGCCGCCTCGACCTTTTGACTTTCGTCTAGTATGGATCCAGATGGTTTATCTTCAATGATAGGTGCTTCAGCCGACCACCTGAGCGGGCCATCTGGATTCTCAACTAGTGACGGACTCGGCAAGAGTTTTTTATATCCAGGAGGAAGTCGTAACGGTGAAACCGGACGATCATCCAAAACTCTTTTAGCTTCGTCTAAGAAGGGACAACGATGGATGGCGTGATTGCCTTCGCACAGTTTACAGGGAAATATAGCTTTCCCTTTTTGTCCTGGGGCTTCACTTTCACTAGTTGACGGTGTGCTTTCAACATGATCACCAGAGGTTGACGACACCGGGTTGTGCAAACGAGGAGACCAGTCCCTTAGTATCCGGGGATGCAAGGACAATCTCTGTGAAAGTGGTCTCCTTTGCAAATGACACATGGCGATTTAGGCCTGGTCGGTGCAGTGTGTGGATTTTCGTTAGACGACACTCGTTTTCCCCCATTTGCCTTTGGCTCCTTTTTCTTCTTCTCTTTCTTCTTCTTTTCCTTCTTCTCCTTAGGAACTTGGCTTTTAGCTTTACCAGCTCCGTCAAGCGAAGAGGAAGGAGGAGAGGAAGAATTAGAGGAAGTAGAAGGCTGGTGGGCAACTCTGGACTCGTCTAATTGCTGATTCGATTGTTCAAGAATGGTGGTGTTATGAACGACAGAGGTTGAGAAGAGCCATACAGGCAAACCAATTGTCAGTCCTGGAAGCGACAATGTGGCCATATGGGGCGCACCAACATCTCCCCAAGAGGAGAAGGGACTAGGATTTCCACCAAGGGGAATTCCTTGGTTGGTAGGCTCCATTTTCTCAACCCAAGATCAACGTAGGAAAAGGGTATGAATATTCCGTTTAAAATAAATTTTAACACGCTTTGACACAACTTGTTTTTTCAGTTTTTAAGAGTCAAGAAAAAACAAAAGATGACTCTAGTATCCTTCGATTTTTAATGAGCCTGAAGTGACAAGTGCTCAGATGGACCTTTTCCGTTAAGGAGTCCGAAAAGGAACAAAAGGGACTGCTCTGGAGGTCTAGGTAGAGGGAGTACTAAACCAATCGCAAGACTGCAGAATACTTTTTACGGTACGGCAGTCAATCTTCCCGAATGCTGTGTTCGGTGCATTGCGATCAGTAGGGCGGCCGACACGGCTTCCTATGGATAAAGGATTTAAGCCTATAGGGGTCTCCCAATATATACTCGACGGTACGTGGGAGCACAAGTCCGTACTTGCACTTATCGTCTCAAGTGGAGGAATCACCCAACCATCAATGAGGACAACAGTTACCAGGCTTTACGACGCCGGAATACGTCTCTAGCCTAGACCTCTAAATGTTGTGCATTAAGTTCCAAAGCGTTGTTAGGTTCATTTATTTTAAGTTGATATTTCTTATGAAGTTTGCCTTTTGGGTTCACCACGAGATGTAGATGTAATTCCTAAAATGCAATCTAAAGATGATAAACAAACTTTTATCTCTTTTCAACAATGAAAATCCTAGCTACTAGGGGAAAAGAAAGACACAATCTTTTCACAAAGAGCAAAGAGCACACTGTAAATGCACTTTCCTAAATCAAGCCAAACAGACTGTCAATATGCAAATGCACATGCATGTATTTTTTTTTCACTTTCTTAATATTGATGCTAAAAATAAAGTTGTTGTACAAATTTGAATTTGCTTTCAAGCGACAAACATAAACAAGCTTCTTTTCGAAATCAAAAGGTAGAGATGATTACGACACTTTATGATTTTGAAATAAATACTCGTTTCGACACTAGAAAGTCACAAATTCAAACCAAAGGCAAAAGTGAAAGCATAATCGACTATCAACAGCAAATAAACTTTATCCTATGATCAAAATCGACACTTGCGACAGATCTAAATCAAAGGACGACAATACGAATATTATACTTTTGCAATGGAAAACTGTAAACGACTCAACAAACACATAAAAAAATCTACAGTTCTTTTGTACAAATGAGGTGGAATATCAGTAAGGAAAAGGGGTTTGAAACAATCCTATACTGATCATAGGCTGCAAAAATCAGAGACAAAACTGGAAAGAATGAAGCAAAGAACCTCAGCTGCACAGGGCTAGGCTGATCAGCGCACCTGTTACACAGAGAAACTGCATTGCAGCGCAGGTAGCCCTCTCAGGAAGTGCATTGAAATGCAGAACCTCTTCACAGTGCCTGCACTGGGGAAGAAACGAGAATTCTATCTGGGTTCTGGGTCATAGTTTGCAGTTTTATCTTTGGTTTTTGGCCGAGTAAAAGCAATCAGTAATGAACAATCAGAGGTAGATCTAAGGGGGGTTATAAGAGCTATCACAAGGGCAATCAGTTAGTCTATGAATCAGCTGTTCAAATCATAAAAAAATCCAGTGAATGGATTGAAGCAGCAGATGTCTACTTTGCATTTGTGATGGCAAATGCAGTTCGGTCGCCACTTATAAGTTTATGAAATAAACAGCAAGAGAAACACAAACAAACTAATTAGACATGATCCCCAGCGGAGTCGCCATTTTGTTATCGGGAAAAGTGTCTATTTAGAACTACTCTATCCCACTAAGGTGTGACAACTACCTTAGAAAAAAACAGAGAAAACTACTTTTGTATTCTTCTTTATGAACTATAAACAAAGAGGAATAGGAAGAACCAACCTGTGTCTTGCGCTAGTCCTTCGATCCAATCTCTCTCCTCTTTAACAGCTTCCAGCTACCTGCTCCCTTACTTGCCCAGCTTCACCAAGTGCCTGTAAGATCACAGAAGAAGGAAACTATACAAAGACATGGGTTTATATTCATAAATAACTTAGGATCATATTTAAGTTAACCATACAAATGTAACAAGCATCAATGAAACAAAAGCATGGAGAAGAAACTCAAATAGTTTTATTGATATACAAGAAGATCCAGGAGGAGTTACAACCGATGATTCCTGACCCAGCATCAACCTCCCAGCAAAGAAGTCCCTTCTTCACCCCCAACAAAGCATAGATCACCCAATTCTCTGATATGTATCTCAAAACCAACAACAATTCCTTACAATGTGCAAAATTCCAGCCTCTGGATCTCTGGGATGAGGGATCCATATATAGATGTATGCAAGGAGGATGAGTCAGCTCATGATTTGATTAGTGGCTTCTCTCTGTCAGTTCTTGCTTCCACTTGGAGACTGAAAGCCTCTTACTCATCCTTGGTCGAATTCAGTGAGGCAAGTGTCATTGGAGAAGATTCTGGAAGCTTCCATTGTCTCTCCACCTCGCGGAATGACACTGCCATTTGTCATTTCCCGCTCAACGCACCCTGGTAGTGCATTTAGGTGCGTTGCAACGCACCTAACTAGTGGATTTAGATGCTATGCAACGCACTTGGCTAGTGGAGCATCTGAAATGATCCTGATTTGACTTATTCTGAGCAGTTTCTGGTGGAGAACTTCTGGGAGAAGCTGTAATTTGTTGACCTTATTCCTTTAGGGGTTGGAACAACACTTTTAGGGACTTAGGAGCCCTTGGTTTATGGACATTTCATGCTTAGATCTGTAAGGCACAAAAATGTCTATAACAAATTGCAGCTCCATTACACGCATTGACAAGTGTCAAGAAAGTCTTCCACTGTGGGGATGTACAGTAGAAAGCATTTGATGCTTTGAAGCAAAAGATAAGTTCAACACTGGTATTGGCTCTTATAGATCTTAGACAGCCATTCGACATTCAAACGGATGCAAGTGATTATGCAATGGGAGAAGTTATATTGCAACATGGCAAGCCCATTTCATTTCATTCTGAAATTTTTAATGGAGATGTAACTAACTATCCCACCTATGACAAAGAACTTTATGCATTGGTACAAAGTGTTAAGAAATGGAAGCACTATTTGATGGGGAAGGAGACCATCATCCATACCGACCATCAACCATTGCAGTATTTACAGTCACAGTCAAAGTTGCAGCAGTCACGACATTTCAGATGGATGGGTTTTCTACAACAATTTCATTTGGTTATCAGGTATAAAAAGGGAATCTACAATAAGGTAGCTGATATGCTTTCAAGGCCTATTGTAAATTCATCTGTTATACTCAAGCATAATTATGTTTTGCATGAAATTTACATAGAACAATATGCAAATGATAGTGACTTTCAAGAAGTATATGCAAGCTTGAGTCAAGGAAATCAAATTGAAGAGTTGGATTATCATGTACATAACAGTTTGTTGTATCACTTGGGCAAGTTGTGTATTCCACAGGGAGAAAGAAAAAATATCATAAGGGAGGCACACACTTCATTGATTTTTGGACACTTTGGTGTAGGCAAGAGAGTAACGAATCTTCAAAGGCATTGTTATTGGCCACGCATGTTAGATAATGTTTCTCGTTTCATAAGAGGATGTTCTTTATGTGCTACAAGTAAGCCTAGCAATAGGAAACTTACTTTATACACTCCACTTCTAGTACCTTCACATCCATGGGAGAGTATCTCAATGGATTTTGTAGGAGGTCTTCCAGTGTCAAGGAAAGTTCATGATTACTTGTATGTAGTTGTAGATAGGTTCAACAAGATGTGCATAGTAACATCATGTAAAAAAGAAAATTACAGTTGAAAAAACAACTCATCTTTTCTTCCAAAACATTTGGGTTCATTTTTGTCTTCCTACTTCTATTGTAAGTGATTGAGATTCTTGATTTGTTGGGAATTTTTGGTCAAATTTGTGGGACATGATGGACACAAAGTTGAGGAAGAGTACAACCTTTCATCCAAAAATAGATTGTTGTAAATAATAATGAGAGGGGGGGGTGAATCAGTATTATCAGATCAGATAAAACTTTTCAATTTCATACTCAGGTTCATACAAGCAGCTTCAGTTAAGGATATCAGCGTATACACACGACTTTGCTAAGGGCAACTAGCGTACATGCAGTAATCTTATGATTCAGTTAGCTTATCTTCAGTAAATGCATCAGAACATTATTACCCATATTAACAGTAAACAGGTGCAGTATAACAGAACATATCATCACACATAAGGCACACACATGAACACCATGATATAAGGTGGAAACCCAATGTGGGTGAAAACCACCTGCTGCAATTTGTTTCTATCTTCCTTTAATAAGAAACTTCTTTTACAATGTATTGGTGCAGTCCTTTACCAGCACGCAGGCTACAACCTGCAGAGGGCTACAACCCTCTTAGCTCTTGTACTAGCCGATCCATTTACTAGTACGTAGGTGCCTGCCTACAGAATGCTCCAACCTTTACTCGTTCTTCAGCTGCTCCTGGAAGGGAGCTACAAATCCTTTGCTCTTGTACTGGCTGATATGTTTACCAGTACGTAGGTGCTGGCCTACGATCTACCCGGGACCACGTTTCATACATTTTCATACTGGATCCATAAGACAATCACCATTGTAGTACAACCTGCATCATCAATTATTGAAGCACTGAAACACTGAAACTCTGTCAACAACACAGTCACCAGAGCACAGAGCAGACACAGAACTCTGCAATAACCATCAGACCCATCTGCAACTTCAAATATCAAGCTTTACAGTGTACACGCTACTTGGATGAACCCAACCTGCGGGTATACACCCTTTTTCCAAGGCCAACCCGCATACAAATCTAAAATTATTTCTTATAACTTTGCAGCTGTACCAGACATCAATCATACTATAACACTTATAGAATATTATTTGCGTCAGTATGCAGATCTAGAATAAGCATAATCAACCATATAAAGATAGTTCATTTCAAACCATTTGATCCCGATCTCTCCTTAGATCTTGTTCTCCATCAACCGGTGAGATCTCTCCTTAGCTCAGATCAAGCAATGCATCATCAACCCATAACCTGCATACTGGATCTAATACTTCATCAGATATTCAAGACTTTTCAGATACCTTTGCCTAATGATCTTCTTCTCCTTATATAGCCTTAGGCCTTGCTCAATACCACGGGCCAAAACCATAGAAATCCAATACCATCAACTTCAAAACTAGGGATCAACACGTCCGTCGAGACACCATGGTCCAAAACCATAGGCACAACTTCCAAGGAATAACCGCCACGGACCAAAGATAAGTTTTCCACATACACGCTCTTTTACTGAAGCCAACCTGCGTGTACACGCGACTTGGTATATAGCGAACCTGCGTATACGCGACTTGGTATATAGTGAACCTGCTTGTATACGCGACTTGGTATATAGTGAACCAGCGTGTATATATTTTTCTCTTCATACTTGTAGTCTGATCATCAATTCCTTGCTGCTATCCTTCTGCACTATGATTTGTCATCAGTGTGATTTGCCATCAAGGACAACACTTGTCTCATAATGCCAACAATCTCCCCCTTTGGACTTGATGGCAAAGCTAACTTGTTACACTTAGAACTATCATCTGATTCCTTTGAGCTGTCCTCCATCAGTCACATCTGACATCTTTTCTGAAGATTCATCCAGTTATACATAGGTGAGTCTGATTCCGTTGAGCTGTCCTCCATCAGTCACATCTGACATCTCTTCTGAAGATTCATCCAGTTATACATAGTTGAGTCGGATTCCTTTGAGCTGTCCTCCATCAGTCACATCTGACATCTCTTCTGAAGATTCATCTAGTTATACATAATTGAGATGTTCTTCTATGAGAGGGTTGCCATCAAGTACAACACATGCATCATAATGCCAACATAGATGGACAAACCAAGGTGGTCAACAGAACATTTATTCATCTTCTTAGAGGATATTGCAGAAAACATCCCAAGTTGTGGGATGAACAATTTCATTACATACAACATGCATACAACAGGGAAAATCATTCTTCCACAAATACATCACCATTTGAGGCATGTTATGGGTACTTGCCAAGATCACCATTGGACTTCATCTTTGAGAAAGATGTTTCCATCGATGGTCACAGTGACATCGATAAGGCAAGGAATTTCGTAGAGAAAATTCAGTTGATACATCATACAGTGCAGGAAAAACTTGAGAAAAGTCAGAGCAGCTATAAGGAAAGGTATGTGTTTGGTCCATTTAGTGTGTTCTAAATTGCTATTTAAAATGTCAATCCGGGGTTCGTAAACTGACGAAGTGAAGTGTACTATATGTACTAGATAACCATTTCCTTAGTCTTTTGTCATTTTTGAGTTCTTTTTGGTTGTTTATGGATTTGTCTTTCCCTAATGTGTGATGGCGAAAATGAAAGTTAAGTATGAAATATGGATGGATGGTGATGGTGATTTCTACAGTGATTTTTCAAAATTTAAAAGTGCTAAAAAAGAAAGCTTTAAAACAACTGTAATGAAATCAATTCTTAAGAAAAACAATGAACTAAGGACAATGGCCCAGTATCCTTGCTGCTGAATGAAAAGAAAGTAAAAACTGAACTTAAAGCAACTCAAAGTAAAGCAACTAATTCACACAACTTTAACTTTTCTGATCCTTTACCCTTCAGCTCAATCTACATTGTGGGAAGCAATCATGAACAAGTCAAGCAATATGATATCTAAATGGCAAGAAATTAAATTGCAGAAAAGAAACTAGTCACACTACTTCAACTCTTCTGATCCTTTACCCTTCAGCTCAATCTACCTTGTGGGAAGCAATCATGAATAAGTTTAAGCAATATGATAACTAAATTGCAAGAAATTAAATTGCAGAAAGGAAACTAATCACACTACTTTAAATCTTCTGATCCTTTACCTGTGGAAATTTTGAATAATATGACACATATTCACAGAGATTATCCTGATTATACACTTATAAGCAGAACATGCATAATACATAACCTCCTATACGTTGATCATCAATTTACAGAAGCAGAAACATTCACAGGCACACATAGAAGCATCAATCAAACTCATAAACACAGTATGTATCCCGGGGAAAGCATCTCGCTAAAAACCCCAACTATATGTATATTATATTGATTGAATCATGTAATATTACAAAGTATAATACTTCTCACAAGTATCTCCACCTCTGTTACACACAATACAGCTCAGATCTAATCTCCAAATCTCTTCCACTGCTTGCCTGCCTCCACAGCTCAATACCTGCTCAAGAACTGATGAGAATGGCTTCCCAAACTCGTATTTCACCTGCAAAATAGTCACTCAAACTTTTTTGGACGTGAGCACAAGCTATAATGTGGGAAAATACGTGAGCAAACTCATTGGCATACTCAATCCCTTTATTGTGCAAGATCTGGTGCACAACTATAGTCACAACTGATAGCAATTTGATTCTCTACCACCTGTCCCTGTTGAACTGAACATGCAACTGAGTTAACTGATGTATTCTATAGTTGTATTATGAGTTAATAACTTGTGAATTAATTAATAACTAATTCACCCAACTCATCTCTAGTCTATTGATTAGTTAGACTAAATACAACCAGTTTAACAAAGCTAAACTGAACACAACTCCATCAACTGCACAATCAACTCCACCAAACTCAACTGATTGAGTTCTAACTGAAGTCATGCATGAAAATATTAGTCATCCCATAGGTAACCACGTATTTTCCTCTGGGATTTGCATGCACCACATCTGTAGCTCATCCTGAAGTGCTCCAAGAGAATAAGATTAAGTTTATAGTCCAAATATTATTGTGAGATAATAATATTTGACTTTTCTATTTTTGACTTTGATCACTCACACTGTGATCACTCACACTTTCATCAAAAATAGAAGTCCATCTATATTTTTTCCCAACTTGATCAATCATCCATAAACAACAACCTGCAATCCATAGACATGATCCATATGTCTAAAAATAGACATAGTCTAAAAATAGACTTGCGCCAGAAATAGCCTGCGGGCCCACTTAGTGAAGGCGACTCTTTTCACTAAGCTCCATCATCTTGTTGCAATATCAACAAGCATTTCTTGTTGCACACTTTTCAACATTACCCTTCAGTTCAATCTACCTTGTGGGAAGCAATCATGAATAAGTTTAAGCAATATGATAACTAAATTGCAAGAAGTTAAATTGCAGAAAGGAAACTAATCACACTACTTTAACTCTTCTGATCCTTTACCCTTCAACTCAATCTACCTTGTGGGAAGCAATCATGAATAAGTTTAAGCAATATGATAACTAAATCACACTACAATAAGTAATATTCTGATTTCTTACTAATAGAGTCACTTGACTATAGAAAGAAACCATAAACTAATGAGTAATATGATGTCTAAATAAAAAAAAAGCAAATCACAACTTGAAAAAGGACAGTGCTCGAATTAAACTTCAGAAAATGAAAGTTAGCAGGAAGGACAAGTTGATCTCATATGCCAATAGCTATCAAAAAGATGAAAATTTGCCCGGGCTGCCTAAGAAAACCTGCAGAAAAACATTGATCAGCTGACAGCTACAAGAAAGCAGAAGTGAAAATATAAATAGCAGTGAATTAAGAAGCATCAAAACAGTGTATTATGTACAGACTAATGATTATGAAAACAGAAACGTAAGGAAATCAAATAACAACTATACAGGGCTTTAGTGCGCAGGGGTCCTCTGCCACCTCAGCCATTCAATGAACAGTCACAAGAACGAGCTCAGCAAAGTAGTCTTCTCATGTATTACAGCAGCAACATATATAAAGCAAAGTACAGTGGGGTAATAACGACAACAGTTCAGAAATTACATATCAAAAAGCTCTTCCACAGCGTTCATCAACGCGTTATTTATAATGAAAAAAGTGCTGAAACTAACTAACTGAATCCTACGCCATTGACTGTGTTTCCAAAGACACGTAGATCTCCTCAGCCGAGATCTAGCGTAACTGTCATCATGTCTATTAAATCTTCGGAGTGGTAGCTGTTGGATTCAGGTTACGGGGATGATCTCCAGGTGTGCCGGTGTCTTCGTGGGCTGAGGACTGTGCCACGTAAACGTTCACATGCTCAAAACAGAGACGTGCCACCGCTGAATTCCTTGGTTGGCTTTGCCTTTGACCCTTGTTGACCGTGACCTTCCATGGATGATTTGGCTGATTTGAAGGGACACGTTCCATGTACCCATCACCTGTAGCTTGCCCATGTGGCTCGTTTCTTCATAGGACACCTGTAGCACAACTTTTAACAAAATAGCTGCGGAATCCTGCACTGGCTGCGAAAACCTGTGCTGGCTGCGGAAACTGACAAGTTTCCGCAGCTGCATGAAAAAAAACTAAACCAAACAACAGTCATAAGCATAGTCAGAAAACCATGTAAAAAGTTCTTTTTAGACTATAATGCAATGATTTAACAGCTGGGTGGATGAAGTAAGTGGAAAAAGAAGGCTGAGAGGGTGTATAGGAAGGTGCAGGTTTGAGGCTCAACATACCCCCACTGTGAAGGTGTTGCATGTCCTCATGCAACCAAAATTGAGTTATTTCCCTCTAATCCACATGTTCTGAGGCTTCTGCAAGGACATCTAGCCCTCTTTTCTTCTTCTTTGATGCTAACATCATCATCCTTGGTTTCCTGACTAGACATTTGAACTTGAGGTTAATCAATGCTCTGCTTAACTTTTTTCACTTCTTCTTCAGTTTTTTGTTTTTCTTTTGCCATAGTCCTAAATGAAGCATAGTGTTATCATGGACAATCTTGTCTACCTTACTCTGCTCTTTGAGTGCTTCATTTTCCTGTTTGATATGCCTATTTAGGACTTCTAACTCAAATACCTCCTGTTTCAAAGACTGAACTTGTGCATCGAGTGGCAGAGTGGTACTCGGTCCTGCAGCTGATTGTTCTAAGGATTCCAGGTAGTTATATGCCTCTTGCTGATTAGGATCTACCTTAGGTGTCTTTCTCGGACTAGGCACAAAATCTGGTGGAGGAGGAAGACTACTCTCTCTTTCCGGCCGAAAAGGGCTTTCCTCACATGGAGGACTTGATTCAATGCTTGGCTGAGCTGGAGATTTCTCAAGTGTCTCTTCACCTAAATCAATAAAGTGAGACTGTTTTTATTTGGTTTTATTCCCCTTCCCTTTTAGCCTATTGCTCCTTCTTAAGTATGAACTAGTACTCTTCTCTTGTGCACTCTGTTTTCCTTTTTGCTTTTTCTTGGCTATAGCAGCAGCCTGAAGATCTATTAATCTTTCTGACAGAGGCTGATAATCCTCTTCTATGGATTTTTCAGGGGATGGATAAACTTCTTGGATGGTTCTTTTGCCTTTTTCTTTCCTCTGTTTCTTACTTTTAGCTCTATCTTCTTCTTCTTTTTGGACAGTTTCTTGAATTTCTATTGTAGGGGAATCTTGGACTGTAATGTTCTTTTGTTTCCTCCTACTTTTCCTTGGCATCTTTGGTGGACTGCTTCCAGAGGCCTTAGACGGCTCTTGGAAGTAGTTTCTTGTCAAGAATTGCTCCCAAGTATTCTTAGTTTTCTTTAACTGGTCCTCAATAAGAATTTTTATGAGCCCATGATGGTAGAGATGAGGTTCAATATTGCCTAAGTGTTTTTGAACTGTAAAACTCATCTTTTTCAAACTTAATAACAGAAAATGAGGCAAATTAAGAGTGTGACCGTCTATGAAATTCATCATCAGTCTAACATGATACATATACATAGAGCCAAAACGACCTTCACACGTGATAAATTTCTGGATGACTAACAGTAGACTAGACCATTCTTCTTTTAGTGCATGAACAGGGATGCCTCTTGTAAATACGGTGGTATCCATACCTTGGTTTTGTAGCATGATTCTCCATATTTGATCGTCCACACTTCTATTTTTAAACCACCTTTCACCTTCTTGAGGTAGGCCCGTGGCAGCTGCTATAGTGGCCTCGGTCACTGTGAATTTCAAGTCTCCAATCTCCACTGTTTGTCCATCAAAAGACCTCGCAAAAGCTTTGGTCACCTCCTTGTTATGGCCTTTAAAATTCTGGATGAATCGTAGCCATCTGAATTTCTTCAGCAATTCCTTAGTTTTAGGATAACCCTCCAAGTATTTCGGTCCTTCCGTCTCAGCTCTCAGTAGTTTTCCCATCCTCTGTTTTAAATTCCAACTGAGAGTTTTTTTGCGTATGAGGGTTAAGGGAAAAAAATAGCTCTGTTACAGGGTTTAGGATAGACTGTAGTGACTGCAAGCGGGGTTTAGGATGACTGTAGTGAATGCAGTCAGGGTTTAGGATGACTGTAGTGACTGCAGTCAGGGTTTAGAACGAACTATAGTGGCTGCAGTTAGAAATGGAGAACAGGGGATGGAAGTATCCAAATTACCGGAGGAACAGAGGGTGAGCAGCAGTGAACAAGTTTAAAATAAAATGTGGATGCATGCGAGGAGTATGGTATAAGTGGAGTTGATAAACGAGTGGAGTAACGATGGAATTCTTCGAATCGGATGACTGTGTATGAAATTTTACACGTCTCAACAGACGGCTGCGGAAATTATGGCTAAGAAGAGCTATAACACAATAGGTCACGTCTCAAGAGTACGGGTAATAAATGGAAGTGCAGTCAATCTTGAGTTTAAACTTGGAATAATCATGAGACCGTTAGGGAAATGAATGCGAGGTGTGTGGAGTGGTATCGTGGAATAGGAGTGGTAGTGGAGCTATCGTATCAAATCATTGCACATAGTAGAACTTGTTATGGTTTAATGACTATGCGTAATTATGACTTGAATTGTTATTTGATAAAGATTTTTTATCATACCTTTGTAAATTTTGTCATTTCTTGCTCAAGGCTTCTAACCAATTGCTTTTCTTTGTTGTCTTGGAGATGCCCCATGTCTTTAGCTCAATTACACCTGCATTTTATGATTATGGCACTAACAGTTGATTGTATATTTTGAAAACAGAGTGATGTCGGCTGCGGAAATCGTTTCTGGCTGTGGAAACTGTTTCTGGCTGCGGAAATGGTCTCCAGCTGCGGAAACTGAGACAACACCCCCTTAACTGCACAAAGATAGTTAGAGGAAAACCAACTGAATGAAAATAGTCCTGAAGGGGAATTTTACTGATGGAGTGAAATGGAATGAGTGGAGTGAAATGAAAGTGAAGTAGAGTGAAGTGAAATGGAAATGAGATGAGATGGAGGTGAAGTGAAATGGTAAGTGAGATGAAGTGAAGATGAAAAGAGAAGGAGAGGAGATATTTTTTTTGGAAAATATAGAGTGTCAGGTGTCCCTAATTTTCACTCTATATTTTCTGTATAAGACCGCCAATCTATGATTGGTTTTCGGGCTTATACACATTTTTTTTTTTTTTTTCAAAAACTGAAAGAAACAAACATTAGGCTGGTGGGGGAGAAGGATTCTTCTCCACCAGCCTGATTGCAGAATTCTCTTGGAATATTTTGACAAACTCCTCTTTTGAAAGTGGCTTATGATAAATTTTCAATTGGTGGCCATTCACAATAAGAGGAGTCTGAAATTCATCAATGGTCTTGATTCTTACCGCTCCATTGTTAAAGACTTTGTCAATCTCATATGGCCCAAGCCAATGAGTCTGAAATTTTCCTTTGAAGTCTTTAAACTTGGAATCAAACAGTAAAGCCCAATCTCCCTCTTGAAACTTTCTTTCTTTGATATATCTGTCATGCCACTTAGCTCTTTGATGTTGAACTAGATCAGTCCTTAAAATTGCATCTTGTCTAATCTCATCTAGCTCATTCAGCTGCTCCATTCTGTGCTTTTGGGCTTCTGATAGATTCATCCCCAACTGAACTGCCATCTTGAAAGTCTTGACTTGAAACTCAATGGGGAGCAAGACTTCTTTCCCATAAACAAGTTCATAGGGAGAATGTCCTATTGTGTTCCTCCATGTAGTTCTGTAGGCCCATAAGGCTTCAGGAAGCCTTTCTACCCAATCTCTTCTGTGTAGATGAAAAGTTTTGGTGATGATGTTCTCAAGAACTCTGTTTGTAGATTCTACTTGGCCATTTGCTTGCGGATGGTAAGGAGTAGATTTTCTGTGCTTGATTTTGTATTCTTCCATCAGCTTCTCCATCAAATTAGATGTAAATTGACTTCCCTGATCTGTCACAATTTCTCTTGGGACACCAAAACGAGTAAAAATATCCTCAAAAAGAAATTGAACAACTGAATTTTCAGTGGCAGAAGGCAATGCTTTGGCTTCTACCCATTTAGTGACATAATCAGTGCAAACCAATATATATTTCTTTTGTCTAGATGGTGGATTAATGGGTCCAATGAAATCTAAAGCCCATTTTTCAAAGGGTTCGATGAGTACCTGTGGCTGTAATGGCATTTCATTTCAAAGAGTCGGTCTCCCAACTCTCTGGCAGCTGTCACACCTTCTGACATATTGTTTTGCATCTTTGAAGAGAGAAGGCCAATAATATCCTAAAGAAAGGATTTTATAGGCCGTCCTCTTGTCAGCAAAGTGTCCACCGCATGGTTCATCATGACATGCTTTGAGGATGTCAGGCATTTCATCTTCCCGAACACATCTTCTGACACACAATCTAGCCCTGTTTTAAACAATTCATTATAAATCCATGAATAACTTGAACTCTCCTGAATAATTTTTCTATTTTCATTAGGAAATAAATGTGGAGGTAGATTCCCTGTAACCAAATAGTTAGCAATATTTGCATACCAAGGAGTCTTAGTAGTTACTGCAAACAAATATTCATCTGGAAACTTATCCTCTACAGGAGAATCTTCGTTAGTATTTTGGATTCTAGACAAGAAATCAGCTACTGTATTTTGTTTCCCTGGCCTATCCAACACAGTAATATTGAATTCTTGTAAAAGTAAAAGCCATATTGTAACTCTGCCATTAGTAACAGGTTTGTTCATGAGATATCTAATTGCAGAATGATCAGTATGGACAAAAGTTTCATAGCCTGTTATATAATGTCTAATCTTGTTGATTGCATGAACAACAGCTAAGAACTCTTTCTCAGTCACAGTATAGTTTAATTCAATGGGAATCAAATTTTTATTGGTGTAGTAAATGGCATAAGGAACTACATCCTTTTGACCCAACACAACTCCTAGAGCTGTATCTGAAGCATCTGTAGAAATATGGAAAGGAAGTTTCCAATTTGGCCCTCTCAAAATGGGTGCTTCAGATATTCTTGTTTTCAAAGTTTCAAATGCAGATTGACAATCAGGATCCCATTTGAATTCACAGTCTTTTGTAAGAAATTTGAAGAGTGGAGATACTATTTTGGTGAAGTTTTCAATAAATCTTCTATAGTATCCAGTAAATCCAAGAAAACTTCTAACATCTTTTTGACAATTTGGAATAGGCAACTTGGAGATGACCTCAACTTTTGATCTATCAACTTTAATCCCATCTCCTGAAATATGATGTCCTAAAACAATCCCTTCAGTAAACATCATAAAGCATTTTTCATGACTTAATGATAGGTTTGTTTCTTTACATCTTATAAGGACTTTTTCCAAATTCTCTAATGCCTCTTCAAACGAATTACCATAAACTGTAAAATCATCCATATAAACCTCTACACAATCATGGATTAGATCGGAAAAGATTCCTAGTACTGCTCTTTGAAATGTTGCGGGTGCATTACATAACCCAAAAGGAAGTACTCGGTAAGCAGAAGTTCCCCATGGACAGGTAAATGTGGTCTTGTCTTGATCTTCACGTGCTACCTGAATCTGATTGTAACCACTAAAACCATCCAAAAATGAAAAATACTTTTTGCCTGCTAAAGTATCTAATACCTGATCGATAAAGGGTAAAGGAAAGTGATCCTTCAAAGTTGCTTTGTTCAATTCCCTGTAATCAATGCATACCCTCCATTTACCATTCTTTTTAGGTACTATAACCAAAGGAGAAACCCATCGGCTATCTGAAATTGGATAAATGAAGTTCACATTAAGTAACTTTTGGAGCTCTTCTTTCACTATCTCCCTAAGGTTTGGATTCATCCTTCTTTGAGGTTGTCTGATTGGTCTACTGTTTTCCTCAATGTAGATGTGGTGAATGCAAGTCTTAGGGTCAATACCTTTCATATCGGTATACTCCCATGCAAATGCAGTAGAATGTTTTTGCAAGATTTTGGTTAGCTCTTCTTGTTGTGATCTTTCCAAGTCTTTGTTGATATTCAATGTTTTACCTGGAAAGATCTCAATGGCGGAACTACCAAACTCTTCCATAGAGAAAAGAGACATTTGTCTAGATGATAGATACTCAATGTCAGAATCTAACTGAAATTGTGTGTGGTCATATTCTGAAGATGTTTCAAAATTTTCTAATGTGTTCAGGATTTGACTATCTTCACTAACTTCAGAAATGGTAAAGACCGGTTGTATAGTATCTTCATCATCAACCCACTCATTATCTCCTGTTTCTGTAATTGCTTTTGCTAGAGGATACAGATTGAATTTCTTTGTCGAATTACCATCAGAAATATACATATCCCCAGACCTAGAACTGATAAAAGCATCAGCTGTGGCTAGCCAAGGTCTTCCTAAGATGAGAGGGTGTCCTCCAAAATTACTCTTGGGAGTTAAAATCATGAAATATACTGGATATTCCCAAGAGTCTAAGGATACTGAAATGTCTTCTAATACACCATCTGGTTTAATAATTGATCATCTGCAAGTTGCAGTAAAGTAGGTGTAAAGAGAAGGTTAGGAAGTTTCAGCTGTTCCATAGTTTGTCTACTCATAATGTTGATAGCAGCCCCTAAATCAATCAAAGTATTTGGAATTTCTACCCCATTGATATGTGTTTTGACAATTGGACTACCGGGATCTACATACTTCTGCATAGTAATTTTTCCCATCATGATGTCTGCAATTTTCCCTACCAGGTGGATTCTCCTTGTATCTCTAGGTTTCCTTCCTGGTCTTTTAAGACTCAACTCCTTTATTGTTTTTGCTAGAATAGGAATCTCTTTAATGGCTTGTAACAAGGGAATCTTGATACAGACATTCTTCAATTCATCTAGAAAATCATAGTCGGGCAACAAGATTTTTTTTTCCACCCCTTTGTCAATTTGTAATCTTTCAGGAAAAGGAGGTGTGGATGAAGATGCAGGTTGCTCAACTATAGGAGTTGTGGGGGTTAGTTCTTTTTCTTTTTCTTTCTGAGTGTTTGGGTTTTGAAGAGATGCTTCAAAACCCTTATTGGCTTCAAGAGATTCTTCCTCAAAAATGCTTTGATTTTTGGCATCTATAGAAGGTTTATCTAAAACTCTACAAATCTGAGTTGTACATCATTGAGAGGAACAATCATATAGGTAGGAAATTGTTGACCTTCTATCATGTAAGAATTTTGAGGGTTTTTATTATTGGGGTTTTGCAATGGCTGAGAAGGAAGTTGATTTGACTTCTGTTGGAATGGGAGCAAGAGTTGAGAATTTGGATTCTGTTGAGAAGGTTGTTGTTGTTGTGGAAATGGCAATGATAATTGCGGATTTTGATTTGGAAGTTGTGGAGCTTGTTGATTTTGAAAAGATGGAGGATATTGATAAAATTGAGCAAATCTCCCATAAGGATTTTGCATACCTTGTACCCATGATTGAAAAGGATTTTGAGGTTGGGACCAAGGTTGTTGCCAAGGATTCCAATTTGGTGGGGGTTGAAAATTCATAGAGTTGTTAAACCCTTGATTTTGCTGCCCCTGCCAAGCTCTCCTTGCAAAAAAACAGAGAGACTCAATTGTATTTGGATCTTCTTGAAAGACAGCTTTGAGCCCAGGAATTGAAGGACAATCCTTGGTCTCATGATTCTCTGAACAGATCACACATGTTTCTACAACTTTTGCATCCAAGGGACATTCCTTGAGAGCATGTTTTTTCTACATTTTGGGCAAAAGATGGCTAAAGCTTCAGCTTCTGCTTTCTGTTTATTGTGGATCTTAAGAGTGTCTAGTTGCTCACTAAGACTCCCTAAGATATCAGTTTTGAATTCATCAAGCATGTTGCCAATCTCAGCCCTACTTACTGATCCTGTTGCAGATTTGTTTGCTCTGATGAGAGAAGGATCTCTAGGCCCTTTTTGAGTTTTAGATTTCCCCCTTGAGAGATGGACACACAGTTTGCAATATCATGGAGTGGAAGTTGAGATATGTCTCCTTTTCCCATCATGTTCAAAATATCTATCCATTCATCTCTAATGGCTTTTAAAAAAAGGGCTTTCAAGGTTTCCTCATCTAAGTTACTCATTTTTGCTCTTTTCAGATTGTATTGAAATCTTTCAAGTAAATCCTCCAAGTTTTCGTCTTCTTTTTGTACCATTTTGAATACCTCATCCTTGTAATTGGTGGGCATAAAATAGTCCAGATACCTATCCAAAAATGTTTGTTTCATATCATTCCAAGTCCTAATGGATTGAGTGAGTAATCCCATGAACCATTTCAAAGCTGCTCCTTTCAATGTTGAAGGAAACAGTTTGAGTTTTTGAGAGTCTTCCAGATAATCATAGGTTCGACACACGACCTCAAACTCAAATAGAAATGTTTCAGGATCCTCGTTTCTTAACCCATGAAAGTTTGGGAGGACATATGGTGAAATATTTTTCATTGTTGCTCGAGAATCCTCATCGACTATAGGAAATCCAAATGAGTTATTTCCCCCATTGTTACCTCTACCTCCTCCATTATTTCCTCCTCCTCCTCTACCTCTACCAAATCCGTTTACTCCTTTTGTCATGGTAGTTTCCCTGGAGACTTCAGAGTCCTCTGGTTCCTCTACTAAGGGCGAACGAGGAGGAATTTCTCCCTCTTCTTCCTCAGGTGATTCTACTTCTTCAATTACAATTTGTCTCCCTGTAGAAGGAAGGAAAGGATCTCTTCCTAATTCAGATTCGTTGGATGGTGTGGGAGATTCAACTACTGCCTCTTGAATTCCAGGAATCCTAGGGCTAGGAGTGTAGGTTGGAGATGATGGAGGTGTCTCTTGTCTATTCCTTGAAGTAGATGGAGTTGTAAAAATCGAACTCTTGGCTCTAGCTAAAAATCTTCCCCTAGAATCTCTTGCTCTATGCATGTCATTTTTATTTTTTTATTTTTCTTCAAGTCGGGCTAATAATTCTCTTTCTGATCTTCCAGGTCACTCTAGGTGCAAGAAGAGAGCATACTCAAGAAACTATTAAACCAATAACTTTCTCTTTTCTGATCCTCCAGATCACACTAAGTGCAAGAGGAGAGCATATTTTGAGAGGTTATCAATTTCCCTTCTTTGAAATTTTGGCTACCTAATTTCACTTCCCTGGCAACGGCGCCAAAATGTTTGGTCAATTTAGTGTGTTCTAAATTGCTATTTAAAATGTCAATCCGGGGTTCGTAAACTGACGAAGTGAAGTGTACTATATGTACTAGATAACCATTTCCTTAGTCTTTTGTCGTTTTTGAGTTCTTTTTGGTTGTTTATGGATTTATCTTTCCCTAATGTGTGATGGCGAAAATGAAAGTTAAGATGAAATATGGATGGATGGTGATGGTGATTTCTACAGTGATTTTTCAAAAATTAAAAGTGCTCAAAAAGAAAGCTTTAAAACAACTGTAATGAAATCAATTCTTAAGAAAAACAGTGAACTAATGACAATGGCCCAGTATCCTTGCTGCTGAATGAAAAGAAAGTAAAAACTGAACTTAAAGCAACTCAAAGTAAAGCAACTAATTCACACTACTTTAAATTTTCTGATCCTTTACCCTTCAGCTCAATCTACCTTGTGGGAAGCAATCATGAACAAGTCAAGCAATATGATATCTAAATGGCAAGAAATTAAATTGCAGAAAAGAAACTAGTCACACTACTTCAACTCTTCTGATCCTTTACCCTTCAGCTCAATCTACCTTGTGGGAAGCAATCATGAATAAGTTTAAGCAATATGATAACTAAATTGCAAGAAATTAAATTGCAGAAAGGAAACTAATCACACTACTTTAACTCTTCTGATCTTTTACCCTTCAGCTCAATCTACCTTGTTGGAAGCAATCATGAATAAGTTTAAGCAATATGATAACTAAATTGCAAGAAGTTAAATTGCAGAAAGGAAACTAATCACACTACTTTAACTCTTCTGATCCTTTACCCTTCAGCTCAATCTACCTTGTGGGAAGCAATTATGAATAAGTTTAAGCAATATGATAACTAAATCACACTACAATAAGTAATATTCTGATTTCTTACTAATAGAGTCACTTGACTATAAAAAGAAACCATAAACTAATGAGTAGTATGATGTCTAAATAACAAAAAAGCAAATCACAACTTGAAAAAGGACAGTGCTGGAATTAAACTTCAGAAAATGAAAGTTAGCAGGAAGGACAAGATGATCTCATATGCCAATAGTTATCAAAAAGATGAAAATTTTCCCGGGCTGCCTAAGAAAACCTACAGAAAAACATTGATCAGCTGACAGCTACAAGAAAGCAGAAGTGAAAATATAAATAGCAGTGAATTAAGAAGCATCAAAACAACGTATTATGTACAAACTAATGATTATGAAAACAGAAACGTAAGGAAATCAAATAACAACTATACAGGGCTTTAGTGCGCAGGGGCCCTCTGCCACCTCAGCCAGTCAATGAACAGTCACAAGAACGAGCGCAACAAAGTAGTCTTCTCATGTATTACAACAGCAACATATATAAAGCAAAGTACAATGGGGTAATAATGACAACAGTTCAGAAATTACATATCAAAAAGCTCTTCCACAACGTTCATCAATGCGTTATTTATAATGAAAAAAGTGCTGAAACTAACTAACTGAATCCTACGTCATTGATTGTGTTGCCAAAGACACATAGATCTCCTCAGCCGAGATCTAGCGTAACTGTCATCACGTCTATTAAATCTTCGGAGTGGTAGCTGTTTGATTCAGGTTACAGGGATGATCTCCAGGTGTGTCGGTGTCTTCGTGGGCTGAGGACTGTGCCACGTAAATGTTCACATGCTCAAAACAGAGACGTGCCATCGCTGAATTCCTTGGTTGGCTTTGCCTTTGACCCTTGTTGACCGTGACCTTCCATGGCTGATTTGGATGATTTGAAGGGACACGTTCCATGTACCTGTCACCTGTAGCTTGCCCATGTGACTCGTTTCTTCATAGGACACCTGTAGCACAACTTTTAACAAAATAGCTGCGGAATCCTGTGCTGGCTGCGGAAACCTGTGCTGGTTGCGGAAACTGACAAGTTTCCGCAGCTGCATGAAGAAAAACTAAACCAAACAACAGTCATAAGCATAGTCAGAAAACCATGTAAAAATTTCTTTTTAGACTATAATGCAATGATTTAACAGCTGGGTGGATGAAGTAAGTGGAAAAAGAAGGTTGAGAGGGTGTATAGGAAGGTGCAGGTTTGAGGCTCAATAGTATGAAAAACACCGGGTTGATCACAAATTTCAAGTTGGCAATGAAGTTTGGTTATATATTAGCAAAGAGAGACTTCAAGGGGAAGGTAAAAAGCTTAATCCAATCAATTATGGTCCTTTTAAAATTCTAGAAAAGATTGGTAACAATGCATTTAAGTTTGATTTGCCTCCTTATATGCAAATATACTTTGTTGTTAATGTTGAGAATTTGAGATTTTTTGAGCCTCCTTTGATTGATGATCAAGGAAAGCATGTTCAGATGCCATCAATAGATAATTTCTTGCCAGAATATCTTGATGAACTTCAGTAGGATCTCATACTTGATAAAATAATTAGAACTTAGAAGAGAGGGAATGTTGAATACCTTAGAGTGGGACTCAAGGGACAAAAACCTTCTCAAGCCAAATGGTTGCAGATCGAGAAGGTGAGGGAGTTGTACCTTCACTTGATGAACAATTGATAGTATCTTTTTGAGTCCAAAAGGCTTCTAGTGGGGAGGAATGATCAGGTGCTCAGTATTTAGCTCAAAAATCAAAGTTCTAAAAATGTCTTGAAACCTAAACAACTATGTATGCCTCAGAAAAACAATCCTAACACAACTTGTTTCTTAAAAAACCGAGTTCGTATGTGATAGAGGGAATTTGATATGGGTATGCCCGCCTCAGACAGTGTTTCTTTCTGATCTCCTTTGGTGGCTTGGCAGGCTGAATTCTGGTGAAGTCCTCCTCGGTTTTTGACAGACTTCCTTTCCATGTACTCACATAATATATTTCGGCCATCATGTACCTCTTCTGACCTCATATATTAGGGGGCATCTGTTATAGCTCCAAATGTCACTCTTATGGTTTGTGATGCTGTACTCATGGCCTAGGGCAACCCCTCCTTCCAGACCTGGTCCTAAAATTTAAAAAACAGTGTTTTATCCCTTATACGCGACATTGCCCTGAGTTAAACACGTGTATACGTGGGTCTGTGTATAGCCAACCTGCGTGTATGTATTAAAACACTTAAAAAATATAAAACTCCTCATTTTCGGGCGGAGATCGCGGGTTTTACCTACTGATCACCTGTTAGTGCCCGTGGCCCAACTGTTCCCAACCAACTCCTAACTAAAAAACTACTTTGGAGATGGTATAAAATGACCTCAAAGGGAAGGCCTAAGGGAGGAGAGAATAGAGAGAAAGGTTATTATGCTGAGATTTTTCCCTTGACCGGGTCTGAAGTCCCTTGTGCCTTCTGCACTTCCCCCATTTTGTACAGGAAACCTTTGTTTCCTTATGTGTTGATGTTCATCCAGCATTTATGACACCATGGAGAGAGTCATGGAAGGAGTTTTGTTAGAGGCTTGAGGCTGGAACGGATCCGGAAGGAAGCTTTGCTTGGAGCCTGCTGAAGGTGATTCATGTGAACATATTCCTTTTTATGTACTTTATTTGTCTATAATAAAAGAAACACATGTCTTGGTTCCCGAAATGAATCTTCTTGATGTTAATGATAGTCATGTTTAGAATTCATATGTAATTGGTTGTTTGAATTTCATAACTAACTACCTTTATTTGATAGTCAGCAGTCCGTACTACTGACATGGAAAGTGACTAGGAAGGGTCAATGATGGTCAATGACAAATCACAGATGGACAAGTGGCATCATTTGATTGGGTTATAAAGGTGGTGTGTTGGCGTAATCTGATTGTTTTATTTTTCGACCAATGGAAGAATGCCACGTGACAAGCCCGGAGGCCGCCACATGGCACCTCCCAAAGGCCTTGACAGTCATGGCAGTGGAGCAAAATTTTATGGTGGAGGTCGAGGTCGAACCCGTGACCTCCGGCATACTATCTACATGTCTTAACCACCCACACTACCGTGTGTTTCTTACCCCTTATTTTCTCGTCATCAATTTAAATTTTAACGGTTAGGAGTTGGGTGGTTAGGGGAGGGCCAACCCTCCCCCATGTGAACGCAAATGTGTTAACCGCATATAGTTTATGTTAACTCTGACGGATAAGTCCCATAACTGTTAAAGTATATGTCTCCACATGTGAACACCAACCCACAACAACGCAGTTACGGTTATGTCATCGGCGGTTCCGACATACCATTACTCCAAAATTGTTAGCATGTGTTGAGTTCCAGTGGCAGTTAAGGTTACGATTAAAACAATCCACGTGATTAGCACTAAACCATAACTTAAACTCAAATTAACACTAATTAATTACACAGTTAGACCTATGGGAATTTTGGCGGAGCCCCCAATTTCGGACCTGCCTCCACATTTAGCGTGCTAACTAGAGTCATTCCAGATTTAGCGGAACTTTGCTAGGAAAAGACTGACTAAGTCATGGATAAGGCAATTTTCAACCAAATTGAGCTCAAGAAGAGGTGTTCTTGGCTAATTTTGACATTCTAAACACACTGGTGCAAGTATCAGGAGCCACAAAGCTTTGTAAAATAGAATCTTCCACATTGAACTAATATAGAGGCCTAAGCAATGGAAGATGGACCAAGGAAATGTAGCCCAGGAGGAGTGAACCCCTTCATTAAAACACTGTGATGTTAAAGTGTCTCTTTGATGGTTTGCTATAATTTGAACGTATGATATTCGTTATTTGTTTTTGAAGCTATTTTTCTCATGAATGTCATTTTAAACTTAAGGAAATTTACCTAATTACATACACAAACATCTAATGAAACCTCAGTACAAGAAGCAATAAGCAAGCATATGTTTAGAAATCTGTAATCACAACAAAAACTGATCATTCAAAAATAGATCACTACTTGAACTGTGAAATTTCGCAATCACTGAGCACTCTCTCCCTACCTTTCATTCAGTCCCAACTCAGTTAATGGATCCAAATGCACTATCTTAGACTAGGGGGTATTTAGGTTGATGTCATCTCGCCATGAGTGAATTGCAGATGCAGGTACTCTCTCACACCATGACAAGATGATGAAGAAGGAGATGCAAAAGGGAATAATGTTGAAAGACATATTTGCAACTGGAAACGCAAGTCGATCAATCGAGGCAAATAAAAGGGACACCAATTTACAACCACAACCCAAGACTTGAGATCATTGAAGACTCCTTATCACCAAGCCATGAGAAGGTGGAAGACAAAATCATTCTCAAACAGATTTCAAAGACACAACAACAGTAGTGGCATGACACTGCCATGTCATCAACCAGTCCATGTCAGTAGTGTCATGTCATGTCATGCCATGAGTTGTCATAGGCCACATCATCATTGTGGATCGTGTCTATTCAAAATGTATTGTAAAGTGGAAGTTCAAGGGACACACATGGAATATGAAGAGTCATGTAAGTTGAAAGGTCATAGGAAGTCAAACAATCATGAGGGTAGTCAAAGAGTCACAAGGAGGGTGAAGCATCACCCCTTAGTTATATATACACCCTCATTGTATGAGCATCAGAATTTTCACCTTGGCTCCTCTCACAAGGTATTGGAGAGATAATCTAGTTCTTTGAGGAGAAAGTAGTGGCTCCAATGTTCCACTACTAGAGCTAGTGATGTACATTGTAAACATGTGTCTTGGAAATTTTACTTAATAATAAAAGCCTTCAAGGCCAACACATTCTTCATGCATAGATTATGAATGTTTGTAAGACTATTCTGTGGATGTTTGTATTTTATGTTTGCTTTCACATGTGCTAAGATAGTTGAACTATTTTGGTTATTTTAGTACTTATCTTATTGAGAATGTGTTGTAATTGTTGTTATTGTTATCCCATCCTTGTGGACTATTTTGCATGATATTAGACAAATCTTTTTTATTTGTTGGTTGTAATTGTCGGGTCTCTGTTTTGTCTTATTTTTATTTATTTCTCTCATGATGTCGATTTCCTAAATGATTATTTTCAAAGAGTATTTGTTACTTCTTTGTTTTAACAGGATTAAAATAACATTAGTGAGAGTTTAATTAAGGTTTGTATGTTGTGGGATTAAAACCGGTTTGATTATACTTTGGAAGTGCCTGCACCATTTCATTTACGTACCTGCACCATTGCATTTACCTGCCTGCATCATTTTATGGCTTCCTGCACTATACTGAACTCAAACCTGGTCTTATGCTCTGTTCATGAAGGCAGTGGTATTTTGCTAGTAGCATGAAAATTCTTACACTGATATCATTGTGGTTGAAGTTGTGCCTATACTTGAACCCTCTAGTTCATGGGGCTCGAATTGTGGCCAATATTTATAGTTCTTTCACCCCTTGCAATTGGAACTTATTCTCGAAAATTCCTTCCGATTCTCCTATCAGCAACTGCGTTATGATTCATAATGGATGAGTCGGGCTATTATGAAGATGGTAATTCTGATATAATATGTTGTTAATGAAGGAAGCTGATACAAAATTTAAAGTTGGTGGAAAGGGACACTTGGAATTCAAGCACATAACTTAAGGATGAAGCAATGGGGAAGGAAGACCGGGAAATGGAATGGAAAATAGTGGCGTGGGTGATAAGCGTGTTGGTGGTTCAATTCACTGGTCATACGAATGGAGATAGCCAACAGGTTTGCATTGTGGGCAATGGAATTGGTGGATCCTCCACTGCCCATTTCCTCAAAAATTATTCCCAAGAAACCAATGAGATGGAGATGGAGATCAGTGTGTTCGAAAAGAACCCAACTGTGGTTTCTTGCAATCATAATTCCATTCACCAATAACATTTTAATATTTTGGCGATATGGAGAAGGCTGCTAAAGTCTCTAACCTCCTGAGTAGGTTCTTGCGTTATTACGAGGATTCACGTCCCATTTTTTACACAGTGGATGAAATGTTGAAATGGGAAGATCTCCATGAATACCCAAGGCACACTCTTTAGAAAGAATTGGTTGTTGTAGGATTATCTCCATGTTTAATATCCGAGATTGTGATGGTTATTATGAGAATTAATTATGGATAGAATGTGGATATCAATGTCTTGGTGGCAAGATTACCCTTGGATGGGAATCCATTATGACTGAATCTTCTAGCACTGTATCTGAAGGCCACGAGGGATGTAGCAGTGATTGGGCAAGTCATTACATGGAATTGAAGGGTAGCTGAATCACACCTTCCAACAACAGCTACTCCAGGAAAAGAGGAACAATTCACCAGAATCGTTCCCTCTTTCGACACTCAGTTTCAAACTAATTCTTATTTTGGTAAATTGTTAAAACTAATAATATTCTACATTTTAATTGGCTGAATTAAAAGGCCCAGTATGTAATTCAATGTCTATATAAGAAATCGACTAGATAAAACATAAATTGGTCAATTAATTAGACAAACATGAATTAGGAAATTGATCGAGCCATGGACAGTGCGCACGAGAGGAAGGCGCAGAAGGGAAGAGGAGTTGTCCCAATGTAGCCTCACGCAGTTCATAACTGGTGGATCGCTCCTCTTGTCTTGTTGGAGCTGAGCATTGTCTGCTTGATGTAAAGATTGTTTTTCAGGAATTAATTAAAGCAATTTTCATCTATGTTTTGTCTATTTATTTATTTCATCTAATGATTTTGACTGTTGTGTGAACCAGGTTAATTGAGGGTGTGAGCTAGCTGGGTTGACCGCCAGACTATCTCACCACCACTCTTCATTCCTTAAAATTAATTAGCATTTAAATTATCATTTACACCGTGAAGTTTATTTAATAATTTATAGTCTCTTTCCTTCTCGAGATTGATGTTATTTAATTTGCTGCAACGTTTTCCTTTCAGCTCTAAACTTCGTTGATTTGTCGCATTAATAAATTGTTCTTGTACTTGAGATTTGTGCTTACACTTGGGATATTTCTTCTTATCAAATTGCGCCCAGATTGGCTTTGCCTTTATGAGCTCTAACGCTCAACTTGAATTGATCCAGACCCATTTAATTAATATTCCATAACCTGAGATCGACTTGAGTATTTATGGGTTTGAAAGACGACATTTATAAAAAGGAAATTTCACTACGTTCGACACCGATAATGTTTAATTGCTATTGTAATTTCCCCATAAAATTCTAGACAATTCTACATGATTCATTTTCAGGGACAAGGAAGACGAGAGATTCATATTAATTTGAGTTCTTTCATAATTTATTTACACAGTAGATTTACTTGTCGATGCTTTCAAGTTAATTTCACACAGAATTAGTACAGGTAGAATGATTTTGAATTGCTTTTGAATTCCTTCCAACATTTACAGTCTCTTGATATTGTGTCGACATTGTTTGGTTTCCAGTTATGATTTCCTTTCTGAATTTCCTTTCATATTTTTAATTGCCTTTTATTTCCTGCATGATTTAATTGTTTGGATTGGTGTTTCTCGAATTCTCTTTTAGTGCGGGATTTCATTTATTGATGAGATTAATACGCAAGATAGACTAGCATTTATTTTGCAGGTTGGCAGGGGATTTCTCTGGCATTTCTAGTGTTGCGTCTCTAAGTTCACGAACTATACAAATTGACAAATTAAATTTTGGTACATTTATAGACCCTATATTGCACCCAACATTTTGGCGTCGTTTCCAGGGACGTGCTCAGGGGATTGACCTTGGTGATCTACTGCATTTGTTTTTTTCCTTCACCTAGTTTTTCTCGCAATTTTATGATCTTTGAATTTATTTCTTTCCTGCATTGTTGATTTAAGGTTTCTCATTTTCTCTATTGTTGTAAGAACTCCCCACCCTACCTCTATATATATACACCATTCATGTGCTAACAAATGTACCAGTTGGCTTGTTAAAAACTGGAAAATGGTATTTTGAGGAATCATCTAATGAGGAATTTTTATGTTGCTACAGAGACATACAATTCATTCGATGAAGAATTAACAATTGAAAAATTTAATATTTTTATTGAACATAAAAATGATATTATTAAATCTTTGATTTCAAAATTGGATGATTTGCAGGAAAAGTAGGCGAAGGATGACAAACCACTGCTTATCTTTTGCACCAACTGTAGAAAGAAACACTTCTTTGGAAAATGTCCACTCAATAATCTGAAAGTTTGAAAAATTTGTGAAGAGGATCATCCAATGGAACATTGCCCAGCACTACCATGATTACTAAAGGCACTCAGAAAATAAAGTAAGGAATCAAATCGTCTACAAGGTATAACTCAAAACCCATCACCATTTGATACTTGGAATCATGTTTATTATCCTGAGTAAGTTCCTCAGCATGTTTATAATCCTGCAGTTTCATGGGAAACTTTTAGTCCTCCTCCAATTGATCACCTTGCTTCATGGCCGCAGTGGCCCTCTCCTTGGCCCTCATCCTCAAGCCAGATATCACCATGGCCTCAAGAATCATTTGGATCCTTATCTCTAGGGAAATATCCCATGCAAATTCAGTCATATGAGCACCAACAACAACCACAATTTCTTTCCAATGCACCATTAACTTATCCTCCTCCATGGTCCCAACCGCATGTGCAACCTTACCCTAGCCTTAATCCGTACCCTACCCCTTATCCTAATCCTTACCCCACTCCTTATCCTTACCCATACCCTAGTCCTAGTCCATACCCTATACCTAACCCTAATCCGCACTCTAGACCTAACCCTAGCTAAAAGCCTAATCCCAATCCAAATCCAAAACTTACTCCAAGCATTGACCAAAATCCTAGCCCAAACCATATCATAAACCCTAATCTAAACCATCAGGTTGCACAACATATTGAAACACCTATTCTTCTTGCTACCGAACAAAGTGTCACATCTTCCATGTTGGGAAAGGGAATGAATTTCGAAACTTCCCCCATTACCGCAAAACTTTTACCCAAGGAAGATATAATTCAAAGACCACGAGAGGAGAAATCTTTCATTGGAACTTGTTCTGAAAATGTTTTTGAATCTAGAAACCCTAGAATCTCTCTAAACCATTCATGTCAATCTGAAAATCAAATATTTGAGCTTGAACTTGAGGGATTTATATTTTGTCTTTCACTAGATTCTTTGTGCCTCCTGGAGAGTGACTATAAAATTGTGGAAGACTTGCATTAGTTGGAGAATCATACATATGTGGATTCTGTTGAATCCTGGTTTCGAGCAGTCATCAAGACACCTTATTTCCTCATGATTCGGAAACTCTTGGTACCATGTCAATTGAAGCAATTGGTTTCTCATGCTTTGCTATTTGTTGAAGTCTATTCTTTAAAACTAAGTGTGAGTATAATCAGCATGTTACGCACATGGCTTCATTGGAAGTATGCCTTCACTTAAAGGTGATATTTATTTCTTTAAAAATAGGGTAGGATAATAGGAGAATAATGAACAAAGATGCATAACAACACTCTTGAACTTGTGATTCCCTAAAAGCACAACTTTTTAAGTTTCTATTATCATGCAATCTCATGGTAAGACTTGTCAGAAGAAATTTACACTTAATAACTCATATTTTAAAGTGACTTTGATTATGGATTAACATGTCAGTCAAGGATATTGTTATAAGTTACATGTAATACTTTTCTCCTATCCTTATAAACTATTATTCAGAACATATTTTTAAGTCCTCTTCGAAGGGATCAATGAAAAACCTCCTATGATGGACCACGCCGACAAAGTTATAATAAGTTTTCATAATAACCTTGGCATGATCAAATCAAGGAATATTTTTGGTCATTATCCGAGATGTTTTTTTAAATAAGTTCTTAGGGTAGCATGACCAACCAGTAAAGAATAGTAATTAAAAACTTTTCATGCCTTCCTGCACTCTTAAGGGGTATATTTTATTCCCCGCCTATTAAGTAACCCATTTGAGGTTAATCATAATTAGAGTTTTTTTCTAAAAACATAAATGAATTAATTGAGGGATAGGAGGTCTCATTGCGAGTCTCGACCTACTATGATCATGGGTCCTAAGGAGAATGACATTACTGCATTGGTCACCAAGTCAGGGTAATGGCTTTCAGTTGAAAAACTGGAAGATGAGAGGTCTCATCGTGAGCTGGCTTGTTCATTCTTGTTAGTTCTCGTGAATGGCACTGTCAATCGCTAGTTACCAAGCCAGGACAACAACCTTCAATTAACTTCTAAAAAGAGAAAAAGTAAAATGTTCTTAAACGACTCTGAATCTATATCTAATAGGTGGGGCAAAAGAATTTCATAAGCTTAAAAGGTATCCCTATCAAGGCTATAGATGCCTGTTGGCAGCAGGGCCATTCTTGTGGTATTAAAGTTAACTCTACACTATAATCTACTTGGTTGTTTTTGCTTTCCCTGAACTCACTATCAGTCTCTTTGAGAATGGATTTAAAATCCTTCTATTGTTATACCTTGGAGTTATATCTTTTTGGAATTATTTTTATGGATGTGGGCACCCTTAGTGCAGGTAATTCACTATGCCTAGGCAAGAAGAGCTTAAAATATACATGGATAATGGTAAAATGATCACTGTGGGAAGGTATTGCTATGTCCACTTTTAACACTATGGTTTTTTTTTTTTTTTTTTTTTTTTTTTTTTTTTTTTTTAAATCAGGTCACTCATATTTACAACGATGATATTAAAAGTGAAACTTCTGATCAGGGATGCCTGCGAGATATTCTTTTGGAAATTTTAAAAGTTGGCTATGTTTATTCAAGTAATAACACCATACTTGCAATTTAGTTTTTCAATGGCATCTTTTGTTTTAAAATCTCTTGAAATCAGTCTAAGCAAATAAAGAATCCAATAGACACTGTGTTTTAGAGCAAGCTTTATATAGCGCAGGAAATGTGATCATGAAAAATTGCAGGAATGTCATTTTGAATGCCTACAAATGTTTTTAATTTTGTTTTTTGCGAGGAAGTAACATTACCAGATTTCCTTGCATGAGGACATGCAAGATGGTCACCATGGGGGGATGTTGGGTCTTTGTTTTGTCTTATTTTTATTTATTTCTCTCATGTTGTCGATTGTCTAAATGATTATTTTCAAAGAGTATTTGTTTCTTATTTATTTTAACAGGATTAAAATAGCATTAATGAGAGTTTAATTAAGGTTTGTATGTTGCAGGATTAAAACCAACTTGATTATACTTTGGGACGTGCCTGCACCTTTTCATTTACGTGCCTGCACCATTTTATGGCTTCCTACACTATGTTGAACTCAAACATGGTCTTATGCTCTGTTCATTAAGGCAGTGGTATTTTGTTAACAACATGCAAATTCTTACACTGATATCATTGCGGTTGAAGTTGGGCCTATACTCGAACCCTCCATTTCATGGGGCTCAAATTGTGGCCAATATTGACTGTTCTTTCACCCCTTGCAATTGGAACTTATGCTCGAACATACCTTCCGCTTCTCCTAGCAATAACTAAGTTAGGATTCATAACGGATGAGCCAGGCTATTATAAACATGGTAATTCTAATATAATATGATGTTGAAGGAAGCTGATACGGAATTTGACTTTGGTGGAAAGGGACACTTGGCATTCGAGCACATAACTTAAGGATGAAGCAATGGGGAAGGAAGACCAGGCAATGGAATGGAAAACAATGGCATGGGTGATAAGCATGTTGGTGGTTCAATTCATTGGTCATATGAATGGAGATAGCCAGCGTGTTTGCATTGTGGGCAGTGGAATTAGTGGATCCTTCGCTGCCCATTTCCTCATAAA
Organism: Pinus tabuliformis; assembly: GCA_031772625.1. Taxonomy (NCBI): domain Eukaryota; kingdom Viridiplantae; phylum Streptophyta; class Pinopsida; order Pinales; family Pinaceae; genus Pinus; species Pinus tabuliformis. Next base: position 969,835,896 of record CM062813.1, on the reverse strand, counting down.
TTATTCCCAAGAAACCAATGAGACGGAGATGGAGATCAGTTTTTTCAAAAAGAACCCAAATGTGGTTTCCTGCAATCATAACTCCATTCATCATTAACATTTTCATATTTTGGCAATATTGAATAAGTTTGTTAAAGATGCAAGATTATGTCTCTAACCTCCTGAGTAGGTTCTTGCGTTACTACGAGGATTCACGTCCCATTTTTCACACAGTGGATGAAATGTTGAAATGGGAAGATCTCCATGAATACCCAAGGCACACTCTTCAGAAAGAATTGGTTGCTTCAGGATTATCTCCATGTATAATATCCGATCTTGTGACAGTTATTATGAGAATTAATTATGGACAGAATGTGGATATCAGTGGCTTGGTGGCAAGATTACCCTTGGATGGGAATCCATTATCACTTAATCTTCCATCACCGTATCTGAAGGCCACGAGGGACATAGCGGTGACTGGGCAAGTCATTATGCAGAATTGAAGGGCAATTAAATCACACCTTCCAACAATATCTACTCTAGGAAAAGAGGAACGATTCACCAAAATCGTTCCCTCTTTCAACACTCAGTTTCAAACTAATTTTGATTTCGGAAAATTGTTAAAACTAATAATATTCTATATTTTAATTGGTTGAATTAAAAGGCCCAATATGTAATTCAATGTTTATATAAGAAATCGAATAGAGCAAACATAGATTAATCAATTAATTAGACAAACAGGAATTAGGAAATCGATCGAGCCAGGGACAATGCGCATAAGAGGAAGGCGCAGAAGGGAAGAGGAGATGTCCCAGTGTAGCCTCACATAGTTCATAACTGGTGAATCACTCCTCTTGTCTTGTTGGAGTTGAACATTGTTTGCTTGATGTAAAGATTGTTTTTCAGGAATTAATTGAAGCAATTTTCATCTATGTTCTGTCTATTTATTTATTTCATCTAATGATTTTGACTGCTGTGTGAACCAGGTTAATCGAGGGTGTGAGCCGGGGTGGTTGGCTGCCAAAACAGCTCGCCACTGCTCTTCATTTCTTAAATTAATTAGCATTTAAATTTTCATTTACTGTGTGAAGTTTATTTAATAATTTATAATCTCTTTCCTTCTCGATAATGATGTTATTTAATTTGATGTAATGTTTTCCTTTCAGCTCTAAACTTCGTTGATTTACTGCATTAAGAAATTGTTCGCGTACTTAAGATTTGTGCTTACACTTAGGAGATTTATTCTTATCAAATTGCGTCTAGATTGGCTTTGCCTTTATGAGCTCTAACATTCAAAGCGAATTGATCCAGGCCCATTTAATTAATATTGCAGAACCTGAGATCGACTTGAGTATTTATGGGTTTGATAGCCAACATTTATAAAAAGGAAATTGCACTATGTTCGACACCGATAATGTTTAATTTCAATTGTAATTTCCCCATAAACTTCTGGATAGTTATACATGATTCATTTTCAGGGACAAGGAAGGCGAGAGATTCATATTAATTTAATTTCTTTCATAAGTTATTTACGCAGTAGATTTACTTGTCGATGCTTTCAAGTTAATTTCATACAGAATTAGTAAAACCAGAATTAGTACAGGCAAATGATTTTGAATTGCTTTTGAATTCCTTCCAACATTTACAGTCTCTCGATATTTTGTCGACATTGTTTGGTTTCTAGTTATGATTTCCTTTCGCATTGCTAATTTCCTTTTATTCTCTGCATGATTTAATTGTTTGGATTGGTGTTTCTCGAATTCTCTTTTAGTGCAGGATTTCATTTATTGATGAGATTAATACACAAGATAGACTAGCATTTCTTTCGCAGGTTTCCAGGGGCTTTCTCTGGCATTTCCATTGCTACATCTCAAAGTTCACGAACTCTCCGGATTGACAAATTAAATGTTGGTACATTTATAGACCCTATACTACACCCAACAGTAATGACCGTCGCATCCTATATGGACTATTCCACTGGATGTTAGATGGATTCTTCCAGTTCATGTGTGTCTCTTCTTGGATGGTACTACTACCTCTCACTTAGAGGCTCACTTTTCTCGCCTCTCTGCAGTAGAAGAACCTTGACACACTTACAACTGAACGCTCACCAGGCACACCCTCTTGCTTTTCGAAGACACCATTGCATCCCTCTCTCTTGCTAACAATTAGATCCAAGGCATATCTTTAAGATACATAGCAACTGGTTTGATATTCTGAATGGGTCTCCTATGTGAGGTATAATTGGGACTTCACATCAGGGAGACCCCTTCATTGATGGATTTCCAACACCATCAACAATGGTGCTAGAAGGAGGGCTAAATGACAAGCTAGGCCCATTGTATCTGGTTTGAATCTCTTATCTAAAATGGATCATACACAATTTTTTTTTTTTTTTACAGAAACGGATAGAGGATCTATTAAATACTTGGCCTTAATGCCAAAAATCAAATTACAAAAGGTGAGTCTGATTCCACAAGAACTGCACAACCATGCAAGGCCATGGCATTTATGCTTAGCTCACATCTCTTTTTTCCTGCTACTATATAGTCTATTTCTGAGATTTTCCCAACTTTATGGGTACATACAAACTGATTTAACAAAATGCAGTAAAACATGACAGCTATCTAAATTAAGGAATTGGTTCCCATGATTCTTGTCCTCCTCTGAGTAAGGCTCCAGCCGTAAGGAGGGAAACTTTGTTGGCTTTGATGTCTCACCTCCTTATTGTTAGCTCTCAACACATGATAAAAATTCAACTTCTGGAAAGAGTCTCTAAGATCTGTTACTCTGAAAATCAGCCTTGCAAGCCTTAGATCCATTGGCTTAGAATGAGTCACCATAATATTAATTATTACCTGGGAGTCCCCTATTACATTTTCCTCCCTGATGTTCAACATTTTCATAATCTTGAGACCTTGGAAAAGAGCCAAAGCCTCAACTTGTATGCTAGAAGCTATGCCTAGACCCCAGGTGAAACTGTGTATCCTTATGCCATCGGGATTCAAAATGATGCCTCCAGCTCCAGCTCTTCCAGGATTGGCCTTTGCAGCCCCGTCAAAAAAGAGGGAGAATCTCTACTGATTTGTGGCCCAGTCTTTGAATTCATTTGCTGAAAGTCTTATTTGCCAATCTTTGAGGAGGGAGATACTATTTGCACTATTTTGGAACTGGAGTTCAAGAAAGGAGCCCCAATTTATATCTTGCTGATTGAGATTTAAGTCATCTTTAATATCTCTCAGATTCTCTTTAAGCTGGCTTTTAATCTTGACTGCCACAAGCTTGGCCTCTTGTTCATAGCTTCTAAAAATCCTTTTATTTCTCTCAAGCCAAACTTGCCAACAGATTATTTTAGGGAGAGAAGTCCAAGCAGCTCTGATGATTTTGTTTTTTTAGGGAGTCCCAGGATAACTTTGCAGCCATTTAGTAAAAATATCAGGGATGGAGGAAGGCAACACGATGCTGAAACTCAGAGTTCCCAACAATTCTGTCCAAATCTGCAAAGTAAAGGTGCATTCAAGCATCAGATGAACTACGCTTTCCTGGTTTACCTTACAAAGACTGCACCTTGAAGGACCGTGAAAACCACGTTTCTGGAGGTTATCATCTGTCAAAATTTTGGAATGACAAAGCAGCCAGCTGAAGAAGTCGATTTTAGGCAAGGTGGGATAATGCCATATCCCTTTCCAAGGCTCAGGGTTTGTGGCCACATGGGGACGCTCACATAGCTTGGCGTAACCTTGAGCAACAGAGTATCCGCTAGTCTGCGTACCCCATCCTCTTGTGTCCCTTTTTCGAGCCAGAAAAGGATATAGGCCATGGAACTTGGAAATCAGGGTCTCACACTCCATAAAAAGTTCTGGGGGTGTTTGAAGATTCCAGCCAGCCCAGTGTGAGTTTTGCCAAGATGAAATGTCCCATAGAGTTCGCAAACCAGCCTCATTCATCCATCTGCGCAGCGTTTGGAGTGAACGGCAGTCTCCCAGAGGTTCTTTATTCAAAATTTTATCTGTCCAGAGGTTGATCCTTTTTCCATTACTAGGAACCCAGAAGGCATGATCTTTGATGAGAGAGCAAGATTTGCTGCAAAACTTCAAGAAGGGTGTATTTGAATGCTTCTTAGGGTGATCTAGGCAGCGAGTACAGTGGCCTTTGAAGTATTTTTTCCAGAGAGCTAATTGTGCCCAGCCAGGTTTAGGGGCAATAATTCTCCAGATTAATTTAGCTCCCATTGCTACATTATGGTAGCCAAGATTCTTGAAATTCAAGCCTCCTTCCAATAGTGGTTTGGAGATACATTCCCAGTTGACTAGCAGAATCTTTTTCTCGTTCTGTTTGCCCCCCTTGCAAAAGAATTTTCGGATGGTCTCCTCCATTTTTTTGAGAATGCCAATTGGAGCGAGAAGGACAAAAAACTGAAACAGGGAAGACTGGAAAGAAAAGACTTAATGAGGACCAACTTACTAGAAATGTTAAGCCAGGAATAACCCCAGGCAAGCAGCTTGTTCTTGAATTTCTCTAATTGGGGGAGCCAATCTCTGCTGTAAGCTTTTTTGAGAAAAACCAGGAGGCCCAAATACTTGAATTAAGTCCAATTTGAGGATGCTGCAAAACCAAAGGTTCTGGATATGGAGTTGAGCAAGCTGGAAGTGATGTTCCAGCAATAGACATGGCATTTTCCTTTGTTTAGACTGCTTCCCGACACCAAACAAAACTCATCCAAAGCTTTTTTAAATCTGGAGGCAATAATCCCAGAAGCTGCTCCCAATAGCAGCGTGTCATCCGCGAAAAGAGCGTGATTAATGGTTTTCACACCCCTCGCAATATAGAGTCCAGCAATATCCTGATCTGCTCTTTTTTTGTCTAGGTAAAAACTGAGAACAGAGGCTTGAAGCACAAATAAAAGAGGTGAGAGAGGGCACCCCTGCCTGAGCCCTCTCGTGGCTTTGAAAAAGTCAGGAACTTTTCCATTAATTAATGGGGCAATCCAAGGCTCTGAGATGCAAGCTCGAATTCAATTTATAAAATTCTCACCAAATCCAAGTTTATGTAAGACTTTTAGCAGAAAACAATGTCTAAATCTGTCAAAGGCATTTGCTAGATCAAGTTTGAAAACCATACATTTTTCATTGTGACTCAAGCTTGAATGGATTGCCTCCTAGACCAGAATGAAGTTGTCCACAATCTGTCTACCTTGAATGAAACCTCCTTGACTTTCTGGAATGATTTTGGGGAGGATGGGCTTCAGTCTGTTAGCGATGACTTTGGTGATCAATTTGTAACCTATATTAGAAAGCGAAATCAGACGAAACCTATTGAAGGAGTTGGCTCCCTTCTCTTTGGGGATGAGAGCAAGAAAAGCAGGGTTCGTGCTTCCTCCGATTTTCTTGCATACTTGGGATTTTAGAACCATTTTGTAAAGATCCTTTTCCACAATGGACCAACAAATTTGGAGGAATCTGGCTGAGAATCCATCTGGCCCAGGGGCTTTGTCTGGGTTCATGGAAAATAAGCCAGTCTTGACTTCATTCTTGGTGACTTTAGCTTCAAGGAGGTGGTTCATATCAGCAGAAATCAGGGAAGCGATCCCGTCCAACATCTCTGAGTTTTGATCCAGAATTATCTCTTCACTATACAAACTTTCAAAATGAAGAGAAGCTGCTTTTTTTATGTTTGCATTATCCTTGTGAATGATGGTACCATCTTTGATCTCAAAAATGGAATTGGTACATTTCATGGCCTGAGCTTGTTTGTGAAAGAAGGAACAATTCATATCCCCTGCTTTGAGCCAAAGACTGCGAGACTTAAGTCTCCAATATTCTTCCTCAGCTAGACATGCCTTATGATAGTTTTGCTGAAACAAAGCTTCTTTATCTAGGATCTCTTTTGTTATGTCAGCTGTTTCGGCTTGGAGCTGATGGAATTCCAGCATATGCTGGATTTTTTTCCTTTCGTTGGCTAGATTTGGCAGAGATTTGGCCCATATTTTCAAAGCCCTTTTCACTCTTCTGAGCTTTTCTTCCCAGATGAAAAAGGGAGATCCTTTGACCGGTTGCACCCAAGTGTCCTTAACTACTTGCATGACGTCTGATTCCTTAGCTCAGAGTGGGCTAAATTTGAAAGGTATAGGTCCAAGGTCAAGTTGAGACACGAGTTCCAACTTGATGGGTTTATGATCCGAAGTGCTGCATGGGAGAATATGCACTCTAGCCTCTAATCCAAGCAAAAGAAAAAATATTTGAATTAAGAATCTATCCAATCTAGCAGCAATGTGGCCAGGACCAATTCTTTTATTAGTCCAAGTGTACTTACCAGAAATTGGCTTGATGTCCAGCAGGTCCCAGTCCTGTATAAGATCCTCTGCCCATTCCCTTGCCAGATCTCGAACAATGTTGCCTCCTCTCTTGTCTACTGATAAGAGAGTAAGATTGAGATCTCCTGCTATGATGATATTCTCAAGATTAACTAGATCTGCTTGGGTTCTTATGGAGTCCCAACAGTCCTTTTTTTCCACATCGTTCACGGGGGTGTACACATTGAAGAGGCTGATTATCTCTTTTGAATCTATGTGCTGCAATTTTAAGAGCAGCCAATGAGTATTGAGGGTTTCAGAGACGAATGTGAATTTTTTAGCGTTCCAAAGAGAGCCCAACCCTCCAAAAGCCCCTCGGGTTGAGATTGCTTTCGCCTCACATTTTTTCCTGAGTTTCTTACTTGCCTAAAGGAAGACAAAGTCTTCCAGTTTGGTCTCCTGGATGAGAAGTATGTCAAGATTTTTTGTTCTTATTAAACTTTTGATGGCTTCTTCTTTGATTCTACTCCCCATACCTCTACAGTTCCAGGAGACTATCTTCATCATTTGTATTTCTGATTGGCTCCTTTGGAGCCTTGGGGCTGGTTTCTCGTCATCTTTGCTTTTGATGCTAGTAACTTCTCAAGGGTTGGCTGGCTACCTTGAAGCTTATCCTTGAAAGTTTCCTGCTCTCTTTTTTCCCGATTTGATTTGCGGCCTCTTGTGGATCTCCTTATCATTGCTTGAGATTCTCCTATTTCCCCCTCTTCCTCCGAGCACTCCGATTCATGCTCATCTTCCTCTTCTTCAACAGTGTTTCCTTTGGAGCTCCCAGCCATTGCCATTGCTGGAACACCACTTTCAGCCATTGCCTCTATTGCTGGAACACCATTTCCAGCTTGCTCAACTCCATTTCCAGAACCTTTGGGGGTGCCTTTAGAGGGTGAGGTTGATTTTTGATTTTCTAGTTCTTGAGTTTCCTCTACTTGCGAGCTTAGAGGGGCGAACTTGTTTTCTTGAACCATTCTGGGCGGGGGTTGCTGAGGTTGGGCCTGAGTACCTTTTTCGTTTGGACCATCCTGCTTTTGAATTTTCCTAGTGCGCTTGACCTAATTCCAACCTTCCTCTTTTCCCTTATCTGGTTCCACATTGGTTGGGCATCCTCTGGCAAAGTGGCTGTAGACATGACATTTTTGACATTTGAAAGGAAACTGCTCATAATCCAGCTTCTGCAAATGGGTCCAGTTTCCTACCTTGATTTTGATGGCTTCTGGGAGACCCACCTATAGGTCTACTTCTACGCAGATACGGGCACAGTCATATTGATCTCTGCTATTTTCCCTATCTATGAATTTCCCAAGGGCGTTTCCGATGTGTTTCAGCGAATCCCAGTTCCAGAAATGGACTGGGAGATTAGGGAGTCTGACCCAAATAGGAACAGCTGAGGGGATATCCACTGCAAGGTCAAAATCCGGCATCAATCTGTTAAGGTACAAACCCTGGGGGCCCATGAAATAGGGGCCATTCTAAAATATCAGATCCTTATCTTCCTTTGAGGAGAGTTCGAAGAGGAAAAACCCTCGTCCTAAGAAGTATGAAGTGACGTTGCCCTTGATCAAAGGAGCCCAATTCCTATTTACCCAGGACTTCGTGGTCTTAGGAGAAGGCCAAAGACCTGTGAACTGGCCCATGAGAGCCTACTCAGCTAAGGAGAGGATAACTTGAATCGTGGTCTCTGGCGGTAGGGAGATTTCAGGAATGTCATCCAGCCTCTTAAAAAATTTGGTTGCTTTGCTCTTCTTCTTCTACAGCAAGCCAGCCAAGAGATGAGAGAAAGCTTCGACAGCAGAAGGCGGGCCTGCCTGGGGTGAGCTCGGGGCCTCCATGAGGGCGGGCCCAGCTAAAACATCCTACCCAGCAGAGGCTGAGCGCTCTGAATCCGCAGAAAGACAAAGGGGAACACAGAGGAGGAGGTAATAGGGCCCAAATCCATGGGCCTCAGAGCAGCAAGGGCGCAGGCGCTGAAACACAACTAGGGTTCCATGGACCAAAAGGTGAGCGGGCTAGGCCCAGGAAATGAGTAACACACGCGACTAGTCAACGCCCTCGCTCAGGTTTGAGAACAAGACCTGACCGTCTTTACGAGTCCGACTTTACCAACGAGCCGCCTCCGTCGACCTTAAAAGGTAGTGGGCTTGGCCCGGTTTAGACTAACTACTAGCACGACGAGCTACGACCTTGCTCAGGATCGAACACAAGACCAATCCGTCATGACGAGGCCGAATTTACCACTACGCCGCCTCCATGACCTTTAAAGGTGAGCGGGCTTGGCCCAGGAAACGAATAACACCCGTGACTAGTCAACACCCTTGCTCAGGTTTGAGCACAAGACCTGACCGTCTTTACGAGTCCGACTTTACCAACCAGCCCCCTCCGCCGACCTTGGATCATACACAAATCTTAATCCTCGAGTGATTTTCTAAGTTTTTCCTTTATCATTTTTTAATCATCGATTAGCCTCTCAATCACTTGTCCCAGTTAAAGTTTGATGGTGAGGATGGAACATCCATAACCGAGCACATTTATGATTTTCTTAAATATTGTGAATCCGACGAAATCAATGATGAAGAGTTTGCTTGTGTGCTTTTATTCCTCACCCTTGAAGCTCATGTTAATCGATGGTGCCATACTTTTCCACCTGCTTCCATCCATTCCCTTCATCATTTCCCCAGGGAAATTCATCAAGCCTTTGACATGTATAATTACCGAGATGTTTGTAAAAGAATCAATCTCTTAAGAATGAAGCCTAATGAATCAGTTGAGGGTTTTTTTTATCAATTCCTTCACCTTTGTTGTGAAATTTCTGAAGAATAAATGAATCATGATTTCTTGAAACAAGAGTTTGAGCGCTTGGTTCTTATCTCTTTACAAAGTGACCCCAAACCCCCTGATTTTCCTACTTCCCCAACTCTTGTGAATCATGAGACACCTCTAATTTCATAGAAGTAATTTACTGCTCCCTTTGTTCTTGTCCTCCTCCTTTTCTAGTTCCAATGGGGGTGCCTCTCTATGATGTTAATAAGGTTAAAAAATCCACAAATGAAATTACTAATCCATCTTCTCATTTTTCTTCTATTTCTCATGACTCAGATTCAATGGAGGAAATCCCAGAATGGCTCATGAAGCCCATAGGGAGGAATAACTTCCTCATTCCACAACATGATGTTATCATTCATAACTCTAGCCTCTAATTTGATCTATATTTATGTAATCCTCTATCATCTACATGCCATGACTCATTGTGTTGTGATCTACCCAATTAATATGCTCCATCGACTAGTCTTTCATACTCTCTTGATTTTCACCTTACAGGTTCAAACTGCGATCAGGTACAAGGTAGTCACTTTACATAGGCAGAGGAGTAGGAAGGTGAAGGTGCTCTTAATATTTCTTATTTTTTTTGAGATCCTCTATGTTAAGCTGATACACTTCCATTCTTGGATGATTTTCAATATGATAATCTAGGTAGTGAATCAAATGAAATCACACTTTCAATCAATAGGTAGCCTTGCAAAACAATCATTCCCATGATGATGACTGTGATCACGAATTCCCAGGTACATTATATGTTTTTTGGATCCCCCAGAACATGTTGATTTGACCAAATTAGATATGGAATCTGATCCAGGAAAAAAATGTATGTATCGAAACTTCCTCTTCATCTCACAATCCCTTGTGCTTTATTGTTTCTGATGCACCTACTTGCGACATAGATACTCCATGCTCTTCAAGTTCTTCATATGATGAGTTAACTTGTCAATTAACACAAGGTGGTGAGATGATCCATGATGAAAATAAACACAATCATATCATTTAGTGCTCTTCCCATCCCTCATCATATTTTCTCTTGCATGAATACAACTCTCCAAACCAGATTACTCATGACATTTTCCCATTTCATACATCTTCAGATTTGCGATCATATAAATCTTTTAATTTGAGTAATATGGTTGTTGAAGTTGAAAAAAATGATCAAGTGAGTGACAGAGATGGTTTCCACCTAGTTAATAGTGATCTCATCCAAATTAGTGAAAGAAACTATCGTCACACTATACACGACTTGGTTTAATATTCAAGATGTGATTTTACAATTTTGGAAAGTTTTGGGAGTTTCTAGGGAGTCGGGTAACTTCAACTTTCGTTGATGGTTCTGTCATGATCTCGCAGCTCTGGTAATGTCCCTGACTTAAGTCAGATATGGTTTTCTTCACAAAACTCTTATTTCTGCACAATTTCACTCGATGTAAACTCTTTCTTGAAATATATTTGGCATTGCAGATATGATCTCTCAAATTTTCAAGATCTGATTTTTGATTGGATTCAAGATGTTTTATCTTCATGCAAGTCTCTTGTATCAAAATTGGGTTTGGAATGCATATCTCTCATAGAATCATTGAATTTTGAAGTTTATTATCCTAAATATTATCTTTGGCCAAAGGAGTCATACCTGTCACACTCTTTTGAAAACAATCAACTCCTCATCCTTCTTGTAAATATCATGATGCTAATATTTTTCTTCATCGCACATGAAATCGTCTTGAGCTTCAGTGGATGCATGGATTATTTGATGAATCAAATTCTTCTTCACTTATTTTACCTTGATTGGTTTCATGTGTTTTTATACTAGCATTCTTGTTCACTTCTCTTGATGATTACGATGCTACTATAGTGTGTAACCAGTCGCAAGAAAATGGTTTGTTATAGTTGTCATCTGAGGAAGATGACTCTACTATGCAGAGAACTTCTGAAACTGTTCCAGTTGATTTACCTATGTTAATTACAAGATGGGGATCTGATGCTTTAATCATCTCATTGTATCAGTATTATGTCTTTGATGACTGCCATTTTTTTATCATTTTCTCACCAATATATCCAATGATACTAGTTTTACATTCTTCAATCTTCATCATTCAACATCATACTATTCATATTTTTACCGAGTGGTTGAGACACGCTAGCCTTCGTTGATGGTTATGTCAGGTCCTCAATGTCTCAACATGACTGCTGAATATGATCAGATCTATTTTTCTCCACAATATTATCATTATAATCGCGTGCCTCTAATTGAAAATCCATTTTTCAAAATTTTTGGGGTCTTCAAGAGGATCATCATGAATTTTATGATCCAATCAATGAATGGTTGGAACAATCTTACTCGACAAGCTCCATTGCAATAAATAGGTTTCGACCTTTTCTCATGCTTGGTAAGCAGGATGATATAGAAGAAGGTGCATTCGCAAGAAGTCTTCAAGGTTTGTCTATTTATGGTTTCCGTCGAAAAGGTAAGAAAGTGAATTAGATGAAAGTAGTAGTTGTGACACATCTTTTTTCCCATAGGAAATACCTTCCTTTTGTTGTGCAAGTTATTCAAGCTCTCATCTTTTCTATTGCACACTAATTCATATATATTTTAATCGATCATATCATTGTGATTGTAGTTCAGGAATGATTATGGTGGATGAATTGGAAATTTCATTATACTTAACCCCGACCTATTATTGTTAGGTTAGGAATAATATTATATGCATCTTAGTTTTCCTTCTTTTGCACCCATCCCGTGTTGTTCTCATTACTCTCTTTTGTCTTTTCTTACTTTTCTCTTGCATTATGCTTGGGTTTATCTTCTTTTGCTTGTCTTCTGGTTTTGTTTCCTTGTTGTTTGTTGTCTTTACTTTAGTTTTGTTTCTTGTTGTTTGTCTCCTTTTGTTTTCATTTTTTGAATAATTTTTATCCATGAATATATTGTGGCTTCTTAGTATGTGTGTGGTTGAACTCTAAAGAGTCTTTTGACACTTCAACATTTGGCTAACCTTCTGTCCATCTTCCTTGTCTTGGTTATATCTTTTGGCCAATGGAATTCTCACGGAGCTCCCTCCTTGAATTACGCACTATGTAGCTCCAGTCCTCTAGCTAAGACCTTACCCATTGACACTACACAATGCATAGTTATATTCTCCCAATACTACTACACTACATAGTTTCTATGCTTAAGATCTGGCCTTGACCTCGAGGATTACACAATCATTCCTCCCATCTCAACCTTCATTTTGCACTATGTTATCACAAGCTTCAAGATCATACCATGAGCCTATGAACTGCACAATTGTATAGTAGCTCAGTCTCCCTTGCCTCCTGAAATTGCACAGTATGGCCTCTCAGTGTCCATCCCCTCAACCTGCCTTACTGTCACCCAGAACTAAACATATTTTTCCCGCATTCTGGCTTGAATTGCACACTTCACAGTCTCAGTGATCAAGACTCACCCTTGGTTGCTTAAGTTGTGAAATTGTGTAGTCACTAAGCCCTGTCTCCCAACCTGTCACCCGGTTCCGGCTCAGTTAATGGATCCAAATGAATTATCTTAGACTAGGTGGTTTTCAGACGGATTTCATCTCTCCATGAGTGAATTATAGATGCAAGTACTCTCTCACACCATGCTAAGATGATGAACAAGGAGATACATAAGGGAAGCATGTTGAAAGGCATCTTTGTAGTTGGACACACAAGGCGATCAATCGAGGCAAAGAAAAGTGACACCAATTTGTGATCACAGCCCAAGAATTGAGATCATTAAAGACTCCTTATCGCCAAGCCATGAAGAGGTGGAAGAAAAAATCATTCTCAAGCAGATATTAGAGCCACAACAACAACAATGGCATGACACTTCTGTCAAGTAGTAAAAAGTGTCTTTTTCACCTCTATTTACCTTACATTAATTATCAATCCAGGTACGATTTGTTATCTCAAAGAGTGTACTAAGTTTGAGGTGGTCATTTGTCAAGAGTAATGCTAGTAGTATAGTGCTTTTGCAAAAGTAACTAAATTCTGAAAACAACCTCTAAATGTAATGACAAGAACTGGAAATTCTTGTAACCAAATCATTCACTTAGGGAACTACAACACTTTATCAGTCAAGGGTGCATTAATTATAACTCTTCCCTTTGTAAGCTGATGTAATTGAAAATCAATTAAGGAAAACATTATCAACCTGGGAAGTGGACAACAATAGTCAATGTTCACTACAGTTTCAGATCGTTCTGTTCACACCAAAGAGATGATGATTCAAATAACAGGAAAAGGAACAACAACTAATCTATTTAACAAGATTGAACAAAAAAGCGTTAACCTACCGAAATGAATGAAGCAGTAATTGTAATCTACGGGTATTAAGGAACAATATTTATCTTAGAAATGTTTTGAACAACAAACAGAAATGGAATAGCAAATTAAAGTGAAGTATGAAATATTGAACGGTCAACCTAAATCAAATGTAAACGCACAGTAAACCAAATTGAATATCACACAACACGTCTATATTGAAGAAAACAGTAATCTGAGTTTCGGCACAACAATTATTAATCACAGTTGTGAAGAAACAACAATTGCGGTCACTATGGAACAACAATCCCAATGAACAGCAATCACACTTGGAAGTAAACCATAGGTAAATAGACAATAATACCGATTTGTAAATGCACAACACTGTTACTCTGTAAACGAACAGTAATGGTAATCTGGAAGGAACAACAATGTTATACAATAGTATCAATCTGTAAAGGAACGACAATGCGATATAAATTCAGAATGAACAACATAACATTCCAGTTGCAGAGGATAACCTTACTATTCAAATATGAATGAAATATAACAGAGCCAATACATGAAATAATAAGGAACAACAAATTACTGAACAAAGCGAATAAGATAAATCAAACCACACATAAATTAGAATCAAAAAATAATGGTACAGGAAGCAAGTGATCCACTAGGGCCAGTCCCTTAGCCTCCATGGAGGCACTGCTGTGATTACTCCAGAATCAAAGACGGAACAGCAACAAAGTTTATATATTAAACATCAAAACAGAGTTACAGTAACCGCTCTTTTAAAGAGAGTCGATGATCAAAGTTTAAGTTACCGTAGTGAATTTCATAAAAACAACCATAGTCTCCCTTGGGCTAGCAATGTTGTCCCCTTTTTATAATAGCCAAGTGAAAATATCAAAGATACAGATAATATTTAAGGCAACGATCCCTCAGGATCAAAGGATCCTAAGGAATTCACCATACTGTTATTTCCCAGTTATCTCTTCGTTCTTTTGTGCTGATTTGGTATCTCCTCTTCCTTTTCCTGGATTATACGCTCCAATCTAGATTGCCTTGTTTGGATGCGGTTCCCTGTCAAATGGACAACAATTGATTTCGTCTTGTCTTTTCCTTTGGAATGGCGATCTTCCATTTTCTTCTTTTTCTGCATAGGAAAAGGTAATTATTAGTCATTTTACATTGCTCACAAATCTTCTAAAATTTATCATACTCTTTCGCCATATGCCTATTTCATAATGTAAAGAAGTTATGAATTTAAGGAAAAGATAACGAAATAGGTGGTAGTTACATACCTTCTCTAATGCTAAACACACCCCCCTGCTTACCCTTTTTCATGCCCTCATGAAAACATTTAATTGACATGCAAGGAAGTTAGGGAACAGGCTGGAGAAGGGATCTCATTAGGTGGTCTACAACCATGATGCCTAGCTAGGAATTCAAAAAGATGTCCTACCTGACCTTCAGGCATTTCACATAAGGCTTGATATCCTGGTGCAGGGTGCCAAATGACAGCACTTTGGAACCTACAGCCTAACCGAGACAGGCCTTCTGTCAAAATGAGGTCACCATAGATACCCAAGCGGGCAGCATCTAGCTTAAAGTTCTCATAATTGAATCGCTCTCTGTTTTGGATGTTCTGATTAGAAGTTTGGTATCATAATTTGGCTGCTGTTATGGCAAGGTCTTTTATGGTAAAGAAGTATTCTATCCCTTGCTGGATGACTGCTGTGTGAATAGGTCCCAATGCCTCGATCACTCCCTGAGTTCTCATTAGGCTCCTATGTTTATTCCATAATTGTTGTGGGTCTCTAGGTTCACCCCTCACCCATAGATCTAATCCATTTTCCTGTCTTTGAAAGACATTGTAGGCTTTAAGCCACTTTATTTGATTAACACCAAAAGAAATAAATGCCTGTAGTTGGACATCACCCACAAAAGGGCTAGGGTTCTGTTCTGTTTCTCCATCTAATACAATATTGTGCAAATAGAATTCACATAACAATCGCTGAAATTTCACCTCGTAATGCTTACAACAATTTATGAAGTCATCAATGGTTTTTATCTCTATAGGTAGTCCTGCCTTGACAACTTTAATTTTCAATTGCAAATATCTTTCCATTAAAAACAAAGCATATTTTCTAGCAGGTGCCCTACATGCTAGAATGTCAGTATATAGAGAACATAAGGTATCCATTTGTTTGATGACTATGTCTAGTCTATGGGTTACCTTTTTGACTCTTTCTTCTGCCTTTTGCCATCCTTCAAAGGCCTGGCTTTCTGATGCATTAATGTTCTTCAGCTGCTGTTGTAATTTCTCGTATTTTTCTCGAGGGACAGTCTGCTCTGTAAGTTTCTCTATTGTTTGTTGGGCTTGTGCCAAATATTTCCGCAGAGTTACTATCCTCGGGTCCTTATTCAACATAATAGTTGTAGGCGGGAGATCTACTTGGATCTTTTTATCACAGGCCGATACGTTATCCATTTGTACTTCGACATGGGCAACAGCCAGATGTTGTTCCTTTCGGTTTTGAATGGCAGGTTGGACTTGAGTCCTCTTGATCTTTTTCTTAAGGGGTTTGCCTGGGCGGTTGCATTCTTTGCCACAGCGGTTCCTTTCGATTTCTTCCCCATTTTCAAAACCCTTATCTATTGTCGAAGTTTCTTAATCATGTTAAGCAATCTCTGTTGTTCCTTTCGCAATCTTTTAATTTCCTCTGTTTTCTTGGAAGGAACAACCGTTCGTTTACTAGGGCCTGGGCTTTGTACCTCAAGTATTGTACCTTCGTCTTGGCCAATTTCCTTATTTTCTTCTTAGGGTGCTTCTTCAGTGTTATGTTGATGAGGTTGTTTAGGGGTAGAAACCCTAGCTTGCTCTGCTATTTCCTGGGTAACTTCTTCTTCTACCCCTTCTTCATCATGGAATTCTTCTGGTGTATTCTGAATAGGAACAGATTGTTCCCCTTCTTCATTCTCATCACTCTTCTCCCTAGATACACTCTCGTTATGAGCAGAGTGGTCTTATTCTCCTTCCTCCTCATCACACAGTTCCTTGGATGCACTTTTATCATGAGCAGAGTACTCCTGCGGTCCTTCTTCCTCATCACACAGTTCCTCAAATGCACTTTTATCATGGGCAGAGTGCTCCTACAGTCCTTCTTTAGTATGGGGGTTGAGTGCGCTATCGGGTTGGACATATTCACCCATATTGGCCAAAATTTGGGCCAATTCATCTTCTTATAGTGGGTTTTGCAGTGGACTTTCACTGCGTTGCTCTGCTTCCTCTTCTCCCTAACCGGATTGCTCAATCTCCTCCTCTAGTTCTCCTTCATCATTTTCCTCCAATTCTTTTTCGTTCTCCCCACCTTCCAATTGTGGGGGTTGTTCGTCTCCTGAATCATGTATCTCCACAGGCTGACTACTGTTTTCTTGGCAATTTCTTAGCATTCCCCTGATCCTTGCCAATCTAACATATTTCCTTCATTTCAGTGGTCTGCTTGATGTACTAGCAACATGTTTTCGTTTTAGGGTTGGCAAAGCTAGTCCCCCGTCTATTGCGAAAATCAGTTCTTCCCAATTGCTCTGCTATTGGGCAAGACTGTGGCTGACTATCAGTCGTATTAACCCATGGTGGCTTACTACTGACTCTAGATGGTGAGATTTCTTCATACTTCAGGCAATATCATGTAATAAAGAATTTTAAAACGCAGGCAAATTCACAACACACGTTTGCTTTAACACAGCTAAAAGTTTAAGATGGCGTGGTCTTACCACGTCTTTCCTGCCATTGCAAGTGATGTAGCTCAGGATAATTCTTGCCAATTCTATCCACGGCTCTCCGAAGTTTGTCGAAAAAACTCCCTTCCCTTTTACATTCAGGTTCTTCCCTTCGTCCTGGAAGGTTTTCATGGCGTCTCACAATCTTACCTTTTTCAAAGTCCACATAGGTCCAGTGGCTTGCAATCCCGAAACTTCTGCAATTATGTCATCAATTACTGCGATCTGTCTCCCTCTCACCATGGAATGATGTTCATTCAAGTTCTGTAGAAACTCAATTGCCACCGTCTCATTGGATTGTTGTAGACGATTAAGATAAGTTATCCATCCTGCCTTTGCTAGGATTTCTTGTGCAGCATCGGAGACCATCAACACCTGTGACTCACTGCGAATTGATCTTCCTCCCATCTTATTTCATGCTTAGCACACTATAAAAAAACACATAGATGATAATGGAACAACAGGCTGTTCAAATTTTTAGCTCGCTGTTAGGAAAACACAGAGAAGATGACAGAACAACAAGCTGTTCAAATTTCTAACTTACTGCTAATTTTTGCAGAGCAAAACACGAAAATACCTTCGGAATAGCAAGCCATGCATGTTGGGAAACAAAATACCGTTAAGCTTTGCTATTCTCGAGTCATTAATTCTTTCGAATGATGAGATGACACGTATGCCAGCGAATTATGGGGATCACCACGCCCACCCTGCAATGTGATAGGCTGTCCTCGGCCGTCAAATAAAGGAGTAGTGTATTGAACTGCCATAGTACAGAGTCATAAAGGAACAACATATAAAGATATGCCATGTTTACAAAAATGAGGGGATTTACGAAATCGAGGCGTATAATATAATCGCTAATAAATAAGGAAATGTCGTGATATGATGCGAGAATTGGAGGATAGAACAACTGACATGAATAAAAGTTCTTACGCGATCATTATCGACTTTTACCATCATAATTGATTTGTAAATGATTTTCATGTATCCAAGGTTTGAAATGGTTATATACATAATCTCATTTGAACCATTTATAAAGATATAAGAAGAAGGGTTTTATAATTGCTATTGGTGTATAAGAAATATGACTTCAATACCATCAACAGAGCTCTGTTGCCCACAGGTGTCCATAACCTTGACAGAGTTGTTTATTTCACCCTTGGAACCATAATCCTTTGTGTATGCCTAGGAAAGTGTTGTGCAATGTCAGAATGGAGGCCATTATGCTAGCTTGGTAACCAGATAAATCATAATTCCATTCACCAGGAAGGAGTGAAAGGTGGGCAGGCTGGCTCGTGATGAGACCTCCTGTTCCAAGGACTTTTTATTTTTTCTGATGTGCCTCTTGGATCATATCCTTGGTGTGGTGGCCATAGTGGGAATGCCACTTCACTTTCTTCCTTATGATCATGGTAGGCTGGCTCTTGATGAGACCCCCTATCCTTCATTTGACAAGTCATGTTAGCAATCATATAAACATTTCTCTTTTTCTTCTTCTTTTTTATTTTATTTTATATAACACTTTTCCTATTTATATACAGAGGGTGGTTCAATACTCCTTAAGAGTAGGGATGGTGGAAGAAGTCTTAACATCTCAATAGAGAAAAATATACCCTTATTCTTATTCAATAATAACAATCAAAGAGAATTATGGGGATTAGGAAGAACCATCATGATAAGAATAATCAATCATATTGGTATTAGTAAGATAATGACAGCAAGGTGATCAATAGTTGTGTCCTTTCCTCTTTTCTCTTATCAATTCAAAGCAATTTCTTCTAAAGATAACGATTTTATGTAATTTACTGATTTCAGTATCCTCTAGTTTTTGTATTGTTGCATAAATGTATAGCTATGCTTTAGATGACCATGACTCACAAAAATGATATAAATGGTAAAACACACAAAAAAGAAGAAAATGCACTCTAAAAATGTTGTTCTCAAAATAGAACAGCTACTGTACACAAAAACCGCAAGCAAAAGGAAAAAGATGCTCGAAACCACTATTCCTTGAGAGGAACAGTAGTTGTCCCTTAATCATAACAACAAAGAAAGCAAGTGCAAACAAAAAAATGTGAAAATGTTGTTCCTTCGGAAAGGAACAACAGAAAAATGAAAGTGTTGTTCCCTCAAAAAGGAACAACAGAAAAATGAAAGTGTTGTTTCTTCAGAAAGGAACAATATAAAAATGAAAGTGTTGTTCCTTCGGGAAGGAACAGCAGAAAATGAAAGCATTGTTCCTTCGGAAAGGAACAACAGAAAAATGAAAGTGTTGTTCCTTCGGGAAGGAACAACAAAAAACGAAAGTTTTGTTCCTTCAGAAAGGAACAGCAAAAATGCATGAGTGTTGTTCCTTCGGAAAGGAACAACAAAATGTAAAAGTGTTGTTCCTTCTAAAGGGAACAGCAGAAAGGTGGAAGTGTTGTTCCTTCGGAAAGGAACAACAAAAATGCAGAAATGTTGTTCCTTCGAAAAGGAACAACAAAACGTGAAAGTGTTGTTCCTTCAGAAAGGAACAACAAAATGGCGAAAATGTTGTTCCTTCGGAAAGGAACAACAAAATGCAAAAATGTTGTTCCTTCAAAAAGGAACAACAAATGACGAAAATGTTGTTCCTTCAGAAAGGAACAGTAGAATGCAAAAGTGTTGTTCCTTCGAAAAGGAACAGCAAAATGGTGGAACTGTTGTTCCTTCGAAAAGGAACAGCAAAATGCAAAAGCATTGTTCCTTCAAAAAGGAACAGCAAAGCGGTGAAAATGTTGTTCCTTCCGAAAGGAATAGAAAAATGCAGAAGTGTTATTCCTTTGAAAAGGAACAACAGAACGGTGAAAATGTTGTTCCATCCGAAAGGAACAACAAAATGCAAAAGTTGCAGAAATGCAGAAATCTGTATAGAAAGTAATTTACACAAACAAAACAAGAGAATTATGTACAAAATTTAAAAGCAATCAAATCACTTAGTGAACCAAAGGTGAGGAAGAGTTCTCTTTCTCAACCAGAATCTGCATGTCGGAGTCTTCTTGGAGTTGCTGGTAGAATGATTCCCGAGTAAGTGGTTTGCAGTACAATCGAACTCGATGGCCATTTTCCTTAAAGGTATGTCTAGATCCATCAATGGTGGTTAAAGTAATGGTGTCATTATCATCTACATTCTGGATTTTGTATGGTCCCAGCCAGCGAGTCTAAAGTTTCCCCAGAAAATCCTGCAACCTGGAATCGTATAAGAGCTCCCAATCTCCTTCGCGGAATACTTTCTTTTTGATGAGGGCGTCGTGCCATTTGGCTCTCTATTGTTGGATTAACGTGGTATGTTGAAGAGCCGAGAGCTTAATTTCATCCAGTTTGTTGATCTATTGTAGTCTATTAATCTGGGCCTCGTTTAAATCTAGACCGACTTCTTGTGTTGTTCTCAAGGTTTGTATTTCGAATTCTATTGGAAAGATGGGTTCCTTTCCAAATACTAGCTGATATGGTGAATAACCAGTAGTGCTTCTCCATGTTGTTCTGTATGCCCACAAGGCTTCCGGCAATCTTGTAGCCCAATCGCGTCTGTGTGACGCAATGGTTTTTGTCAGTATTGCTTCTATTACTTTATTCATGCTTTCTACTTGGCCATTTTCCTGTGGGTGGTATGGAGTAGTAATTTTATGCTGAATATGATAGTTTTTTAGTGTTGCAGCAATTTTATTACCAGTAAACTGTGGTCCTCCATTCGTGATTATGTCTCTTGGGAGGCCATATCACACAAATATCTGGAACAGGAAATAAATGACAGAATCCTCTTTAGCTCTTGGCAGTGCCTCTGCTTCAACCCATTTGGTCACATATTCCGTTGCTACCAAAATATATGTTTTTTGGTTTGATGATGGGTTGATCGGACCAAAAAAATCGAGCGCCCAACACTCAAATGGTTCAATGATTAGTTGTGGGTTCAAAGGCATTTCATCAGACTGTCTAGGGCATCCTGCTCTTTGGCAACTGTCACAAGCTTGAACAAATTTCTTTGCATCTTTGAAGATTGTGGGCCAATAATACCCTATTTGCAGAACTTTGTGACTAGTTCTTCGATCTGCGAAATGTCCGCCACACGGTCTGTCATGATAGGCTTTCAGAATGTCAAAAATTTCATCTTCACAGACGCATCTTCTGATGTGAAAATCTACTCCTGTATGAAATAGGTAGCCCCCAATCCAAGAAAATCAGGTACTACGCTGGACAATCTGCTTTCATTCATTGGGAGTCAGATGTTTTGGTAATTTTCCTACTGCTAAATAATTCGCAACATCAGCATACTAGGGTGTTTTGACAGTAACCGCGAACAAATGTTCATCTAGAAATTAATCTTCGACTGCTGCTACGTCCACTAGTTTTGGCATTCGTGAGAGAAAGTCAACTACATGATTTTCTTTTCCAGGTCAGTGTTTTATTGTGATGTCAAATTCCTGCAATAAAATCAGCCATCTTGTTAATCTATCATTTGTAATCCGTTTATTTTCTAAATATTTTATGGCAGAGTGATATGTAAATAAAACAACAAGATATCTAGTGATGTAATGCCTAAATTTATTTACAGCATGTATTACAGCTAAAAATTCTTTTTCAATAACAGTATAGTTCAACTCAGCAGGAGACAAATTATTGCTAATATAATAAATTGCATATGGTTTTTTGTCTTCTTCCTGCCCAAGGACTGCTCCAATAGTTGTGTCTGAAGCATCTGATGAAATTTGAAATGGCAGGTCCTAGTTTGGACCTCTGAGCACCAGGGCTGTTGAGACAATATTTTTCAGATCCTCAAAAGCACAGTCACATTTATCTGTCAAAACAAAGTCAACATTCCTTGTTAGTGCGTATAGAGGTGCAGCTATTTGAGAAAAATGTTCTATAAATCTTCTATAATAACCAGAAAATCCAAAAAAACTACGTACCTCTGTTTGTGTGGTAGGAGTAGGTATTAACAAAATTATTTGAATTTTTTCCAGATCTACCTGTATTCTAGCTGCTGAGATATAATTACCTAGGATGAGTCCTTCAGTCATCATCATATAGCATTTTTCATGGCTAGGGTAGACCCTGGTAGCGATACATCGTTGCAACACCTTTTCCAATGTGCCTAGTGTTGGGTCGAAATTATCTCCGTATGGTCTGAAATCATCCATGTATACTTTGATCCGTTCATTAATTAAATCTGAAAAGATACTGAGGATAGCCCTTTGAAATGTGGCAGGGGCATTGCATAGCCAAAGGGTAAAACTCTATAGGAAAACGTTCCCCAAGGACAGGTAAAAGTAGATTTATCTTGGTCTTCAGGGGCAATCTGAATCTAATTGTCCATCCAAGAAAGAAAAGAATCTCTTTCCTGCTAATGTATCTAATACTTGGTCAATGAATGGAAGGGGAAAGTGGTCTTTATAGGTTGCTTTATTTAATTCTCTGTAATCTACACAAATCCTCCACTTTCTATTCTTCTTTGGCACCACTACAAGTGTAGAGACCCATTTTCTATCAGAGATAGGATAAATAAAGTTTACATCTAAAAGCTTTTGTAGTTCAGCTTTCACAATGTCTTTTAAATGAGAGTTAAGTCTTCTTTGGGGTTGGTGAACAGGTCTTGCATCCTTTTCTGTATAAATGTGGTGTGTACATAGTTGGGGATCGATTCCCTTCATGTCTGGATAATCCCATGCAAATGCTTCCTTGTATTTTCTTAATAGTTGGATCAGCTTCTCTTGTTGTTCAGGATTCAGGTTATTATTGATGTTTAAAGTTTTTCCTGGCTCAATCTCTACAGTTTTGCTATTTGAAACAGAGGTAGTAGGTATTGTTTGATCATGAGTGTCTTTGAGAGGATCTTCTTCTAATTCATTATCAAATGATGCCTCTATCATGTGACATTCTACGTGGGGTCTGGATTCAGTTTGGTTAATAAAGTTGTTAATAACATCATCCTTTGTTTGATCTTTGAAATCGAGGGCATCTTCTATAGTTAATGGGGATCTAATGTTTTCGATAAGGTATGATACAGGATGTTTGTTATTTTTTATTATTTTTACACTTGGCTAGGCGGGAGGGTATAGGGCTAGATTCTTAATATTACTCCCTCTAGTTATGGTCATACTGCCTTGTCGGCAGCCAATGTAAGCATCAAAGGTTGCAAGCCACGGTCTGCCTAAAATTAGCGGATGTCCATCAAGTTGGTTTTCTGGGTTTATTATCAAAAAGTCGACAGGATATTCCTAGGAATCAATGGATACCATGACATCATGTAGTGTGCCTTCCAGCCTAACCACTGATTGGTCAGCCAGTTCCAATAAAGTGGAAGTCGGTTCTACTTATGTAATGCCTAGTTTTTGACAAGTGGTGGTTGTTAAGATATTAATTGCATCCCCTAAATCAACTAAGGCATTTGAAAAGATTTGTCCATTGATTTGTACGGTCACTATTGGATTTCCTGGGTCTTCATATTTGACAGGTGCTTCTCTACCTGATAACAAGTCAGATAAGGTGCCAAATACTTGGACTGTTGGGTTATTTGTTATTCTCCTCAGTTTTTTTATACATAGTTCTTTGATGGTCTTCGCATATATTGGGATATCTTGGATGGCTTGGAGGAGTGGGATTTTTATGTACAGGTTCTTAAGTTCTCCCAGAATATCAAAGTCAGGATGTTCTATAGGGCATGGTATAATTAATCATTCTGGGAATGGGGGAGAAGATGTGGTTGCTTGGTCATGAGTCTGTTTTCTGACCACATATTCTTCTTGTAATGGTTGTTCTGCGGGTAACTGGTTTTCAACTTGAACATTTTTATCTCCCTCGGTCTTTATAATGCGCCCAGACCTCAATTGAAGGTCATTGCACTCCCTTAGATCAGTTTCTAGCTCGGGTGTTTCAATTATTTGAATAGATTGGAGCGGTCTGTTATTCAGGTTCGGGTTGGGTTGGGCTGCGAGTTGCATCTTAAATTGGACTAGGGATTTTTGTTGTAGTGCTGGCAGTGTAGGTTGAGGGAGTGGAATGGTTCCTACTGGCTAATTCATCGATATTTTCCAGTTTGTCTACTAGGATTGACTCTGCGAAGTGGGAGGGGACCATTGTGCTGGATACGCATTGTTTTGCCAATATGGTGGGGCATAGGGAAAATTTGGCCAATTAGATTGGCTTGCTTGATTCGGCCATGGCGATGATGAAGGAAATGGTTGTTGTGACCAATTTGAGAAGGGAGGTTGATTTTTCCACATTGTATTATATTGCTGAGCATGATATTGTGGAGGCTGGAAAGAAGAAGTTGGATCGGGGAACATACCTGATTGTCGTGGCTGCCATTGACGGCGCTGATTAAGTAGGTACACCGGTTCTGGTTCTTCTTCCGCTTCTTTGTATATCGCTTTCAAACCAGGAAGTGAGGGACAACTTTCTGTAGAGTGGTATTTTGTACAAATGGCGCAAACTTGAACCGCATCTAATGGGCACTCTTTGTGGTTGTGTTTCTTTCTACATCTAGGACAGAATATTGCCAGATTTTTCTCTGCCTCTGCTTATTTCTGTTTGGCTTGCATAATATCGAGCTACATTGTTAGAGTTCCCAATATATCAGTTTTGAAATTTTCTAATAAATTTCCAATTTCCGCACGAGTTACTCCTTCTCCAGAGATCTTGTTGTCCCTTGTAAACCTGTCATGTTCTACTGGTTTTAGCCTTGTGCTTCCTCATGAGCTCCTGATACATAAATAAATGATGTTATCAAAATATTCTTGATAGATATCTCCTTTTCCCAAAATATTCAATGTTTCAATCCATTGTTCCTTCATACCTTTAATTAATGTTGTTTTTAATACATTATCAGGTAAGGGTAATGATGCATAAGGAGATCTTTGAAGATTATATTGAAAACGTTCAACATATTCTTCTAGTGTTTCATTAGGTTTAGCTACCATCTGAAATATTTCATCATTTAACTCTCTAGATCTACAATAATCTTGATATTTCTTCAGGAAAACACCTTTCATCTGTTCCCAGTCATTTATCCGTAAAGCAGCTCCTTTTAATGTAGAGGGAAATAGTTTTAGCTTTTGAGGGTCGGTGGTATAGTCATATCCTCTGCACAACACATTGAATTCAAACAAAAATGCATCTGGGTCTTCCGATGTTAGGCCATGAAATGTAGGGATATGTTAGAGAGGAATTGCCTTCATAGGTGCATTGACTGCAGTATCTACAATGGGATATTGCAGTGTGGAGGTTTGGGTGTTTGGCTGGTTCTGAGCCATTTGGTCAAATATATGCCAATAACCTTCCGGGATTTCTAGGAGGGTATTCCTAGGTTGGTTAGACGGAGCAGGGATGGCCTTAACAGGAATGGCCTTAACAACACTTCCTTTGTCTAGGATGATGAGAGTTCCTAATGTCTGGGGGGATTTTAGCTCTTGAGGTTCTTCAACTTCGTTCTGGATGATTTTTGCAGCACTTCCCTTATCTGGGCTGCTTAATGGCTGGATTATTCCAAGAGGGGATCTTGGTTCTTTAGTTTCCCCTGTTTCTCCTCTTCCTTTGCAGAGGTTACTAAGGTTCCATTCTTGCAATGATTTTTGGCTAGAATTATCAATTTCTTGAAAATCTTGCTCCTCAGTCTGGCTGTGCACCTCAGAAAAGGCTACAGATGGTGATCCTGTGGCCTGAAGGGAACTAGTAGTGTTGTAGGGAAAAGTATCCGATTCGGATGACCCTATCCCACTCTAAGGGTGATAGTACCTCAGCAACAACTGAAAACAAAACTATTTGAGATTTTCTTCTTTATGAAAGAAAAAGGGGAGAAAGGGATCCACTAACCGATGTCTTGTGCTTAATGGTTGATCCAATCTTCTCTCCTTGCTGCTTGCTTCCAGCTCTTTGCTCTTTCACTGGCCCAGCTACAATGTGATCCTGCAAAATGGCAAGAGAAGGAAACTACAAGAAGCATGCATTCATAACTGATTCAAGGATTAGAATAAATCAAATACACAATTATAACAATACATCATTGAGACAAATAAATATAGAAGAACCTCAATAGCTTTTATTAATGGAAGAAGTAAAGTTCTGAGAGTGCTACAACCATAAGAGGCCCAATCCAGCAACACCTCCCAGCAGAAAGAAATCTCCTCTTCACCTCCTTCAACCTATCACCCAATAGTTCTATGATGAAACCAACATCATTTCTTTACTTGCACAAAATTCCATCCTCTAGAGCTCATAGGAGAGAGCTCCATATATAGATGAATTGAGAAAGGATGAGTCAGCTTGCAACTGATGTGTAGCTGCCTTGTGTCCTCTCTCTCTTCAGTTAATCTTCAGTTCTTGAGTCCACTTGGAGGATCTTGCTTCCACTTGGAGAAACAGAGCCTCTTACTCATCACAAGGCAAATTCCCTGATCCAAGTGTCATTTTGGAAGATTCCTGAGCAATGACTCACTGTGCCACTTGTCCAATCTCGCTCAGCGCAGGTGGCCTTCATTGATTTTGACTTTCAACGCAGGTACACCATGGAGCACTTGACTTTCAGCGCAGTTGCTTAGTGGAGCAGTTGAATTGATTCCAGAATTGCTTGTTTTTTAGTGTTTTCAGGTGGAGAACTGATATTCAGAGCTGTGGTTTGCTGACCTTGTTCCTCTAGGGGTAGGAACATCATGTTTAGGGACTTTGGATCCCTTAGATTATTGACATTTCATGCTTCATGCTGTAAGGCACAAAAATGTCTATAACAGATGCCCCCTAAAGTATGAGGTCGTTTATCGGGTGAAATGCTTTATTAGGAGGATCCGAAGTTCATTCAATCGCTGAGAGGAGTCCTGTAATAAGATACAATACAATACATTATTTTTCATTCTGTTTTCATGATCTAGCTGAGGCGGGCATTCCCATGCTCAGCTTTATAAATTCATTTTGGTACATAGAACAGACGATCGTCTGATGGTAGACTGATAATTCTCTGCTGAAATTATCATCCTTTGAGAAGGATGATCATCTGCTGCAATGATGTACATATCAAATGTCTTTATATCCTGAATATATACCGCAGCCCGGATGGATGAAACTAGATCCGGGGTCTTCAATCTCCTCCGATCTTCACTCGATGTACAAGTCGATCCATGTGAGAATTTCCTGAAGTCGAACATGGAAAGACATCGCTTGATTACCGGTCAATGATGTAAGCCGTTAACAAGCGCGAGAGGAATCACAAATAAGGATGATGACCCTCAAGGTACGACAGTACAATTCACATGGTGGGAATAAAGGACTTGGTGTCGACCACCATGCAAAATCTTCTGGTCGAAGGTCATTGATGTATACCTGTCGCCGGAAGTGAGAAACTTGCCATTAAGGCATGCAAGCTTCAAAGTACTGAAGGGGTTGTCCCTAGATCAACTCCTTGGATAATGAGCTGATGTCGACAAGGAGCGATCCATCAAAGGAGGGCCTTAATGAATCCCACATCAGTGACACGGAACAGAGCTAATGATTTTAGTGGAGGTGAAAACAATCTGTGACATATGATTCAGGGTGGCGAACATGGGTGGATGAAGGATAATGTATGGCAGTGGATGGGACATGGTTGACTCTTGTTGAACGACGTCTCTTGAACATATAACGACACTGATGTGATGGATCGGTAGCATTACCCCAAATGGATGGTGTGGCGAGGACCATGGTGATGAGACCGGTGAATGAAACAACCCAACCCGATGTGATACGGAGGACAAAGTGTCATGTTCAAGAGCGACTTGCTACCATTTAAAGCTTTGAGGTTCTCCCAATTTTTCCCCAGTCATTTCTGACCAGTACCTCTTTATTTTTGTCAAGCTTGAGGAGGATAACATATGCTTGTTCTATAACCTGCCCTTCGGGCAAGCCCATCGCTATGTTTTAGCGAGCCTAGCGATAGGGAAACTCGTTCTCGTCTAAAGACAAGTTTGTCGCTATTTAATCATTTTAACGAGCCTAACGACAAGGAAAACTCGGTCCTTTTCATTTTTAGAGAGTCTGAAAAGGTACAAAAAGTCAACTCCAAAATTCCTTTTTCGTCATCTTAATCCATTAAGTCCGAAAAGGTATAAAACAGTACAGAAGGGATGAGTTTTCGGTAATTTTAACGAGCCGAATAAAACAAGCGCTCGACCTTTTTGTGCAATAATCCCTCAAATCCAAAAAGATTAAAATCTAGAGGAGGGATAGCTCTTCCGGTCGCTTTAACGAGCTGGAAGGCCAAAACTCGGCAAACTTTTCATATTTTACGAGTCAGTGAAAAGAGCTCAAAGAAGACTCGTCTTTTGAGGAACGAGTGATGAACAGGGCAGCAGCAGATTCCAGGTACAGGTTGGAATATTCCAATCACGGCAGTGTCACAAGGATGGCTTAGTGAAATCACTCTTCGCAGCTGTTCCTCAAAATGGGTAAACAATCATATGGAGATGAACGATTGGCCAAATGAACGGTGGAGGTGAGACTGCAAGAACACGACCAAGGCTTTTATATGGCTGTCAAGGGTTACATTTACCAAAGTTATTTACCGGGATGGGTTCGTTTTTTAACGAGCTTGAACACTGCTCAAACTTATGTTTATTTTTTAACGAGCATGAACTATGTGCTAAAACTGCTCGGTGATGGATTCATTTTTTAACGAGCTTGAATGCGACCAAACCCTGCTCGAAGATAAGTTTGCATGCCCCCAGCATAATAATGCAAATTGAGGTGAAAACAATCTGTGACATATGATTCAGGGTGGCGATCATGGGTGGATGAAGGATAATGTATGGCAGTGGATGGGACACGGTTGACTCTTGCTGAACAACATCTCTTGAACATATAACGACACTGATGTGATGGATCGGTAGCATTACCCCAAATGGATGGTGTGGCGAGGACCATGGTGATGAGACCGGTGAATGAAACAACCCAACCCGATGTGATACGGAGGACAAAGTGTCATGTTCAAGAGCGACTTGCTACCATTAAAGCTTTGAGGTTCTCCCAATTTTTCCCCAGTCATTTCTGACCAGTACCTCTTTATTTTTGTCAAGCTTGAGGAGGATAACATATGCTTGTTCTATAACCTGCCCTTCGGGCAAGCCCATCGCTATGTTTTAGCGAGCCTAGCGATAGGGAAACTCGTTCTCGTCTAAAGACAAGTTTGTCTCTATTTAATCATTTTAACGAGTCTAACGACAAGGAAAACTCGGTCCTTTTCATTTTTAGAGAGTCTGAAAAGGTACAGAAAGTCAACTCCAAAATTCCTTTTTCGTCATCTTAATCCATTAAGTCCGAAAAAGTATAAAACAATACAGAAGGGATGAGTTTTCGGTAATTTTAACGAGCCGAATAAAACAAGCGCTCGACCTTTTTGTGCAATAATCCCTCAAATCCAAAAAGATTAAAATCTAGAGGGATAGCTCTTCTGGTCGCTTTAACGAGCTGGAAGGCCAAAACTCAGCAAACTTTTCATATTTTACGAGTCAGTGAAAAGAGCTCAAAGAAGACTCGTCTTTTGAGGAACGAGTGATGAACAGGGCAGCAGCAGATTCCAGGTACAGGTTGGAATATTCCAATCACGGCAGTGTCACAAGGATGGCTTAGTGAAATCACTCTTCGCAGCTGTTCCTCAAAATGGGTAAACAATCATATGGAGATGAACGATTGGCCAAATGAACGGTGGAGGTGAGACTGCAAGAACACGACCAAGGCTTTTATATGGCTGTCAAGGGTTACATTTACCAAAGTTATTTACCGGGATGGGTTCGTTTTTTAACGAGCTTGAACACTGCTCAAACTTATGTTTATTTTTTAACGAGCATGAACTATGTGCTAAAACTGCTCGGTGATGGATTCATTTTTTAACGAGCTTGAATGCGACCAAACCCTGCTCGAAGATAAGTTTGCATGCCCCCAGCATAATAATGCAAATCGAGGTGCATGCCCCCCAAGCTTCATTGCATCCAACTCGGTGGTTGGAATGAAGGTTTACCTCGGGGATTTGTTTCATTTTTTAATGAGGTTGACACAAGATAGGAACTATCCTCGACTCCTTGTTTCATTTTTTAATGAGGTTGACACAAGATAAGAACCGTCCTCGACTCCCACTGTATTTACAATATTTCTATTAGGGCGATGATCCATGCTGACAAAATATTTAGGAATCTTCCGAATCCAACCAAAAGATTGGATTAGATTTCATTTTGTAGGTTTCCACCGTGGCCACTTCCGCCAGATTACTTGGAGGCGGTAGGGCGAAAGTACCCATTAAAGTAGGGTCTTTTAGGAGACCTACTCCGATATTTTGGAGCGAATGATTGCTTCCATGGATCATTGGAATGCTTCCCGTAACTTGTGAACTGTTGGGGAGAAAAGTTTGTTGGTCGACGATTGTAATTCCTTCTTGGAAGGGAAATGCAATCTTCCTGAAGTAGGTCGACACAACCGCGGCCATGGCATAGATCCAGGGCCTTCCTAGTAGGATGTTGTAATCGAGGTTTCCATCAATTACTTCAACATCAATTCCTACTGTTTTTCCCCCCAGTTCAACTTGCAAGTTACTTAAAATCCCATATGGAGTGTATGATCATCCATCAAATGATTTTAACGTCATTGACGATTTCGACAAGGGTGGTGAGCCTAAATCTTTCCAGCAACTCATCGACATAAGACATGTAGATGCCCCCTCATCAATAATTGTTCGATGAACAGTTTTGTTGAGGGCTTTCACTTGAATAAGGAAAGCTAGTTGAGCTGGTAACTGAGGGTCATATCCTTTATGATCAAAGGCCACAAGATTGGAATCCATTGGGCCAATCCCACCTATTGCTGATAATAAAGCTTGCTCTTGGGAGGGGCAATTTTGTGGTACTTCAAGTGTCGACATAGTGGACGGCGATTGGGCCAGGTCCTTTACTATATTATAATTCTGTGCTCCTTTGGCACGAGGATTAAATGTCGATTTGTGTACTACTCCCTTTGGCGACTTTATCATTGGCTCAGGAACGATGGGTGGCACAACTTCGGTCAAAG
Organism: Pinus tabuliformis; assembly: GCA_031772625.1. Classification (NCBI taxonomy): domain Eukaryota; kingdom Viridiplantae; phylum Streptophyta; class Pinopsida; order Pinales; family Pinaceae; genus Pinus; species Pinus tabuliformis. The sequence continues at coordinate 969,804,650 of CM062813.1, read as the reverse complement.
TTGTTGTTGAACTACTAGGTCGTTCATTAACCTTGTTGTTCGACAGCTTTGGATTCCCGTAATCTTTATTCCTTGTCAAAGCATTATTCTGTTGCTTTGAGGTAGACAACATAAGCACTTGGGATCCGGAAGCATTTTGATTAGCAACCAGATTTTGACCTGGATTAGGAAACGGATCAGTCAATACTGCTGGGGTTTTTGAACTCTTGAAGAGTTTCTTAACTTCAGCTATATGTGGACAATATTTCGTCCAATGATCCTCATCGCATATATGACACCCTGCCGGGGGTTTCCTTATTCTCCCTGTCTTTTTCTTCTTGCCCCCTGGTTGCTTCAGTTGTTTGCCCTTGTCGGTCGACATGTCATTTACTTCTGAGGCAAGAAGTTTTTCATTTGCATTTTGACTATAAATTTTGTGCTTGCCAATCACGCCCTCGCCGGCGTGAGAGTCATTGTTTGATTTAGGAGGAGGAGGAATTGAGAATTCCGGTCTAGGGGCGTCAGGTATTTTGTCGTAGAGCATGCCAGACTGAGTATAAACCAAGTCTAGATATTGCGCACGAGCTATAACTTGCTCTTCTGTTACGACTCCCCCCTTGGCCACATCTTCCGTTATGGCCGGAAGTAATGACTTTATAAACCATTCAGCTAATAGCTGATCGGGAACATATGTTTTTACCATCCTACGACGACGTCGCCATTCATGTATATGATCAGATATATGAGTGGCCGTTGTCTGTTTGAAGTTGGTAAGGAGTTCTGTTCCCATTTCATACCTTATCGGTAATTGAAAATGGGTTAAAAAGGTTGTAGCTAAGGCACTGAAGTTGTCGAACGAAGCTCTAGGCAATTCAATGTACCATTTTGCCACTGGACCCGTTAACGTCCTCTAAAAGAGGCGAAGTCTTATCGAATCATCATTCAGGGTGTTCGATGAACACCATAGATGGAATGTCATCACATGATTCGACGGATCTTCACCCGGATTTCCATTAAATTTAGGAATATCTGACGGAAGTTTATGCGGAATCGCTGGCCACCAAGGAGCATAAGAAATTGGATCATTTGTCAGCCGGTTTAGATCTGGTAATTCCAGAGTTGCTACAAAGGGCAACTGTTGATTTAGGTTAGGCGAAGCATACCCAGGATAAGATGGGATCGCCTGAGCAATGGGTCTTTGCAAACCAGCATAATGCTTGCAACTTTGACAAGGTTGATGGGCATAACCATTATAGTATGGTTTCCCATTACTTACAAAGACTTGTTGCTCAGATCCTTGATATGATTGCTGGAATGGCGGTTGTTGAGATTGAACCAGCTCTGGTTGTTGGACCATTTGTTGTTGACCAATACTGGATGATTGACCAGGATGAGGAGTCACAGTACTTGTTTGAGCCTGAGGCGTTCCAGATAAGGAGGCACTAACCTGAGGTTGTGATTGAGTCATTGAGACAAGATGTTGTTGTATTGCAACCTGAGAAACTTGGGGTCGACATAGAACAGGTAGAGTTTGTACTTGCGACGCATTCACTATAGCAGGTATGGTGGGAATATTCGACACAGGGTGTACTGGTTTCGTTGAATATACAACTCCTAGTTGTTGAGGCAGTATTGGTACCCAACCGCTGGATGTAATTCCAGTTTGACCTGAACTTTCTTGTAAACTCCCATATGGTTGTTCTCTGGGAGGGAACAATGAAAGAGCATACTGCCCTCCATATGGTGGAAATCCAGTACTTAAAGGGTAAATTGGCCTTTGAAGACACATTGGATCAATTTGTTGAGTTTCAACATAAGAAATACCAGATGATAATCCGGATGAAGAAATAGGAACTAACCATGTCGTTGTCCCTGATTGGACTCCGGCTTGTTGTTGACAATTGGCCGGGACAGATGGTATACCAGCGAACATCGTTGGAGTAGTAGCAGGAGGCTCTGCTATTGCTGTGTCGGATGACACAGTCCTAGATGTCGACGGTTGTTCAGACATATCTAGTCTATCCAAAAGATTTCTTAGCGATTCTATAGGAACTTCCACTTGTGGTGGACTAACTTCGAAGATCGACGAGGGAAAGGTGATGATTATTCCGCTTAAAATAAATTTTATAACGATGCTTTAGACACAACTTGCTTTTTCAGTTTTAAAGAGTCGAGAAAAAGCTAAAGATGACTCTAGTCTCCTTCGATGTTTTAACGAGCCCAAAGTGACAAATGCTCGGATGGACTTTTTCAGTTATAGAGTTTGAAAAAGGCCAAAAGAAACTGCTCTGGAGTTCTAGGCAGAGGGTGTGCCAAACTTTTCGCAAAACCACAAAATACGTTTTACGGTACGGGTGGTCGATCTTCGTGAATGCTGTGTTCACTGCATTGCGATCAGTAGGGCGGCCGACACGGCTTCCTATGGATAAAAGATATATGCCTATAGGGGTCTGCCAATATATACGCGACGATACGTGGGAGCACAAGTCCGTATTAGTGCCACCGACTCTCAGGAGGAATCACCCACCTTCGTAGAGATCGACAGTCACTACGTTTAACGACGCCGGAACACGTCTCTACCTAGACCTCTACTGTGAGCGTTATGTTACAAAGCGTTGTTAGGTTCATTCAATATATTTTAAGTTGATCTTGTTTAGCAGTTTGTCTTTCAGGATCACCACGAGATGTATTGGTAGCAAATTCCTAAATGCAGTTTAAGATGATAAGCAAGCTTTATAATCTTTTAACTTTGAAAATCCTAACTACTGAGGGAAAAGAAAGACAAAATCTTTTCACACAGATCAAAGAGCACTCACTAATGCACTTTTTCCTAAATCAACATACAAACTTATATGCAAAATGCAAAATGCAGGTATTTCTTTTCTCTTTCTTAATGTTGATGTAATACAAAAAGAAAGCTGTTGTATAATTTCGAATTCAATTTCAAGTGAAAGCAAACAAGCTTGTCCAAAATCAAAAGACACCTTAAGATTCACTTGTTTCGACACTAGAAATATATAAATTCAAACCATATGACGAAAGCAAAAGCTCAACCAGCTATGAACAGCAAACAAACTAGCTCTTAAGATCAGAACGACACTTTATCATAGGTCTAGATCTAAGAGGCCACAGCAAGACTAGTTCACTTTCGTTATGGGAAACTGTAAATGATACAAGAAATACACACAGAACAAACACAGTTTATTTATACAACCGAGGTGAAATAGTGGCAAGGAAAGTTGGTTTCAGATAGGTACATTGACTGGTAACAGGCTGCAAAAACAAGGGTGAAAACAGGGCAAGAAACAGCAAGAAACCCCAGTAGCACAAGGCAAGACTGGTTCAGCGCAGGTGGTACACTGTCAGTTTGACATTCAGCGCAGGTAGCCCCTTCGGGAACTGCGCTGAAATGCAGACTGCCTTCACAGCACCTGCACTGAAGATTCAAACTTTCGTTTTTCTCAGTTTCCGGGTCACAGATTGCTTAAAAATTCACAGTTTTTGGCCAAATCAGAAGCTATCAGTCAAGGACGCACTAAGGGATGAAAATGAGGATGAAAATCTATCACTAAGAGCTATTTAGAGTCCTTTTGGATCAGCTCTTCAAATCATAAACATGCCCAGAAACTGAGCTAGAGTAGCTGCCCTCTACTTTGTATTTGAATGATTCAAACACAGTTTGATTCGGTACTCCCTTTGTTTATGAAATGAATAGCAAAAACACAAACAACCAACAAGATATGATCCCCAGCGGAGTCGCCAATTTGTTGTAGGGAAAAGTATTCGATTCGGATGACCCTATCCCACTCTAAGGGTGATAGTACCTCAGCAACAACTGAAAACAAAACTATTTGAGATTTTCTTCTTTATGAAAGCAAAAGGGGAGAAAGGGATCCACTGACCGATTTCTTGCGCTTAATGGTTGATCCAATCTTCTCTCCTTGCTGCTTGCTTCCAGCTCTTTGCTCTTTCACTGGCCCAGCTACAATGTGATCCTGCAAAATGGCAAGAGAAGGAAACTACAAGAAGCATGCATTCATAACTGATTCAAGGATTAGAATAAATCAAATACACAATTATAACAATACATCATTGAGACAAATGCATATAGAAGAACCTCAATAGATTTTATTAATGGAAGAAGTAAAGTTCTGAGATTGCTACAACCATAAGAGGCCCAATCCAGCAACACCTCCCAGCAGAAAGAAATCTCCTCTTCACCTCCTTCAACCTATCACCCAATAGTTCTATGATGAAACCAACAGCATTTCTTTACTTGCACAAAATTCCAGCCTCTAGAGCTCATAGGAGAGAGCTCCATATATAGATGAATTGAGAAAGGATGAGTCAGCTTGCAACTGATGTGTAGCTGCCTTGTGTCCTCTCTCTGTTCAGTTAATCTTCAGTTCTTGAGTCCACTTGGAGGATCTTGCTTCCACTTGGAGAAACAGAGCCTCTTACTCATCACAAGGCGAATTCCCTGATCCAAGTGTCATTTTGGAAGATTCCTGAGCAATGACTCACTGTGCCACTTGTCCAATCTCACTCAACGCAGGTGGCCTTCATTGATTTTGACATTCAACGTAGGTACACCATGGAGCACTTGACTTTCAGCGCAGTTGCTTAGTGGAGCAGTTGAATTGATTCCAGAATTGCTTGTTTTTTAGTGTTTTCAGGTGGAGAACTGATATTCAGAGCTGTGGTTTGCTGACCTTGTTCCTCTAGGGGTAGGAACGTCATGTTTAGGGACTTTGGATCCCTTAGATTATTGACATTTCATGCTTCATGCTGTAAGGCACAAAAATGTCTATAACAAGTAGGTTGTCTAGAAGCAACTTTTCTAGGTCCTACTGAAGGCTGAGATTATTCTTTTTTAAGGATTTCGTCTATAAAGGTCGATCGACCAAGGGTCACCGGCCCCTTAGCTTTATCAGGCTTGGGTAGTGGTTTAGGATTATTTTCAGGTCTTTTCTACTTAGTCATGCATACAAATCAAATTCTGATTTCTACCCAAAACAACAACAAATCTGCAGGAAAGTAGGTAGGGGAGCAGGGTTGTTACATGCTCCGTACACAGGTTCTTACCTTGCATTTTTAAAACCCAATTCTCTCCTTGAAAGTACTTACACTACTCTGAAAAGAAACAAATGGCTACAATCTTCCCCCGAAACAGCGCCAAAAATGTCGAGCAGTAAAAAGGGTCTTTTTCACCTCTATTTACCCTACATTAATTATCAATCTATGTACGATTTGTTATCTCAAAGAGTGTACTCAGTTTGAGGTAGTCATTTGTCAAGAGTAATGCTAGTAGTATAGTGCTTTTGCAAAAGCAACTAAATGCTGAAAACAACCTCTAAATGTAATGACAAGAACTAGAAATTCTTGTAACCAAATCATTCACTTAGGGAACTACAACACTTTATCAGTCAAGGGTGCATTAATAATAACTCTTCCCTTTGTAAGCTGATGTAATTGAAAAGAAATTAAGGAAAAGATCACCAACTTGGGAATTGGACAACAATAGTCAATGTTCACTACAGTTTCAGATCGTTATGTTCACACCAAAGAAATGATGATTCAAATAACAGGAAAAGGAACAACAACTAATCTATTTAACAAGATTGAACAGCAAAGCATTAACCTACCGAAATGAATGAAGCAGTAATTGTAATCTACGGGTATTAAGCAACAATCTTTATCTTAGAAATGTTTTGAACAGCTAACGGAAATGGAACAACAAACTAAAGTGAAGTATGAAATATTGAATGGTCAACCTAAATCAAATGTAAACGCATAGTAAACCACTAAGTTTCGGCACAAATTAATCACGGTTGTGAAGAAACAGCAATTGCGGTCACTATGGAACAACAATCCCGGGCGTGCGAGTCCCACCTTGTCCCACAGATCCCAGAGAATTGGAATACTTCGAGATGGTAGGATCCAAGAAAATGAACAACAATCGCACTTGGAAGTAAACCGTAGGTAAATAGACAATAATATCGATTTGTAAATGCACAGCACTATTACTCTGTAAACGAACAGTAATGGCAATCTGGAAGGAACAACAATGTTATACAATAGTATCAATCTATAAAGGAATGACAATGCGATATAAATTCATAATGAACAGCATAACATTCCAGTTGCAAAGGATAACCTTACTATTCAAATATGAATGAAATATAACAGAGCCAATACATGAAATAATAAGGAACAACAAATTACTGAACAAAGCGAATAAGAGAAATCAAACCACACGCGACTTAGAATCAGAAAATAATGGTACAGGAAGCAAGTGATCCACCAAGGTCGGGCCCTTAGCCTCCAGGGACGCACTGTTGTGATTACTCCAAAATCAAAGACGGAATAGCAATAGAGTTTATATATTAAACATCAAAACAGAGTTACAGTAACGCTCTTTTAAAGAGAGTCGATGATCAAAGTTTAAGTTACAATAGTGAATTTCATAAAAACAACCATAGTCTCCCTCAGGCTAACAATTTTGTCCCCTTTTTATAACAACCAAGCGGAAATATCAAAGATACTGATAATCTTTAAGGCAGTGATCCCTCAGGATAAAAGGATCCTGAGGGATTCGCCATACCATTATTTCCCAATTATCTCTTCATTCTTTTGCGCCGATTTGGTATCTCCTCTTCCTTTTCCTGGCTTATATGCTCCAATCTGGATTGCCTTGTTTGGATGTGGTTCTCTGTCAAAGGGACAACAATTGATTTCGTCTTGTCTTTTTCTTTGGAATGGCGATCTTCCATTTTCTTCTTTTTCTACATAGGAAAAGGTAATTATTAGTCATTTTACGTTGCTCACAAATCTTCTAAAATTTATCATAATATTTCACCATATGCCTATTTCATAATGTAAAGAAGTTATGAATTTAAGGAAAAGATAACGAAATAGGTGGCAATTACATACCTTCTCTAATGCTCAACAACTTCAACATCATCAAGCAGTCCATGTAGCAATGTCATGTCATGAGTTGTCATAGGCCACATCATCATTGTGGATCATGTACATTCAAATTGAATTGTAAAGTGGAAGTCCAAAGGACACACATGGAATATGAAGAGTCACAAGGAGGGTGAAGCATCAGCCCTTGGTTATATATACACCCTCATTGTATGAGCAAAGGAATTTTCACTTGGCTCCTCCCACAAGGCATTGGAGAGATAAACTAGTTCTTTGAGGAGAAAGGAGTGGCTCCAATGTTCCACTACCGGAGATAGTGATGTATATTGTACACATGTGTCTTGGAAATTTTACTTAATAACAAAAGCCTTTAAGGCAACCACGTTCTTCATGCATGGATTATGAATGTTTGTAAGACTATTATGTGGATGTTTGTATTTCATGTTTTCTTTCACATGTGATAAGATAGTTGAACTATTTCAGTTGTTTAGTACTTATCTTATTGAGAATGTGTTGTAATGGTTGGTATTTATATCCCATCTTTCTGGATTATTCTATGGGATATTAGACAGATATTTCTTCATTTGTTGGTTGTAACAACCATCACATCCTCTGTGTACTATTCCACTGGATGTTAGATAGATCCTTCTGGTTCATGTGTGTCTCTTCTTGGGTGGTACTACTACCTCTAACTTAGAGGCTCACTTTTCTCCCCTCTCTGCAGTAGAAGAACCTTGACACATTTACAACCGAACACTCATCGGGCACACCCTCTTTCTTTTCAAAGAGACCATTGCATCCCTCTCTCTTGTTGACAGTTAGACCCAAGACATATCTTTAAGATATATGGAAACCATACCAATATTCCGGATGGGGTTCCTACACCAAATGGTGTGAGGTCTAATTAGGACTTCACATCAGGGAGATCCCTTGGTTTACGAGTTTCTAGCACCGTCAACAGATAGATAGGCCTTTCTAGAAGCACAAGAAGAAATCAATAGGCCTAAAAAGATTGCAACTAAAAAAAGGAAGGGGAAGGAAATATCCATTCCCTTAAAAGAAAAGAATAAAGACACCTAGGAGGAGGATGAAAAGGATATAGAAACCGCCTTTGTAGGTTTAAGTACCCCTACCAATCCCAAAGTAAGTAAGCTTATCCAAAAAAAATTCTATGTAAGATGAAAATGCATTAGAATTAAATTTAGTGGAAAGCCTCAACCTCCGTTTAACATGTATATTTCAATATGTATGTAAGATGAAAACACATTAGAATTAGATTTAGTGGAAAGACTCAACCTCCTTTTACCATGTATATTGCAATAGAGGAAACACCTAGCCTCAAAGAGAAAGGGAAACAAGAAGAAGAAGTACAGGGGTTGTTAGAGATTCAAGAACCAAAATAGAGGTGCAACAAGGAAAAATGTTAGTTCTGACCAATGAAACAAAGTAGCTATAGGAATAGTATACCCAGCTATGTGAACCACACACAAATCTATAAGAGGTATAAAAAGTAACAAAGCAACCTATGCCAAGGAAGCCGCCTTCCTTCTTTTCTTAGTCATTAAGGTTTGATCCTCCTACTATACGGAAATCACGCAAAGTGATGCCTACACATCTAGTGCCTCACCCAATAATTGAGGTGGAGGAAGCCAAATTAGAAACCCAAAATTGGAAAAGAATTGCCTAAGATAAAGGAGTGGTAGATCTTTCTAGAATTGAGGATGAAGTCAATAAAGCATGGGATGAAATGACCTTCCTAAAAATAGAAGAATCTAGTAGAAGAGAAAACCTCAAGAAAGAAAATCAATATATGAGTCAATTGTCGTAAGCACAAGGATTGTTAAGAGAAAAATATGCTCATATTGCAACAACGGAAATTCCATTAGGAACCATGGCACATCTTTCCTTAGAGGTTTCCAACTATATGTAACCATCCAAAGAATACTCACTATTCCTAAAGAAGAAATGGTGTAGATTCCAAATCAATAAAATAACTTAAAGAGGCACCATGTAGTTACAAGAGACTAAACACTTCGTAGACTTCTGCTAAGTGAGTAACATGGAGGGAAAAGAAAAACTAGATTAATACTATATGCATAACCTTTTCATATCTGATATGCCTGATTAGGACCCTAATCCTTACTTGGGGGATGAAAAGTTATTGGCATTCACATCTTGGTTAATACATAAGGATATTAGAATATAAGTGAAAAAAACCATGGAGTGAGAGTTGGAGGAGTTGGTGGGCTCCAGTATTGCAACAATGATGCTGCAACTCCTGGGACTCCCTTATTTACTTTTATCAACCCAGTTGTTCGTAACAAACTTGGAAGCGACGGTGATGTATTCACAAGTACTAGCTATTGCCACAGGCTGTCACTTGATCAGTTGGCACAAGTCCGCTAAGAGCTTAAGCCAACTTCTATGAACTCTTAGAAGAAGATTTTAACTGTGATGGATGAAAGCTAACTCAAAGGAGGCTAGTCTACTTGCAGAAAGAAGCTGAAAGCTTAAAAGAAATGCAAACCCTAGCAAACCCTAGTTTTACCGGCTAACCCTACTGATGCAAGAAAAGAGATGAAAGCAGTGGAAACGGATGCCATTGAATCCTGGAAAATTAAAGTGCATGTGTTTAAGCTACTTCTGAAGGAAAATATGGAAAAATCATCTTTTTGTATTTTTGAGTAATTTTGCAGAATGATTATGCATGTACTTTAACTATTTTTGACTGCGCAGGGGTTTATTGGCGAAAGGAAATGGAGTAGGCACTTGCAGGAGGTTAGGAAGGTGAGAAGAGGGCCTAACGGGTCCCTATCACCCTTCCAGAGAGTTTCACAGTGACTAGATCTTGAAAAACCGCTCACGTGAACTTCTACAGGAAGTTTTAGGGGTTCTACAAGATGTTCTACAGGAAGATCCGAAAGAGGATTTTGGAGGGTTAATGGTGAAAAAACGGTGGGAAAGTGGAAATGAAGGATGGATAAGGATGTTAAGGGGTCTAGGACCTGATAAATGAAGCTAAGGAGTGATGAAATTGGTTGGAGTTGTTCAAGGATGGAGGAAGCAATGTTGCACAAGAATGTAGAAATTAGGGCAAAGTAAGAACATGTGGCAAATGCAGAGATGGAATTTGAGTTAGGGGGTTCAAGCAGGTTGTATGATGGAGGAAGGGTAGGTAGGGAGGTATTACAAGTGTTCTGCACACTATTTTCCAAAATTGATTGAACAAATACTAGGAAAACCAAAGATCTAGCTATTTTGACCTAATCTGACCTAAAAACCATAAACATGATGAACAGAAGGTTATACACAGGAAATCATGCAAGATAACTATGGAAACTAAGCAAGAACAGATTCTAGACATGTAAGTACAACTGGTATCAACTTTCCTAACTAAGAATCTAACACTAGCAATTGCATGAAGAGGCAAAAACAGTGTTTTTGTGGCAACAAGTATGCCTTGGTCTCAGCTCATGGTCCCAAGGAGGGAGAGATGAGATCGAGGATTTCTTGGTGGCCTTTTTGTAGGTCTTTTCCTTTACCAAACTATTAGATCAACCTGAAGCGTGAAAAGCTATTTCAATCATCAAAAAACCTAATAAGAAAGCAAGATTTTAACCAAAATAATAGAAATTATTCTATGAATGCAGCAAAGACACATAAAAGTACACAAAGGAGGTACTGGCACTTGGGTTGGGCCCAACCCCAAGAGCTACAACCTCCTAAGAAAGATTAGAGCTGGATTCATCTTTATTGATCAAAAAATAATAGTTACATCCCAAAAACTGTCTACAAGAAAAAGCTTGAAAATGTGTTGATACAGAGCTGCACTAAAGTGCGAAAATAGACTAACAAAATCACTAACCTACTGACTAAAATCTAACTAAAATCTGACTAAAATCTGACTAACTGAAATGAGGCCCTAAGCCTTCTTATTTATACAAATTGAGGACCCTAATAGTCCTCCTAAACTTTAGGAACTCGGTTGCCAAAACTTGCAGTTAACAGCAGTCCTACTTGACTTGCTTGGCTGCCCCTTGTGCTCCAAGTTTTTGATGGAGAATTCGAGGTAAGGGCTCGTAAATGAAGGGGAAACCTTCCTACAGATCCTCTCCCTTGTTCTTCCACGAATTTGGTTGCCAAGTGCTCATTAAATCTTTGATTTTGTCTCAAAATTAACCAAAAATCTGCATAAAGCACACATTAGACTTTTTGGCATAATGACTAACCCAATTCACTCTATTAGCATAAATATAATCAAAAACATGCAATAAACTAATGAGAATGGTGGATTAAGTCGAATTAGGAGGCTAAATGAGCCCATATAATTACCCATTTATGGGGCTCATCATCACCCCCTACTGAAGGTGTTTCTCATCCTTTGAGCAACTAATCTATCTCTTCATTCTTGATGGCTCTGGTGGCCTCCTTATCATCCCAAGCTTCTGATGTGGTCTACTCATGTGTGCCATAAAATTTTGCCTTCTTGTCCATGTCCTTCCACTGCTCCTCCTATTCTGCTTGTTTGAATTCTTGTACTTTTCCTAGCCTTAAAATACATGGAGGCCTTCCTTTTTCTCTTTTCTTTTGGCTTAATTGGTGTGTTCAAGGTAGTGAGACCAGCTGCTACCTCTCTTGCCAACATTTCAGGGGGTTTCTCTTTCTGTTGTTCTTTTTCTTCACTTCCTGTAGAAATTTCTATGCCTATTGTTTCTGCTTGTGCCACTGATATCTCAGGGTGTATCTTTTCTTTCTCTTGTTGGGTGCCTGCCTTAGCTGTGGCAACCTTCTTTTGGGCCTTCGTGGCCTTTTTCTTTCCAATCTTTGTCTTTTTCCTTTTTCTGTCTTTGTTGTTTTCTCCTTTTCTGTCTTATGCTCAGCGGTCTTGTCAAATTCCTCTTTTTCCTTCTGTTCTTCCTCTATTTTTCCCTCTGCTTGAATGTCTTGTGCTCCCTCATCAATGTTCTTCTCAATTTCTTCAGTTTTCTCCTCCTGAATCCTCCTGGCATGGTGTTGAGTGCTTCTTTTTGTGTTTTAACCAGAAAAGAAATTGCTCAGGTGGAAAAAAAAACACAGTCAACCAATGAAACAGAAGATAGTTGAATTCGGTTTTTTCTGAACCCAAGAAGGATTTTTTCATGTGCTCCTTACAGCATCAAATGGCAGTAATTCCCCTGTTTGAAAACTGTTGTCACCCAGAATTTGACTGTCTGTTTATGAAAAGAATTTTTTTTTTTACAGAACAAAGCATAAGGACACATGGTCTTTTCTCAGCACATAGATAGATATGTAAATTTAGTTTTTTTTCACACACATAGGGTGGTCTCTACTGCAGCATGTATCTTCCTTACAGGAGGATTTTTTTTAAACTGATGAGGAGATTTTGGAATGCAGAGAAAGAACTGGGTAAATTTAGTGAAATATGCAGGCAATCTTTCACGGTTTGTTCAATACACATGTAGACTTTCACTCTCTTTTTTTCATTCTAATGTCGTGTTTAATTCACCACCTTGCACAAACAAATCATGCACAGAGACGTTTTCCCAAGCCTACCTCGTTTTGAACTTGAAATTCGATGAAAATTCCAGGTTTTCTTTCTGCAGAGCGGTTCTCTGCCTTTCCTATAGAACCCTTCCTGTAGAAGGCTCCCGGTTCCTGTAGAACTTTACAGGTTCCTGTAGAATGCCAATAAGCAGGAGGGTTTTGAAAAATGGCTGAGAAAGACTGGTTCGCTGCTATGGAGGTGGTACAGAGCTTGTTGTAACTACAGGGACGATGATAAAATGGAAACAACAGTTGTGAGAGTATTTCAAAGATGAGTTCGATTGGCTGTTTATGGAGACTTCCATTGATGGAGGGTGAGATGGCCAAGTGCACGTTGGCCCCATGCAGACTGTTGGTCCCCACTGCAGTGTTATTATGAACTATATGTTCTCTGCCTGTAATCACTTCCATCAATTACGCTAAAGTTTAAACCACCACCACTACTTGTTTTCATTTTTCCTCCTGAGATGGCTGAGCACACGTGCCGATTGCACCCACTGAGCGTTGTTTGAACTAGATGAGGCATTGTTTGAACTGGATGAGGGTGGTCAGTTAGCTAGCCACCGATCTTGTTTAATCACAACCATCTCACTTTCCATGCAGTTCTTAGATTACATTCATGCAACAGAGGAACAGGTTTAGTCACGTACCTGGAAGTCGAATGCGTTTGCTGTAGAGTGTTGTGGCCTCTCCTTCTACTGCATGCCTTTGTTTCTGTGGATGCATGCTGGTTTGGTTGCTGATACGTGGCTATTTTTCTTGTGCAAGTATCCTCTGGCTAGATCTAAGCTGCAGGAGTCTGTTTCAACGTTCAGATTTGCACCCTCATGCTGTTGATGCTAGATTTTTGCAGGACAGCGACTTGTTTTCTCCATAGCTCCCAAACAATAGATCGGATTGACCTGAAATTTTTTGAGCATGTTTCTATCATCGTTATGCACCTCCCATAGCAAAATTGTGGTCAATGGATGAACAGATTTCAAGAAAAACTGAAAATGGCTGAAGGTGATAGAGGTCAATTTCTCGGAAACCATGCACTGGAATTGGCTGAAATTTCTTGGGAATGTTACTATCACCTATATGCATCTCCCCATGAAATAGGTTTTGAAATGGATGCACGAATATAGAGAAAATGCAAAAATGGCTGAAGGTGATGGAGGTTGATTTCTTGGAAACTGTGCACTGGAATTGGCTGAAATTTCTTGGGCATGTTGCCATCATCCATATACAACTCCTCATAAAACATATTTTTAAATGGATGCACGGTTTTCAAGTTAGGGAAAAAACAAATTTCTGCTCTATGTATTTTTGTTTCAAAGCATTCTGCAGTTTTTTGCACAGTAAGAAAAAATGAGCTTGGGCTATAATGCAGACTTGGAATTGATGGGAGAGAGGTTTGAAGATTGCAGGAGGATTTATGAACCCTTTATGAAGCTTCCATGTTCGCCAAACTGCTTTTTAAAATCCATTTCTAGCTTTCTATAATTTCTACAGGAACTTCCTGTAGAAAACACAGTTTTTAGAAAAGAAGCACAATGAGGTGGAAAAAATGATGGAGAAGAGTGAGGGATGGAAACAAGGATGTTTACAGGCCTCATAGATAGATTCTCAACCTTCGGGTCCTCTTCTGAGATCGATTTTGGCTTGTTTGCAGGTTCTACAAGAACTTCCTATAGAAGACACAAAACTTCCTGTAGAATGTGAAATCCTAGTCCGAATGAGACCAAATCTTAGGAAAGGGTAGTGATCATGGAGGAATGGATGGTGAGGGATGCTAGCAGCCTGGTGCTGACCTTTGTCCTTATTTTGTACGATCCTCCTAACCTGCAATGTCCTTCCTGCAACCTGCAATTATTCAACAGAAATTAGGTTTATTTTTTCTTTTTCCCTTTTCTTCTTTCTTTTTCTCTTTTTTTTTTTTTTGAAAACAACTAGGGCGCCTCATAGAGGTTTTCACCTTAATTGCCTGCCTTGGGTGCCTCTAAGGGAGGTTTTCACCTAGGGATCTTATTCTCTTTTTCTTTTCTCTTCTTTCCAACCCATTGACCGCCTCATGGAGGTTTTCAATCAATGAGCCAATCAGAGGCGCCTCCGAGGAGGTTTTCACCTTAGATTTTTATTTTCCTCTTATTTTTCATTTTTTCTTTTTCTTTTTTCCTTTTTTTTCTACCCTACCCTACTTGAAAAACAAAATCATTTTCAAGTATAAGAATACTTCCAATGGAGCCATGTGCACATCGAGATTAGAGAAAAAATGATATGGAGGCTTGAAATGCATGCTTTGACAGCTATCCGGATTTCAGAGACCAAATGATTTGACTTTGAAGGGATTAAACATAGCTGAGGAAGAGAATACTGCTACAACTTAGTGACCGTCTGAAACCATATCTCAGTATAGCTCTGATATCTTTGGTCCTTTTGCTGATATGGATCATTCTCCATATCTTCTTTTATAATGACCTTCATATCTTCCTCTCTTTGATGATTTTTCTCTTGAATACATGGAGAATTTGATGGTAACCATGAGGGGGTTCTCTTGATTTTTGATTCTGATGTCTTCTCTTCATCAAGTGCAGCCCATGGTTCTTTGATCTCCTCTTTTGAATCTTCTTTTTCTAGATGTGGTCCTTCAATACTGTCAATGTAATCTCTTTTTTGCAATACTCTTCCTGAGCTATGGTGAATATTATTGAGCTCAAGAGGAGTCGTTTGGAAGTGTTGTACCTCAGCTTTGCAATTGGGTTGAGCTACTCCAATGTGTGGGTTTGGAAATGGTGGTATGGGTAGTTGAGTGGGGGTGTATATTTGAGATGGATGTGGATGGAGTTGTGGTTGGGCAGGTGGTGGAGGCAAAGGGGCAAGAGGAGAGTTGTACTGGGGCCTCCACCCCTGATGAAGTGCATTCCACTGAGGTTGTGGCTGAGCATAGGGGTGAAATGGATGAGTAGCTGGTTGAGCATGATATTGAGATGGATACGACCAAGGAGGGGGTGTGGACCAGGAAGGATGAGCAGGAGGACCCCAAGAAGGCATGGAAGTGGCTTGATAGGGGCTGTAATAGGTCTGGGATGTCCCTTGCATTCCCTGCTAGTAAGTTTTGGGTCCATGTGGCCCCCTTTGGTTCATTAAATAGAGCGGTCCAGTGGTGCCTTTGGCCCTCTGATATGTAGCTTTAAGCCCGGGCAAGGAAAGGCACTGGTTCGTAGGATGGTCTTTTTCACAGACAAAACACACTTCTATGGAGTGCAATGGACATTCGTTCCTAGGATGCTTTCTAGTGCACCTAAGACAAAAGATGGCCAAAGCCCTCTTGGCTTCATCTTGCTTCCTTTGGATCTATAATGTATCCAATTTCATGGCAAGAAACTACCTCATCTCGCTTTTGAAATCTTCTAGCATATTTTCACATTCACTTTTTCCAACATAAAGGGGTGAGTTGGAAGAAACGGTATTGCTCCCAACATTTATGTTTTCAGCCATTTGCTCCAGAGAAATGTTTTCTTCTTCTTCTCCCCTAGAGGTTCTTCAAATATGTCTTGATGTCCACCTAGGGGTTCTTCTTAATCACAGCCATCGAAGAAGAGAGAAGGTTGGCTGTGTGAAGCAGTGGGGGGTGTTGTGCAAACATTTTTCTTACTTATCTCTACTCCTACAAGGCATGAACGGAAATCTTTTTGGTTGATTTTTTTTTTTTTTTACTACTTGTACCTGCAAAATTGAAATAGATTGAACTGCAACTAACTAAAATCTATCTTGCTGAAATGAAAATGCAGAATTGAAATGAAAGCAGGGAAGGACTAATCTATTTTGCTTAAATGAAATTGCAGGAATGAAATGCTAAGCTACACTTGCAGAATTGAAATTGCAGAAGGGAAATGCTAATCTATCAAAGCAGGAAATGTCTAATCTACTTTTGTAGAAATGAAATTGCAAAATGGAAATGAAATAAACTACTTAGCAGAAGGTTATAGTAGAAAATAGAAGACAATCACCAATACTCTGACGCTTCCCCAGCAACGGCGCCAAAAAGATGGTGGGCTCCAGTATTGCAACAATGATGCTGCAACTCCTGGGACTCCCTTCTTTACTTTTATCAACCCGGTTATTCGTAACAAACTTGGAAGCGACGGTGCTGTATACACAAGTACTGGCTCTTGCCGCAGGCTGTCACTTGATCAGCTGGCACAAGTCCGCTAGGAGATTAAGCCAACTTCTATGAACTCTTAGAAGAAGCTTTTAACTGTGATGGAAGAAAGCTAACTCAAAGGAGGCTAGTCTACTTGCAAAAAGAAGTTGAAAGCTTAAAAGAAACGCAAATCCTAGCAAACCCTAGTTTTACCGGCTAACCCTACTGATGCAAGAAAAGAGATGAAAGCGGTGGAAATGGATGCCATTGACTCTTGGAAAGGTAAAATGCATGTGTCTAAGCTACTTCTGAAGGAAAATATGGAAAAAGCATATTTTTGTATTTTTGAGTAATTTTACAGAATGATTATGCATGTGCTTTAACTATTTTTGACTGCGTAGGGGTTTATTGGTGAAAGGAAATGGAGTAGGCACTTGCACGAGGTTGGGAAGGTGAGAAGAGGGCCTAAGGGGTCCCTAGCACCCTTCCAGAGAGTTTCACAGTGATCAAATCTCGAAAAATCGCTCACGTGAAGTTCTACAGGAAGTCGCAGGGGTTCTACAGGAAGATCCGAAAGAGAATTTTGGAGGGTTGATGGTGAAAAAACGGTGGGAAAGTGGAAATGAATGATGGATAAGGATGTTAAGAAGTTTAGGACCTAGTAGATGAAGCTAAGGAGTGATGAAGGTGGTTGGAGTTGTTCAAGGATGGAGGAAGCAATGTTGCACAAGAATGTAGAAATTAGGGCAAAGTGAGAACATGTGGCAAATGCAGGGAAGGAATATGAGTTAGGGGGTTGGAGAAGGTTGTATGATGGAGGAAGGGTAGGTAAGGAGGTATTACAGGTGTTCTGCACACTATTTTCCAAAACTGATCAAACAAAGACTAGGAAAACCAAAGATCTAGCTATTTTGACCTAATCTGACCTAAAAACTAGAAACATGATGAACAGAAGGTTATACACAGGAAATCATGCAAGAAAACTATGGAAACTAAGCAAGAACAGATTCTAGACATGCAAGTACAACTGGTATTAACTTTCCTAACTAAAAATCTAACACTAGCAATTGCATGAAGAGGCAAAAACAGTGTTTTTATGGCAGCAAATATGCCTTGGTCTCAGCTCATGGTCCCAAGGAGGGAGAGATGAGATCAAGGATTTCTTGGTGGCCTTTTTGCAGGTATTTTCCTTTACCAAACTATCAAATCAACCTGAAGCATGAAAAGCTATTTCAATCATCAAAAACCGAAGTAACAAGGCAAGATTTTAACCTAAATAACAAAAATTATTCTATGAATGCAACAAAGACACATAAAAGTACACAAAGGAGGTACTGGCACTTGGGTTGGGCCCAACCCCAAGAGCTACAGCCTCCTAAGAAAGATTAGATCTAGTGCAAAGCTAGATTCATCTTTATTGATCAAAAAATAATAGTTACATCCCAAAAACTGTCTACAAGAAAAAGCTTGAAAATGTGCTGATACAGAGTTGCACTAAAGTGCGAAAATAGACTAAAAAAATCACTAACCTACTGACTAAAATCTGACTAACTGAAATGAGGCCCTAAGCCTTATTATTTATACAAATTGAGGATCCCAACAGTCCTCCTAAACTTTAAGAACTCGGCTATCAAAACTTGCAGTTAACAGTAGTCCTACTTGACTTGCTTGGCTGCCCCTTGTGCTCCGAGTTTTTAATGGAGAATTCGAGGTAAGGGCTCATAAATGAAGGGGACACCTTCCTACAAATCCTCTCCCTTGTTCTTCCACGAATTTGGCTGCCAAGTGCTCATTAAACCTTTGATTTTGTCTCAAAATTGACCAAAAATCTACATAAAGCACACATTAGACTTTTTGGCATAATGACTAACCCAATTCACTCTATTAGCATAAATATAATCAAAAACATGCAATAAACTAATGAGAATGGTGGATTAAGTCGAATTAGGAGGCTAAATGAGCCCATATAATTACCCATTTATGGGGCTCATCATCACCCCCCTACTGAAGGTGTTGCTCATCCTCTGAGCAACTAATCTATCTCTTCATTCTTGATGGCTCTGGTGGCCTCCTTATCATCCCAAGCTTCTGATGTGGTCTACTCATGTGTGCCATAAAATTCTACCTTCTTGTCCATGTCCTTCCACTGCTCCTCCTATTCTGCTTGTTTGAATTCTTGTGCTTTTCCTGGCCTTAAAATACATGGAGGCCTGCCTTTTTCTCTTTTCTTTTGGCTTAATTGGTGTGCTCAGGGCAGTGAGACCAGCTGCTACCTCTCTTGCCAACATTTCAGGGGATTTCTCTTTCTGTTGTTCTTTTTCTTCACTTCCTGTAGAAATTTCTATGCCCATTGTTTCTGCTTGTGCCACTGATATCTCAGGGTGTATCTTTTCTTTCTCTTGTTGGGTGCCTGCCTTAGCTGTGGCAGCCTTCTTTTGGGCCTTCTTGGCCTTTTTCTTTCCAATCTTTGTCTTTTTTCTTTTTTTTTGTTTTTGTTGTTTTCTCCTTTTCTGTCTTATGCTCAGCGGTCTTGTCAAATCCCTCTTTTTCCTTCTGTTCTTCCTCTATTTTTCCCTCTGCTTGAATGTCTTGTGCTCCCTCATTAATGTTCTTCTCAATTTCTTCAATTTGCTCCTCCTGAATCCTCCTGGGTTGGTGTTGAGTGCTTCTTTTTGTGTTTTAACCAGAAAATAAATTTCTTAGGTGGAAAAAAAACACAGTCAATCACTGACACAGAGGATAGCTAAATTCGGTTTTTTCTGAACCCAAGAAGGAATTTTTCATGTGCTCCTTACAACATCAAATGGCAGTAATTCCCCTGTTTGAAAACTATTGTCGCCCAGAATTTGACTGTCCGTTTATGAAAAGAATTTTTTTTTTTTACATAACAGAGCATGAGGACACATGGTCTTTTCTCAGCACATAGATAGATATGTAAATTCAGTTTTTTTTCACACACACAGGGTGGCCTCTACTACAACATGTATCTTCCTTACAGGAGAATTTTTTTAAAACTGATGAGGAGATTTTGGAATGAAAGAACTGGGTAAATTTAGTGAAATATGCAGGCAATCTTTCACAGTTTTTTCAATACACAGGTAGACTTTCACTCTCTTTTTTCCATTCTAATGTCGTGTTTAATTCACCACCTTGCACAAACAAATCATGCACAGAGAAGTTTTCCCGAGCCTACCTCGTTTTGAGATTGAAATTCGACGAAAATTCCATGTTTTCTTTCTGCAGAGTGGTTCTTTGCCTTTCCTGTAGAACCCTTCCTGTAGAAGGCTCCCGGTTCCTGTAGAACTGTTACAGCTTCCTATAGAATGCCGATAAGTAGGAGGGTTTTGAAAAATGGCCGAGAAAGACTGGTTCGCTGCTATGGAGGTGGTATGGAGCTTGTTGCAGCTGTAGGGACGATGATAAAATGGAAACAATGGTGGTGAGAGTATTTCAAAGATGAGTTCGATTGACTGTTTATGGAGACTTCCATTGATGGAGGGTGAACTGGCCAAGTGCACGTTGGCGCCATGCAGACTGTTGGTCCCCACTGCAGTGCTATTATGAACTGTATGTTCTCTGCCTGTAATCAATTCCATCAATTACGTTGGAGTTTAAACAGCCACCACTACCTGTTTTCAATTTTCTTCTTGAGATGACTGAGCACACATGCCGATTGCACCCACTTAGCGCTGTTTGAACTAGACAAGGTGTTGTTTGAACTGGATGAGGGTGGCCAGTTAGCTAGCCACCGATCTTGTTTAATCACAACCATCTCACTGTCCATGCAGTTCTTAAATTACACTCATGCAACAGAGGAACGGGTTTAGTCACGTACCTGGAAGTCGAATGCGTTTGTTGTGAAGTGTTGTGGCCTTTTCTTTTGCTGCATGCCTTTGTTTTTGTGGATGCATGCTGGTTTGGTTATTGATACGTGGCTATTTTCCTTGTGCAGGTATCCTCTGGTTGGATCTAAGCTGCAGGAGTCTGTTTCAATGTTCAGATTTGCACCCTCATGCTGTTGATGCTAGATTTTTGCAGGACAGCGACTTGTTTTCTCCATAGCTCCCAAACGATAGATCGGATTGACCTGAAATTTTTTGAGCATGTTTCTATCATTGTTATGCACCTCCCATAGCAAAATTGTGGTCAATGGATGAACATATTTCGAGAAAAAATGAAAATGGCTGAAGGTGACAAAGGTCAATTTCTCGGAAACCGTGCACTGGAATTGGCTGAAATTGCTTGGGCATGTTACTATCACCCATATGCATCTCCCCATGAAACAGGTTTTGAAATGGATGCACGAATATGGAGAAAATGCAAAAATGGCTGAAGGTGATGGAGGTTGATTTCTTGGAAACCATGCACTGGAATTGGCTGAAATTGCTTGGGCATGTTGCCATCATCCCTATACAACTCCTCATAAAACAATTTTTTAAATGGATGCACGGTTTTCAAGTTAGGGAAAAAACAAATTTCTGCTCTATGTATTTTTGTTTCAAAGCATTCTGTAGTTTTTTGCACAATAAGGAAAAAATGAGCTTGGGCTATAATGCAGACTTGGAATTGATGGGAGAGAGGTTTGAAGATTGTAGGAGGATTTATGAACCCTTTATGAAGCTTCCATGTTTGCCAAACTACTTTTTAAAATCCATTTCTAGCTTTCTGTAATTTCTACAAGAACTTCCTGTAGAAAACACAGTTTTTAGAAAAGAAGCATAATGAGGTGGAAAAAATGATGGAGAAGGGTGAGGGATGGAAACAGGGATGTTTACAGGCCTCATAGATAGATTCTCAACCTTTGGGTCCTCTTCTGAGATCGATTTTGGCTTGTTTGTAGGTTCTACAGGAACTTCCTGTAGAAGACACAGAACTTCCTGTAGAAGGTGAAATCCTAGTCCGAATGAGACCAAATCTTAGGAAAGGGTAGTGGTCATGGAGGAATGGATGGTGAGGGATGCTGGCAGCCTGGTGTTGACCTCTGTCCTTGTTTTGTGCGATCCTCCTAACCTGCAATGTCCTTCCTGCAACCTGCAATTATTCAACATAAATTAGGTTTATTTTTCTTTTTCTCTTTTCTTCTTTCTTTTTCTCTTTTTTTTTTTGAAAACAACTAGGGCGCCTCATGGAGGTTTTCACCCTAATTGCCTGCCTTGGGCGCCTCCAAGGGAGGTTTTCACCCAGGGATCTTATTCTCTTTTTCTTTTCTCTTCTTTCCAACCCATTGACCGCCTCATGGAGGTTTTCAATCAATGAGCCAATCTGAGGCGCCTCCGAGGAGGTTTTCACCTTAGATTTTTATTTTCCTCTTATTTTTCATTTTTTCTTTTTCTTTTTTCCATTTTTTTCTACCCTACCCTACTTGAAAAACAAAATCATTTTCAAGTATAAGAATACTTCCAATGGAGCCATGTGCACATTGAGATTAGAGACAAAATGATGTGGAGGCTTGAAATGCATGCTTTGACAGCTATCCGGATTTCAAAGACCAAATGATTTGACTTTGAAGGGATCAAACATAGCTGAGGAAGAGAATATTGCTGCAACTTAGTGACCATTTGGAACCATATCTCAATATAGCTCTGATATCCTTGGTCCTTTTGCTGATCTGGATCATTCTCCATATCTTCTTCTATCATGACCTTCACATCTTCCTCTTTTTGCTGATTTTTCTCTTGAATACATGGAGGATTTGATGGTAACCATGAGGGGGTTCTCTCGATCTCTGATTCTGATGTCTTATCTTCATCAAGTGTAGCCCATGGTTATTTGATCTCCTCTTTTGAATCTTCTTTTTCTGGATGTGGTCCTTCAATGCTGTCAATATAATCTCTTTTTTGCAATACTCTTCCTGAGTTATGGTGAATATTATTGAGCTCAAGAGGAGTCGTTTGGAAGTGTTGTACCTCAGCCTTGAAATTGGGTTGAGCTACTCCAATGTGCGGGTTTGGAAATGGTGGTATGGGTAGTTGAGTGGGGGTGTATATTTGAGATGGATGTGGATGGAGTTGTGGTTGGGTGGGTGGTGGAGGCAAAGGAGCAGGAGGAGAGTTGTACTGGGGCCTCCACCCCTGATGAAGTGCATTCCACTGAGGTTGTGGCTAAGCATAGGGGTGAAATGGATGAGTATCTGGTTGAGCATGATATTGAGATGGATACAACCAAGGAGGGGGTGTGAACCAGGAAGGATGAGCAGGGGGACCCCAAGAAGGCATGGAAGTGGCTTGATAGGGGTTGTAATAGGTCTGGGATGTCCATTGCATTCCCTGCTAGTAAGTTCTGTGTTAGGGTCCCACCCTAACCCCCTTATTTATGTCATGGGATCACGTCATAGTCAAGAGTCAATAAAGCCCATATTAATATTTGTAAGTGGTTAACCCGCAATTAATGACGGGACCACAGTTAGTTGCAAATGGGCTGTAGTATTAGATAGATGGTATTAATAAAACCCACGGTATTGGCCCGTGGTATTGCATGTATGAGTCATATATAAAGGATAGAGACTCCCTGCGAGGAGCATTGTGTCTTGTTTTTGTAATCGAGCTCTGCTCTATTGGAGGTTGCCCCCTCGAAGAGGCATGTGAACATTGCTCTCTGAATAATAAAATCATTGCTATTCTGTGTTCTGGGTATCTTTTCTTCGCATATTCTGTATTTGGGTATTATTTTGCAGGTTAAGAGCATAACAAGTGGTATCAGAGCACTTTCCAGGGCTCGGTGGGATCTCCAATTTTTAGCAAAAAAAAAAAAATTGGCTAGAGACGTGTTCCAGCGTCTTTAAACCACGGGATTTGTCGTTAAGCGCATAAACCTGCGGATTTGGGGAGGCATGCACGCAGGAAATACAAGAGGTGGTCACGTCTGTTGGACTCCCTTGTAACCCCTGTGGGTACCCCTTCGAGTAGTAGCGCATTAGACAGAACCGCGCACAGACTGTCTTCCACGTACCCTCTGGGTATATAGGAAGCCCCCTAGGCTCCCTTGAAACCTCGCCATAGATAAACCTTCGGCCGTCTTGTGGCTACAGTACACCGAGAACAGCACTCGGAGAGATTACTCGCCCGTACGATAGGGTAGTCAGGTTGTACGGCTAAGGGTACGTTTGATCCTCCTTAGTTAGAGCCCTGAAACATTGGGCCGAGTACTACTATCAGACCCTTATGTATATTGCGATCTGTAGCACCTGACACTCCTCTAGACCATAGTTCCCTTTTCTATCGATGGATCACACATCATCTATTCCATATCCGCGTGTGCAAAGACGTGTCGCAGCAGCAGACATCAGTCCCGCAGCTCCATCAGATCCGCAGCAGCAATTGTTCCACCATTCAGATCTCTCAAATCCACCAGATCGGAGTTGTTGTGAAGGGTTCCTATACCGGGGTATACTTTTCGCAGGACTTTTGGCAGCATTGACATTTTGAGGATTTGGCGACTGCAGTATTGATCAAGAAGGAGTAAAACTCCGTTAGGAGTTTTCCAAAAAAAAAGAGTCTGAGATCTTCCGAGGCGCTTATTGGTGATCTAGCCCATCAGCATCAGGACGACGAGCTGAGCAAGGTGGTACCATTCAATTTATTAGTAAAAAAATTTTAGGCGGTCCCAATTTTTTCATCAAGTTGGTGTATGGTAGAAACTAGAGCTCAAGCGATGGCCAATGAAAGGCTGGACAAACTTGAAGCAAATATGAGCTCCCTCCAACGTGAGATTAGCGGACTAAGTCTCCAGGTACAGCAAGCACTCTCGAAGGGCAAGGAACCAGCCCACGAGGAGGCGTATAATGGCCATGAATACCATGAGGGTGAGTCGAGCCACTCTCCTCACATCTAGCACACCCATCCACCACCCAGTCAGCGACCTCCCAAGTTGGATATGCATAAATTTGACGGTTCTCACACGTCCGCATGGCTAGCACAAATGGAGCAGTATTTCAAATTGAATCATATCCTAGATGATTGGACTAAGCTTATGGTGGGGACCATGTACTTGGACAATGAACGATGGCAATGGGGGGAATGGCATCAGCGTTGCAATGGACCTTTTTAGAATTGGGATCAGTTTACCAAAGCTCTTCGAAATCGCTTTGAACAGGAAGACTCTTTTTTGGGGCGTCTCACTAAGCTCCGACAGACGGGTACAGTGGATGAATATATTACCGCTTTTGAAGCCTTAGCCTTCCGCACTAAGGGTCTCACAGATGAGTTCTACACGGAATGTTTTATCAGCGGTCTTAAAGAAGCCATCAAAGCTCAAGTTCTACTCCACCACCCTCCCACATGGACAGAGGCTTTCCAGGTAGCTCGTAAGGTGGAACGTACATTAGCAGCCCAATACAGCCGCCCCAATTTCCCCGCTAAAGGTCGTCCCCCACAGGCTCCCAACACGACTCAGACACTTAAGATTCAAAAGGTGTCACATGTGGAAATGGCCGAAAGAAGGAAGCAAGGACTATGTTACTACTGTGATGAAAAATATTCCCTAGGTCATAAATGCAAGGAGCCCAAGTTTTTTCAAATAGATGCCACTGACTATAGCTCCACTGAGGAAGATCCACCACTTGAGGAACCGGAGGCGATCAAAGAAGACAACCAAAAGGAGATTATATCTGACGAACCAGTTATTTCGCTAAATTCGTTGGCAGGAATTTCTTCCCCTCAAACACTCAAAATCAGGGGTTTTCTTAAACATCGCCCGGTAGTAGTCTTGATTGATAGTGGAAGTACCCATAATTTCATCCATCAAAAAATCGCAGAAGCAGTGCATTGTTTTGTACGGGCAGTCTCTAACTTCCAAGTCCAAATTGCATATGGGGGCACAATGAAATGTGAAGGCCGTTGTGAAAATGTCAAACTTCAAATGGGGGATTATCAGTTAAAAACCCACATGTTTGCCATACACATGGGGGGTTGCGACATTGTCCTAGGCGCTGAATGGCTCTGCACTCTTGGGCCAATCACAATGGATTTCCAGGAGTTATATATGAGTTTTAAGCAGAACAACTCCACACATACCCTCCGTGGACTCCAGGCGGGAGCCCCCTCTATCATCAGCTCGCATAGGATGGAAAAATTGTTAAAAAAGGGCCATCATGGAGTGGTCACTCAATTTAATGCCATCCAGGTAGTCGAAACCCTCTCTCTGCCAATTCATCCTGAGATGCAACAGATTTTAAATAACCATCGGACGGTCTTTGACAAGCCTCATGAGTTTCCACCCTCGCGAGGGGAACATGATCATAGCATCACCTTGGTTCCAGGGGCCCAACCCCCAAATGTGTGGCCATACAGATATCCGTTCACCCAAAAGAATGAAATAGAAAAAATCATCAAGGAATTGTTGGAAGTAGGTGTCATTCGTCCCAACATTAGTCCTTATTCATCCCCAGTGGTCATGGTCCTCAAGAAAGATGGGGAGTGGCGGATGTGTCCCGACTTCAGGGCCCTCAATAAGTTGATAGTCAAAGATAAATTTCCCATCCCGGTGGTTGACGATTTGCTGGACGAACTCAATGGGGCTCAATTCTTCACTAAGTTGGATCTTCGCTCAGGCTACCACCAAATTCGCATGAAGGAAGTCGACATTCCCAAGACGGCTTTCAGAAATCATGAAGGCCATTATGAGTTACAAGTACAAAGAGAAACACACCATCAATACATGTAACCACAGGAATCCCAAAAAGGACTGCAAAACCCTGGTCTTTCTTCCTTTGCCAAAATTGCTGAGATACAATGAGTAATACAATAGAAGCTTTCTCCCTCAAGAGTCCAACCATGAAAATGACCAAAAAAGTACATAATATACGCAATCTAACATCTTTCCTTGCCTCTAGGGGTCGAGCTCACCATCCTAGGAGCTGTTTCAACCAATTCTAAACTGAGCACTAAAAACTAGGCAGTCAAAACAACTTGCCTCTATAAGCTAGGAAACCAATTCATTCATTAAATTTTTGCCTATTTCATGAATGAATCTTCTAGAAGAGATAAATAAGTGTCAAAGTATCATAAAATTACATCATTTACATCAAGGAGGATCAAAATCCACTCCAAAAATTCAAACCTAGTCAAAACTGCATTTTGCTGAGCTGTAGGTGCATTTCTGTGAAAATTGCCCAACGCGTAGCGCCCTGATTCTGAACGCATAGTGCGCATTTGGAGACTCTTTTGAGGCACTTCCAGGTGTCCAAATGAGGCAAAAGTGGGCTTTTTGGAAAGGTTTGGATGTATACTTTCCAACCCAAGTGGAATATCTGAATTTGGTGGTCATGTACCCCTCCAAAATTGCAATCTCCCAAGACTGCTTCCTGTGTGTCAAAAAAGTGGCAGAAAGTCATTTTTTGCTTGTTTTTTGACCTTCTGGAGGCTCAAAACGTGATGAAATCTCTTGGTAATTGCTGAGCAGGTGTATTTTTTCATGAAAAATCCAAAAATTTTGAGTTTTCCTAAAATGGAGTTGCCCATCTAAAGGGTCGCGTGCGGCGCACTACGCGTTGGTGAAGAAAACCTGTTTTTAGCCCAAAAAATTCACAAGTGACCAAAAATACTCAAAATTTTCTGAAATTTGTGCTGGAGTTGAGTCATTAAGCATCATGCTCCTTCAAGGAAGCCTCAGCCAAGATGTGGAGGATATCGGGCCTTTTTCTTCGTTTTAGTGCTTTGGCCAACCGTCCTTGGAGCACCTTCATTCTCACCTTGCATATGTGCATTCGGGCCCAATAGTGGTTCTTCATGTTCCGGAGCAGGTCCTTATCTTTGTTGGCCTTGGCCAGCAACCTCTCCAAATGAGCATTGACCCGGAGAAGCATAGCCTCTCGCTCAACGGGTACCAAATCACCGGGTCTCTTACGAGCCAAGTTGCGGTCTTCATGGATCCTCCACAACTCATCAAGAGTGTGTTCATCTTCTAGTTGCTTGTTGCGCTGCTCTAAGTAGGTGATTGTCCAATTTTCCATTTCCAACCTTTGTTGCAACGAGTCATTTTCAGCCCTTAGTTGCTGGATGATCTCCTTTGGCTCTAGGCTAGGAGAACTGAAATCGAGGTCAACAACATCTATGCCTGGATCACCTAATGGCCCCTCATCAATTTTGGGTTGCTTGCCTCTCTCCTGTACCTGTGCTGCTGTTGAAAACGAGGCCCCTTCCACCTGGTGTGGAGATAACACTCGCGGTGTCGATGAAGAAGGCGAGACCCCTTCCACCTGATGTGGAGAAAATACTCGCCGAGGTGATGCAAATAAGGCCCTGTGGCCTTTCTGATATGTGACCAATGGAGGGGAGCTGACATGTCTAGCCTCGGGGATATCATGCTGCTGTGAAGGTCCTCCCTCCTCATGAACAACCTCAAGGGGTGGTGGTGCTAGCGCTGTGAAAAAATCTCGAGAGATAAAATCCTCCCATGGGATACCCTGCTGAGCCAACTGATGCATGACCACAAGCTCGATCAAACCATAATGAAAGATGCTTCGATGTTGCTGTGCTAGGCTCTTTCTCTGCACAAAGGGCACCATCCTCTCAATATTCCGGCACATGAAAAATGTTATGTTCATCATCCGTACCCGTGTTAAATGCATCAACAAGCGGATATGGTACGAATACAAACGTGAAAATCTGCCCTCACAGGTGAAATAGCGAATGATGAGCCTCATCAAGGGAGCATACTCATCCCTCAAAAATCTGAAAGGAAATACACCAGTCATGTACCTCATGTACACAGGTTTAATGTAGGGCTCATACTGAAATCTGTCCAATAGTTTGCGCTTGTTCCACTCTTCTCCAACATTGGGTATCCCTGTTGCTTGAGCAACAATCTCATGTGACAATATAAAATCCACCCCTGCAAGATTTACATGTCCGTCATGCAAATGCAAAACAAACAAGCGGACCAATTCCCTATGGTGCTGAATTTGAGAAATCCTCTCGCAAAATTCATAACATGATTGATGGCGGAAACATGTGACTGCAAGTGGACAAGCCTGCAAATAGGTCAAAGAGGTGGGCTCCTCTCTCACATGGTGACCACCCTTACCACCCCTGTGAGGCCTCCTTTGTACCTCAACCTCTGGTGTTGACTCATGGTCATCACTTTGCTCATAGTCGGTTTCGGTTTCTGACATGGTTTCAAGAGCAAAATGGCTGAAATGTACTGCTGCTTCTGCTCAAATGACCTGTTGTTTTCACTGTTGAAATGCTGCTTCAAGGGGACAAATAACACAAGGGAGATGTTAGGGAAGGGA
This sequence comes from Pinus tabuliformis, assembly GCA_031772625.1. Lineage (NCBI taxonomy): Eukaryota > Viridiplantae > Streptophyta > Pinopsida > Pinales > Pinaceae > Pinus > Pinus tabuliformis. The sequence continues at coordinate 969,775,845 of CM062813.1, read as the reverse complement.
TACTTTTAAGGGGAATTAGGGAAAATATATGAAAAAGGGAATTAAGGGAAGGAATCATGACATATACAACATCATACAATTATAATTTGCAAGGGTTTTATGGGAAGTAGGGTTTAGGGTTATGTTATTAAATTTTAGAAATAGGGGTAGGGTTTTGGGCCTTTGATATTTTTGGTAGGGAGATTAGATAAAAAAGATAAGGGAGGTGGTTGGGATGTAGGAAAAAAAATGGGAGTGAAAGGGATGACCTTGAGAGCAGCAAAACAAAACCCTAGCTTTACTTGCACTTTGACATTTTTAAGCAAATACACATGAACTTCTTATTTCAAATTGATGGCATTAAAACACATTTCCCATGCTCATTTGTCTTTATCAAGAAAAATACTTTGATGATCAGAGGCCTACCTGCAACCTTGAAGAAATTTGGGGTCTTTTGAAGCTTGTAGGCAAATTTTTTGTGTGTTAAACCCCAACGCATAGCGCACGGGTCCTGACGCGTAGCGCGCGCCCAACGCGTAGCGCCCATGTCTTTTTCCCACTGCGTTTACCGCCCCGAAGCATAGTGCCTTCCCAACGCGTAGCGCGTAGGTCCTGATGCGTAGCGCGCGAGCTCTGTCCACCAACTTGCACAGTTTTCACACTAAATCGCCTTTTGCTCTTGCTTTTGGAATCTTGGAGGCAAATAATGATAAAATGAAGGGAGGGGGGCTTTTGTAAACTTGATTTGAATTAATTTCCCCTCAAACCCACTTTCTAATGTTTATAAAATGACACTTTTCAAAATTAAAATGCTGCTAACTTATGGTTTCCTTTTTGTCCTGAAATTGGTTGAAATGATGCTTTTTCTTGAAAAATTTTGCAGGGATAGCTTCTGAGGAGTCTTGGCAAAGGGGACCAAGGCTGCATGCCAACTTCTGGAGAGTTTGAATTTTTACAAATTTTTACAAAACATGAGAAAATGACCTTGCCTTCAAAAACAAGGTTTTTGAACTCAAGGTAGAAAAAATAGTTGTACATGAAGTGGAGCTTTGATAGACATCCCTCTGGCCTGCTGGGCATTTATTGACTTTAAAGACATGACCTCAAAAGACAAAATTGGACCTAAACCCTAGACCTAGGACCTTGACTTCAAAACAAGACCAATGACCCTGTAAAGAATTTTATTGACTGAAACAACTTGAACCAGCAGTGCCAAGAGGGGAACATAAAGACACAAGCTCCTCCATCAGGGTTATGGCATGCCTAATGGAATGCAATAAGATGACACTGATGAGACACCTACTAATGAAATGCAAAGAGTTTTGATCGCTGATGGAGGGCTACTAGACCGACTCTAACATTGGCTCCAATGGGGATGGTAGCTCCTTGGAGGTGCCAAGAACCTTAGACCTCTGGGAGAGCAGACCAGTGCCTTACAATCATTGGGCAATGGAGTCATTATTTACACATGTGACCCAAACCGGGACAACTTTATTGACTTTAACAACTGACTGAAAATTGGACTAACTTTGACCCAAACCAACTCAACTTTTGGACAGAAAATGGACTGATAAAAACAATATGAAAAACTCACACCAACTAATCTCCATCTTCAGAATTATAGCCTTCACCGCGGGCCCTAGACTAAAGATGGAAGATCAGTTCACACTTGCAGTGAAATAAAAGTAAAATGGTAATTACAATGATAATGGCTAGAGCAGAAAATGCTCAGACATGGTACCTTTTAAGCAACCGGCCATTGACCGACCCTCCAAGACAATCATCACCGTTCATTTCTTTGAGAAGAAAGGCATTTGGACCACGGTATGCCGCAATTTTGTAAGGAGCTTTCCATAAGTTGTCAAACTTTCCATGTTTCCCTTTGTCTTCATTTCGGGCATCCCACCTCAAAACAACATCATCTATCTGGAAATCATCCAGCTTTGCTTTTCTGTCATAGATTTTCTTTATGCGCTCTTGAAACTTAAGAGTATTTTGAAGAACCTCCTACCGTGTCTGCTGTAGATGAATCATTTGACTAATCTGCCTTTCCATGGGATCCTCCTCACCACCAGCTTCTTGAAGCAACTTTGCTACCGGAATACTAAGTGAAGTAGGAAACACCGCATCTGTCCCGTAAACTAGTTCAAAGGGTGACATACCAATTGAATTTTTCTGACTTACATGATCAGCCCATAATGCACTTACTAACTTTTTGTGCCAGCTCTTCTTATTGTTTTCCAGCAATTTCGTTATGATGTTTACCAAAGATTTATTCGAAGATTCAACCAGCCCATTTCCTTGCGGATGATAGGCGGTTGAATGCCCCAAGTTGATGTTATATTTGTAGCAAAAATCAACCATCTTCTTTGATTTAAACGTTGCTGCATTATCTGTAATCAACTTATGCAGACAGCCGAAACGTGACAATATGTTATTTTCAAGGAAAGAAATAATTACCAAGTCCATGGCCTTCCGGGTGGGAATGGCTTCAATCCATTTCGTGAAGTAATCGGTGGCTGTCAATATCCATCGATGCTGTCCGGAAGATGCTGGATGAATTTTTCCGATGAAATCTAAGACCCACTGCTGAAATGGTGCGCTGACTTCAATGGGCTTGAGAGGCAAGGGCTGTAATTTCTGCTTTCCTTGAAAAATTTGACATTCATGACAACTCTTGACTGCTTGATATACATCTAAAAATAATGAAGGCCAATAGAAACCTGCCCTTAGGATCTTGTTTGTCGTGGTCTTCCAAAACAAGTGGCCCCCGCAGTCACCTTTGTGAAAATCCTCTACAGCTCTCTTAGCTTCCTCCTCGACCAAACAATTCAGCAATATGCCACCGGGGTCTTTCCAATATAGTGTAGATTTGATAATGCAAAATTTGGCAGCCTTTAACTTCAATGTCCTAGCTTTGTTTCGAGGAATCCTAGGAGGTGAAGAAAAATTTTGAAGCACATATACAATATCAGCATACCAAGGAGAGGAAACAAAAATGTCAGATACCTGTAGTGCTGAATTTTCTTCATCTTCGTCGGACAAGGCAGCAATCAAATTAATGTCTAGGACATGGAGATTTGTTTCAGCCATCAATTTAGCGAGACCTTGACCCTTGATCAGCTTGGTAGGCTTAATTTCCACATCATATTCTAATAGTGCAGCAATCCACTTACCCCGCCTTCCTTCTGGTTCCGCTTGTACCAAAACATCTTTAACAGCCGCGTTAGGAACATATGCCAAAATGTGGGAATTCAGTATGTACACACGGAAATCTTTCAAGGCTTTTACCAGTGCCAATGCTTGTTTTTCAATGATATTATACTTCAGCGCTCCATCCCTTATAATACGACTGAAAAAAGCAATGGGCTTCTCAACTCCATCTCTCTTTTGCATCAGCACAGCTGCCAATGTATGCTCAGAAGCAAATGAAAATAAAATAAAATCTTGTGTATAATCCGGGCTGATTAGAGTTGGGGCTGAAGATAAAATTAACTTTACCAAATTGAAATATTTTACCGCCTCTTCGGTCCATTTGAGCTGGCTATCCTTTTTTAGCATGTTAGTGATTTCTCTGAGGTGTTCGGCAAGATTCGGAATAAAGCGACGCAGAAAATTCAACTTGCCATTAAAGGACTGAATCTCTTTCTTGTTTCGGGGCTGCTCTAATTGCTGAATGGCTTCCACACGTGCAGGATCTATACGAATGCCATCTTTGGAAATGATGTGGCCCAACAACTTGCCTTCACTCATGGCGAAAAGGCTCTTCTTCGGATTCAATGAGATACCATATTTTTTGCACTTTTGAAACACCATTGTTAAATGATACAAATGTTCTTCATCAGATTTAGAAAACACAGTTAAATCATCAAGATAAACGACCAAAAAGACATCCTTCTCATTAGCAAAGGCCATGTCCATCGCCCGCTGAAAGGTGGCACCTGCATTTTTCAATCCAAACGGCATCTTGGCATAATGAAATGTTCCCCATGGAGTAGTGAATGCAGTCTTGTCGCGGTCATCCTCATGCACCAAAATCTGATTGTACCCGGAATAACCATCAAGTAGCGACATCCTTGATGCCCCAACTACCCGCTGCAATATATGATCCATCTTGGGCAGCGGATAATTGTCCTTTAGCGACACCTTATTCATATTTCTAAAGTCTATACACAAGCGGATCTCATCGGTCTTCTTTCTCACGGGCACCAAGTTGGAAATCCAATCGGAAAATCTGATTGGCACTATAATTCCAGACTTGTACAACCTGTTAACTTCCTTCTCGATCAATGGCAGCAACTTAGGATTAATTCTTCTCAACTTTTGTCGGAAAGGCTTTTGATTTGGCTTTATGGGAATGGTATGTTGAATGACACTTGTGTCATAAGTTTTCAAATCTGAATAATCCCATGCAAAAACATTAGAAAATGAAGACAAAAATCTGATATATTCTTTCTTTACCTTTGGCGACAATGCTTTCGATAGTTTCACCATCTTTGGATTTTCAGCTGTTCTGAGATTCACTTCTTCGACACCTTCTTCCGTTGGCCTCAAGGTTGGTTTGCCGGCAACATCATCTTGATCGAACAGCTCTTCCAAAGGAATTAATCCTTTAGGAATGAAATTATCTTTAAGTTGCAATACATCCATCTGATTTACTTCCTCAGCTTCTGTGTCTATGGAGATGTCTTTGAACTCACCTTCAACTTGCAGAAAATCCTTGATTTCTTCGTCACCTTGGAAAACTTGCCAACATCTTTGATTGTCTGGAACTGTAGGATGGTGCTTCACATAAATCTCAAACTTATTGCTAGAATTCATGGGGATTTTTAGATTTCTTGCTGCCTTAGCCAATGCATCTGCAACACCATTTTGGATACGGGGCACACATGTCAAAGTATGTTCAGAAAACAGCTTTAAGATATCTAGGACAGCATTTCGATATGCTTGCATACGAGGATGCTTGGCCTAGAACTCACCTTTCACTTGCTTTATAACCAACTCGGAGTCGCCATATACTCTATTTTCTTTGCCTTCAGCTTCCGAAGGATTTTCAGGCCAGCAATGAGAACCTCATATTCCGCCTCATTGTTGGAGCAATCGAATGCCAATTTGTAAGAACATACTCGTACCTTGCTTGGGAGTTTGTTTTGGACAGAAAATGGACTTCGTATCCACACACCTATACCAGCACCATCGCTGCCCACAGCGCCATCAAAATCCATGGTCCAAAGACCATCCTTATCGTCTTCTAAATGCTGAAAATGTGATGTCTCTGCATTTTCTGTTTGTTGTCCATTGATTTCAGCTGTTGGCTCCATGACAGCGGACCTTTCTTCACTTTCCTTTCTCAAAATTTCTCTAAAATTTTCTGTAATGTCTGGTATATCTTCTGCTTGAATTAACTGACTATATATCTCATTAAAATTATCCGCAAACAAAACAAATGACTCCAAATTTGTATGTACATAATTTACAGGATGATTAACTGGCTTTTCCTTAGTAGTGATCATGTATTTCATCTTTTCTCCCTATATAACTTCCTCATCTGAACAAAGACCGGGATTGTAGCATAAGAAAAATCAAGCTGAAGTGTACCTTTGAGCTTGGCTCCCCAAGATCTTGAAAGCAACATTCCGAACCGCGGAGGAATATCTGCCACCACCACATCCATCAAAACATTTTTGCCTGAGATTTGATCTAGGCTCACCACCAAGTCCTTGATCAAACCAATACATTTTACCCGGCTGGAATCAAACGAATACAAATCATGATATTTGCTTGTGATGTCTAGTCCCAGCTTCTCCATAATTGCTTTTGGCATCAAATTATGCGAAGCTCCCGAGTCAAACATGGCATTATGTAAAACATACTCATGCAATCGCAAACTGATATAGAATGGAGGAACATCACTTTCGGGAGATTCACCATTTAAAACAGGCCCAAAAATCAATTCCGGCTGATCATCTTCTACATTCACCGTGTCTAGCATTGGATCAAAATTCAGCATCTTGGAGATTTGGCCTCGGTAAGTGCTGTTCTTCATGATTTCCGTCAAAGGAATGGACACTTTCAACTTTGAAATTTCATTCTCCAAACTGAAAGCTGAAACCTTCTCACCTTCTTTGGCCGAAACTTCTCTTTTTTCAACTTTATCTCTCGGTGTGCTTGATGGCTGATTTATCTTGCTTGCTGATGATGATTGACCTGCTGGAGGATCGCTTATGTCTTTTCCTTTTGTCTGTGGGGAAGCTGAATCATTTTTTGCTGAAGTATCTTTCCTTTGTTGAATGGGATTTATGGAACAACTCGGTTTCTCAATTGCCTCTGCTGAGCGGACAAAGCATTGAGAATTCCTCTTTGGTATTCCTCCGATTCTTCCTCAAGTACTGCCTCATTTTGATAAAATATAATTCTCATCCTGATGTATGACTAAATTTCTCACAAATTCTTCTTCTTCAGTAAGATAGGTAGGCAGATCATCAGGAGTGAAAAAGTGATTTTCCTCTCCCACCGTATCACCTTCATCCTCGATTCTTGGCTAACAAAATTCTGCTGAAAAGGAGGTTTAATTTGCTGCTAAACTGCTGCCTCTTGTGCCCTTGTTTCACGCTGCTTAATTCTGTATTGTGGTTGCTGTGGACCTCGGAAATTAGGATTACGGATCTGCGGTTCCGGCTTGCTGAGATGAGTATGTTCAAGTGCCCTTTCAATCTTTTCAACCTTACGGAGGAGCTGATCTGATGTAGAAGCTTCCTCTTTGATTGTGACTCGCTTTTCCGCCTTCATCCTTGCTCTTTTATCATTCAAATTCGCTTCAACACTAACGGCAATTTTCTGCATATCCTCCAAGGTAGGCGGATCTCTATCTCGCAATGAAAAGCCATCTCTGGATCAAAGCCATCCGGGAATTTGAGAAGTGCTGATTTTCTTGACGGTCTCAAATCATCGGGAATAGCATTGTAAACTGTATTAAATCTGATTATGTAATCTTGAACGGACTCACCATGATTACGCTTGAGGTTGTTGTATTCGGCATTAATCTGAAGCGGATCCTTTCTGATTTCCCATCGATCTAGAAACTGCCTCTGAAGTGCTTCCAAGGTAGGTATGCTTCTAGCTGTCAAACCTCTGAACCATTTTCTTACTTCTCCATCAAATGTTTGTACAAACAAACGCATAGTTACATCCTCTTCATCTATCTCATATAGATCAAAGAAAGTCGTCATTTTGTCTATATGTTGCTGAGCAGAGATACTTTGTGGAGTGCCATCAAACATGGGAATTTTACTCTGATAATCGGCCAGCATATCATGCAGATTTTGGGGAAGAGCAAGAGGAGCAAATCGGGCAGCCATTGCTTTAGATATATTGGGTCTAGGAGTAGCAGGTGGAGTAGGTGTAGGTGTAGTATGAGGAGTATGAGGAGGAGAAGTGGTATGGGATGTAGAGGGCGAACCAACTGTAGATTTTGGATAAGTGATTATAGGAGAAACAGAAATAAAAGGAGGATTGGACTGCTCATGCGCCGTGATAGTAGATCCAATATGAACAGATATAGTTTCAACGAACTCAGCAAGATTAGTAGCGTGAATATCTGACTGAAGAGATCTTAGATGAAATTGTCAACCAATTTATTGTGTCTCTCAATTTCAAGGGTAGCTGCAAAATCAGGGTTGGGAACTAGAGAATCAAGTGCACTTTCATATTTGGTTTTGGCCAAGGACAACTCAAAACTCTCGTTGAAATCAATGTCTTCAAGATACTCAAAAACAGCTGGACATGAATGAGATTTGAATATATGACCAGAATTGGAAGCCAGTTTGGATATCAAGGAACAAATAGCCAATCAGCCTGTGAAAACTTTTAACCAATCATCCAAAAGTTCAGAGTTTGCAAATATATTGGGGTGAAATGCAAATGAAGTGTTACATTCACTAGCTCATGGAGGTCGACTGAAGCAGCGTTTATCTACTTGCGCTGATGCAAAGCAAGAGCGTTTTCGAAGGCTACCTGGCGTATCTTCAGACTCCATCTAAGACTTATGAAATAAACACATCAGTCAGCAAACAATTTGTTCTCCCCAGTATGGTCGCCAATATGTTAGTGCTTGAAATTTCACCTCAGGCTGAGAAAGGAAAACTCCAAGGCAACATCAAACCACTTAGCCTCGTAGCTAGCCCTACGGGTAGGAGAGGGCTCTCTCCGGTATATCTCGGCAAAGATCTTCAAAGGGCGGAGATAACCAATAAAGAACACTGATTTTAGGCTAGTAAACTGATAAAAGGTTTGATTTGAGATTTTTAGGATTTTGGTGGAAAATCGGGAAAAGGCAATTTTGGGTGCGGGGATTGGACACAGTTTTTGCAGGGGGTTCTTTGGGGCAAGGTAGGAGACTGTACTGATGCCTTTGAATTAAGTGAATGGATAGGAATGACCGGTGAGGAGCTAAAGAGAGCAAGAAACCTTCAAGAGTTCTCTTTAGACAGATGAAAACATAAATATTAAGCAAACTTAAAAGCAGAGCATGGCAATCATGAATTCTACTTTAACACTTCATTTGCCTAATTTGCAGAAGGAAAAGTAAGAAGATGATTCACATAAACACACCATCAATACATGTAACCACAGAAATCCCAAAAAGGACTGCAAAACCCTGGTCTTTCTTCCTTTTGCCAAAATTGCAGAGATACAATGAGTAATACAATAGAAGCTTTCTCCCTCAAGAGTCCAACCATGAAAATGACCAAGAAAGTACATAATATAGGAAATCTAACATCTTTCCTTGCCTCTAGGGGTCGAGCTCACTATCCTAGGAGCTGTTTCAACCAATTCTAAACTGAGCACTAAAAACTAGGCAGTCAAAACAACTTGCCTCTATAAGCTAGGAAACCAATTCATTCATTAAATTTTTGCCTATTTCATGAATGAATCTTCTAGAAGAGATAAATAAGTGTCAAAGTATCATAAAATTACATCATTTACATCAAGGAGGATCAAAATCCACTCCAAAAAGTCAAACCTAGTCAAAACTGCGTTTTGCTGAGCTGTAGGTGCATTCTGTGAAAATTGCCAACGCG